>JBAIZL010000006.1:20047427-20779927 GCA_036971475.1 Prosapia bicincta | reverse complement strand
AACTTATATCATCACCTTAGTAAATGGTAACTTTTTCACTAAAGATACTACCCCTCATTAACTTATATCATCACCTTAGTAAATGGTAACTTTTTCACTAAAGATACTACCCCTCATTAACTTATATCATCACCTTAGTAAATGGTAACTTTTTCACTAAAGATACTACCCCTCATTAACTTATATCATCACCTTAGTAAATGGAAACTTTTTCACTAAAGATACTACCCCTCATTAACTTATATCATCACCTTAGTAAATGGTAACTTTTTCACTAAAGATACTACCCCTCATTAACTTATATCATCACCTTAGTAAATGGTAACTTTTTCACTAAAGATACTACCCCTCATTAACTTATATCATTCACTTAGTAAATGGTGGTAACTTTTTCACTAAAGATACTACCCCTCATTAACTTATATCATCACCTTAGTAAATGGTAACTTTTTCACTAAAGATACTACCCCTCATTAACTTATATCATCACCTTAGTAAATGGTAACTTTTTTACTAAAGATACTACCCCTCATTAACTTATATCATTCACTTAGTAAATGGTGGTAACTTTTCACTAAAGGCACTGCCTCTCATTAACTTATATCATCACCTTAGTAAATGATTAACTTATATCATCACCTTAGTAAATGGTAACTTTTTCACTAAAGATACTACCCCTCATTAACTTATATCATCACCTTAGTAAATGGTAACTTTTTCACTAAAGATACTACCCCTCATTAACTTATATCATCACCTTAGTAAATGGTAACTTTTTCACTAAAGATACTACCCCTCATTAACTTATATCATCACCTTAGTAAATGGTAACTTTTTCACTAAAGATACTACCCCTCATTAACTTATATCATCACCTTAGTAAATGGTAACTTTTTCACTAAAGATACTACCCCTCATTAACTTATATCATCACCTTAGTAAATGGTAACTTTTTCACTAAAGATACTACCCCTCATTAACTTATATCATCACCTTAGTAAATGGTAACTTTTTCACTAAAGATACTACCCCTCATTAACTTATATCATCACCTTAGTAAATGGTAACTTTTTCACTAAAGATACTACCCCTCATTAACTTATATCATCACCTTAGTAAATGGTAACTTTTTCACTAAAGGCACTACCCCTCATTAACTTATATCATCACCTTAGTAAATGGTAACTTTTCACTAAAGACACTACCCCTCATTAACTTATATCATCACCTTAGTAAATGGTAACTTTTTCACTAAAGATACTACCCCTCATTAACTTATATCATCACCTTAGTAAATGGTAACTTTTTCACTAAAGATACTACCCCTCATTAACTTATATCATTCACTTAGTAAATGGTGGTAACTTTTCACTAAAGGCACTGCCTCTCATTAACTTATATCATCACCTTAGTAAATGGTAACTTTTTCACTAAAGATACTACCCCTCATTAACTTATATCATCACCTTAGTAAATGGTAACATTTTCACTAAAGATACTACCCCTCATTAACTTATATCATTCACTTAGTAAATGGTGGTAACTTTTCACTAAAGGCACTGCCTCTCATTAACTTATATCATCACCTTAGTAAATGGTAACTTTTTCACTAAAGATACTACCCCTCATTAACTTATATCATCACCTTAGTAAATGGTAACTTTTTCACTAAAGATACTACCCCTCATTAACTTATATCATCACCTTAGTAAATGGTAACTTTTTCACTAAAGATACTACCCCTCATTAACTTATATCATCACCTTAGTAAATGGTAACTTTTTCACTAAAGATACTACCCCTCATTAACTTATATCATCACCTTAGTAAATGGTAACCTTTTCACTAAAGATACTACCCCTCATTAACTTATATCATCACCTTAGTAAATGGTAACTTTTTCACTAAATATACTACCCCTCATTAACTTATATCATCACCTTAGTAAATGGTAACTTTTTCACTAAAGATACTACCCCTCATTAACTTATATCATCACCTTAGTAAATGGTAACTTTTTCACTTAAGATACTACCCCTCATTAACTTATATCATCACCTTAGTAAATGGTAACTTTTTCACTAAAGATACTACCCCTCATTAACTTATATCATCACCTTAGTAAATGGTAACTTTTCACTAAAGATACTACCCCTCATTAACTTATATCATCACCTTAGTAAATGGTAACTTTTTCACTAAAGATACTACCCCTCATTAACTTATATCATTCACTTAGTAAATGGTGGTAACTTTTCACTAAAGGCACTGCCTCTCATTAACTTATATCATCACCTTAGTAAATGGTAACTTTTTCACTAAAGATACTACCCCTCATTAACTTATATCATCACCTTAGTAAATGGTAACTTTTCACTAAAGATACTACCCCTCATTAACTTATATCATCACCTTAGTAAATGGTAACTTTTTCACTAAAGATACTACCCCTCATTAACTTATATCATTCACTTAGTAAATGGTGGTAACTTTTCACTAAAGGCACTGCCTCTCATTAACTTATATCATTCACTTAGTAAATGGTGGTAACTTTTCACTAAAGGCACTGCCTCTCATTAACTTATATCATCACCTTTGTAAATGGTAACTTTTTCACTAAAGATACTACCCCTCATTAACTTATATCATCACCTTAGTAATCGGTAACTTTTTCACTAAAGATACTACCCCTCATTAACTTATATCATCACCTTAGTAAATGGTAACTTTTTCACTAAAGATACTACCCCTCATTAACTTATATCATCACCTTAGTAAATGGTAACTTTTTCACTAAATATACTACCCCTCATTAACTTATATCATCACCTTAGTAAATGGTAACTTTTTCACTAAAGATACTACCCCTCATTAACTTATATCATCACCTTAGTAAATGGTAACTTTTTCACTAAAGATACTACCCCTCATTAACTTATATCATCACCTTAGTAAATGGTAACTTTTTCACTAAAGATACTACCCCTCATTAACTTATATCATCACCTTAGTAAATGGTAACTTTTTCACTAAAGATACTACCCCTCATTAACTTATATCATTCACTTAGTAAATGGTGGTAACTTTTCACTAAAGGCACTGCCTCTCATTAACTTATATCATCACCTTAGTATATGGTAACTTTTTCACTAAAGATACTACCCCTCATTAACTTATATCATCACCTTAGTAAATGGTAACTTTTTTACTAAAGATACTACCCCTCATTAACTTATATCATTCACTTAGTAAATGGTGGTAACTTTTCACTAAAGGCACTGCCTCTCATTAACTTATATCATCACCTTAGTAAATGATTAACTTATATCATCACCTTAGTAAATGGTAACTTTTTCACTAAAGATACTACCCCTCATTAACTTATATCATCACCTTAGTAAATGGTAACTTTTTCACTAAAGATACTACCCCTCATTAACCTATATCATCACCTTAGTAAATGGTAACTTTTTCACTAAAGATACTACCCCTCATTAACTTATATCATCACCTTAGTAAATGGTAACTTTTTCACTAAAGATACTACCCCTCATTAACTTATATCATCACCTTAGTAAATGGTAACTTTTTCACTAAAGATACTACCCCTCATTAACTTATATCATCACCTTAGTAAATGGTAACTTTTTCACTAAAGATACTACCCCTCATTAACTTATATCATCACCTTAGTAAATGGTAACTTTTTCACTAAAGATACTACCCCTCATTAACTTATATCATCACCTTAGTAAATGGTAACTTTTTCACTAAAGATACTACCCCTCATTAACTTATATCATCACCTTAGTAAATGGTAACTTTTTCACTAAAGATACTACCCCTCATTAACTTTAATCATTCACTTAGTAAATGGTGGTAACTTTTCACTAAAGGCACTGCCTCTCATTAACTTATATCATCACCTTAGTAAATGGTAACTTTTTCACTAAAGATACTACCCCTCATTAACTTATATCATCACCTTAGTAAATGGTAACTTTTTCACTAAAGATACTACCCCTCATTAACTTATATCATTCACTTAGTAAATGGTGGTAACTTTTCACTAAAGGCACTGCCTCTCATTAACTTATATCATCACCTTAGTAAATGGTAACTTTTTCACTAAAGATACTACCCCTCATTAACTTATATCATCACCTTAGTAAATGGTAACTTTTTCACTAAAGATACTACCCCTCATTAACTTATATCATCACCTTAGTAAATGGTAACTTTTTCACTAAAGATACTACCCCTCATTAACTTATATCATCACCTTAGTAAATGGTAACTTTTTCACTAAAGATACTACCCCTCATTAACTTATATCATCACCTTAGTAAATGGTAACTTTTTCACTAAAGATACTACCCCTCATTAACTTATATCATCACCTTAGTAAATGGTAACTTTTTCACTAAAGATACTACCCCTCATTAACTTATATCATCACCTTAGTAAATGGTAACTTTTTCACTAAAGATACTACCTCTCATTAACTTATATCATCACCTTAGTAAATGGTAACTTTTTCACTAAAGGCACTACCCCTCATTAACTTATATCATCACCTTAGTAAATGGTAACTTTTCACTAAAGATACTACCCCTCATTAACTTATATCATCACCTTAGTAAATGGTAACTTTTTCACTAAAGATACTACCCCTCATTAACTTATATCATCACCTTAGTAAATGGTAACTTTTTCACTAAAGATACTACCCCTCATTAACTTATATCATCACCTTAGTAAATGGTAACTTTTTCACTAAAGATACTACCCCTCATTAACTTATATCATTCACTTAGTAAATGGTGGTAACTTTTCACTAAAGGCACTGCCTCTCATTAACTTATATCATCACCTTAGTAAATGGTAACTTTTTCACTAAAGATACTACCCCTCATTAACTTATATCATCACCTTAGTAAATGGTAACTTTTCACTAAAGATACTACCCCTCATTAACTTATATCATCACCTTAGTAAATGGTAACTTTTTCACTAAAGATACTACCCCTCATTAACTTATATCATTCACTTAGTAAATGGTGGTAACTTTTCACTAAAGGCACTGCCTCTCATTAACTTATATCATTCACTTAGTAAATGGTGGTAACTTTTCACTAAAGGCACTGCCTCTCATTAACTTATATCATCACCTTTGTAAATGGTAACTTTTTCACTAAAGATACTACCCCTCATTAACTTATATCATCACCTTAGTAATCGGTAACTTTTTCACTAAAGATACTACCCCTCATTAACTTATATCATCACCTTAGTAAATGGTAACTTTTTCACTAAAGATACTACCCCTCATTAACTTATATCATCACCTTAGTAAATGGTAACTTTTTCACTAAAGATACTACCCCTCATTAACTTATATCATCACCTTAGTAAATGGTAACTTTTTCACTAAAGATACTACCCCTCATTAACTTATATCATCACCTTAGTAAATGGTAACTTTTTCACTAAAGATACTACCCCTCATTAACTTATATCATCACCTTAGTAAATGGTAACTTTTTCACTAAAGATACTACCCCTCATTAACTTATATCATTCACTTAGTAAATGGTGGTAACTTTTCACTAAAGGCACTGCCTCTCATTAACTTATATCATCACCTTAGTAAATGGTAACTTTTTCACTAAAGATACTACCCCTCATTAACTTATATCATCACCTTAGTAAATGGTAACTTTTTTACTAAAGATACTACCCCTCATTAACTTATATCATTCACTTAGTAAATGGTGGTAACTTTTCACTAAAGGCACTGCCTCTCATTAACTTATATCATCACCTTAGTAAATGATTAACTTATATCATCACCTTAGTAAATGGTAACTTTTTCACTAAAGATACTACCCCTCATTAACTTATATCATCACCTTAGTAAATGGTAACTTTTTCACTAAAGATACTACCCCTCATTAACCTATATCATCACCTTAGTAAATGGTAACTTTTTCACTAAAGATACTACCCCTCATTAACTTATATCATCACCTTAGTAAATGGTAACTTTTTCACTAAAGATACTACCCCTCATTAACTTATATCATCACCTTAGTAAATGGTAACTTTTTCACTAAAGATACTACCCCTCATTAACTTATATCATCACCTTAGTAAATGGTAACTTTTTCACTAAAGATACTACCCCTCATTAACTTATATCATCACCTTAGTAAATGGTAACTTTTTCACTAAAGATACTACCCCTCATTAACTTATATCATCACCTTAGTAAATGGTAACTTTTTCACTAAAGATACTACCCCTCATTAACTTATATCATCACCTTAGTAAATGGTAACTTTTTCACTAAAGATACTACCCCTCATTAACTTATATCATTCACTTAGTAAATGGTGGTAACTTTTCACTAAAGGCACTGCCTCTCATTAACTTATATCATCACCTTAGTAAATGGTAACTTTTTCACTAAAGATACTACCCCTCATTAACTTATATCATCACCTTAGTAAATGGTAACTTTTTCACTAAAGATACTACCCCTCATTAACTTATATCATTCACTTAGTAAATGGTGGTAACTTTTCACTAAAGGCACTGCCTCTCATTAACTTATATCATCACCTTAGTAAATGGTAACTTTTTCACTAAAGATACTACCCCTCATTAACTTATATCATCACCTTAGTAAATGGTAACTTTTTCACTAAAGATACTACCCCTCATTAACTTATATCATCACCTTAGTAAATGGTAACTTTTTCACTAAAGATACTACCCCTCATTAACTTATATCATCACCTTAGTAAATGGTAACTTTTTCACTAAAGATACTACCCCTCATTAACTTATATCATCACCTTAGTAAATGGTAACTTTTTCACTAAAGATACTACCCCTCATTAACTTATATCATCACCTTAGTAAATGGTAACTTTTTCACTAAAGATACTACCCCTCATTAACTTATATCATCACCTTAGTAAATGGTAACTTTTTCACTAAAGATACTACCCCTCATTAACTTATATCATCACCTTAGTAAATGGTAACTTTTTCACTAAAGGCACTACCCCTCATTAACTTATATCATCACCTTAGTAAATGGTAACTTTTCACTAAAGATACTACCCCTCATTAACTTATATCATCACCTTAGTAAATGGTAACTTTTTCACTAAAGATACTACCCCTCATTAACTTATATCATCACCTTAGTAAATGGTAACTTTTTCACTAAAGATACTACCCCTCATTAACTTATATCATTCACTTAGTAAATGGTGGTAACTTTTCACTAAAGGCACTGCCTCTCATTAACTTATATCATCACCTTAGTAAATGGTAACTTTTTCACTAAAGATACTACCCCTCATTAACTTATATCATCACCTTAGTAAATGGTAACTTTTTCACTAAAGATACTACCCCTCATTAACTTATATCATTCACTTAGTAAATGGTGGTAACTTTTCACTAAAGGCACTGCCTCTCATTAACTTATATCATCACCTTAGTAAATGGTAACTTTTTCACTAAAGATACTACCCCTCATTAACTTATATCATCACCTTAGTAAATGGTAACTTTTTCACTAAAGATACTACCCCTCATTAACTTATATCATCACCTTAGTAAATGGTAACTTTTTCACTAAAGATACTACCCCTCATTAACTTATATCATCACCTTAGTAAATGGTAACTTTTTCACTAAAGATACTACCCCTCATTAACTTATATCATCACCTTAGTAAATGGTAACCTTTTCACTAAAGATACTACCCCTCATTAACTTATATCATCACCTTAGTAAATGGTAACTTTTTCACTAAAGATACTACCCCTCATTAACTTATATCATCACCTTAGTAAATGGTAACTTTTTCACTAAAGATACTACCCCTCATTAACTTATATCATCACCTTAGTAAATGGTAACTTTTTCACTAAACATACTACCCCTCATTAACTTATATCATCACCTTAGTAAATGGTAACTTTTTCACTAAAGATACTACCCCTCATTAACTTATATCATCACCTTAGTAAATGGTAACTTTTTCACTAAAGATACTACCCCTCATTAACTTATATCATCACCTTAGTAAATGGTAACTTTTCACTAAAGATACTACCCCTCATTAACTTATATCATCACCTTAGTAAATGGTAACTTTTTCACTAAAGTTACTACCCCTCATTAACTTATATCATCACCTTAGTAAATGGTAACTTTTTCACTAAAGATACTACCCCTCATTAACTTATATCATTCACTTAGTAAATGGTGGTAACTTTTCACTAAAGGCACTGCCTCTCATTAACTTATATCATCACCTTAGTAAATGGTAACTTTTTCACTAAAGATACTACCCCTCATTAACTTATATCATCACCTTAGTAAATGGTAACTTTTTCACTAAAGATACTACCCCTCATTAACTTATATCATTCACTTAGTAAATGGTGGTAACTTTTCACTAAAGGCACTGCCTCTCATTAACTTATATCATCACCTTAGTAAATGGTAACTTTTTCACTAAAGATACTACCCCTCATTAACTTATATCATCACCTTAGTAAATGGTAACTTTTTCACTAAAGATACTACCCCTCATTAACTTATATCATCACCTTAGTAAATGGTAACTTTTTCACTAAACATACTACCCCTCATTAACTTATATCATCACCTTAGTAAATGGTAACTTTTTCACTAAAGATACTACCCCTCATTAACTTATATCATCACCTTAGTAAATGGTAACTTTTTCACTAAAGATACTACCCCTCATTAACGTATATCATTTTCTTAGTAAATGATAACGTTTCCCTATATGGATTGGTCCGTCATTAACGTATATTTTCATCTAGGTAAATGGTAACTTTTCGCTGTATCCAGTGTCCTCATTAGATTATATCATCTCACGTTAGTAAATGGACAGAACGATATCTAGAAACTTTGCACAGCGAGGAGTAAGTAAACATAGATGTTGCTGCACTTAGCGTATTTCCGTTGAGTAATTGTGACTTGAACGATGCCCTAAATTACCCAGAAATAGAGTAATCGTTGAATGAAAACACCAAATGTTAAACCTGTGTTGTCAAGCGAACTACCGGCTTACTGTGACTTATTCACACGGCACAGGGCACGTCTTCACTATTTCAGCGGCCGCCGCCTCCTTAATCCGCCGTACTTTATCTCCACAATAATTGTGCAAACAATTAGCCCGTGTTTACGATACGACCGGCGTGCCAGCGGCTATTTTTGAAGCCGAACCGGAGAAGGTACGGCCGTTCGTCAGTCGTTTAACGTGAGTCGTGATTGAGATATTTTGACGCGCTAAGCGTGACGGCAAGTTATGGACGGCTTAACGAGCTGACAAACTTTTAACGCTCGACACAACATGTGTTTCAGCTAACCGTATGCACGGTGAGAACAATTTCGCCAACAAACGTTGTTTATGGTTCGGGATAAAATTGTGACAAATTGAATCTATACAGCGAACCTGTCATTTCTCTGTTTGTGGGGGCGTATCTGAGTCTTCCTCTTTCAAGGTAGCCTGTAGCACGGCACCAAGCGCATCATCAGCAAGCTAAGGCTTCCGCCATTATTAAATGACTGTGCGTACGCAAGTTCATGACAAGAATTCGGCGACTAGTCTCTTTTAGTACTGTGAAATAAGCAAAAATTATCGGATACATGAGCAGCGTTATAACTCTAAAGTGGGATTGATCTATACCTACTTTATATGTCTACGGGTTACTTCATTAGAAACGATTTTGTTTTGTTTGCAATTTGTATTTTACTTTTGAAATGAAAGCTTCTATAGCGACGCTTATAAAATTTATTGGATGAATATAAACATGTAATTTCGTGTCAGTTTAATTTCCGTCAGTTTTCGCATAACATATGATTTCATGCAACAGCTGATTTTGTGTTACAGGTTATGTTGTAGAACAGCTGTTTTATAAGTTAGTATGTTACTTTATTTAATAATAATGACACTATTTATACCGTTAAGATTGCAAAAGAGAAAAAGACGCCTTAAAATGATTTACAGTAGTAGATCTGTCCAAGGTTTCAACGATCTATTATTATCATGGGAAGTTACTAATTTTAACAGTTGGGTCAATTTAAGGACTGAAATCTCACAGAAATTCTTTGGCGCGTCGGAGGATCTTCAGGTAGCTCTAGTGCATTTTTCTAACTTTTTACTTTTATTTTAGCTTTATTTTTCAATTTCTAATATTAGTTCACACTCTCGCCATATATATATATATATATATATATATATATATATATATATGTGTGTGTGTGTGTGTGTGTGTGTGTGTGTGTGTGTGTGTGTGTGTGTGTGTGTGTGTGTGTGTGTGTGTGTGTGTGTGTGTGTGTGTGTGTGTGTGTGTGTGTGTGTGTGCTCTGCGTACTTAAGTATAAAACAGAAGATCCCCGGTAGCGCCAAAGAATTTCTGTGAGGTTTAGAGGTTTATACCTCAATATATATACCGTGTTAAAATTTTTAAAATTACACTTTTCGTCATAACTCGAGTTATCTTTGGGATGTTTTCTATAGTTGTTAAGACATTTTATCGTAAAGAGTCAAATATATACGTGTTACTGTAGAAGTCTGTATGTTGATAAATCGTACGTTTATTAGTAAACCTCAGGATTTACCAACACGAGTTGATAAATGTTGGGATTATGTAAATAAGACATAACTTATAGGACATTTACTAATAGAGTTTGGGAAATACTAAATTTTACCAATGCTAGCTGGTAAATATTGGTTTTGGGAATAAAAGAATAAGAATTTCTTAATCACGTTCTTACTAGTCAAGAATTTGCCAATAAAGGTTAGGTTAGATAACATTAACGTGTATCTGGTAAAACCTAAAATTTACCTAGTGTATTCTGATAAAAGTTCAAAGTGAACGACGATGAAAGAAAAGTTTCGACTTTTACCATTAACAATTGTAAATTTTAAAATACTAGAAAATCGTAAGATTTATAAATATACTGGCTTTAGCAGTATCCTAATAGAAGCAATAATTATAAACAACAATTTAGGTCAACAAAGTTAAGGTCATTAACAAGTAACAAAAAAATAGAATTTTAAAGTTAATCCCTTCTTGGGTCAACAAAGAAAGATTTTATTTCAGTTAATTTATATTAAACAATTACAATTAATATAAATAAAATAATACAATCAATGCGTTAAAACAGCTGTTCTACCACATAACCTATAACATAAAATCAGCTGTTTTATAAAATCATATTTTATCACTCATTTTAAGCCAATTGTGACGAAATAACTAAACTGCATACTCTGCCATTTTGGTGAAACGTTTTCCTCCTAAATAAAACTAAAATAATTTATTTAATTAATTAATTATTCTAAAAAACTACTACTATCAAGTGTCATCCACTACAAGTTTAAAATAGTGTATTTGAGCTTTAGTGGATGAATAAAAAGTATTTGATTAACGATTGAAAATTTGGTAAAGATATATAAATATGTATATAGTGTAAGTGTGTACTAAGAGAGGGAATTGAATGCATAATAAAGGAATAATGAAGCTAAAAGTAACATTCGCGGACATGACAACATTTGTGAGAAGATCTAACAAGACTTGTAGGTTACTTTCATCATGGGTGGCGTACTGAAGAGAATCGGGAGTTTGCGCATCGCAGCAAGTTTATTCCTCGTCTAGCCGCGATAAGATCCACCGTAGGCGATCACCAAGACAGATTAGGGCGATGGTTTATCATAGGAGACACAATGCTCCACATATGCGGCGCACATGTGTGTTTAGACCTCAAACAGCAGTAATTGCCCCATGTGGATGGAACTCGACGGGGATTAAAATGTCATCACATCCGACTCCCACTCTCTCGGACGGGTTGGCAATTTTATCGTTTCTACTACGGCAGCGGATGATTAAGCTACAGCGCGTCTGTTAGTCATTGGTCAGTTCTTGACCTATTAGAGAAGGCCCCTATGCCACATACAGGACGACTGGTTGTTGGAAAGCTTTGAAAAATTAGTATAAAAAACAAATAATAAAGGAAAAAGCGCACATTAACGGATGTTTCAATTCATTTTATTAGTTCACACTCTCCTTATTTACATCTTTATCAAATTTTCAATCGTTAATAAAATACGTTTTATTCATCTACTCAATTTCAAACACATTTTTTCAACTTGTAGTGGATGACACTTGATGTTAGCACAGTTTTTCAAATATTAGTTCATTAATTAAATAATTATGGTTTTACATAGCAGAAAAACGTTTCACAAAAGGAGCAAGGTATGCAATATAGTTATTTCGTTCTATTTGGCTTAAAATAAGTGATAACATATGATTGCATAAAACAGCTGATTTTATGCTATAGGTTATGTGGTAAAACAGCTGTTTAACGCATAGGTTATGTTACTCTATTTATATTAATTGTAATTATTTAGTAAAATTTAACTCAAATAAATTTTGTTTTGTTGACGTGAGTAGGGATTGACTTAGATTTGTTTGTTTACATTACTTTCTAATAAAAAAAAATTTTAATTAGGGACATCGATTCCATGATAAAACGTTGTACAGTGTTGCCAGATTATTAGACTGAGAATATTTTACTAGCTCCACACAAACATATGGATAAGTAGTTATGACCTTTTTAATATTTAGTATGGTCTCCCTTGTTCTTCATGAGCATTTCAAGCATTTTAGGAATATATTTTTCCTTTAAATTAACAAAACGTAATTCGCAATTCATGTCTACACTCGAAGCAATATAAGATGACGAAATGAACGGTTGATTTGTAGTTAATTAGATATTTTTCTATATCATTGGTGACGTTTCGGGAATTGTTTTATTTTAATCATCAGACCTTGTTATGTTTTCCTTGTATATCCACATTATTGTTCATATAACTGCAGTAACCGCGTCCATAAGCACTTGCAAATTATTCGAAAAAACTTGAGTATGACACTTGATAAACAGATGTTGGAATGCTACATCTGATCTAAAACTCCCTTATCAACAGTTTTTTTCAATTCCTTCTATTAGCTCACACTCTTCTTATAGTCGTGTGTATATATATATATATATATATATATATATATATATATATATATATATATATATATATTAGGGATGGGCCGATTCCTAAAATGTTCGATTCCGATTCCGATTCTAAAATTTTCCTTTCGATTCTCGATTCTTTAGTCGATTCTCGATTCTCGATTCTTTCAAGTTATATTAGCTTACACGCTAAGTTCTCTAATCATTAATTTAGTTAAAATCTTGGTCATATGGCAAAACCTTTTAAAAGTTCTGTTTTAATGTAATAGGCTACACAAAACCTTCAACAATGAGAGTGATATCTGTCTATAATATAATTTATTAAGGTTAAGTTTCGGAGGAATAATACAGTGTATCTGTTATCCGTCTACTCGCTCAACTGTTATGGCCACGGTTTCGACGGTGACGGTTAATCGAGTTTTTACTGTACTTTTTTGTGTTTTGTTCTGACATTTAGTGAGAGAGAGAGAGAGAGAGAGAGAGAGAGAGAGAGAGAGAGAGAGACGAGCGATGTCAAACGACCAGAAATGGTTACGATCTTGATTGCTGTTGCTTCATAAATAATAATATTTTCGTTTACTTTAATCATTTAATTCATTCAAATCAACTAATACATAAATAAGGCATAGTTGGTAATTAATTATTTTTCCACACAAATATAATAAATTTTTGTAATAAATTTTGTTTGGTAATAAATTACTCCACACGCATATTTTAATAGTTAACAAAATAGGAATCGGAATCGACACTTTTATGATGAAGACTCGAGTATCGACGATTCCTCGATACCACCTAGAATCAACGATTCCTGGAATCGAGAATCGGAATCGGCCCATCCCTAATATATATATATATATATATATATATATATATATATATATATATATATATATATATATATATAATCTTTTACAAATATTCATTCGGTTATAAAATACATTTTTATTTATCCAATCACGTTCGAATAATTTTTTTCAACCTGTAGTATATGACAATTGATGTTATTACCGTTTTTACAAATATTTATTCAATAATTAAATTATACAAAATTGAGGGTCTAAGCCTGATTTGAGCAGAGGTTTTTCATGTTCAAGTCTTGTGTTTTGGCTCTCAGCCAACTTTCTCATAGCTAGAAGTCTATTTCTCAAAGATGTATATGAATGTTTCTTTTGCCCTCATCTGGTTGTGGTAGAAAAACCTCCATTGTACAGCCTTAAATTGTTTCCATAGTTACCACACATCCTAAATATTACTCAAGGATTAAAAATGAATCAAAAGAATAAAATAAACAACTGGAGTAACGGTATCGAACCTTGCTTCACAAATGGACATTGCGAATGGAAAACGAAAAACAACTACAACACAATGCAAGCGACGAAAATAGAAAGCGTGTAAATAGTAATAAACAAAAATAATAGTCCAACACCATACATAGGAAGGAAAATGGAAAATTGCAAGAAAATTCTTTTTCCATTTTGCCACTTAATATTGTTATTTTGACATATGTATATGCATGTCTATATTAGTTGTAATAATAACATAAAAAGAAACTAAAATAAAATTTTTCTTTGTTGACTTAAGTAGGAGTTGACTTTGAACAAAAAAATTGTTTTATGTTACTTGTTTTTCATTTGTTTGAAACATAATTCGGTTACAAAGTATTGCTTCTCTTTCCCCACTGTTCCAGCTGAACATGTTTTGAAGTTACTATTCTCGTTTCCATAGCAACTTTTTACCTTATCTCCCAGAGAGTGTACCAAATACACACCCTCACTGGCCTCAACGGTAGGTCTACCAAGCAACCTTTTACCTTATCTCCCAGAGAGTGTACCAAATACACACCCTCACTGGCCTCAACGGTAGGTCTACCAAGCGAACTTTACCTTATCTCCCAGAGAGTGTACCAAATACACACCCTCACTGGCCTCAACGGTAAGCCTACCAAGCGACCTTGCACAATCCAGCTAAGGGTCTCTCCATCTATGCATTTCCATGAAACGAGTTAGAGACCTGTTTAACACCCCAATAGAGAGTACAGTCTGCTCCTAAGGTTGATGCATAACTAAACAGTTTTTTTTAACTACTGCGCATGTTCTTATTGTAATCCTTTCTTTATTAGGCATATATTATGTTGTATATTATATTTGATATTATAAAAATTAACTAAAATTCGATTTTTATATTTAATATTGTTTTAAATCAAGAATTAAAATCTAAAGATGTAACTTTGGATGTTTTTTTTTATAAATTAAAGTTTAGATCAAAAAAACGTAATTAGATTGTGGAGTATTTATACACTGTTTCTCGTCCACTTTATCGTTTTTTTAACTCAAAACGTTTATAGCGACGCCTACAAAAACTTATCAGATGGACGTAATCATAAAATTTCGTGACAGTATTACGCTACGAGTCATCTCAGAGTGAATTAAATAATAACATATGATTTCATATATCAGCTGATTTTATGTTATAGTTTAAATTGTAAAACAATTGTTTTAACAATAGGGTTATGCTACTTTATTTATTAAACTTTTGCATGGAAAAAGGTTATTATTAAATACTTTTGATCAGTTAAGAAATATATTAATTTATTTACATTTTGATAAATCTCAATACAAACAATTCCATATAACGATAGTAATAAGTTATGTATTTTTAATCCTATTTTTTCATTCCAAAATCATTCCTAGGCGCGTCTGATACTTTTTAAGAATTGATTTCAAATGAATTGGTTAAAAAAATACTGTATGCTGTAAACATCTAATAAATATTTTCTGTTACCCACATTTTTTTATTATTAACTACAATAAATATTAGTCTTTAATTAATACATTCCTCAAATACAGTAAACTCCCATTAATCCGGCAGATATAGGACTGGGCTATTCCGGATGACTGAAAACGCCGGATTACTGGAGGATCCATTACAAACACAATGTGCATTGTGAAATATTTATATGTGTTGCCCAAAAATAAGAAGACCTAGGAAAATTGTCCTGTACTGTATTGTAAACGATAAAACGAGAATGGATTTACTTTACAATAAAAGGTTACCTTATCTTTAACGGTAAAAACAAAGATATAAATATGTTTCCGCTTACATTGCAACGACATGTTCTCTTGCACTTCAGTAACCGCCACTGTACATAACTACCGCAACACGGCTCGAAATCGATTGTATATCACAAGCTACATCAGTAGAACAGAGCGGCGTGAAGGTAACTAGGTCTTTGACATCAACATACAGTGAAATATATTCACGGTATGTTTACATATTGATTTTGTCTACATCTTTCGTACTTGACTAAAACGCCGGATTACTGGAGATGCCGGATACGTGAAGGGCCGGATTATAGAGAGTTACCTGTAAATATATAAATATTGAATGACAAATGTATACATTTATATTTCTTGCGATTTTCATTGCAAATTTCACAAACTATTTGCTCCACTAATTTGTTTTTGTAATTCAAATTTTAGGGTGAAATGTAAAAAATCTGTATATGTTTTTTTCTTATATTATAACAAATATTTAAGTAACTTCTCAATACTCAAGAATAATTTTTTTTCTCAATTCGAAATCTCTCTGTAAATGTGGCAGCGGCAACACTTCTGTCGACATCCCCTCCCCCCAAGTGCCAGAACCAAATTGTTTCTTCTCAAGGACTACAAAGAAGTGTTCAATGTTTTTAAAGACCAGTGCAAATCAATAGTAAGTTTTTGTATATAAACATTGTTTCAAGGCGCAAGTGTTTTGTAAATACAAGGTGACAACCAGTATCACTATTATCGCCTATTGTAAATAAACATTCTATTGGCACATGGGTTCCCAAACTGAGGGGGGTGTGAAGGCGTCAGGTGGGGCGTGAGTTCAGTTGGAAAATAATAAGATAAATTATTTATATTTAATATTATAGGAACAAACTTTAAGTTGCTAATGACTTGTGTTGTGCCCTTACTGAAATACAACCTCAAGCAGGCATGCTAGTGTAAAAAAAGCAAACTCAATCATCTCACTAACAGATTTTCCTCTTATCAGTTAAAATTTACCTTGGAAATTATAACTTGAAATGTTATATCACGTTTCTTGTGAAAGTATGTATAAATAAATCAATTGTTTCAACATATGTACTTGATTATTTTTCAAATGCCCATACCATTTATTTATAGTGTAAAGTGGAGGGGCTTGGGAGGATATCATTTCGAAAGGAGTGGGCGTGGTACTAAAAAGTACCAGAAGTTTGGGAACTCCTGTATTAGCAACGGTAGCTATATTTTCCACTTGCCTAATGATAACAATAATATTATTATAGAAGAGAGTTTAAATTATGGGCCAGAAGGTAACGCAAGGTGTATTGAAAGTGCGGCTGGATTTGTGCTACAACGAGAACACGATAATTGCGCTAAAACATCTACAAATGCAGTTACTTGCGACTTGTATTTGAAGCACCTGGACATAGACATTCCGACCTTTGCCGGGCCACGGCCTGCACGATCTCCCTGATTTATCCACAGCCTGGCACAATTCAACGCGTCTATTTGTCTCTGCCTTAATGTTTAATTGATACGTCAAGCTGAATCAAGCTGGCATTGGGCCATTCAAGTACGCCGATAAATCAATCAGATTTTTTTGCGCTTGGTGGTTGTTGATCACTCGAAAAATATATTTAATTACAATATCTGGAAGTCAGAAGAAATACTGACGGCCGTGGCACGCCATTAGTTGCTCGCAGCGCTATATATCTATCCGGGGTGCTGTCCGCGGACAAATCAGTTCGCGATTTTGTCTTGTAGCACGTCTTCTCCAAGAACTGTTGAAAGTGGAGATAAATTGGCCAACACGTGACCAGTATCAAGATGTCGGGTGGATATAATCAAAATATTTAGAGAAAGTGCTCCAGCATTCTACACAGAGTGTCTGCAATGTGTCTGCACGCAACAACGATAAAGGATTTCAAAATTTTTTTTCTTAATAAAATCCAATTTCTCTGGAATAAACGCAATTCCAAAAATCTTGTAGGAAACAAGAGTTATAAACAAAAGATTTAAAAGTCAACTCCTACTTGGGTAAACAAAAAAATAACAAAATTAGTTACTTCTTTATTAAATAATTATAATTAATATAAATAAAGTAACAACCTATACTATAAAAAGACTGTCTTATCTTAACTTGTAATATAAAATCAGCTGTTCTATGAAATCCTATGTTACCACTTACTTTAGGCCAAATGGTACGAAACAATTATATTGCATACCTTGCACCTTTTGTGAAATGTTTTCTCCCAAATGAATCAAACCAAAATGAATTCGTTAAATTTAATTAATAATTTAATATTTGAAAAAGCTACTTGACGTCCACCACAAGTTTTTAAGAAAATGTATTTGAACTTTAATGGATAAATAAATAGTATTTTATCAATGATTGAAAATCTGAACAAGATATATATATATATATATATATATATATATATATATATATATATATATATATATATATATATATATATATAAGTGTGTGTATGATCTCTCCGTATATATATATATATATATATATATATATATATATACATATATATATATATATACATACATACATACATATATATATATATATATATATATATATACATACATACATATATATATATATATATATATATATATATATATATATATATATATATACAATATTGTATTATTCATTGAAAAGCTTTGAATATAAATTAATAAATATTCTTGTATTTGTATAACCTATGTTGTTATATATATATATATATATATATATATATATATATATATATATATATATATATATATATTAATAAATTAAAAATATTTCAAAAACAAGAATACTTTTAATGCATATATTATTCTAAGCTTTTCGCCGATAAAACAGTACCAGCATCTTCAGGAAAATAATTATCGAACAAAATATTTTTACAAAAGTTAAATCATCTTTTAATACAAGAAAACATATCACCATATATATATATATATATATATATATATATATACGGAGTGTGGAATCTAATAGAAAGAATTGAATAACCCCTGATTATATAATTCATATTTTACACTCTTGAAAGTAGAGTTAAAGAGAATATATTTCAAAAAACCATGCGATTCCAACAAACATCTCGTTCTAAAACAGTTCATTGAACGGATTCAAACACTCACCAGGTACTCGGACGACATCTGCTGCTTCGTATCCGCCGCCAGCTTGAAGGCCGGCGAATCCGAATGGAGGATGTCCTCCAAGGACTCGATGTAGTCTATGGCATTGCGCAGGATCTCCACTTTGGGCAGGCGTTGGCTCGGATTCGTGCTAGTCCTTCGCTTCAGCAGCTCGAACGCTTCATTCACCTGCAACGTGATCTAAACTCAGCTGATCCACACGACATAACTAATTCTTCTTGAATTTATTAAAAATATTAGAGTATACTGATATAAGGTTATTTAATGATAAAACTACCACCCTCACAATAAATCGTTCGTCAAAACGCGTTTCAATGGCCAACTCGTCATCATCAGTGATTAAAATATATAACAGTTCCATTTTAATTTTAATGTAAAGTAAATACTAATACAAAAAAAACGTTACATTTTATTGTTAAGTACAGTTTTAATTATTGCTGACGATGACTTTGTCGTTGAAACGCGTTTTGATAAAATGAACTATTTATTTTTTGGTAGTGTTACTATTACATAATTATAACTATTAAGCCAGGCTCAAGTCTTATTTATAAAATTAGGAAGCAAGGGTTTTTAGCATAAGAACCACATACTTGCCTACCTCAACAATTTACTTTGTAAATATACATTTTTAACAATACTTTATTTAACAAAAGAATAGCTATAAAAATATAATGAAATAAAGCGATATATTTTTGAAGACATTTATTTTAAGGCGACTACTGCAAAAACGTATTGGAGGACATAAACATAACAATTTCGTGTCAGCATTATTTCCGTCAGACTAGAATCGTCAGTATAAAGTTCATCAGGTTACGCTTTGGATCATCTATAAATGAATTAAATAATAACACGTTTCATGCAGCTGCTGATTTTGTGTTGAGGTTATGTTATAGGTTAGGGTTTAATTATAAATCTTATATTCGTGTAAAATGATCTTTAAATTGAAAATTTTCCAATGGGTATAAATTACCTCCTGGAAATGTTAATAATGATACCCCTCGCAAGGGAATTCTGGCGGCTATATTTACTATTTCATTTACAAATTATCTTCGCTAGAGTTAAATCCTTTATGTGAAAAATTATAACCCCAAAAAGGCAGCACTAAACCGTGCAAGAAGCTGCGTATGCCAAAAGATAAATCACTGCAACACAAGGTTATGCACACCTTGACGTAATGTATGTTTTGCTGTGTTCCGAATTGACGCGCTGCCAAGAGAGGAATATCCAAAGTGTTGCATGAGCAAACAAAATGCAACTACCTCTCTCAACCCAATCCGCATAGTAAAATCTGCCTACCACGAGACGAAGGGATTACCCAATAAATATTAAACAAACCATTTAACTTTCTGAATGCGTGAAACAGGCTGGGACACTCGACCGGTTATTGTTTGTTGCACTGCTGGGTGAAATCAAGAACGATTGGGAGAAACCATGGCTAGATCGTCACGTTTAGCCTGACCGGTGACCTTGATATGCGTAAAATCAAAGTATTATGCGTGGTGGAGCAGCCGCTAAGACAGTCTCTTGACAATGTTCGTGTACAGCATATACGTGTGGAATAGCATTGTGTACAACGCTGCAGCACTTTCCTACTGTAGAAGTTCCTTCTCTAACTCCTCGTACTGTGCATTTCAACGGTCAAGCTAAACCTGACGACCTGTACAGAGGTCTACTGGCTCAGGTAATGTTCTGTGCTGATGTAAAACTTCATCCTGTTGACAACTCTAGAGAAAAAGGAAAAACATTTGTGCAGCTGGTAGCAAAATAACGTAAGAATGTCTTGCTGAAGTCACTCATTAGCAGTTGTTTATTTATGACTTTGTTACGATTTCCTGCGTCGGTAAAAAAAATAAAGTAGTAATTACTCCATCAGGATAACATGAGAAACACCTTGAGTGGCTGAATAGAGCACTCGACTTCGGGTAAGATCTCCGATAGCGTCAAAGTTTTGCAGCGCACTCTTAAACCTCCCACTTCTATTGAGTTTATTACCGGCCACCTTATCTTACTAGAGGACAGTATTACAAAACTTAAGGCACCTCTATCCAATCTCCCGAGCCATCGTATCAAATAATTATATATAAATATAGTAAATATAAGTGGGAAATTTGTCATCAACAAGTCATACAAAAAGAATAGTTTAAGTCAATTCCTTTTTAGGTCAACAAAGAGACATTTACTGTAGTTACTTTTTATTAAATAATTACAATTAATATTAATAAAGTAACACAACCAATGCGTTAAACAGCTGTTCTGCCACATAACCTATAACATAAAATCAACTGTTTTATGAAATCATGTTATCACTTATTTTAAGGGAAATTGGGGGAAGTAACTATATTGCATACCTTGCAAACTATTAAAGTTAATTAATGAATTAATATTTGAAAAAAAATTGTATAACATGCACTACAAGTTTTAAAAAAATGTATTTAAAGTTGAGTGAATGAATGTATTTTACTATGATTGTAAATTTGAACAAGATATATAAATAATATATATATATAGGTGGGTGTGAACTAAAAGTAGAAATTGAATAAACACTTCATACGCATTCCTCCTCTATATGGTATCGAGCACTGAACTACTCTAGACAAATGAGTGACACATATACTTAATTATCGACAAAACACTAAACAAGAAACAAATACCTTTAAGGCACCGAAAATCAGAAATAATTTGGAACGTCAGCGTACAATATTCTTACCGCAAGAGGGAATACCGGAAAGAAGAAACGACGTGATTAATATATGAAAAGTAGGTCGAAAGAAAGAGCAAGGGGATATGGTCTTAGATGCGAAGAAATAAATGAGATAAAAGGACTATGGAGTAAAACTATCTAATATATGCTATTGCCTATATATTGTAAGTTGTGTTTAACTGTTTTTATTCCCCATCAGCGTGTTCTTACTTTTCTTAGCCTCCGCCTCTCCCTGAGCGTGGCTGCTTTCCTTCTGTCCACCGTCACTGTCTTCCTCTTGCACGCTTTGCACGCCCACAGTAAACACCTCCTCTGCCCGTGTGCCCCCGGCACTTGCTGTGCCCCTGTCTGCAACAAACACAAACTTTGTAACCTCTAAAATGACCTTTCCTCAGATCTCCTAAACATTGTTTCAAAAATTCACTTCAAAAGAACCTTCCTGAATAACATATTGTATGGTACTACAACATAAGTCCCGGCCAGTGTGAAAAAAATAGTTGAAAATCAGGTTTTTTTAAATTATAAACTTGAAAGGAAAAAAACAAGTAATACAAACAAAACATTTTTAAAGTCAATTCCTATTTAGGCTAACGACGACAACTTTTATTTTAGTTACTTTTTATTAAATAATTACAAATTTATAAATAAAGTAACATAACATATGCATTAAAACCGCTGTTCTGCTACATAAAATGTAACAGAATCACCTGTTTTGTGAAGTCATATTTTATCACTTATTTTAAGCCAAATGAAACGAAATAACTATATTGCATGCCTTATCCCTTTATATTTTGTGAAACGTTTTTCTCCCACATAAAACTAAAATTAATTATTTAGCTTAGTTATGGAATTAAGTATTTGAAAAACACTGTAGCGTAAAACATCCACTACAAGTTTTAAAAAGTGTATAATACACACGAATATGAGTGAATAATAAAAATTATTTTACTAACGACTGAATGTTGGATCAAGATAAATTTAGGGAGAGTGTGAACAGAAAAAAAATCGAATGAAATGGAAAAATATAAAGCATTTTATAAATAGCGTGAATGCTAAAGGAAACAATAAATATAACTATAGAGCTTATTTCTATAAAACAAGTGAAGATAGCTATAAGGCTAAAGCAAACGATAAAATAGATGAATAAACAATAGAAGACCTCATACCACGAGGCGAGAAGATGTAAAAGAAGAAAGGGCACAAATTTAAACACAATCCAAAACTAACTTTACTAGAATACAGGACGGTATGTTTTTGTTATCATTATAAGGAACACGGTTAGGCTAGGTTAAATAAATACAACTGTAATTTTAACGAAAACTAAATATTCAAATTATACATTTTTCAATATAATGATTTTCCAATAGTTATGACATTTTGAGCTGTACCTGAGAATGATGGTGTGGAGGAGGTGTAGGAGGTGCCAATACGTGCGGTACATGCTGTTCTTCCGACGTACCGCTAGAGTCGTCGTCATCTTCGCCGTCTTCGTCCAAACACTCGCTCGTACTTAACCTGCACACAGACAACTATAGTGTTTATTTTTAGGCTGAGGAAGCTCTATAAATTGAAAAATCTATTCATAATTATATCTTAAACTAAGTAGGGTTGGAAAAGACAAAGAGAAACGGAGAGAAGCCTAAAGTATGTCGTAATGGTACTCATACAAATAAGAGTCAAACAAATGTCTTTCACTGCTTGTATTAAACTTCATAGAGATTGCTCTTACTCTTTGCAATTTATGCATACAGGTGATCTTGACTGTTTTAAATAAACTTCTTACAGATTGCTCTTACTCTTTGCAATTGATACATACAGATGACCTTTACTGTTTGTAATAAACTTCATACAGATTGCTCTTACTCTTTGCAAATGATGCTTACAAATGACCTTTACTGTTTGCATTAAACTTCATACAGATTGCTCTTAATCTTTGCAATTGATGCATACAGAAGACCTTTGCTGTTTGTAACAAACTTCATACAGATCACTCTTACTTTTTGCAATAAAATGGATACAGATGACCTCTAATCTTTGTAATAAACTTCATACAGATAGCTCTTACTCTTTGCAATAAACTGTATACAGATAACCTTTACTCTTTGTAATTAACTTAATACAAATTTCATTTACTCTTTGCAATAAACTGCATACAGATGACCTTTTCTGTTTGTAATAAACATTTTACAGATAGCTCTTACTCTTTGCAATAAACTTCATACTGATGACCTTTACTCTTCGTAAGAGCATCATACTGATTGCTCTTACTCTTTGCAATAAACCTCATACAGAGTTTTCTCAATTTTTCTTGCAACAAACTGCATAGAGATGTCCTTTACTCATAGTAATAAATTTCTTACGAATTACATTTACACTCGTCATACGATTTGCTTTTACTCCTGAATAACCACATACTAGCACTCTTTAATATAAATAATCAGATAATACTGTCAAACAATAATTTACTCTATTAACTATAAATGAAGAATATTAATAATTTCCTCTAGCCAACATGCAAAACTATTATTTTGTTTACAATATATATATAGATGCGTGAGATTAGCCTTGACATACTATTAGAGTCTTTGTTATAGTTACAGTTTTATTATGTTCAGTATTTTCTTTTATCAAATTAAATTATATTTTATATCTTATTAAACTTTTCAAGATAAATGTGCTTTATGTTTCCAATAATAAAGTAACATAACTTTGTGAAAAGTGTTTTTCCCATATAAAAATAAAAACTAATGAATTATTATTTGAAAAACCCTGTATTAACATCAAGTGTCCTCCGCTACAAGTTTTGAAAAATGTATTTGAACTTAAGTAGAGAATAAAAATTATTTTACCAACGATTG
Source organism: Prosapia bicincta (assembly GCA_036971475.1). Lineage (NCBI taxonomy): Eukaryota > Metazoa > Arthropoda > Insecta > Hemiptera > Cercopidae > Prosapia > Prosapia bicincta. The sequence continues at coordinate 20,755,091 of JBAIZL010000006.1, read as the reverse complement.
AAAATTTGAACAAGGTATGTGTAGGGAGAATGTGAACTAAAAGTAGGAATTAAATAAATTTTAAAAAAATTATAAATAGGGTGAATGATGAAGAAAGCTATAAATATAGGGCGACAGCAAACATGTATATTCGGATATAACATTAAAAAGTGTCACACTAACCGTGTGTTGGCACAAGGGCCATCGCCTTGGTCCTTGATCCAAGCTGTATACGGCACAGGGCTACCGTCACTGCCAGAAGACTCGCTTCCAGTCACAACCGCCGTATCTGAAGGACTCAAACTGCATTGCCGTAAAACCTTAAGAAATAAAATAAAAAATTACAATATAAACTTTCCAGAGAGACTTCAACAACATACAGTTTATTATAAGCAACCTTTGGCTTATGGTAATCTTGGGAAATTTGTCGTGAGGCCAACCCTGAGAGGGTGGCCATTTTAGGAATGTGTCGTTAAGGTATATGCTACTTGCAGATAAACATCAATCTTTTGGTTTTACAGTGAAAGTACCAAGCTCTCACAAACAAATGGAGATTTTAGGAATGTACCGTGAGGGTAATTAGCACTCACAAATACGTGAGACTGTTTACCATGAGGGTATTAGCACTCACAGACAGATTGACAGTTTCAGGGGATATCTTGAAGTCTAATACACACTTATAGACTGAGGGTATTCTTGAGGGCTTACCATGAGGCTATTAGCACTCACAGACAGGTGACAGTTTCAGGGGATAACTTGAAGTCTAATAAACACTTATAGACTGAGGGTATTCTTGAGGGTTTACCATGAGGCTATTAGCCTCCACAGACAGGTGACAGTTTCAGGGGATAACTTGAAGTCTAATAAACACTTATAGACTGAGGGTATTCTTGAGGGTTTACCATGAGGCTATTAGCCTCCACAGACAGGTGACAGTTTCAGAGGATAACTTGAAGTCTAATAAACACTTATAGACTGAGGGTATTCTTGAGGGTTTACCATGAGGCTATTAGCACTCACAGACAGGTGACAGTTTCAGGGGATAACTTGAAGTCTAATAAACACTTATAGACTGAGGGTATTCTTGAGGGTTTACCATGAGGCTATTAGCCTCCACAGACAGGTGACAGTTTCAGGGGATAACTTGAAGTCTAATAAACACTTATAGACTGAGGGTATTCTTGAGGGTTTACCATGAGGCTATTAGCACTCACAGACAGGTGACAGTTTCAGGGGATAACTTGAAGTCTAATAAACACTTATAGACTGAGAGTATTCTTGAGGGTTTACCATGAGGCTATTAGCACTCACAGACAGGTGACAGTTTCAGGAAATGACTTGAAGTCTAATAAACACTTATAGACTGAGGGTATTCTTGAGGGTTTACCATGAGGCTATTAGCCTCCACAGACAGGTGACAGTTTCAGAGGATAACTTGAAGTCTAATAAACACTTATAGACTGAGGGTATTCTTGAGGGTTTACCATGAGGCTATTAGCCCTCACAGACAGGTGACAGTTTCAGAGGATAACTTGAAGTCTAATAAACACTTATAGACTGAGGGTATTCTTGAGGGTTTACCATGAGGCTATTAGCACTCACAGACAGGTGACAGTTTCAGAGGATAACTTGAAGTCTAATAAACACTTATAGACTGAGGGTATTCTTGAGGGTTTACCATGAGGCTATTATCACTCACAGACAGGTGACAGTTTCAGAGGATAACTTGAAGTCTAATAAACACTTATAGACTGAGGGTATTCTTGAGGGTTTACCATGAGGCTATTAGCACTCACAGACAGGTGACAGTTTCAGAGGATAACTTGAAGTCTAATAAACACTTATAGACTGAGGGTATTCTTGAGGGTTTACCATGAGGCTATTAGCACTCACAGACAGGTGACAGTTTCAGAGGATAACTTGAAGTCTAATAAACACTTATAGACTGAGGGTATTCTTGAGGGTTTACCATGAGGCTATTAGCACTCACAGACAGGTGACAGTTTCAGAGGATAACTTGAAGTCTAATAAACACTTATATACTGAGGGTGTTCTTGAGGGTTTACCATGAGGCTATTAGCCTCCACAGACAGGTGTCAGTTTCAGGGGATAACTTGAAGTCTAATAAACACTTATATACTGAGGGTGTTCTTGAGGGTTTACAGTGAGGTTACTAAGCCCTCACATACAAGTGGCAATCATGGAGTTATACTGTGAGACTATCACTGACTGATAAAAGTGTCAATCTGGGGGCTAACTATTGAGCCCTCGCAGTTCACCATCAGGGATGTTTCACAGTAAAACGTATTTTTGGGCTTACCGTCAGCCTATTACATACTTACAGTGGAGTCTTTATCTTAAAATCTGACGTGAGGCTCTTACGTTTTTATGAACCAAATTCTATAATCGAGTAGTTTCTACTCTTATATGATCAATTTAGACCACATAAAAACAAGGAAACAATTAGAAATCTCCTTGAAATAAACAAATACCTGGAGTTGAAAAAATGAGGCGACTAAATAATATACTAAATCAAAAGTAAATCAATTCAAGACTATAGCAGAAAAAATTGCCGAAAATCATAATATGAATGTAAATTTTATAAATGTACACTGTAGCTTATTTCAGTACGTTCTAGATGTGTACTGAGAATCAAAATTCCAAATCATTAGTGAGGCACCAAATTTATAAATTTTAATGTTACAAAGACTACTAACATTTATTTCCCATTAAACTTTCTACTCCGAATAACGTTTTGGAATGCGAAATTTCTAAAATAATTCCTACTGAACCTTGCTTCAGTATATTGTAAATTAACTTTTATATTTGAACATATATATATTATATTTATATTTAAGAAACCTTTGTACAGAATTACTCCGACAATGTCGACAATATAATATTTAGGACTTTATAGTATATTTATACAAATCTAATTTTACAAAATTATTTGAACAATGTTCATTAAATACTATTTGTACTTTTACAATATATATTTCTACAAGATTAAGTTTGTACAGAATTACTCCAATAATATAATATTTAGGACATTAAAAAATGTTTCTACAAATCTAACTTGATAGAGAATTATTCCAACAATGTCAACAATATAATATTTAGGGCTTTACAACATATTTATATAAATCTAATTTTACAGAATTATTCGAACAATACTCGTTATATACTATTTGTAGCTTTATAATATATTTCTACGAGACTAAATTTGTACAGAACAGCTCCAACAATTTCGACAATATAATATTTAGGACAATAGAATATATTTCTACAAAATCTAACTAGATTAAGAATTACTCCAACAATGTCAACAATATAATATTTAGGGCTTTACAACATATTTCTACAAATCTAATCTTACAGTATTATTCGAACAATGTTCGTTATATACTATTTGTAAATTTATAATATATTTCTACGAGACTACATTTGTACAGAATAGCTCCAACAATGTCAACAATATAATATTTAGGGCTTTACAACATATTTCTACAAATCTAATTTTACAGAATTATTCGAACAATACTCGTTATATACTATTTGTAGCTTTATAATATATTTCTACGAGACTAAATTTGTACAGAATAGCTCCAACAATTTCGACAATATAATATTTAGGGCTTTACAACATATTTCTACAAATCTAATTTTACAGTATTATTCGAACAATGTTCGTTATATACTATTTGTAGCTTTATAATATATTTCTACGAGACTACATTTGTACAGAATAGCTCCAACAATGTCAACAATATAATATTTAGGGCTTTAAACATATTTCTACAAATCTAATTTTACAGAATTATTCGAACAATACTCGTTATATACTATTTGTAGCTTTATAATATATTTCTACGAGACTACATTTGTACAGAATAGCTCCAACAATGTCAACAATATAATATTTAGGGCTTTACAACATATTTCTACAAATCTAATTTTACAGTATTATTCGAACAATGTTCGTTATATACTATTTGTAGCTTTATAATATATTTCTACGAGACTACATTTGTACAGAATAGCTCCAACAATGTCAACAATATAATATTTAGGGCTTTACAACATATTTCTACAAATCTAATTTTACAGAATTATTCGAACAATACTCGTTATATACTATTTGTAGCTTTATAATATATTTCTACGAGACTACATTTGTACAGAATAGCTCCAACAATGTCAACAATATAATATTTAGGGCTTTACAACATATTTCTACAAATCTAATTTTACAGAATTATTCGAACAATACTCGTTATATACTATTTGTAGCTTTATAATATATTTCTACGAGACTACATTTGTACAGAATAGCTTCAACAATGTCAACAATATAATATTTATGGCTTTACAACATATTTCTACAAATCTAATTTTACAGAATTATTCGAACAATACTCGTTATATACTATTTGTAGCTTTATAATATATTTCTACGAGACTACATTTGTACAGAATAGCTCCAACAATGTCAACAATATAATATTTAGGGCTTTACAACATATTTCTACAAATCTAATTTTACAGAATTATTCGAACAATACTCGTTATATACTATTTGTAGCTTTATAATATATTTTTACGAGACTACATTTGTACAGAGGAGCTCCAACAATGTCAACAATATAATATTTAGGGCTTTACAACATATTTCTACAAATCTAATTTTACAGAATTATTCGAACAATACTCGTTATATACTATTTATAGCTTTATAATATATTTCTACGAGACTAAATTTGTACAGAATAGCCCCAACAATTTTGACAATATAATATTTAGGACAATAAAATATATTTCTACAAAATCTAACTAGATTAAGAATTACTCCAACAATGTCGACAATACAATATTTAAGACTTTATAGTATATTTCTACAACGCTAATTGTTTTACAAAATTACTCGAACAGTGTCCACAATATAATATCCAGGATTATACAAATATTTTAACAAATTTAACTTCATAAAGGGTTACTTCAACAATGTCGATAATATATTATTTAGAACTTTACAAAATATTTCTACAAATCTAATTTTACAGAATTATTCGAACAATACTCGTTATATACTATTTGTAGCTTTATAATATATTTCTACGAGACTACATTTGTACAGAATAGCTTCAACAATGTCAACAATATAATATTTAGGGCTTTACAACATATTTCTACAAATCTAATTTTACAGAATTATTCGAACAATACTCGTTATATACTATTTGTAGCTTTATAATATATTTCTACGAGACTACATTTGTACAGAATAGCTTCAACAATGTCAACAATATAATATTTATGGCTTTACAACATATTTCTACAAATCTAATTTTACAGAATTATTCGAACAATACTCGTTATATACTATTTGTAGCTTTATAATATATTTCTACGAGACTACATTTGTACAGAATAGCTCCAACAATGTCAACAATATAATATTTAGGGCTTTACAACATATTTCTACAAATCTAATTTTACAGAATTATTCGAACAATACTCGTTATATACTATTTGTAGCTTTATAATATATTTTTACGAGACTACATTTGTACAGAAGAGCTCCAACAATGTCAACAATATAATATTTAGGGCTTTACAACATATTTCTACAAATCTAATTTTACAGAATTATTCGAACAATACTCGTTATATACTATTTATAGCTTTATAATATATTTCTACGAGACTAAATTTGTACAGAATAGCCCCAACAATTTTGACAATATAATATTTAGGACAATAAAATATATTTCTACAAAATCTAACTAGATTAAGAATTACTCCAACAATGTCGACAATACAATATTTAAGACTTTATAGTATATTTCTACAACGCTAATTGTTTTACAAAATTACTCGAACAGTGTCCACAATATAATATCCAGGATTATACAAATATTTTAACAAATTTAACTTCATAAAGGGTTACTTCAACAATGTCGATAATATATTATTTAGAACTTTACAAAATATTTCTACAAATCTAATTTGATAAAGAATTACTTCAACAATGTCGACAATATAATATTCAGGATATTACAATATGTTTCCGAATTTTACAGATTTAGTCGAAGAATGTCCACTATATACTATTTGTAGCGTTAAAATCTATTTCTACAAGGCTAAGGTTGTACAGAATTACACTAACAATGCAGAAATATAGTAAACTACCCCTAAGCAGATTTCTATAAAAAGTCCTATCAATAAATTGTTAAAAATAAGTTGATATATTACAGGTCATAAAATGCTCCAGATTTCGAGAGAAACCAAACTATCGAGTTTTTCACTAAACGTCTCGATAGCTCTAATCCACTGCCTTGGGTCCGCGTCTCGAAGCGTTACTTACATAAATCCTCACAAACCCAAATCCGACATAACCCTAGGATTAACCACTCTTGACGAAGATATACGCCTGACGGTATTAGCCAAAACGGCTATTAATAATCCGGCATTTGTGCCAAAATTGACGTGAATCTAATGCTGGCAATACTGTAGTAAAACTAACATTTAGTTTATGCAATAAACTTTATACGGCCATAAACCCACCAAAAAACCCAAACAAGTTCTCTCGGAAAACAAAATGGCGACTTATTTGAATATATCAAGTTACATTTTGGTATAAACCTATTTAAATAGTCTACTATTTAATTTCACTTATTTTCGTTTTCATATGTTACTCAAATATACATTGTAATCAGAAAAACAAATAAGTTAAACAAAAATATTTTAAAGTCGATTCCTACTTAGGTCAACAAAATTTTATTTTCTATACACTTTATAAATAATTACAATAATTGCTAACAATGTAACGTAATATTTGCGTTAAAACATCTGTTCTATCACATAACCTATAACAAAATATCAGCTTTTTATGAAATCATATGTTATCACTAATTTTAGGCCAAATAGGACGAAATAACTATGACACGTTGCATACCTTGCCACTTTTTTGAAACGTTAATCTCCAATATAAAACTAAAATTATTTCATTAATGAATTAATATTTGAAAAAACTGTATTAACATCAAGTGTCATTCTCTACACGTTTTAAAAAATTCATTTGATTTATAGCGGATGGATAAAAAATATTTAATTAACGAATATATATATATATATATATATATATATATATATATATATATATATATATATATATATATATATATGGGAGAGTGTGAACTAATAGAAGGAATTGAAAAATTGATTTTAAGTAGTGCTCAAAATGTAAAAGTCGCACCATGACGTCTCTCCCCTCTTTTGTATATATATGTAGGTTTACATAAATAAAATCTGGCATATAAATAAAAATAAGAAGAGGAATAACAATAATGTGGACACATATGACAATCACAATATTAAATGGCAATAGAAAGCGAAATTAATTATTAAAATAATTCATTAAATTTAATTAAAGGATTGATATTTGAAAAAAAAACTATATTAACATCTAGTATCATCCAATACAAGTTTACAGAAATTATTTGAAGTTGAGTGTATGAATAAAAATGTATTTTATTAACGATTCAAAAATTGAACAACACACACATATATATATATATATATATATATATATATATATATATATATATATGTATATATATATATATACATATATATATATATATATATATATATATATATATAATAAATTAAAAATATTTCATAAACAAGAATACTTTTAATGAAAAGTATGAAATACTTTGTTTATGAAATATTTTTAATTTATTAACTATATTACAAGAAAACATATCACCATATTTAATATATATATATATATATATATATATATATATATATATATATATATATATATATATATATATAAGGAGAATGTGAGCTAGTAGAAGGAATTAAAAATAAGAGTTTGTTATTTAGGCTACACGAGACTGATATTACAGAAAGTATATCTGGCGATGTAAAAGGAAACAGGAAATAAATTTCTAAATTATATGGAAAAAGAAAAATAACCTTATTCATGCATGCGCGCGTTCGCACATACGAACACAAGAGTTTACAAACTCATGGAGTCTAATGCTCTGAGTTATAATATTTTACAATGTAGCTAACAAATCTCCGGTTAAGACAGATTCGGTTATATATAACAAAATAATAAAATTCCAAATGAATGCTAACCTATTGACAAATGAATTGATTAGTGAGCATTAGTATATTAGTTTACTTCTTTTGACTTCAACCCATTAACCTTATTACAGTATGTAGCAAAGAAAAATCTTTGTAAATACTTTAATATTCCTTTCTAACTTTCAATTAATTATTTTCAGTTTACTAATGTGCTAGATGTGGTCGTCAGGCCTAAGTATAAGAAAGTGCCTTGGGAGTTTTTTGCAGTTAGAAATTGAGATTTTTACGTCCTTAAGACACATGGAAGAAGAATTTACAGAGAGAGAGAGAAAGAGAGAGAGAGAGAAAGAGAGAGAGAGAGAGTAAAGGGTGACTGAATTTTTTCAGGAAAAGGAAATGTCAGAAATAAGTAGATGAAACAACCTTAGCGCAAAAAAACCTTATTTTTATAGTGGACATTTTGAAAAAGCGTGGAAGGATGTAAACCGGCTGGAATACGAATTAATCAACAACAGATAATATACAAAAATATTAAAGTCAATTCCTACTTAGGTAAAAAACGAAAAGTTTTATTTTACTTACTTTTTATTTAGTCATTACACATAATATAAATAAAGTAACATAACCTATACTTTAAAACAACTGTTCTACCACATAACCTACAACATAAAATCAGCTGTTTTCTGAAATCATGTGCTATCACTTATTTAACACAAATGGGACGATGTAGCTATATTTCATACCTTGTCCCTTTTGAGAAGAGTTTTTCTCACACACTAAAATTGAATTTAATTAAAGAATCAATATCTAAAAAAAACTGTATATCTATTAACATCAAATATAATCTACTTAACGTTTTAAAAAATGTATTTGTACTTCAGTGGATGAATGAAAATTATTTTATTATCGATTGAAAATTTGAACAAAATATATATAGGGCAAATAGATATATAGGCTAAATAAAAGAGTGATTATTTGCTACTTCAGTGTTGCTTGGTCCATTCTAAGATTCGCTATAATAGTATGAGCATCTCTTTTTATCTTGGATCGATAACATTTATCTTTTTAAATGATTGACAATTAAGAGGGACTTTAAGAAATAAATAAAAAATGTTGTCCTACCCGGTCAACCCGCTAGAGCCGCCACTGAACAAACCCATACACACATTAAATGTTTATAATATTTATTGTATATATATATATATATATATATATATATATATATATATATATATACATATATATATATACAGTAATTGGGTAAAATGTAACCCAACATAGGCTATGTATATTCCTTATTCCTATCCAAGGGTATAATGTACTCTTTGCTGTTTTATGAAATCATATATATATATATATATATATATATATATATATATATATATATTATCACTTACTAGCAGAGACTACCGTCCTTGGTACGGGGTTGACGAATATTTGTATTGATTTAATATGTATTTGTATTTGGGTTAAATTTAATTTACTGAAATTAAATCCAAATAAATATATCAAACTATAGTTTATAAACCTACCGTTAAGGGAGTTTTCAAGGCCAATGGGGCGGTGTCCTGACAGAATTTATAAATACAAATAGGTCTACGTGTTAACCAGGGTCTCTAAGAATGTCCATGTAACATTTCAGGTAAAATTTATTTCCCGTTCCCACGTGTTCGATTTTAGGGGAAAAACCATACCGGGTGACGCAGAAAGTAATTAAGGATACAAACAAAAAAATAATAATAATGAAAACTATCGCTCAGGAAAATAAATATTCTAGCCTTACATGTGTACATTTGGTTAAACATATAAAATTACAACCAAATCTATCCTTACTGGATACTTCATAGGTATATAAAATTAACCGTCTGTGGTAATAACAAACAATAACTATCAATATAGCTTCAGGACATGATTCTGGTTCATTTTATATCGATTGTATTGGAGGTGGGCAATGTGCATTTTTACCAGCACTATTAGCACCACGTTTGTAGCTAATTACAATTTTCCAATATTGTAAATTTTTGCAGCGTGAGCTAGAGTTTTCATAAATTTTTTCGTATCTCTAATGATTTTCTGCGTCGCCCGGTATAATTGTTTTCGCTAAATTCGAACACAAGGGGACGGGAAGTAAATACCAAATTTCAGATCAATGGGTTCAGTAGTTTTTACGTGATTGAGTAAAATACACAAACAGACACCATTAGATCTTTATATAGTAATATAGATTAGTTTCCAATAAGTATATCAAACTATAAACTTACTGATTATTGTCCTGAAAATCAAGGGAAGGGAAAACGTCTGCTTGTAACAAAAAAAAAAGTTTTTGTAAATTATAACTAACCTAGAAAGATGAATAACAAACAATTACTATCAGCTGTTTAAATGTGTTTATAAGTGACTGTTACAGGTGATTATCAGCTGAGTCAATTTAAGTATTAAATTGAGTATAGAAAATTGAGTGTTAAGGGGGTTTTCAAAGCCCGTGAGGCGGAGCCCTGGCGGAATTTCTAAATACATATAGGCCTATAATTAACTAGGAACCCTAAGAATGTCCACGTAGAACTTCTGCTCAGTGGGTAAAGTAATTTTTACGTGATTGAGTAAAACACACACACACACACAGCCCCATTAGATTTTTATATATTAGTATAGATATACTATTTAGATAGTATAGCTATTTATAGTATTTATAGCTATTTAATAGTATAGATATACTATTAGTATAGTAGTAAGACAAATGCGTGGAAATAACAATATTGCATACCTTGCCCCTTTTATAAACAGTTTTTTTCGCAAATAAAACTAAAATGAATTAATTATTAAAATTATTTAGTGAAATAATACTTCGAAAAACTGTATTACCATCAATTGTCATCTCTATAAGTTTTTAATCACTTAAACAACAGTTTAAGACTATCCGAACTTTAAATTTAGTAAATTTGTTAAAACTTACTGAGACAGAACGTTTTCGATCGCTATTTGCCGATCTTCATCAGTGTCTGAGACATTCACCGAACGTAATGGACTACAAAATTCAAGAATTCTACAAGTTTATTTGAACTTGAGTGGATGTATAAAAAGTACTTTGCTACTACTACAACCTCCGGCCTGTGATGCCCAATGATGGAGATACGACCAATCTTTGAAAGTTAACTCGCATAAATACCAAGTAAGGCTGTAAACTAAAAGTAGGAATTGAAAGCACATTTATACTCATCTCTCCTCTATGGTATCTACCATTGAATTACTCTAAACAAAAGAGTGTCGTATGTATTTATTTTTCGACAAAACACAAAACAAGAAACAAATGCTTAAAGCATTTAAGGCATCGAAAACTATAAATAATTTGGAACTTCAGCGTACAACATTCTGCTGATTTATTAAACCATGTGTTATCACTTTTAAGCCAAATGGGACGAAATAACTATATTGCATACGTTACCCCTTTTGTGAAAAGCTTTTCTCTCCTGAAAAGTTTAATTAAAACTAAAATTATTTATTGAATTATTATTTTGAAAACCTTTATCAAAAACAATTTTAACAATATGTATTTGAATTTGAATTCTAAATAAAAAGTATTTTATTAACGATTGTAAAATTGAACAAGATATATATATAAAGAGAGTGTGAACTAACAGAAAACTCCGATGGTGGGTTTAGAAACAAATAAAGTTTAAAACGCCATTCAATTCAAACCCACAATATTTTAAAGTTATATTTGTTGAATAAATCCAATTATCTTACGAAGTGTTTACAGAGTTGACGTGTATTTGTTTAGATGGAATGAAAGCTGCAGCTGTACATTTATCAACCGGTGTAAGAGCCGTGCTCCGCTACAACCTTCTTAACGACCTTAACTTGCTCCCTTTACTTTAAGTATTTAGACTATCGTGTATAGTACGCGCTGCGTTTAAGGGTAACGTCAATTTCGATTTTAGAGCCTAGGATCTGACGACGTAATTAGCGCACCCTAGGGCCCACTCAGAATGGAATTTCAGGAGGTGTCCAACTGGGGAATCTGGAGGTCAATAAGAAGCCCAATCCTTACTAAGAGGCGGTACTGTGTCCCGGAATATTTATTAAGAAATTATATTTTGTCATATTTTGTACTTTTAAAAAATTGAACGAAATTGCCAGTAACTTATTGAAAACAGTTTCCGATCTTGTCATAATTTTCTACAAACAAATCAACAATAGTAACAAATAGAAATTACTTTTTAACTGTAGATAGTTTTTAGATATTGAATGCAGGCCTAATAATTGCCACATTTTATTACTAAATAAGAACAAGATAGGTATTAATGTTTTTATTTTATATTTAAATAGGAGCAGGCCTAATATTAGCCGTGTGTGTTTTCTACACCCAGGAGATAACACTTGGGTAAGTCCCTAACTATACACCAACTGTACTATGGTACTGTAATACATTTTATTGCCATACTAACCAATTCCTCGTACGCAAAAACACGCAATTCCTGTTAATTTCAACTAATACCTAATAAAAGCATGAAATTTCTCCTAATAGAAACCAATTTCTCGTACGTAAAAATACGCAATTCCTGTTAATTTCAACTAATACCTAATAAAAGCATGATATTTCTCCTAATAGAAACCAATTTCTCGTACGTAAAAACACGCAATTCCTGTTAATTTCAACTAATACTTAATAAAAGCATGATATTTCTCCTAATAGAAACCAATTTCTCGTACGTAAAAACACGCCATTCCTGTTAATTTCAACTAATACCTAATAAAAGCATGAAATTTCTCCTAATAGAAACCAATTTCTCGTACGTAAAAACACGCCATTCCTGTTAATTTCAACTAATACTTAATAAAAGCATGAAATTTCTCCTAATAGAAACCAATTTCTCGTACGTAAAAACAAGCAATTCCTGATAATTTCAACTAATACTTAATAAAAGCATGAAATTTCTCCTAATAGAAACCAATTTCTCGTACGTAAAAACAAGCAATTCCTGTTAATTTCAACTAATGCCTAATAAAAGCATGAAATTTCTCCTAATAGAAACCAATTTCTCGTACGTAAAAACACGCAATTCCTGTTAATTTCAACTAATACTTAATAAAAGCATGAAATTTCTCCTAATAGAAACCAATTTCTCGTACGTAAAAACAAGCAATTCCTGTTAATTTCAACTAATGCCTAATAAAAGCATGAAATTTCTCCTAATAGAAACCAATTTCTCGTACGTAAAAACACGCAATTCCTGTTAATTTCAACTAATACTTAATAAAAGCATGAAATTTCTCCTAATAGAAACCAATTTCTCGTACGTAAAAACAAGCAATTCCTGTTAATTTCAACTAATACTTAATAAAAGCATGAAATTTCTCCTAATAGAAACCAATTTCTCGTACGTAAAAACACGCAATTCCTGTTAATTTCAACTAATACTTAATAAAAGCATGAAATTTCTCCTAATAGAAACCAATTTCTCGTACGTAAAAACAAGCAATTCCTGTTAATTTCAACTAATACTTAATAAAAGCATGAAATTTCTCCTAATAGAAACCAATTTCTCGTACGTAAAAACACGCCATTCCTGTTAATTTCAACTAATACTTAATAAAAGCATGAAATTTCTCCTAATAGAAACCAATTTCTCGTACGTAAAAACAAGCAATTCCTGTTAATTTCAACTAATACTTAATAAAAGCATGAAATTTCTCCTAATAGAAACCAATTTCTCGTACGTAAAAACAAGCAATTCCTGTTAATTTCAACTAATGCCTAATAAAAGCATGAAATTTCTCCTAATAGAAACCAATTTCTCGTACGTAAAAACACGCAATTCCTGTTAATTTCAACTAATACTTAATAAAAGCATGAAATTTCTCCTAATAGAAACCAATTTCTCGTACGTAAAAACAAGCAATTCCAGTTAATTTCAACTAATACCTAATAAAAGCATGAAATTTCTCCTAATAGAAACCAATTTCTCGTACGTAAAAACACGCAATTCCTGTTAATTTCAACTAATGCCTAATAAAAGCATGAAATTTCTCCTAATAAAAACCAATTTCTCGTACGTAAAAACACGCAATTCCTGTTAATTTCAACTAATACCTAATAAAAGCATGAAATTTCTCCTAATAGAAACCAATTTCTCGTACGCAAAAACACGCAATTCCTGTTAATTTCAACTAATACCTAATAAAAGCATGAAATTTCTCCTAATAGAAACCAATTTCTCGTACGCAAAAACACGCAATTCCTGTTAATTTCAACTAATACCTAATAAAAGCATGAAATTTCTCCTAATAGAAACCAATTTCTCGTACGTAAAAACACGCAATTCCTGTTAATTTCAACTAATACCTAATAAAAGCATGAAATTTCTCCTAATAGAAACCAATTTCTCGTACGTAAAAACACTCAATTCCTGTTAATTTCAACTAATACCTAATAAAAGCATGAAATTTCTCCTAATAGAAACCAATTTCTCGTACGCAAAAACACGCAATTCCTGTTAATTTCAACTAATACCTAATAAAAGCATGAAATTTCTCCTAATAGAAACCAATTTCTCGTACGTAAAAATACTCAATTCCTGTTAATTTCAACTAATACCTAATAGAAGCATGATATATCTCCTAATAGAAACCAATTTCTCGTACGTAAAAACACGCAATTCCTGTTAATTTCAACTAATACCTAATAAAAGCATGAAATTTCTCCTAATAGAAACCAATTTCTCGTACGTAAAAACACTCAATTCCTGTTAATTTCAACTAATACCTAATAAAAGCATGAAATTTCTCCTAATAGAAACCAATTTCTCGTACGTAAAAACACGCAACTCCTGTTAATAGTAAATATTTACATGTAAAAACATGGAATTCTTCCTAATAGCAACCATTTCTTCCCAGAAACACGTATTTTCTTCTAATAACTAATTCTTCGTAAAAACCTGCAATTTTTTTTTAATAGCACTCAATTTCTTTAGCTTTGTGTAATTCCGGCTAATAGCGACCAAATCCTTGTAAATACACGGAATTTCAGTAAATTAAATCCACTTCTTGGTAAATACGTGCAATTTCTAGTAATTGCAACCAATACTTTGTAAAAACATGAAAATCCTATTATACCTCCTATTGTGTAAAAATACACAATTTCTGTTGTTAGCAAACAATCTTCGTAAAAAAAACACGCAATTCCTCTTAGTAGCAACCAATTCCCCGTAAATCATGCAATTCCTGTTAATTGTAACCAATATCTCGTAAAAACGTCGTAAATACAGTCAATTACAACCAATACCTCGTACAAACACACAATTTCTGTTGTTAGCAAACAATCTTCGTAAAAAAAACACGCAATTCCTCTTAGTAGCAACCAATTCCCCGTAAATCATGCAATTCCTGTTAATTGTAACCAATATCTCGTAAAAACATCGTAAATACAGTCAATTACAACCAATACCTCGTAAAAATACACAATTTCTGTTGTTAGCAAACAATCTTCGTAAAAAAAAAACGCAATTCCTCTTAGTAGCAACCAATTCCCCGTAAATCATGCAATTCCTGTTAATTGTAACCAATATCTCGTAAAAACATCGTAAATACAGTCAATTACAACCAATACCTCGTACAAACACACAATTTCTGTTGTTAGCAACCAATCTTCTTAAAAAAAAACACCCAATTCCTCTTAGTAACCACCCATCTCCCATAAATCACGCAATTCCTGTTAATTGTAACAAATACCTCGTAAAAACGCGTAAATCCAGTCATTTGCGCCCAATACCTCGTAAAAACACAAAATTCTTCTAATAGCAACCAATTCCAATTAAAAACACGCTACTCCAAATAATTACAAGCAATTCCTATTAAAAAACACGCAACCTGTTAATAGCAACCATTTTCTGATAAATACGCGTAAATTCTGATAACTTTAACCAATACCTCGTAAAATTATGGAATTCCTGTAAATAACAACTAATACGTCGTAAAAAAACGCAATTTCCCCCAATAGTAGGCTAAACAATTCCACGTAGAAACACGCTATTCCTAATATTCGCAACCAATTCCTCTTGAAAACACGCAGTTGCTGTTAACTGCAACCAATACCTCGTAGAAAAAACTTTTTCCCACAATAGCAGGCTACCCAATTCCACGTAAAAACACGCTATTCCTAATACTTGCAACCAATTCCTCGGAAAAATGGATTATTTTTTAATTGCAATGAATAACGCATAAGAAAGAAATTTCTCGTATTAGTAACCAATTCCACGTAAAAACACACAACTCCTGATAATAGCAACAATTTTTTTCGTAAAAACGTGTAATTCCCGATAATTGCAGCAAATACCTGGTAAAAACACGCAATTCCAGTCAATACCGTCTAATGACACACAATTCCTGATAATATAGCCTAATATCAAGCAATTCCTGATGAATACGCGAAATTCCTCCTACTACCACAAATCCTGGTAAAATTACAAAATATCCTATATGTTTAAAAAATTATTTTACAAACACGGAAATCACGTATTTTTTGAATACATTAACTTCGTTTAACTAAAATCTAACAAATCACCTTTTGTCTGGACAAGGAAACTATTTTTCATGTGAAACACTTGTTTGTAGAAACCAATATTTCTACGTCTTTGAAACATAAATACTTATAGAAAATGTAATTTTACTTTTGATACAGTGCTCCCACGAAGATTACCTACCGAGGGATGGGTTTATATTCGGAAGGTTTGTATTTTCAAAATTGTATAAACGTAGTTATAGTTTATATTAAAATGGTTGCAAATAATGCGGTTAGTGTTAAACAACAAGAAATATTCTTTAAACAAAGTATTATTTTGAACTTTATGTGTGCTTTGGTTGTTATGTATACGCTCTAAAAATGTAGTCTTCGCCACAGAAATGTTAATAAAAACTAAATTGCGGTTAATATTAATGCTTTAAATAAAAAGTTTATATTATTCTATGATTCAGCTAGGCTTTGCTTATAGTCTATCCGTAGACTATCATGCGCCTCTGTTATTCTATCATTGCCACATTTCTTCCTATTGTCGCGTTTCGATGATATCCTTCTATCACTACTTCCTATGCTCTAACTTTATACCCGAATATGACAATGCTAGACAAGGTAGAACCAAGTGATACTAAAAAAAATTTTAGGCTTATATATTTAAAAAAATTTTTAATAATTAAAACATCAACCAGAAATAAAACAAGTTATATATTTTTATTTAAACCCTTTATGTACAGTTGGTTATGTTTGTAATATTTTCCTTTGAAGATGATTGCTTTACAATTAATTGAAATGTACATAAGAGTTTAAACAAAAGGTTTTATTTCTGGTTGCGAAGTTTTATGTAGTTAAAATTTTCAAAATTACATCACAGTTCCTTCAAGTTATTAAAATAATATAATGATTCTATTTTTTAATGTAGTAAAATTCACACACTTTTTATGTAAGAAAATTTTGTATATAACAGCTTTCTTCTATAAGTGTAACCGAGCGGCTGCGCCAAATTTTGTAAAACTATTTCAAATTAATTTTATCAACATTAAAAATTGTTCAAATTGGTGGAATAAAATCTGAAACAGTTTGTTTATCAAAACCTTAACAGTAATATAATAATATAATGTGCACAGTGGCAATATTACAATAAAACTGTTTGCAATACCACAAAAATTAATCAAAAATAACTAATATTAAAGTAAGCATTTGGCCTTTATTATTAGATGACCATGTAATCTTCATCATAGGATCCTATTACAATAGAAATACAATCTTAAAAGCTTATTACAATAAAAATTACAGTATAGAAAGGATATTGCAATAAAAATACAATATGGAAAGAGTATTAAAATAAGAATACAATATAGAAAAGATATTGCAATAAAATACAATATGGAAAGCGTATTAAAATAAAAATACATTATAAAGGATATTGCAATAAAAATACAACCTAGAAAGTTTATTGCAATAAAAATACGGTCCAGAAAGTTTATTGGAATCAAAATACAATATAGAAAGCTTATTGCAATAAAAATGCGATCTAGAATGCTCATTGCAATAAAAATACAATTTAGAGGGCTTATAGCCATTAAAATACAATCTCTAAAGCTTATTGCAATAAAAATAAAATCTAGAAAGCTTATTGCAATAAAAATACGATCTAGAAAGCTTATTAAAATAAAAAACAATATACAAAAATTACTGCAATAAAAATACAATCTAGAAAGCTTATTGCAATAAAAATACGATCCAGAGAGTTTATTGCAATAAAAATTCAATATAGAAAGGTTATTGCAATACAAATAGTATATAGAAATCTTATTGAAATAAAAATATAATGTAGAGAGATTATAGCAATTATAATACAATCTATAAAGCTTATTGCAATAAAAATACAATCTAGAAAGTCTATTAAATAAAAATATAACTAGAATGCCTATTGCAATTAAAATACAATCTTTAAAGCTTATTATAATTTTTTTTAATCTAAAAAGCGTATTGCAATAAAAAACAATATAGAAAGCTTATTGCAATAAAAAATGATCTAGAAAGCGTATTACAATTAAAATATAACTATAAAGCTTAATAAAATAAAAATATAATCTAAAGCTTATTACAATAAAATATAATCTAGAACGCTTATTTCAATAAAATTATAAACTATTCTCTCAATTTATTATAATAGGATCCTCTGATCTTGATGACAATGGTTATCGAAATGTGCAATAATTTATTTAGATTATTTAATATTAGCATGTATATTTATTAATTATTTCTTATTAATTTTTGTGGTATCGGTATTGTTGTCAATATTTTTAAAACCTTACAAGATTGACTTTTGTCGTGACGTATAGTAAAAATGTGATGCTTTCACTTTTTAATTTGAAGATCTGTTGTTGAAAAGTAATATTGGAAATTTCTAGTTTCAGTAAAGAATATATAAATATATTTGTATGGCAACTTTTCCAAATATTTTTATTGCCCTTTACTACTATTTACTTAAATGAATCAATTGTTGCAGGTCCAGATATTCTAAAATGGTGTCAATCAGAGAAGGTGCTAAAAATTTTAACTACTATGAGAACAAAGTAAAGAGTTTTAAAACGCTCAATAAAACTGATAAAATATCGTTCTAGAATTAAAAGTGACATACAATTCCCTTATCAATCCTTATAGTTAAAGCAAGCGTGTACTTCTAGTCTAGAGGGTTGTACTCTACAAAAACCGAATGTTACAGAAACTGGACTTACATGTGTAGGGTAGGCGGTAAGTTTTTCCTGCCCTGTTTCTCTCCTGGATAACTGGAACCCTGAGTACCCTTTGTACTGGGTAATCTTCTCCTGACAGAAGGACCTATACCTGTCGTACTCGAGGGCGGCGTTGGTCAGTATGTCTAGCCTCCTGTTTGTCTTAACGTCCAAGTAATTCTGAACATAGCCGTCGACACTTGATTCCGGAGACATTTTCAGTATTTGAAATTTATTGTGCAACATTTTGAAATAAAAAAAGTTTTATAGATAGCCTTCAACAGTTAGTTACTTTATTGTAAACATGACCGTGTAACTTGCGACGGTTAATCTACTAAAATACTCTACCCTATAATTAAACACTTTAGCAATTACACGCAACACTGAGTTGAATAAACGTACTCGGATATTTGAATATAGAGCAAAATAGAACACACCCGCAGGCTTCTGCCAGTCAACTAAAACTTAGACCATTGACTTTTTAAAATAGCACCACTAGACTCCGCCCCCGTGATACTAGTAGGCGGTCCTAAACCACCCTAAGGAAGTCCCAGATTCTGTAGAAGTAAATAATTTTTAGTTTTAACCCCTTAAAAGGTATTCTTGAGTTGATAAAAGCCATTTATAAATGTTTCTATAAGTTCACACAATGTTGTACTGTATTTCACTTATTCAATCACATGAAAAAGAAACCTTCGGTAAATCAATGAATAGAAATATTTGAATACATCCATAAAACATGTAGTATAAACAGAAATTGTTTAAAGTCATTTCCTACTTACGTTAATAGAGAAAATATTTATTTTAATTAATTTTTTTTTAACTAATAACAATTATTATAAATAAAGTAACATAACCTATGCGTTAAAACAGCTGTTTTACCACATAACCTATAACATTAAATCAACTGTTTTATGAAATAGTGTGCCCAAATAGGACGAAGTAGCTATATTTCATACCTTGTCCTATTTGAGAAGAGTATTTTCTCATACGTAAAACTAAATTTGAATTTAATTAACGAATTAATATTTCAAAAAACTGTAGAACTACTAACATTAAATATCATCCACTTCACGTTTTAAAAATCTATTACAATTTTTATATTTATAAGAAGGGTGTAAACTAATAGAAGGAATTGAAAAATACTACTTTGGCTTAAACCTAGCTAGCATACATTAACAAACCCAGGGGCTGATTCAGAATTTATTTTTTTGGGAAGGCAACATTTAGGGAAGTCGTGACTACGGAGGGGGGGTCGAATACCCTGTCCCAGAAATTGTTTAAAATTTAAATGATGAGCTTGAAGGCATTTTTAATCTCAGGACAAATAGATATAATAGAATAAACAAAAGAGCGATTATTTGCTATTTTATTGTTACTTAGTGCATTCTAAGTTTCACTATAATATTATAGGCATCTCTTTTGATCTTAGATAGATAATATTTATCTTTTTAAATTATTTAAAATTAAGAGTGATTTTAAGAAACCTAACCTATATATATAAAATATGTTTTCTTGCTTAATAATCTAAAAAAACATAGGTTATTCAAATACAAGAATATTTATTAATTTATATTCAAAGCTTTTCGTTGGTAAACAGTACCAACATCATCAGGAATGAAAAATACGATGATGCAACATATAAGCCTAAAACCTATGTTAAATTAAAAATAGAATTGTTGCTAAATTTATACAAATTGCCAAGTTTATTTTGTTGTTGTAAATTTTGTTGTATAGACATTGAATATAGTATCAAATTTAGAATTTATTTGTATTTGTTTTTTTATTAATTTGTTATTATTACTGTATTTATATATTTCGAATGCTTTATAAATATTCATTCTTAATCCTTTATTAATTTCTTTTATAAGTTTCATATTTTCAATATTTGGAAATTGGTGCTTATTATTAATAGAATGATTTGCAAAATTTGATTAACATGTTTCTGGATTTATATAAGCATTCAAATGTTCTTTATATATTTCTGTTATGTTCTTCTTGGTTTGACCTATATAAGCTTTATTACAGTTTTCGCATTCCAATTTATAAACACCTCCTTTTTCATGCATATTATTTGTTTTATTATTGTTATTCATTATGTTTATTATTTTGTTGTTAGTTTTGTATGCAATTTTGATATTTGCATTTTTAAATAATTTGGTGATATATTTTATTTCATGGCCTATAAATAAAAATGAAGTCCATATTGTATTATTATTATTTTCGTAAATTAAATTATTATGTTGTTTATTAAAAATATTATAATTAAGTTTGTCAACAGTTTTTTTTATAACCGTTTTCTAATGCAATTTGATAAATTATGTTTTTTTTCTCTTATTTTATTTTCATCATTCATGGGGATTTTATGCATTCTATATAATAAGTTATATAAAGCAGCCATTTTCTGGATATATGGATTAGAATTATTTGGTATAATTTGGTTTGTTTGTGTTGGTTTACAGTATATCATATATTCAAATTTTTCATTTTTTCTTATTATTGTAAAATCTAAAAAAAATATTTTATTATTTGTTTCAATTTCATAAGTAAATTTGATTTTATTATTGATTTTATTCATTTTATCCAAAAGTCAAAGTACAAATACAAGAATTATAATTGAGTTTACAATTCAAAGCTTTTCGCTGGCTAACAGTACCAACATCATCAGGAATTAAACAATTGTATATATATATATATATATATATATATATATATATATATATATATATATATATATATATATATATACAGTATATATATATATATATATGTGTGTGTGTGTGTGTTTTCTTTTCTTGTTTAATAATCTAAAACAACATAGGTTATTCAAATACATTTTGTATTGAATAAAATCTAACCTATATATATATTTAATTATTTATTTATTTATTTATATAGTAATTGGGTAGTATGTAACCCATCATAGGCTATGTATTTTCCCCATTCTGTGTTATTCTACGTTACAATTCTGTATAAAAGCTTCATGCGCCGATGACAGCAGATATGCGAAGTAAGACTTACGACATCTAAATCTGAGATACACGCCATGTCTCCAGGAAAAATCGGAACATGCGGCAGTGAGTTGTGACAAGATGAAGAAGAAGAGGAGGGTGAAAGATGATGAAAAGGGAAGAGTATGGCAAGGAGTATCCTACTTGTCTTCCGGCTCCACCTCCTTGCCAGAGCACACATAGATAGGTCCTTCATGTTGGAATCATCTTCAGTCTAGCACGCGAATTCTCTACCCTACGAATCCGACCTCAAACTCGTGACTTCCACCAGGATTAGTGCCAGTATGTAGTCTAAGCGTTGTACGACCTTGCAGTAAATCCTGGCTAGGCTGATAACCGGCTCGCCCCTGGGACGAGTCGAACTTCCACCAGTCTTAGTGCCAGTATGTAGCCTAAGTGTTGTACGACCTTGCAGTAAATCCTAGGTAGACAGGTCACCGGCTCACCCCTGGGACGAGTCGAACTTCCACCAGGCTTAGTGCCAGTATGTAGCCTAAGTGTTGTACGACCTTGCAGTAAATCCTAGCTAGACTGGTCATCGGCTCGCCCCTGGGACGAGTCGAACTTCCACCAGGCTTAGTGCCAGTATGTAGCCTAAGTGTTGTACGACCTTGCAGTAAATCCTAGCTAGACTGATCACCGGCTTGCCCCTGGGACGAGTCGAACTTCTACCAGGCTTAGTGCCAGTATGTAGCCTAAGTGTTGTAAGACCTTGCAGTAAATCCTAGCTAGACTGGTCACCGAACTTCTACCAGGCTTAGTGCCAGTATGTAGCCTAAGCGCCGTACGACCTTGCAGTAAATCCTAGCTAGACTGGTCTCCGAACTTCTACCGGACACTTCGGGTTCGACCGCTTTTCCAGAGCTACTCGGGACCAGTGGATCGTTCCGTAGGCCAGCTTTCCGTACTGATACCCCGTGCGCAGGTAGTGCGATCGGACTTTTATCCACTATGGGCGGACTTACCTAAGGGCTGGGGCCTCATACTAGGGACTTGGTCCTAGGCAGCCTCAACCTATCCGTTAGACCTTGAGAGCGGTTTGTTGTGCCCCAGAAACCTGTAAAATAATATATCTGTTTCGAATTTCAAGCCCATTTTGAATCGGCAAGACTACACCAATACAGCAAATTGTGATTTAAATCCTCTTTCACAAATATAAATAGGAATAAATAAATACGCCTAAACAGATATTGTTAGGTCTTAGAAATTTTGTTGAGGAACAGAAATAGAATATTCTAAGTACACAGTATGTTCATGTTATATGATACGATATGATACTATTCTCATAAATCTATTGCTTTCGAACTTTCCTGGGTCTAAGGGCTTCTTATATTCTACTACATCCCAAACTAGGTTGTCCGTATTTCGACTAGTACAAATATGGTCACCGTAACTATCCTATGACTTATGAAAATCACTGTAAGAGAGGATGCAAAAAATAACGAGCTTTTAAAGAGTGCCTACCTAATTAGGTACTAGTTCTATCAAAATCAATTTAGGTACCTTTTCTTCTTCTTGTTATAACGGGTAGAGGCCTCTTTTAGATCGTGACAGGTGTCTTACCAAACATGATACCATAACCTAAGTTGTCCACCTCTAACACCGGGGTTCATTTCCCTACTGTGTTTACAAACCTATCCTTCGTAGACGGTAACAATCTTACTATTGCTGATGTCTTGACTGCAAAAAGGTTTTAATTAATTTAACACAGATCAAACATGTTAAATAATATAATTTGAGAACTTTCTTAAAGTAAATTATGAGAAGCACGGTAGATGAAAACCGTAGAGTATGTCTAGATCAAGATGGGGAAGTTATTCATTGAAGTCTTCTGGAGGATATATTGCTGCAGAATCGGATCGGTAAGAACTGTGGGAAGGGAAAGCAGTTATATTGACGAGAAGAGAGATGTAGAGAGCGAAAAGGTGACACCGATGCAAAGGATTTCAAGAGTGAGGTAAACCTAGGATATTAAGAAATCTAAGTAATGACCTAGGATTCTACATTCTAGAGGCACCCAGAAATATAATTTGGGAGGATTGTTGTTTTATTGGATAGAGGTTGTAATTGAACTAATATCCGGACTTATAAGAGGAGATTCTGGTATGGCAAGATTAAGGTAAGAGATTTTACCAAGAAACAATTCCCAGCTGTTTCCAGGTAACACTTAGATAACTTTAGATCTAAACATTGCTCATAAACTGAATACCAGTAAATTCTAAACAATTATTTCTACTATATCTATTGACTTTTCTCCTGTATCTAGCCATTCCTCATACAATGTACTAAAAGCCTTAGTGTGATTATTATTAAAAGAATTTTAACAGATTTATCTAAAGCCGTATCTTTTTATCTTCCCTCCGTTTTCACTCTACCCTCTTCAAAATTACAACCACTTCTATGATTCTTGCATTTCTATGACATCTCTCCAACTAAGCTATGCCATAATCGTACAATTTTTTTTCTGTCCATTCATCATTCAATGTCCATCATCTCCAACGATTTAGTTTTATATCACCTACTGAAGATGAGTGCCACAGATTTCTCTCCTTGAATGCATAGTACTTTTTCCCTGCACCATGCTTCTGTTACCTTGAGTGCCTCTTGAAGTAGACCTCTGAGGAACTCTTCAAATGCCTCCTAACAAGGATATCTATGTCGTCCGCATATCCTACCACCTTAACACCCATTCCACTGAACGTCCTTAGTAGACCGTCCACGATAAGGCTTCACAGCAGAGGGGATAACACCCCACCCTGCGAACAGCCCTCCGAGACCATCCTACTCATTGTACACCCCATCCAGGGTGCAGTACTTATACGGTTTTCCAAGGAACTCATAATCCAATTTATAATTCCGTCAGTAATCCCGTGATCCTTAGCTGCTCTCTTGATAGCCAACCTAAAGGTACTATTAAAAGCAACTTCCACATCAAATTCCACTAATCAAATTCTTTCAAATATTGCGCCATTCTCATCCCTTCCCGAACTGAAACCACTACGACATTAACTGTACGTTCTCGGGGCCTTAACGTTTCATTTTCGAATGTATTCAATCAATGTCCTTCCTTCCGCGGAAGCTGCGACGTTTTGTATAATTTTAATTTCCAGACGCATGGGCACAAATATAAGTCGTTCAGACAAATATTTTCAACTTAATTGTAAACATTTGTCAACATTTCCCATTTCTTGTCTACCTTCTTCACAGGTAACTTTCTCGTACAGCTGATTTATTCATCTACAGTGGGCACTGCGATACTGAGTTATTTGTAAACATTTATTTAGAGAGTTATTTATGCAATCAAAGACCTGTTTAAATAAAATTAAATTATAATAAGAAATATAAAAAAAAATATTTTAAAGTCAATTCCTACTAAGGTCAACTGAGAAAATCTTATTTTTGTTATTGTTTTATTAAATAATTACATTTAATATAAATAGGATATGTAGAGTAACTAACAATTACAGTTCTATACGGGAGGAAAACCTTTCACAAAAGGGGCAAGGTATGCAATATAGTTACTTCGTCCCATTTGGCATAAATTAAATGATAAAATATTTTTTTTAACAGCTGATTTTATGTTATATGTTATGAGGCAGAACAGCTGTTTTAACGAATAGGCTATGATACTATGTAATTATTTAATAAAAAGTAACTAGAGTAAAATTTTTCTTTATTGACTCAAGTATGAATTGACTTAAACAAATTTTGTTTATATTATTTTATTCCTTATACAAAGCATAGATAATAAATTTTCAAATTAAGACCAGTGTATTCATGTAGAAGATGACCACCTAAAAATAAGATAAGATAAAGTAAGTTAAAATGAGATTAAGAAGACAAGATATCTGTGGAATTTAGATTGACCTTTTTCAGACCTCTCACCTTTCCGTTCTCACCTTATTGGTTATTTAACACAAAATTCCTGATTTATAGACGGTCTGATTACCTTTTCTCTACTACTTTACTCTATCCAGCGCCCGACTTTAGTATCTCGACCACTTGATTTTACGTGAACCAGTAGAGCTTTGAGAGCTGAATAAAGTGGTCGCTTTCGTGCCAACCGACCACTGGGCAGGTAGTTGGCCTCCATCCATTCTGCCACACAGAGGGGAACTGGGATGTAACTCAATAGGACAGACGTACTGTCCGAGTTCACAATGTTACACATCTCCCGAAACGGTCGCCCTCATTAAACCACAAAGTAAGTGCTACTATTGCCAAATGTGGAATATTAACAGCTCGAGTTGAACACGGAATTAAATAATTTTATTTTCATAAAATAAATGAGAAAACGGTTAAATAATCGAGTCGAATATATTTATTTTAGTAATGCAACGTTTCGGCAACTAGTTCGTTGTCCTCGTCAAGCCTAAAAACAATATTACGATGCTTTTGATTACATACAAAATAACAGTACACTCATTGCAATAATTTAAAACTTTTTACAACTCAATAAACTTTAAGTCTCTATAAAAGCAAAATAATATTGTTTTCAGGGTTGATGCGGGAAACGAACTAGTTGCCGAAAGTTGCATTATTAAAATAAATATATTCGACTCGATTTTTTAATCGTGTTCTCATTTATTTGAAACTTAATTCGAGTGTTTAAATGAATATGAGTTTTATTTTCAGTTTGTTTCGCAAAGATGTTGAGAATAAAATTTCTGTAAGTTTTTTACTTCTCTTCTCCTGTATTTGGCGTTGAATTAAGCTTTTGTAAAGTACTTACTTTGCTTACTTTATCCAACGCCCACTCTTGGCATTTCAGCCATTCGGTGCCGCGCAGTCCAGTAGAGAGAGGCGAGATGCTCTAAGTCGGAGCCTTATCTAAGTCGTATGCTTCATCGCGGACGTCCCGCAGCCCTTGGCATTCGAACAGATGTTGGGCGTTCAAAATTGCTTCAGGGGCTGTGCAGAGAGGGCAGTCTGCAGAGGAGAGTACTCCTATTCTGGTCAGATGGGCAGGGAGGTAATCGTGTCAGAGTTCGAAAGGCGGTCACACCAACTGGACGTGACAGTATTCGGTTAAGTGGGTTGTCCTTGACGATAGATTCCCAGCTCTTCCCTTCCGCGGCATAGGCCTACCTTTGTCTGGCAGATGTTCTTACCCTCACCGCTTGATCAATCCTTATCTTGGAGAAGGACAGGAACAGAGGCATCATCGGCTGAGTGAGGGATAGGCCTGATTTCGCTAATTCCTCCACATTTTCATTCCCTGGAATTCCAACGTTGCTTGGAATCCACTGCAGAGTAAGTTCCTAACCTCTTTCAGAGAGATCACTTAAGAGAGCGCGACAGTTGAAAGTTCGCTTACAATTGGTGTCAGTGTTGGTAGACAGGGCCGTGATTGCAGATTGAGAGTCAACAAAGAACACAGCTTTTCGGTAATCTCTCAATGAAGTTAGTTTTCGAGCGGCTTCATATACAGCCGCTATTTCTCCGTCATAGCTGCTCAGGGGAAAACCCACTGCGGCGCACCCTGTAAAGAGTGGTTAACGAGATGATTTCTCGTTAAACCTTTCGTATCATAAATTTAATAAATTTCTTATAACTATAAAATAAGGGTATGGATAAATGAATGAATAGCCTGTGTTCCTATCATAATTTTTTTAATATATATGCCAAGGTGCTCCAATATCATGTAAAAGCCCCTTTACTTGTCCCGTTCACATTGTTTGGACTCAGAATGTTAAATATGAGTCCAAGTATGAAATTCGGCGCCGACTTTAAAACTTTATGGGTAATAAGCTTATGATAAATTATGTTTTAGCTATTGGAAAAATATGTTTTACTTTTTATTAAGTAAAAGTTATATATTCGAGTTCTTTTATTTTCAGGTCGGTTCTCTTGTGTCTGAATGTATTCGAACTAAATCAACGGATATTTCTTCCTACAGTTTTTTCTACATTTTTCAGTACATTCCCCCCCCCCCCATATATTAAAACCTACGGCCAAGAATGTTTCAACAACGTTTGGACGTACTCTCACTATGTATTTATCTGTGCATGTGTAACAGAATCTGTGAAGTAAACAGTCCCCTAGTGGAAATATACCTAGAATGCTCTATTTTATGATTGTTTATTCAGTTACATGTAGCCTAGTTAGAAAATATTAATTGTTGCACACTACTTACCGGTAATACACTTACCTTTAATTATATAACCAAACGTTACTTTTGTTATTAAAGGATGAATTAGTCTCGTTATTAATAAAATATTTAATCACTTAAACAATAGTTTATGACTATCCGAATTTTAAATTTAGTAAATTTGTTAAAACTTACTAAGACAGAACGTTTTCAATCGCTATGTGCCGATCTTCATCAGTGGCTTCTGCTTGGAGATGTTGGGTCAAGCGGTGACGGTTTTAAAGGTAGGTTATCGATAGTATCAAATAGTATGTGTGATTTGTATTGTGTTTGTTCGTTTAATATGTTTGTACTTTGTGTTTTTGTGTGTCTGTGAATTTCATATTGTTCTAGTGTGTTGAGATGTGGTCCTTTTTTGTTGATGTGTAGGATTTCTAGGTTTTGGTAAATGTTTGTGTATTTGTGTCCTGTTGCTTTTCTGTGATTGTAAAATGTTGAGTTGCTGTTCTGTTTGTGTTCATCGACTCTTTGTTTAAAGCTGCTATCTGTTTGTCCAATGTAGAATTTGTTACATTCGTCGCAGTTCAGTTTGTATACGCTTGGTGCTTGTAGTTTATCTTTGTTGTTGGTGTCATGTTGTATTTTGTATTGTAACTTGTTATTAGTTTTGTATGATATTTTGTATCCCCTTTTTTGAAATTTGCGGGCTATTTTGTTTGTTGTTTTGTTTATATATGGTAATGTGATGTATTTGTTTTCCCTGTCTGTAGTGTTAATTTTAGTGTTTTTTTTTGTATTTTATACCATATTATTGAGGTGTTGTATCCATTTGTGTATACTAAATATTTAATTGTGTCTAGTTCTCTGTTTATTTTTTCGGTGGTCATTGGGACTTCTTAAGTCTATGGAGAATGGATCTGAAGGCAGCGTGTTTGTGTTGGATAGGGTGTTTTCTACAACACATAGAAAACCCCAAGATACTGACAAACAATACACACGCAAACAAAAATCATTTACTGGCACAGATACGTAGATACGCAACTCCCGACAATGCGAAAAACTCCTCGCCTACACTAATAAAATACACCCAAAACCCCACTTCACTTCAGAAATTGAAACCAACCTATCCCTAAACTTCCTCGAACTAACCATAACAAAAAGCCACACACAAAAACACAGCTTAAACATTTACAGGAAACCCATAACAACAGACAAACTTACCCACAGCACTTCAAACCACCCTATCTAACACAAACACGCTGCCTTCAGATACATTCTCCATAGACTTAAAGAAGTTCCAATGACCACCAAAAACATAAACAAAGAACTAAACACAATTAAATATTTAGCATACACAAATGGATACAACACCACAATATTAGACAAACTATGGTACAAAATACAAAAAAAAACACTAAAATTAACACTACAGACAGGGAAAACAAATACATCACATTACCATACATGAACAAAACAACAAACAAAATAGCCCGCAAATTTCAAAAAATAGGGTACAAAATATCATACAAAACTAATAACAAGTTACAATACAAAATACAACACAACACCAACAACAAAGATAAACTACAAGCACCAGGCGTATACAAACTGAACTGCGACGAACGTAACAAATTCAACATTTTACAATCACATGAAAGAAACAGGACACAAATACACAGAAATTTACCATAACCTAGAAATCCTACACATCAACAAAAAAGGAACACATGTCAACACACTAGAACAATATGAAATTTACAGACATACAAAAACACAAAGTACAAACATATTAAACCAACAAACACAATACAAATCACACATACTCTTTGATACTATCGAAACCTACCTTTAAACCCGTCACCGCTTGACCCGACATCTCCAAGCAGAAGACACTGATGAAGATCGGCACATAGCGAACGAAAACGTTCTGTCTCAGTACGTTTTAACAAATTTACTAAATTCAAAGTTCGGATAGTCATAAACTATTGTTTAAGTGATTAATAAGATTCACCGAACCTAATGGACTACAAAATTCAATACTTTAATTAGTATTGTCAAGTTCTTGGTAATGTTTACGTATGATTTCAAAAGTCTGATCAAATATATTTGAAAAACATAAAAACTGTTTTGTAATTTACCAGATAAACTTTAAGGTAAATATAATTTAATGAAATCAGTGATAAATACTGGTCACAAGTAAAAGGATTGTAGACATAAAA
Organism: Prosapia bicincta; assembly: GCA_036971475.1. NCBI lineage: Eukaryota > Metazoa > Arthropoda > Insecta > Hemiptera > Cercopidae > Prosapia > Prosapia bicincta. The sequence continues at coordinate 20,724,441 of JBAIZL010000006.1, read as the reverse complement.
ACGCACAATAAACTTGCTTGTTTAATACTTATGAAAACTTTCAACGCGGCTCCAGGATAAACTTTCGGTGGGAGTACAATGGCAGAAAAACATGGGGTGATTTGGGGCGGAAAACTTTCAAAAATAATCGTCTGGAAGTGAAATTTTAAGCTATTTATGTACTTAAAAATCACAGGAAATTTGGCATATTTTCCACCAAAACATCCATTTTACCTGAATTTACATAGATAACAAAATTATTATTGTTTAGGTCTCATCGTTTCATGAAACGGCTCGGTTTGACGAGGACGACGCGGAGTCATAGTACACAGACTGTTAGTACAGCCGAGCCGGTACAGAACTAGTGCCTGACTTGTAACATGCTGTTGTTTATGCTGGGTGGAACTACCAGTGTTATCAGATGAATTTCTACACATTATATTACATAAACCTAAAAACACACATAGCTTTAAAATAAAAGTCAAATCAAAAATACATTTTTATAAGTAAACTGGGATAAATTCCCCGTAAATCAAGATTGAATGCTTTTGCAATGACAAGAAATTGGGGTTGGATAGTAGCCGGCAGAATAAAACCTAATCCAGCTACCATTGTATACAAAACCAATATTATCCTACATTATTTATATTTGTGCTAACTTTAGTAAGATACAGCATCAAAATTTGTAATATAAATTGATAAACTTTTTGATCACTGTGGATTATTTTAACTAAGAAAATAAAAACCCACTAACCACAATATAAAGTATTTCTAAAGAAGATTACCATGTAATCGAAATGTGCATTGAGTAATCTATATATATATATACAAAACCGATGTATGTGTGTATCTTATGGACGCCTAAACCGCTAAAACAGAAGTTAATGAAATTTGGAGGGATTGTCTAACATATTCCCAGGGTGTGTTGTGGGAATGTTGCTGTAGATCCATCTAGAGGGCTCCGCTCCAAAGGCTCAGGATTATTCAAAAACTAATGAATGTATCTTATGGATGCCTAAACCACTGAACAGAACTTAATGAAATTTGGCGGGATTGTTTATCATATTCCCAGGATGTGTTCGTGGGAAGTTTGGTGTAGATCCATCCAGAGGGCTACACTCCAAAGGCTTAGGATTATTCGAAAACCGACGTATGTATGTATGTATCTCATAGACGCCTAAACCGCTAAAACAGAAGTTAATGAAATTTGGAGGGATTGTCTAACATATTCCCAGGGTGTGTTCTTGGGAATGTTGGTGTAGATCCATCTAGAGGGCTCCACTCCAAAGGCTCAGGATTATTCAAAAACCGACGTATGTATGTATCTTATGGACGCCTAAACCGCTAAAACAGAAGTTAATGAAATTTAGTGAGATTGTTTAACATATTCCCAGGATGGTTCATGTGAAGTTTGGTGTAGAACCATCTACACCGCTCTTCCCAAAAGGCTTAGGATGGTTTATTGTACAGCCCTCCATTAGTCAATGTTAAAGTGTAGGCATATCCGTACTAGCGTTACTTAATTTATTAAAAAATATACAAACATTACGTGAACATAAAAATACATTATTTAATTTTTTTAATTGTTTAAAATTGCTAAATTGTATGTACAACTATTGGTATCACACTTATTGATGTTAACAGTAGGATCGCTGATAATATTCTTGCGAAATTTGAATCCACCAAAGCTGTGCAACAGTACCAGGATAACCACAAAAAAACTGACATACAACTTGATCCGGGAAAAAATCATAAGTTGCAAGTTCAAAGGAGAGATGGTCCATGAATATTGATGATCTCATCAAATCTACCTACTGATTTCAAACGACTACAATTTCCTTTGCGACTTGCATTTGGAATAACCATAAACAAGGCACAAGGACAATCATAGACCATTGCTGGATTAAATTTGGAACATTTGTTCTTTTCTCACGGACAATTATATGTTGCGTGCTCACGTGTTGGGATACCTAAAGGTTTGTATGTTAGTCGCAAAAAAAAAATGACGAAAACATTGTCTATCCTCTATCCTCAGTAAATGAAATATAATTATTTACATGTTTTATTGGTTTTCTTATTGGAAAATTAATTAATAATTTTCCAATTTCCATTATAAAATTACGATTTCGGGCGCAGCAACGAGCGCCGGGTAACGCTAGTTATATGTTAAATATTATGAATAAACGCCTTTTCTATAAGGCTAATTGTAACGTGAAGTACAGTATATTAATAAAACAAATAAAATACATACACGAGACTCACAAATTAATCATTTATTGACTCATACGCGTTTCAATGACAAAGCCATCATCATCAGTGAGTGTTGCTACTACAAACTCTAACTTTAGTTGTAAGTTAGAGTTTGTAGTAACAGCACTCACTGATGATGATGGCTTTGTCATTGAAACGCGTATGAGTCAATGAATGATTAATTTGTGAGTCTTGTGTATCTCTTTTATTTGTTTTGACATAACCTCACAAGCTAAGCTCAAAGAATAGTTGTATAGTATAATAATAGCCCAAGGGTAAACCTTTAATGTTCACGGTAAATGCTATGAATCTGCTTTATTGGTCTGTTAATATAATGGCTTGAGCTATACGATATTAAACTCTCGTTTTATTATCTGCATCACGAAATACATTATTTTTTTTAAAAATTACTATGACTATATAGAAAATGCCTGTAGGCTATGCTATCTATCGGTCAGTAAACTAACTGCACGTAACGCTACCGACAGTTGACAGTACTCTTGTAAAATAATATTGTCGATTATTACTGTGGAGAGAAAGAATATTGAAAATTTCGTTTTTTCTCTCTCTCTTCTTACAGTCTGACGATTAGGATACAGCAGCGAGATAAAATGTAAAATAATGATTTTAGGCAAAAATTTATAACACAACCGTTGTTTTAAACAAACTAACAGTTTCACCAAGCTCATCCCCTCTGTACGTGACGAGGTTCTTTAGTTTACCAAACGGAGGCGGCCAATTTGGCTTCATACTATGCCAACGTAGCTCCTACCTGCGGAGATATTTTTTGTTTTCCCCATAAAATGTCTAGTGAAAATCCGTGCCAGCGAAAGAACCTAAGACGAATTTTAAAATATTAAGGATAGGCCAGTCCCGACGGTACTGCAATACCGTCTCAACCGTGACAGAAGTGGGGCAAGCCCCTAGCACTCCATCATTTCCCAAAAATAAGTTCAATTCAAAATGGTTCTTTAATGCAGGACGTCTCAGACATTAAGTTGATAAGAAGAGATTTAAAAACCATTTATTTGGAATAATAATTTACACATTTTACAATAGGAATAAATAACCAACCGAGTGTAGTTCTCTTGAATAAATCTCTCACAGTTCTTTACAAAAATACAACAAATTTACAATAAATAAATAAAGCTGCCAAGACCACGCGGTGTTTCCAAACGGTCAGCCATCCAAATACTAACCACGCCCAATTTTATTCTTTTGTGACCCTGTTCTGGGTCTTCCTAGCCCGCCCAGCCCCTCTAGCGAGCTACCTCCGTCTCACATGCACATGCGATAAGTATCCCTATCACACGTGAAGGAAACGGGATTGATTGGTCATGTACCAAGCTGATAAGTTCTTTCCATGAAGAATCGGGACGTAGTAAATTAGAACAGTGTGGTAAGTGTCGCGCTAAGAGCGGAATGAAAAAACCTGAAAAGAAGGAACCCTGACAGGAAAAACGCCGCGACAGATCCTGCAGGAACCCTGGGGGCTAGTATATCCTTATGCTAAGGAATAAGGAGGGGTATTGCCTTGCAAATACCTTGTTGTAACGGGAATGGTGTGCACTTCTTCTTCCACTAATTACTCAAAGCTGAAATGGTATGCAACTCAAAATTAATTCTTCCGTTGGGGCTAAGCAGGTCTTCCTGGGGATGTGCCCCTGCGTCACCTGGAACATAACAGTGAAGCATGGTTAGAGCTAGGTGGTCGAGATACCAAAAGAGACCATTGGATAGAACAAGTAATACAAACAAAATAATTGTAAGGTCAATTTCTAATCAGGTCAACAAAGAGAAATTTCATTTTAGTTACTTTTTAATAAATAATTACAATTAATATAAATAAAGTAACATAACCTATGCGTTAAAACAACTGTTCTACCACATAACCTATAACAATCAGTTTTAGTTAAATAATAAAAATATATACAACTCACAAATATACAATTTTTTATTTCAAACGCGTTGAAAAATATAATATAATAAAAAATTGTATATTTGTGAGTTGTATATATTTTTATTATTTAATTATAACTTTCACTCACAAGCCAGCTCGAATATTATTTATAAACAATCAGTTTGTTTATGTAACTACATGTTATAACTAACTTCAGGCCAAATGGGACGCAATAACTATATTGCATACCTTGCCCCCTTTTGTAAAAGGTTTTCTCCCAAATAAAACTAAATTTAATTAATGAATTATTATTTGAAAAAAAACTGTATTAGCATCAAATGTCATCCCCAAAAAGATTTAAAAAATGTATTAGAACTTGAGTATGTGAATGAAAAGTATTTGATTAATGACTGAGATTTGTACAAGATATATATATAAGAAGAGTGTGAACTAATAGAAGTAATTGAATATAAGAAAGATAAATGTCGTTCCGAAGAGACCACTACGCCACATATAAATCAAAATTTCCCTAAGTATGAAACTGGACGAAAAATATTTTTTAACTAATTCATTACATTGCATAACGTATATATTTTGTAAATGAAATTCCGTCAAGACGTAAATTTGAGACATCAAGAATTCCCTGCTTGTAAGATACCAAATAAATTTTAATGTTGCCAGCCCTGCTTGTCACAGATTCAGACAAAACTGTGTTTAGTTTGACTTACGACTGTCGCGTGTTGATTATGTATTCGTCCAGGCAGTTTAGTGCTGCCTTATAGAACTCACATTAGCAGCATTGCTTTGATATTAAAACTTAACGGCCTCGTACATTCTAAACAGAAATAATGCTGTAATGGATTGGCTTATTAAAACTCAAAGACTTGTAGAACGGCTCTTTATAAATGTAATAAAATACAAAAGCTTAAACATTTCGTCGCCCGTTTGTTTACGTGTTCCCATCATCATACAAACAACTGCACGCGCGTCTTAAATCTGCAGTTTTATATATCTCTCTGGCAATGTCACTTAGCGAGTATAATTGGTCTGGTAAGAACCGTTTGACAGAACTATCTACAAGGCAGTGACTTCCGCTACTACGAACGACTAAATAATCAGGTCTCTGAATTCAGAGCAATGTATAGTTTGACAATGGCGAGTGTGAAAAAATACGAAAGGAGACCGTTGCAACAATATCGGCGAAATTTATTGGGTCATCTTCCGACGCATTTAACGGGGACACGGAAAATACAATAGCGGAATATATAAGAACAATATCGGCTCATTTTATTAAATTAAACAGGGACTTGGAAAAAACAATAGAGGAATATGTTGGAACAATATCGAGTCAGTTTCCTATAAATTAAACAGGGACTTGGAAAATACAATAGCGGAATATATAAGAACAATATCGGCTCATTTTATTAAATTAAACTGAGACTTTGAAAATACAATAGAGGAATATGTTGGAACAATATCGGGTCATTTTATTAAATTAAACAGGGACACGGAAAATACAATAGCGGAATATGTTGGAACAATATCGGCTCATTTCCTATAAATTAAACTGAGACTTTGAAAATACAATAGAGGAATACGTAGGAACAATATCGGGCCAATATAACTTAAAAGAATCGAGAATCGACTTAAAAGTCGATAATCGGAAGAAAATTTTGAGAATCGAAATCGGAATCAAAGATTTTAGGAATAGGCGCTAGTATATAGGCCTACATATGATAAAATCACAATATTAAGCGGCAAAATTGAAAGTGAATTTAATTATTAAAATTAATTAATGAATTAATATTTGAAAAAACTGTATTAACATCAAGTGTAATCCACTACAATTTAAAAAATCATTTGACTTGAGTGGATAGATAAAAAGAAACCATATTTTCATACTGACAATTGAAAATTTGAACAAGATATATAATTCTATATAGGAACAGTAGCTATTAAAATAAATTGAAAAAGCCTTAAGATGTGCAACACAAAAACTACAAGTTTCTTCTTAACTTACACATACGACTTCTTTCAAAGAAACTTTAAACTCTTTCATGTACAGTAAACTCTTATATATACGTATTTAATAATGTCTAAGCAATTGAAAATATAAGCCTACAGGGTGTTTCAGGAGGAATCTGCCATACTACACACGCTTATTCCTCTTACCATGAAATATCTCTCATGTGTATAAAGAACACAAATTAAGAGCAACAAGAGAGTGATAGAAAGCGCAAACAAGAACTCGGAAAAGAGACCGAGAAAGAATACAAAAAAGCGCGAAAGAAAATAAATTGAAACAAAAACTTGAACTAGAGTGCAAAATAAAAATGAAAGCACGAGCGTGGTGCAGCAATACAAATAACGGAGACAAAAGTGTAAACAAGATTAGAAAGATCGAACAAGAGCGTGAGAAATAGCACAAACAAATTACCAACAAGGCCTTGAGCAGGAATACTAATAAGAATGTGGATACTAGCGAAAACAAAAACGGAAACTAGAGCATGAGAATAAATCCAAACACGACCATGAAGAGAGTGAGTAAACCCGCAAACAAAAACGGAAACTAGAGCATGAGAATAAATCCAAACACGACCCTGAAGAGAGTGAGTAAACCCGTAAACAAAAACGGAAACTAGAGCATGAGAATAAATCCAAACACGACCCTGAAGAGAGTGAGTAAACCCGTAAACAAAAACGGAAACTAGAGCATGAGAATAAATCCAAACACGACCATGAAGAGAGTGAGTAAACCCGTAAACAAAAACGGAAACTAGAGCATGAGAATAAATCCAAACACGACCATGAAGAGAGTGAGTAAACCCGTAAACAAAAACGGAAACTAGAGCATAAGAATAAATCCAAACACGACCATGAAAAGAGTGAGTAAACCCGTAAACAAAAACGGAAACTAGAGCATGAGAATAAATCCAAACACGACCATGAAGAGAGTGAGTAAACCCGCAAACAAAAATGGAAACAAGAGCATGATAATGAGCACAAACACGAGTGTGGTAAGAGAGTGGGCAGAGGCGCAAACAAAAACCGACACAAAAACATGAGAATGAGCACAACACAAGCATGCCAAGAAAGTGAGCAAAAGTGCAAGAGCAAACAAAAAAGTGAAAAAGAGAATTAAAATAAACGCAAACAAAAACCGTGAGCAAATCTCAGAAAAAAACGTTAATAAAACTGTAAAGAAGAGGAACACAAAAACTAAAATTTATGAGGAAAAGCCTACAGGGTGTTTCAGGAGGAATCTGCCATACTGCACACGCTTATACCTCTCACCATGATAATGGAACATGTTAATAAAAACATTGGTCCGGAAGTGCTTCCTTGGCGAGTTGTACAGAGTCAAAGATTGAAACTGAAATTCAGCTCCCTCAGTGAATTTAACTAACACTGAAATGTTGAGGGCGTTAATTGAGTTGGCTAATTAGATATGTTTTATGTAAAATAAGCTGACAAATCTTATAAATACCATCCAATAGTTAAAGAGAAAATTATGATGAAGCAAAAAAGGTTAGGGTCGAAAACACACTTTCGGACTACAATAACTTCATTAAATTGCCTATAAACAGAGAAAAATGTTGAATAAAATTTGTAGAGAATTATTCTGGTGAGAGGAATAAGCTGTGCAATATGGCAGATTCCTCCTGTAACACCCTGTATATCTTTAATTGCTTATACATTATTAATTACGTACGTTACATATCTTTGATATTACACAGATGCTACAACCATAGACTCCAATTTACCAGCGGAACCCCATTACAGCTGGGACGTCATACGTGGGTTACATGTAGGCCTAATTCAGCAATTTCATCCCATCAAGCCGCACTTAGTTTAATGGCTGTCACGTGACCTATCGTCGACAGTTACGCGGTCAAAGTGTAATTTCGTATCAACAGAAGCAAATAAGTAAAGAAAACTATGCTCTACATTTTTATCTCCATTCATGGATTATTTGTGCTATGGAGACACGTAGACTGGATGTTCCCGAGGCGTTTAGAGGATAGGCAAAGCTTCACAGCCACCCACTACATAGCTTACTCGGGTTTCTGTAGAAAGTTAGCCCTATTCCTTGTAAGATCATCTATATCGTTTAATGGAAATCGTTTTAACAATTTCAAAATATGTGCAGAAAAAATAGCGCTTGAAAATCCAAACTATCTGAGTAGACTAACCTTAGGTTTAATATTACAAACTAACTGGATCCAACTGACAACATTTCAGAAATTTATTTGGGCAAAATGTATTCCGACTTCCAATCATTTACAAGATAACGTTAAGTATAGAAAACTCCTCTGGCCATAGTCGTCGATTCTGAAAAATATATAATTTTCGGAAAGAAAGACAAGGGAGACTATTAAAGAGTCACTTTTACACAGAAAAATACTTTTGTTTTGGTTTTTGCTCTTGTTCACATTTAACTTTGCACGTTTGTTTCCGTTTTTGTGTTCCTCTTCTTTACAGTTTTATTAACGTTTTTTTCTGAGATTTGCTCACGGTTTTTGTTTGCGTTTATTTTAATTCTCTTTTTCACTTTTTTGTTTGCTCTTGCACTTTTGCTCACTTTCTTGGCATGCTTGTGTTGTGCTCATTCTTATGTTTTTGTGTCGGTTTTTGTTTGCGCCTCTACCCACTCTCTTACCACACTCGTGTTTGTGCTCATTATCATGCTCTTGTTTCCATTTTTGTTTGCGGGTTTACTCACTCTCTTCATGGTCGTGTTTGGATTTATTCTCATGCTCTAGTTTCCGTTTTTGTTTACGGGTTTACTCACTCTCTTCATGGTCGTGTTTGGATTTATTCTCATGCTCTAGTTTCCGTTTTTGTTTTCGCTAGTATCCACGTTCTTATTAGTACTCCTGCTCAAGGCCTTATTCGTAATTTGATTGTGCTATTTCTCACGCTCTTGTTCGATCTTTCTAATCTTGTTTACACTTTGGTCCCCGTTATTTGTATTGTTGCACTACGCTCGTGCTTTCATTTTTATTTTGCACTCTAGTTCAAGTTTTTGTTTCAATTTACTTTCTTTGCGCTTTTTTTGTATTTTTTCTCGGTCTCTTTTCCGAGTTCTTGTTTGCGCTTTCTATTACTCTCTTGTTGCGCTTAATTTGTGTTCTTTATCACTCACTTGTTTCCGTTTTTGTTTGCGCTCTTTCTCACGTGCATTCTTGCTCAAGATCTTGCTCGCATTTGTTTAAGCTATTTTCCACGCTCTTGTTTACGCATATTTTTATATTATTTTTGCTCTTGCTCCACATATGTTTGTGTTTTTATTTTACGTCTTGTTCGCAATCTTGTTTCATTCTTTTGTTGTTTTTGGCTTACCTTATCTTTGCGCTCGTGTTCACGTTCTTTTTCACGCTTTGTTCGCGGCCTTATTTGTATTTACTTCAACACTCCTGTTCGCGTTGTTGGTTACGCTCTTATTCGAGTTGTTGATTACTCTCTTTTTCGCGTTTTTTTGCACCCTTTATCAAGATCTTATTCTCGCTCGTGTATGCCTTTTTGCTTACAATTTAGTTTGCGCTCTTATTTGTGCTCTTTCTCTCCTGTTTGAGTTCTTTGTAACAACATTTATGTACATGGAAAAAGTACTCAGTTAACTTCACTGCAGCTGTCTCGACGAAGGACCAGTTTCGATGTAAAATTATGGCAACCTTAATTAATATTTTGAACCTGAAACACTAGGCTATTTAAAGATTTGGTCATTACGTGCACAAGTAGGTTTACATGCAGAACGAAATTACTGAATGAATACATTCCAGAACAATTATCAAAATATGTTTCAATATTTTAATTTCACCAGTCGTTTTTTTAATTAATGGTGATGGCTTAAATGTCTAAACAAATAAACACGATGCAAACATTAATAATAGTTAATTGATAATACAAATTTAAATATATAATCAATAAATTGAGTCTTAAGGTAAAAACTATTATGGGCAATTTAATTGACATTTTGTGATAATGTTATTTTGATCTGAGGGAAAAGATTCGTTGTATTTCTCGCCATTTTGAAGAAGCACTTTAGTGACTGTGCGACTTTCATTGCACAATTGCCCTTCGCGCACTTACGTACGGCTCGGTGCAGTGTGACCCTGACACTGTCAGTGAGATATTGTAGTTCAGAATAGACTCGCTTATGCCTACCTACGATGTCAGGACAGGAAACAATTGTCGACTTCAGCTCGTTAGGTAAGAATTAAAATGTAATTTTTAATTATTTTACTACTTAATTAGATATTAGTTAATTTTTTATAGTAAACAATACAATTTTATAAATATAAAGTACTGTAATAAGTATAATTACTTCAGTGCCATCTGATGGCGTAAAGTGCAACTAGCTGTGCGACAGCTGATTAACAATTCCCTAAGTCTATTATGTTTTTATTTAACCTTAAAAATTAATTTAAAAAAGCGTAGCAAGATTTTCTGAACTTACATATTATTATACCTATAGTGTTATTAAAAGGTTTTTAGTCCAAATTAAAAACAAACGTTTCTATTTTCTGTTTCTCTCATTTCCCCTACCGGAGGTTAGAAATCATTATTGTAGCTTCTTTAAAAACAGATATTTTTATACATAGACAAAAAATTCCAACAATTTCATTTAGGCTTAGTTTTTACAAACCTACTGCTCTATTAATTACTCAAGTTATTTGCTTCCATCTTGAACTTTAACCACCTAAATCTGAAATAAACTAAATGTCCCACTTATAAATTACGGTTAACTATTCTAAGATTAGAAGTTAAGTGAAGTTAAAAATGAAATAAATGCATACGCCACAGCGTAAAAGAAAAATCACTTTTTAATAATTATTGTTTTAAATCTTTAAACAAAAAAAAAAACTTGTTGGACAAGCTTTTACCACACTTTTAGCAGCTGCTTTTAAACAAGATTTTGCACGACCCTTTCTTTTGTCCTTTGTAGAGGGGTCCGTCAACCCCTCCAAAACTTGAAACGAATATTAAAAATCAATACACAAACATTACTCGCGTGATCCTTTTACGAAGAAACAAAAAAATTCAATTCGTTACATCCTACACTATAAACATTTTATAGGTTAATATGATCGTTTTTATTACCGCTTTCTTGCGATGTTTTTTTTCCTTTGTTGACAAACAACAAAACATTTAAGATAAGATTCGTAATGGGTGTTATTAACAACAGTTACTATATTTTATTAGCAGTTAATAGTAGAAAACCAATCTCAAGAAGAAAATAATATCTCTTGCAATTGATAGTTTGAATTTGCATAATTAGGCATACAATCAACCTACGATAAAATTAAATTATGCCTATACGAAGGGTAACCAAATCAAACAATGTAGACTACAGGTCTAATTAATATTAAACAAAGGTAGAAATATAAAAACAGTTAAAAACGCAGGTTTACTTACTTCAATTGTACTAAAAAAATATGTTGATGACTCAAAAAAAATAACAGTCGTAGATAATAGAGTAGGCCTTAATAGACTGTCAATTGTGAATTTATGGCCTACGCTAACAAGATCTGAAAATTTCTTGGAATAACACGTTTTAGAAAATTATTGTGTAGGCTGTGTAACTGGAAAAAATATCGTTGGTAGGTTACGTTATTATTGTAAACAAATTTACCAATTAAAATAATTGATTTAACGAATCCAAGTGATTTGGTTCTTAAAACGTATCACATCTGCCCTAAGAATTTTTTAATTCATAGATAGGAATAAAAATATACGTTTAGTATTTTATTAAGTGATAAATATTACTATATTGTAACAGTTTTACTTAACAATGTAGGCCTACCACAAGCCCATTACAGAAAATTAGAATGTAATTTAATTAAATTTACAGCATTTCTGAATATATAACAAAATGCTTTTGAAAATGATTTAAACAACCTGTAATTGAAACGGAACTAGCTGTTAGCATCAACCGATCCATTATAGCCTATGTGCCGAGACTGGCTTCCGGAAATCTTCAGGACAATAAGTTCGTCTTCGGAAATCTTATAACAAATTAATGCATTTTATTAATGGCGTAGATAATGCGGTCCCGTTTCAGGGACAGCAGTTGGGTCAAGTATAACTGGGGAAAGAATAACATTCGTGTTCCAAAACATTACGAAAACCTATCTCTACGAATTTTTATTTAAAAAGTAACCAGTGAATATAAATTTTTAATGTAGGGTATAATTAAAATTTAAAAAAAACTTTCCAACAAGAGCGGTAAGGTTCTTGCATTGCTATCTGTCAGCTTTCAACAACAATTCCTAAAAACGGATTTCATTCTGTGAAAGTTAAGCTCTACCGGAAATGGATACACAGCTTGGATTGGGAAACTTGGCGGGACAATAATGGTCAACATACTTCTACAGTATTTTCTATCTGATAGTAGCTACAGTGGGTAGGCCCGGACGTACCCAGCTTTTTTATATTTATTTGTTATAATCCTTCTTAATTGTCAATAATTTAAAAAGGTAAATGATGTATCTCAGATAAAAAAAGGACAGTAATATTATAGCGAAATTTAGAATGCACCCAGGAGCAAATAATCGCTCTTTTGTTTAGCTTATTATATCTATTTGCCCCGAAAATAAAAATGCACTCAAATACACCATTAAAATTTTTTTTAATTTCTAGGGGAGGGCTCCAACCCCCTCCCCCCATAGTTACGACTACCCTAAACTATGCCTACAAAAAAAATAAATCCTGAAGCCCCCTGGTTCCATGAATAATTTACTAGTAAAATTGTAAATTATGGGGGAATGTACAAAGCGAGGAAAGATTCTCGAATATTTTCATCTAAGCTGATATTTTGTTTTCAAATAGCTTTTAACCAGTAGCAGCTCCAACTTTGTATACTTATTTGTTAAAATCCTTCTTAAATTGTCAATAATTTAAAAAGATAAATGTTATATATGATCAAAAGAAAAGTTCATAATATTATAGCGAAATTTAGAATGCACCCAGCAGTAATAAAATATTAAACAAGTAATATAAACAAATAAAATTTAAAGACAACTCCTATTTAGCACAACAAAAAAATTATTTTACTTACTTTTTGTTAAATAATTACAATTAACATAAATCAAGTAACATACCTATGCATTATAACAGCTGTTCTACCACATAACCTATAAGACTCGTCTTTTCTCTTTATATTTTACTTGAAATTTGTTATAAATATGCTATTCATAGCATGTAGACATCTCTTTTTACCTGCTTTCTCAGGACAATTAGTTCTATTTCCGAGAGCCATCATCGTCCTTTTCCTGTAACATTCTTCTAAAGTATTTTTTACACTTTTCTATGTATAATTTTATTCCTTCCTGCTTACCAAGCAAAGGTAGGTCTATAGTTTTGTAGTTTTCAGAAAACAATGGTTTTTCCATAACTCCTAATTTGATAAGAAAAACATTTTCCAATATTTACCTTATCCCATTACAACAACCAAGTGCAATGCTCCTCATATCCAAGTGATGCTATTAATACACTTTAACCCTTCCTAGAAGCTATTACAGTTTAACTATCCTGTGTTTTCATCTTCTCTTAAAAACAAGAAAAATTAACAAAACTAATTTAAAGTCAATTAAATTACGTAGTTTGGTTCCTACTTGGGTCACCAAAGCAAAATTTCATTTTAGTTACCTTTAACAGATGTTCTACTACATAACCCATAACTTAAAAAATCAGCTGTTTTATGAAATCATATGTTATCACTTATTTAAGGCAAATGGGACGAAATAACTATATTGCATACCTTGTCCCTTTTGTGAATATTTCATCTCTCATATAAAACTAAAATTAATTCATTATTAAATTTAATTAATGAATTAGTATTTGATAAAACTGTATTAGCATCAAGTGTTGCCTACTACAACTTTAAAAAATATATTTGAAATTGAGTGGGTAAATAAATAGTATTATATTGAAGATTGAAAATTTGAACTATATACATATATAAGGAAAGTGTGAACTAATAAAAAGAATTGAAAAACAATTTTATGTGTCACTTTTATGTAGAAAACTGTTATGTTATCATCACGTGTGTGGTCATATATTTCTGTAGTTTCTCATTCCTTCTTTGTCCTCATGAAACTGTGTCTAACACTTTTCAATTGCTTAATGGGGAACTAATTATTAACTGGATCAAATAAAACAAACATTTTCCCAGGTGCTTCATTCTTATAAGTAGATTAAATCTTGGTTGTTACCTCACTACATATACTGTAGGAAAATGTAATTTTTTTATCACAAATTAGCTTATCAGTTAACAGATAATACTACAATCTAGCCAACATTGAGGTTTCTTGTGTTTTACACAAAATGCTTATCTATTTTAAAAACAAATATGCTTTTCACTTTATATCTTTAGCTTACACACAAACACTGAAGGCAATTTGAGAACCAATCTTGAAATTTCGCCAGTTAAATAGAAATATTTTCAAGCACATTTTTGTTTTTTCCTTACAATATTTAAACATGATAAACAGAAATTATATCAAGATAAAGGTATAAACATAATAATTAAGAGGGGGAAATAAAATATTGTAGTAGCATTTAAATTAGTTTACAGTACAGTAGGTAGATGGAACCAAGACCCCTCGGATTACCAAAAACTTGGATTAGACGGAAATACATTCCTGTACATTAGAAAAAATAGGTGTTTTAATGTACCCAAATACAGTACTGTATTAGGAATGCATGAAATCAGTTTATAGAACTTTATATGAACATTTATTGAAAGCCAGACTCCTTTCCTTTTGCATATTGATACAAACATTTCTTGGAAGTCCAACTCATTTCCTTTGCATATTCATATATTTCCTTCATATTCATATAAACATTTATTGGAAGCCCAGCTCATTTCCTTTCCATACTGTGTTGATATAGACATTTCATGAAAGCTCGACTTATTTCCTTTGTATACACCTTTTCAGGAAGCCCGATTCATGATTTTCTTTCAAATAGATGAAATAGGTTTGGATAGAAATGGGCTCGAGTTTAACGGAACCTCGAATCATTGGGACTCGGAATTTCAAGACTCTTCTGTATATTGAAATTTACACACTTTTTAAAAATCGATTACTATTTATTTGAAATCAGAGCAATAATTTTTGTATTATCTAACCTGTGAAAATAGATGGGAAAAATGTCTAAGTTAAAAAATGGCGTAACATTCAGGTACATCAAATATTCCAACACTGTCAGACGTATAATGAAAGATAACGGGTATCTTAAGAACTGTTTACAGTTAATTTAATACATTACTCTCTGAGTTTTATCAAACTTATTACCATACTCATTATTTCTTATAAACTAAACAAAATGGAAATAATTAACAAGATAAAAATTAGCTCGAGTAATTTTAAGCATGAGCTATGTACAAACTGTTGTATTATTTATCTGTTTTTGGCATTTTTATATATAAGTTACATGCCCTTTTGTAACATTTCTCGAGAGCTTCTTTATTGCAGATTTTTTCTACTTCATTAATATTTTCTTCATTTAGAAAGGAATCAGATAATCAATTTTCAGTATTTCTTGTCTTATTTAACAAATATTATTATGAAAACTAATTTGATAGATGAAACCATCTATTTAGAAAATAACGCATTTGTGATCAAGATGTTCTTATAATATAAATGATTCAAAAATATTTTCTGTCGTTATTTTTCAAGGGTCCAAGATTTTTCTTTGATTTCCAGTTTAAACCTTTTTTTCACTGGCGGAATCTAGTGAATTTTGGAGTACATGGCAAATTACTATAAATTCATAGGCTAACTGAATGTAACAGTATCTTCTCTTATAGTATGATGTATGTTTTTCAGTTCATAAGTTTTTCTTTTATCAAAAGAAATATTTTCAAATGTTTTAATGTTCCAGCTTTTTATAAAAATGATTTTTAAACTAAGTCTCTTTTCTTGTCAATAAAATGAAATAAAGCTAGTACTTCTGAATTTCTATTCCTACAAACCTAATTGTCATGGGATGTTTATCAAAATATGGTAAAACTTACTAAATGTAGTAGAAAAAGTACATTTTAATTATCCTCTGAAGCTAAGAGATGTAAAATAAGGGTAAAATTTACCCTGCCTACATTGTCTGTAGACTGGTAAATGGTATCATTTCATGCTTAATCTTAACTTTCATTGTGTTAATCCATTCCCCTAATAATTTCTCCAAGCACTGCACTCCAAAGAAAATCCTATTAATTGGAGCCAATATAGGAAGTGTACAAACATCCTAAGGTAGAATCCATATATATAATTCCGTAAGCCGAATTTTGAGAGAAAAATTGTGGGAGCTTGGAAGTTCATACAGGGCTGGGAGATATTGACAGGAAGGAGCGGGGGAAAATAAAGGTTTTTCCCGGTTTACAACATTTATAGGGTTTTGAGGAACTTGAAGTTACCAAAAATCTGCAATGAAAAATAGCTGTGTATGATTTTCAAATATTCCAGCTGAGAAACAGCTGTTCAAATATTATATTAAAAACAGCTGAGTACAAATATTTTAACAGTATTGAAGGTTAATTAGAAATATGAACTTGGGATCAGGTTTAGTTAATGGAGTATGTCTTATGGTACTAGATATTAATAATTAAATTAATGTAAACAGATCCTAACTTGCAATTTCAAATGAAAAGGACCCAATTTCCTTTAAGACTTACATTTTCAATAACTATAAGTAAGGCTTCAATTGATCAAACCTGTCTGTTTCTACACATGGTCAACTTCATATTGCACTAAGTCAAATAAAATCTTAAGATGGATTAAAAATACATATTAATAACACGATTGATCGAAAAAATCAAATTAAAATGAAATAGATAGTTTATGAGGAAATTTTGTTACGAAAAAGTTGAATTATATTCAATTAATTTGTATTAAAAATTAAATTATTATACAAGTTTAAAATTTGTTTCAATATGAATAGGTGCATTTGCCCTTACAAGCCCCTAGTAAAATATAATTTTGAAGTGGTAACTTCTTTACGCCGAGGAAAAAACATGAGATTAAATCATTGCTTTTCCATAATATTTCTGAAATGCATACCTTACAACATATGATTTCATTTAACAGCAGATTTTGTGTTAAAGATTATTTGTAGAACAGCGTTAATATAACTGTTGTAGAACAGTTAATAAATATATTAATTTATTTAAATTTTGATAAATCTCAATACAAATAATTCAATATAACGATGATAATAAGTTATGTATTCTTAATCTAATTTTTGAAAGGAAAACATTTTTAGGCCTGTCTTATACTTTTTAAGGAACTGATTTGAATTACTAAACTGAGTGAATATGTAAAGGCTTACTTGCTGACGCATTTCGAAATCATCATTCCTTTTACAAAGCAAAGCTCTACCGACGGCGTACCCGCTAGGTACAAGGTTGTCGGTATGAGATTTATGAGTGTAAAGGAGGTGGATTAAGTTGGTGGTGTGCTATGTAATGGAACAGGGTGTTTGTTTCAAAATGTATGTGATCATTTAATATGTTTTCTTTATCTGTTGGGTAGAGTCTGTATATTTCGTATTTTTCTAAGGTTGTTAGTTGTTTACTTTGTTTTAAAATGTGGAGAATGTTTAAATTAGTATGTATGTCCGTGTGTTTGTGTTGCGTTTTTTTAAGTGTGTTGCTAAGCTAGATTTTGGGTTTGTGTGGTTTCTTTGGGTGATGTGTTCTTCGAATCGTGTGTAGAATGACTACCGGTTTGGCCGATATAATAGCTGAGACACATGTTAATTTGTAAATACCGGATTAACTACGTATTCACTTAGTTAAGTATTATTTAATTAATGATTTGAATTGTTGTTAGAGTTTATATTTAATAAACGTATAATCTAATTAATGTTTTTTGTTACTCACTTTTTTATTATAACTACAATAAATGTTTGTCTTTATTAAATACATTCCTCAAATAAAGATGTGAAAATTGAATGAAAAATTTATAAATTCATATTTTTGACTATTTTCTTTGAACCTTTGCAAATAGCTCTAATTTGTTATCTTTTCTGTAGCGATCCCCTGAGTGTATTGAACAATTTTGAAGTAAAAATCATTTTCAACGTATAGGCTTTGTTATCCTTTAAACTTCAATTTAAAATACTACAATATTAAAATATAACGGGTTATTAATATTACTGTAAAATAAAAACCATATCTAAAAATATGTCATTTACATTTCAGACAAAGCGACACAGGATTTAATAAAAGCCAGCATTACAGTCAGACAACGAGCCTACTGCCCCTACAGTAAGTTCCAAGTGGGCGCAGCACTGCTTGCCGTTAATAAAACCATCTTTACTGGATGTAATGTAGAGAACTCTGCTTACGGTGAAAGCATATGTGCAGAAAAATCAGCAATTGTGAAAGCTATAAGTGAAGGTGTCACAGAATTCACAGCCATTGCTGTTGCAGGAGAACTAGGCGATGAATTTGTAACACCCTGTGGATCTTGTAGACAAGTAATTTCAGAATTTGCGAAAGACTCTGATATAATTATCTACATCGGAAAAGTAAATTTGACTAAGGTTTTAGTAACTTCAATAAGTCAAATTTTACCCCACAGCTTTAATTTTTAAATTCGTCTCTGTTCCTCACTTATGTTACCTCAAGTTATGTCTTTAACACATTTTTAAAAAATAAGCAGAATTATAAACAATGAATGATTTGCGCACTATAACACAGGGGCTCAACAACCACCTGATAAGTGACTGAATCCACACCAAAATACTTATTTTTAAAAATTAACTGTAATACACTTTTTAAAATAAAATTGTAAAACATTTGTATAGTTATTTATTAATACCTTACTTTTTAATCTTCCATATTATTATTTCTTTTTTGTTAAGTTATGCGAAAAACATATTTAGATTGTCATTCATATTTAGATTTTCATTACCTGAAACACCAAGTAGAAGATTAAACAGAACAAAAATCTTTTAAAGAAATCTGATTTTAATGAAGTTAATTAATGAAATCAAACAACACAGTAGAGGTATATTACCAGAAGAGCTGCAAACATAGAAATATTAACTTAGAAAAAATGAAGAAAATGTAAATGCAACTACAGCCTGTTACATAATTACCTACGAGTTGCAATAGTTGAAGGAGTAATTAGAAGTACAGTGGATTTCGGTTAATTAAACCACTAGTTTAATTGGACCAAACATTTTTTTAACGCATGTTTTACACAAAATATTAGTTGTTCTGAAAAGATACTCATTTGGTTCAGTACTTTTCTGGACCAATAAAAAAGCATTTGATTTTGATGAAATGTAGACTCACAATTTTTATTGTTAAATGAAACTTTGGTTGAAACGTGAGTCAAAATACCTTGATTTATTAAAAATTCTGCTACGTTTCGATGACTAAATTGTCATCCTCATTTAGGCCTGATTTCTACCTTTGTACTATTAGAACCACAAGACAACTTTCCTTCTACATTTTTAATAAGTTCAATAGGGGTTAGACAAACATTCTATTATTGAACTTATTAAAAATGTAGAAGGAAAGTTGTCTTGTGGTTCTAATAGCTTTGAAAATATGCAAATAGTACAAAGGAGTAGATTAGGCCAGAATGAGGACGACAATTTAGTCGTTGAAACGTAGCAGAATTTTTAATAAATCAAGGTTTCTTGACTCACGCATTAACCAAGTTTTTATTTAACAGTATTTATGTTGTCCAAATTACATTAGTGGACTAAGGAAAAAAGTAATTTTGCAAAATATTTCAATACGCAAAAAAAATTTATATTGAAATTTACTAATTTGAGACCACCTGCCCCCCCCCCCCCGACACTTGAAAAAGTAAAAACTCATTCCATATTTTGTTAATGTTATACAGCTTTATCTTGAAACAGTTTGACTTGACGGTCTGTTTTTAAATACAACCTTCATTACATTCACAAATACTATGGTTATTGTATATACAATGAACACTGCATTATAAAGATGGTATATCTACCTTACTCGTAAAGTTGCTACTTTATGAGTGCTATTTTTCAATAGTGTTTATTAATCCTGCTATTTGTAATTAACATTGTCATTTTCAGAACATTTCTTGAACAACATATGTGAAAATAAAGAAAATTGAGGATAAATTGAAGGAAATTGACTGTCACTTAGTATGTGACAGATACCCTTTATTGTTATTTAAACTTAGTTTAATATCACTAGCCATTTAATCAGACCAAATTTTTCCAGTCGCAAAATGGTCTGATTATCCACCATCAAATTTAATATGTATGAGAAACACGTATGAATGATAAAGTAAAAACGTGTAGGTAGACAACTAAATCTAAGGTTTTTTGTCGTTCAAGGCACTTATAGATTAACATTCCCTGGTAATGGGAGGTGAAGAATATAGCTTTTGTGATCGGTGGTCACTCACCTTTGGCTATTGAAACCAGATCCATAAAGTCCTGCACCCATTAATAACTAATCACTAATGATTAACGAATCATTGTGAGCAGTGTTTATGTTGTACAAATGTTTACCAGTTAAATATTTTCAGTAGGCTTAAACACAATCAGGCTTAAACCATTAAAATCCAGGTCTGTTATTAATTACCATTAAATTCCCAATCAGACAAATAAATTTTAGATCACAGTATATAGAAAACACTTTAGCCAATATGAACACAAACATTGAGTTTGATTTTTCAACTGCAACTTTAATGACAAAAAAAGTTGTCAAAATTAATATATTATATACAAATATTTACACTAGCTTCAGAATTTCTTATTTACCAACTAATAGTTGTGTGTATGTTTTTAAGGGTATTATTTGATGGACAAATTATATAAGTCAACAGTTATTCCACAGATGTTAACCTAATAATGAATAGATTGCACATCTAAAACTTTCTGTTACAGAATATACAAATGTAAATAAGTTTCATTTAATTAAAGAAAATATATAAAGAATCTTACACAACAAGCGCCACGTACACAAGCTAATTAATTGCTCACATTATTTTATAAAAACAACCAAATTTTGAAAAAAGGCATGATGAAATAGTAAAAAATAAGAGAAACAAACTGAAATAAGTTTGAATAAGAATAGAGAATTTAATTTAAGAAGAAACGATGTGAACAATGACTGGAAGAAATAGTGAATGGTGAAAAGGATAACTAAAAGTTTTTAGATGACCAATCATATTCTGAGAGTTTGACATTTTTGCAAGCTTGGAGTTAAAGAGCTTAATCCTACAGGCAAACACTGTGAAATGGCATCCTGGCCCTCCTAAAAAAATCTAAGACTGTAAAGAAAACTAGGACTAAGAAATGAAAAATTGTAATGTACTGGAACAAATATATGTACTTATACTATGATTTAGAGAAATTACACAAATCTCATTTGTTAAATAGACAAAGCCTGTACACAAACCCACGACTTTAACTGAATCTGCCTTTACAATTCTTTTCATATCCTTTATACTAACAATCAACTTGACTTATCAGCATATAACTCAACAAAAATTCCTTGTAGGTTTGACTGACCACTCACAAGGTAACAGTAAAGTTTGTAAGATCTAATGTTAGAATATTGTGTCAAGAAACACTACACTTTTCAAGGGAACCTGCGTCAGGCAAGTTGAGATGTTGATTTGTCGCAAACTTTAGAGACATGATATTAGAAACTTTTATTTTGTACTCTGCAATCAGCAAAATTATCATCAAAATGCTTCTGCGATTTTATTACGAAGTTACTAGGCTAATTACATGAGATAACGATTCCATCATAATTATACTGAAGGTAATATATTTGTTTTGCCATCAGGAATGTTTTTGAGAATTTTAATCAAGAACTATTAAAATCTTAGCTAAAGTTTTAGCAATATTGGATTTAGTGGCCTAATTATGAGTGTGAAAGCTTGTCTACATTAATTTAACAAAAATCATTGCAACAAAATATAAATCTAAACTCTTTGGAGTATATTTTACTATTTTTATTATACATTTATTTTGATATTTTTAATTATTTACTTACCATAACTAGTCTAAATATTTATATGGAAAATGTGCAACAACAAAACAACAAAAATATTATAAAACATATAAACAAATTCTAAATCACATTGTTACAACTTATTAATCAGTCTCCAAATTTAAAATTGCACTTTGAATCGTTGTTCACCAAAATGGACACCTGCAAAATAACAAATAATAATTTCAGAATTTAATTTCAATAGTGAGTAATTTTTACAACTAAAACTTATCTTTATTGTTACTTTATTTTGAAAACATAAACAAAATCCAAACTAAACTGAATGAGAGTACATTACATTGTTTAAAATGTACAGAAGAAAGATTCACTAAAATCAATTTTAAAAGGAAAGAAAGAAAATAACATTAATAATATCTACATTAGAGAAATCAAGACCGAAACATACTAGAAAGTAAATGGAAAATAAATAACAATACTCAATAAATATCTAGTTCAATCCCAGTTAAACTACAAGTTTTTCTACTAATCATTAATCAAACAGACGTTAAAATATTGTTCAAAATCTAATTAACTTGGGCAAATATAGACGTAACATCAGTGCTTACAAGACATTTGCAAAAATTATAGATATCATGCCTGTTTGGAGGTCAAGCATCTAGGCAATTTCAACAAGGAATTAAGATATGCATTATTTAGTAAACATTTGCATGTATAATGTAGAAGAAAAATGTATATAATAATAACGTATTAAGGATTTTTAAAAGTTTTGAAACGGTTAAATTTTACAGCAAAACCTAGTTAGATGAAAAGGGTTATTTTTATAGATGACATACACAAAATTATTTATTCATAAAAGATATGCATTTTTATATAAAGCTTTTGAGAAGACAGAAAAAAAATATTACTTAGCCTTTTGATTTAATAGCAATAGAGATTTTTTAAATATAAAATTAGAGTTCTAAACTATATATAATAATTTTGTTAACATTATATTGGTACTATCTCAAATTTAAGTATATATATATATATATATATATATATATATATATATATATATATATACACGAGGCATGTTCGGAAAGTAAGTACCGGTTTAAAAAAAAACAAGTAAAACAATTTTTTTCAACAAAATTTTATTTTCACATGAAAGTACATACCTTAAACAATTTTTTGACATAGTTACCACCGATGTTCAAAAACTTGTCGCAGCGGGTGATCAATTTTTCTATACCCTTTTTGTAGAAGGTTCCCGCCAACAAATGTAGCCACGACAGTTTTCACTTCATCGTCGTTTTCAAAGCGTTGACCGCCTAGCCCATGCTTCATGTCCAGGAACAAGTGGTAATCAGACGGAGCCAAGTCCGAGCTGTAGGGCGGGTGATCGAACTGCTCCCAACAAAACTGGCGAACCAATGTTTGAGTGTCACTAGTGTCATTTTTTCGTCAACGACAAGACGACAAGACAAGACCAGACGAGACTATGAGACACTAGTAAAGAGACTACGAGACACTATGATTTTTTCGTCATCTGCCCTTACCAAATCATCAGTGACGAGAGACGGTCGACTGCTCCGATTCTCGTCATGCACATTAGTTCGACCACTATTGAACATTCTAACCCATTTTCTCACCATTTCTTCACTCATCACGTCTTCCTCGTAAACATCTCGAAGTTCACGATAAATTTCAGCCGGTTTCAATTTCCTTGTGTTCAAAAATCTTATTACAAAATGAATCTCACAATCGGCGGGAACACTTATTGTCTTAAACATTTTAAACGTTCAGAGAAAACTGAAAACACAACGTACAACAACTGAAATGGCGTGACTCGATAGCCAGTGAACAAGGACGACTAGTGCACATGCGTGGAACACCGATTGCAGCGCTACTGCGGCAGTAGAATGAAACGGTACTTAGTTTCTGTATACGCCTCGTGTATATATATATATTTCACGTTGTCCATTATTTTTCCATTGCACTGACTTTATGAAGTTATTTTTATTACTTGTAAATAATTTTTTCCACCATTAAGTGCAATAGTTTTATCTTGTGTGATTAGGCACCTTTTGGTCACTTGACCATTGTCGAATCACTGATTGTTTTTCTGATGTGAATGTTCGGTCCGTGATGTTGGTATTTGTTGACATCATACATACTTCTTCTTGAACCTCATGTATAATGTTTTTAAAAAGTAAATCGTCTGCATATGTTGTCTGTAGGTTCATTAAATTGTTGTGTATGTTTTTATAAATGTGGTATTTTTCTAGTGAGTTTATTGTAGTTCTATTGTATTAGCAAAATAAATAATAACCCAATAGAACTAAACTCACATCATGATATATTACAAGGCAAGGAAGCTCTGAATTAAATGACTATTTTAAAAGACTTTTCTAAGTGCTAAGAAGTGATAATAAATGAAAGATAAAAAAAGTTATATGGCTATAGTGAATGTATAATTTTATTATAATAGCATTCTTTAAAAATATTGTAATTTTGTTGAATAAATGTCCTTGAAGAAAACATTGTTTACCTTTCCTATAATGAATAATTTTTTTTTCATCAGAAAAGCCCAAGAAATTTAACTTGTAGTTCATCAGCTTCTGTTTAAGATGCACCTTTCTGAATATTTTAATGAGATTTTATCTTAACAAGATCGCAAATTAACTCAAAATAAATATGATTTCTTCTTATGAATCTCTAATTAGAAATGTTTTCAACCGAATTTGCTGTTTAGTAAAAAACATTGTTTTAATTATCTGAATAGAAGAAACTGTCCAAAATAAAAGGCGTTTGTTGATTGAGATAAATGCCCAACAGACTATATGTTATATCGAATAACACCTAATATAACTAGTCAATTCAACCGTTTAAAGGATAATCGCAATTTGTGTGCTGCTGTAGTTCAACCAGTTTTACGATGCAGTTGAGTTGTACCGATATATAGCATGCTTAAAATGTTGTACAATTAGGTTGGATGTATAGCAAGTTTGAACGTATGTATCCATTAGCTGTGCTGAAATTAAGGTCTTCATATGAATTTCTAGTTGCCAAATATCTTTTTAAATCTTTCTTTCGCATTAATTGGATCTCTCATAACTGTATTTTGTTTCTTATTTACTGGCCTCTAAGTCTAACCAACTCCAATAAATTTTTGAATGAATCGTCGTTCATTCATAGGTAATACTTAAAATCTATGGGTTTCCTGATACTTAGTTTGTTGAGAAAATTCATTTTTTACAGTAACCATTTCTTACAACACAGTTTTTTTTCTTTTTTACCATGTTATTATATCACACAAAAATAAATTGACTACTACAGCAGCTGTTAACATTTTCAAAAGAGTTGGTGCCATGATGAATTAGTTGTGTAAATGATCGCTTTGAACTCTTTCAAGTCTGTGGACAAAATGTTGTACAATCTGTCTTTATGATTTATAGTGCAACTTATTGCACGATAAGTAATATTACAAATTGTATTGCCTGTGAGGCCTTTAGTTCCCTAAACTTAACAAAGCAGTAATGATTTCTTCTGAAATATCCACTGTGTATAGTATTAGAGTAACATCCACCAATTATAATCATTTATAATGTGAAATGCCTTATAAACAA
Source organism: Prosapia bicincta (assembly GCA_036971475.1). Taxonomy (NCBI): domain Eukaryota; kingdom Metazoa; phylum Arthropoda; class Insecta; order Hemiptera; family Cercopidae; genus Prosapia; species Prosapia bicincta. The sequence goes on along the minus strand of JBAIZL010000006.1, from coordinate 20,698,736 downwards.
GTGAAAAGGATATTTCTATATACTTACCATCCTATGTAGCACTGACAAAGGTTTTCATTTGCTGTAGCTTGCTGTATTAGCAGTTCCACTTGACGCTGCACTGTCAATGTCTCTTCGTGGACAAAATCCCTGCCAGTCAACTTCTCTCGCACTCTGGTGATGATGGCTAAAGCTTTCTTATTCAAAGCTTCTGGTTGACTATTGTCTCCTGCAATAAAATATTATAAAATTATTGTTATGAGACTAAGAGAAAGGTTGGTTTGCCTGTTCATGCACATGAGAATAATAGTAAGAAGGATATACACCCTTCCTCTCGTGCTTTCTTTGAACATAGTGAAAGGTTTGGGCATAAATTAAATTTTGAAAATATTATTTTAATGAATAATGAGTCCAACTGGAGGAAGAGGACTTTTTCTGAAATTGTCCATATTAACTTACAAAAGGTATCAATATTAAAAATTATTTTGATACGTTATGTAGTCTTTATAATACATAAATTAAAAACATCCAAGAATTAGTTAATTTCTTTAAGTATGGTTGATCCTTTTTTTTCTTGTTTCATTATATTTTATTATTTGTGTGTGTGTTTTATATGTAAATATTGTTGTTCTCTCAGTTTATTAATACTGTTTTTAATTATTTTTAAAATGATTTTATGACTCTCAATACTTTGTTGGATTATTGTATTAAAATATTGACTAAACTTTTATTGAGTTTTTTTTTAGTTTCAAATTATTTTAGTTAGTGTACTTGCATTTTATATGCATAACTAAGAGAGCAATTAATATTGTTTTCAGACAGTTTAAGGGCAACAAACTAGTTGCCAAAACGTTGCCCTATTAAAACAAATATCCTTCATTTGATATTCAACCAGTTTCTTAATTATTTAAAATTATTATGAATTTGTTTATAATAAAAGTTGTTAACAGGTGAAAAAATGGAACAAATTGTGAGTAAATGAAATTGTTGGCAATAAGAACTTATAACACATTCTATCCTGAGAAGACTGAAAATATGTTTACAGTAAGAGACAATTGTTGAAAGAATTAACTGTGATTTTTTAAGGCGATCGGAAAATAATAGGATTGGGAATAATAAATAGGATTGGAGTAGTGACATAAAGTATGAGGTCGGACTTGTGAAGCAGCGGGTTCGTTAAATATACTATACTTAGCAATGTAGAGCAGGTCATGAACCCTCCGGGACACATGGTCCAAGTCTACTCAAATTAAAACTGTCTTTTTGAGCAGTGCACATTGGCCCAAGAATTAAGTTCCAGGATTGATGAAAAAAAACTTCCCAACTGTGAGAAACTGAATGAAATATGTGATGTTAATCTTTGACATTAGCATTACTTTAAATCCACATAACCTTAGACACATTTGTCAATTTGCCGGAAAGGTAATGTATCAGGGTCTGAGTTGAAAGTATTTCTCTATAACTCAATTTTAATTTAGAAAAAGTTGAGCGACCTCTCCCTCCTAGAAGGTAAAATAGTCAATCGAATAACCCTACAAAGATATTGCAAAACACCTTAGATTCAAGATGTTCACAAAACAATTCTTTCTTTAAAAACCTCCCCATTAAGAATTCGTTACAGTTTATTGACCATTAAGAACTCTTTTTCATAATGGGCATTTATTAAGTTTCAAACATGTTTCGAGGAATGGTGCATTCAAAGGAATTACGTGCTGTCATAAATAAAAATTGCACATACCAATATTTTCTACGCTGTTGGGGACAGTAAGTTTTTTAGTGACAGCTGCACTCAAGCTATTAGCCATACTGTCCAATATATCTCCATGTTCTTGTGATGATGAAGACGGAACACTCGAATCAGGTTGCGACTTGTTACGTTTGGCCTTCACTGCAGGACCTCCTTGATCCATAAGACGCCAGTTGAGCAGAGGATCATAAACAAATGCCTCCAACACGGCCATCAAACTGTCTTTGTTGTGATGCAACACAGCCATTACACTTTCACAAGTACGCCTGTATGTTCCTTCTATTCCTGTTACCTAAAATTAGATTTTAAAACCAAACTGTTGATGATAAAAACCATTTTAGTCTATAAAATTCTAATTAACACACTAAGTAACAACAATTAACTTGTAATCTCAAATACTTTATTGCTGAGCTTAAAAATAAGCCAGCTATAAAAAGTTGGAGACTATCACTTCTCCTGAAACCATATAGCATACTCTTAACTACAATTAATAGAAAAATAATCCTTACATGTATAGATGCATTTTCATTATCTTCTTCTGAATAAGGTATAATTTTTAATCAGTTATGACTCAAAAAAGATGTTTAGTACTTTTAAAACTAAGAAAAATCTACAGAACAATATTATGCAGGCCATTCTTAATTTATTATTAATGTGAGTGGTTTTGATTTAAAAAAAAGTTATCTTTCAAAAATCATTTAAAATAAGTAATATATAAAACAAAATTCTTAGCACAACAAAGAAAACCCGTATTTTAGTTACTTTTTATTAAATAATTATAATTAACCCTACAGTAAACAGGCTGGGTCTGTGAGACCCAAGCGTTTCTATATTAGGTTATTTATAAAGTCAGTTGTATTGTAGATAGCTGGTTTCCTCTGTACCTTCCCAAAATAGTCCACAGATAGCGATAGTGTCATTGTTTTTGCCAACTTGACTCTTAGTCATCATTTGTCACGCGATAAAGTATAGTGTGGGTCAGTTGGACCCGGCCCGTTCACTTGAGTGACTTTTTTTCAACACTCACCAATTATTGTTTTATGTTACTTTTTTGTTATTTACTTAACGTCTGTTAGTGTATTAATGTGTTTCAAAAAGTGTATAGTGTAGTGCTTTTTTTTTATCATTATGAGTAGCAGAAGAGTGGAAACACCGAGTGAAATTGAGCTTATTTTATTAGAGGAATTATCTGAAAGTGAAGTAAGTGGCTCAGTCACAGACCCTGACTTTCAATTGTACAGTGATCATGACACAAATAGTCATATTGAACTAGTAGACAATGATGAACTTGAGAATAATTCAGTTGGTTATGTGAGAGAACTCAGTGAGGGATGTGATGACCTACACATACCTGAAGGTTCTGGTGACTCAAGTTCAACACCAGCAGGTATACCTAGAGCCCAAAATTATTTCCTTGGTAAAGATAAAAAGACAAAATGGCAAAAAAACTTACCAACACAAACTGTTAGAACCCGGTCTCACAATATAGTATCTCATTTACCTGGAAACCTAAGGGAAGCTAAAAATGTTCAAACTGCACTAGATTCTTGGTCGTTATTTTTTAATGAACCACTACTTGAGTTGATTGTTGAATCAACTAATATTTTCATCAATTCTGTAAAGGACAATTATACTGATGATCCCAATCTGGCACGACCGACCTCGGCTGTAGAAATAAAAGGCTGGAGTTTTACATGGTGGACGGATGAATGTAAGGGAATTTTGGGTGACTGATGGAACAGGGGTTGAGATGTTCAGGGCTGGATTGGCTTTTAGACGTTTTAGGTTCCTTTCCAGACGTATACGTTTTGATGACGTAACAACAAGAAATGTCCGAAAATCCTATGAAAACCTTGCAGCAGTCAGACAGCTTCTAGACATACTTGTCTCAAATTGTAGAAAATACTTTTCTACATATGAATGCACAACATTGAACGAGATGCTTGTTCCCTTCCGAGGACAATGTAAATTTCGAATGTACATTCCGAACAAGCCAGCCAAGTATGGTATTAAGGTCTTTATACTGGCTTGGTCGAAGACATATTATGTAAAAAACTTTGACGTGTACTGCGGTACTCAACCCAACGGTCCTTACGAGATAAGTAACAAAGCCGATGATGTTATCTTCCGGTTAGTTGAGCCTATCAAAGATAGTGGCCGTAGCGTGACACTTAATAATTGGTTTACTTCTTATGACGCTGCTAAGACTCTGTTGAAAGAATACAAGATAACACTTGTGGGTACCCTGCGGAAGAATAAGGCTCAAATACCTCCAAGCTTTCTTTCAACAAGAAACAAGGAACAATAATCCAGTCTTTTTGGATTCCAAGAAGATTTTACAATGGTATCTTACGTACCCAAGAAAACGAAAAGTGTTATATTACTCTCATCTATGCACCATGACAGTGAAATTGACCCTTCTACTGAGGAAAAGAATAAGCCCAGCATCATAACTTATTATAATTCAACTAAAGAGGTGTTGATGTGGCTGATGCTATGTGTGCTGAATACAGCGTTGCAAGAGGATCGAGACGTTGGCCATTAACTTTGTTTTTTGCTTCAATGAACATTGCTGCTCTAAACGCTTTTATTGTTTTTAAATCAAATGGTCAGTCCATAACCAGGAGAGCTTTTCTCAAGGACTTAGCAAAACAGATGCTGCAGCCCTTCTTGACCATCCGGGCTCAGCAAGATAACCTACCACGAGAGATTCGGCAGTTAGCAACTAAATTTTCCGGGTATGAAGCTGAAGCTAAACAGAATCCGGCTCCAGGTAAGCATGGTAGATGTTCCTTGTGTAAAGACAACAAAACAAAGTACTTTTGTAAAGAGTGTAAAGTTTGGTTATGTCTAGGCCAAGCTGAAATGTTGTGTAGCCAATGCTGGAAAACGTAAAACTTTGGAACTCTATAGAAACTTGTTTTTTTCAATTTTAAGTCATTGTTATTGTTTTAATGTTAGAACTACTCTTAAATAGTGCGTGTAAAACAACCACAGTATTTTTGTTCAACTTTTAGCTTCTTAGTGTAACTTTGATAAAATTATTGCAATTCTTTTGAGTAAAATGTTTAAAAAAGTAAATAAATAGTTATGAATTTTTTTTAGCAATATTATTTTGTGAATTTAGTGTTGAAATACTGAAAATGTTCCTAGAAATAGTATAAAAATATGTTTGACTCAATTACAATCGTTAGAAATTTTTTACTTATTTTTTACGTTTTGGGTCTGTGAGATCCAGCCTGTCTACTTATGTAACTTTTATTTACCCGTCCACTCTAGGGTTAATATAAATAAAGTAACATAACCTATGCATTAAAACAGCTGTTTTACCACATAGCCTATAAAAAAAATCAGCTGTTTTATGAAATTATATGTTATCACTTATTTTAACTCTAACGGGGTGAATTAATTATAACGCATACCTTATCCCATTTGTGGAAAGTTGTTTTAATATTAATTAATTATATTAAAAGAATGAATTTTATTATTTGAAAAAAAACAGTAATCACATCAAGTGTCATCCACTACAAGTTTTAGAAAATGTATTTGAACTTGAGTGGATGGATAAAAACATATTTTATTAACCATTGAAAATTTGTACAAGATATAGATGAATAGAGTGTGAACTAATAGAAGGAATTGAAAAATACTATATTTCTCTAAAATATCAAAGATAAACACAAGTTAAAAGCAATACGAAAAGCTTATTGAACCACACAGTTATGGATAGTTATTGCAATTGTATTCAATTACAATAAATGAGTTAAACAATACAGAAATATTTAAATAAGTATATGGTTTTAGAAAGATAAGACAAAATCAAATTTGTAAACACTTAAATGACTATTTCTCAACAAATCTTTTTAATATTCAAAATTACGTTAAACATGAAATTTACTTAAATCTGTCGAGCATCATACATTTTTGCCAATCCTAATATTGTCATATTTCTCCATCCTGCAGATGCATTTAGAAGAATCTTCATCAATAAAAACTCTATGTAAAAACTCGCTGTTCACTCGTAGCTGGCGCCAGCTTATCGATTGATAGAAAACAAAAAACTAGCTCTATTAAATAAACATTGGTTTTTGTAGTCTGTGTTGCATCAAAGGACATCGCTAAGAAATTGCAGGTGTTGCTGTTGTTGTATACTGATATAAGTAAATTTGTTCAAAACTATGTAAATGATCTGGTTAATATGACAAATCAAATAAAATAATATTTATAGCGGCCTTTCAGCCTTGTAAAATCTACATTATTGTAATATAAATACTATACCTCATATTGTAATGTTTGTGGAACGGTCTTTTGCTTTCTCTACCCTTCCCCCCCCCCACCTGAGTTTGCCCTTCGAGGTCACACGCCAGCTATACTGTCCATTTTGCACGGTATCTTTATACTTTAAATATATTATCTAGTACTAGAAGATTATATGTTGTGAATATAGAAGATTATTTTCTTATGATAAAGTATATGTTTTCTAGTTTATTAAAGTTCATGATTGAGTTTTACTCACCTCCATTGCATTAATAAGCATTCTTGTCAAACGGAATGGAATTTTTTCAGGAAACTTTTCTCTGGTCATCGCTACTTCAAAACAGTCTCCAAAGTCTATATGTAAAATTTTTCCGCTAAGACGATCCAACATTAAATTTGAAGGATGCCTATAACATTAAAAGTAATAATATTTATAATGCAAAAAATTTCATTACCTAAAACATAAAAAATTCAAATGTTTGTATTAATATCCTCAATACCACAGAACTGGAAAAAGTAGGAAGCCATGTTTGGATTTTGCCTAAGATTTTGTCAAAATAACATTAATATCCTAATTATATTTAATTTTAGGTAAAAATTATAACAGTTAAAAATTATAATAGAGTTCACTACGACTATTAAAATAAACTGTAAATCTTTATCTACATTTGTTTTAATTTGTCACCTCCAATCTGATATTGAATATTTACAGTTCATCAACATTTACCAGAATCAAGCTTAACTCTTTTGTTAACGAATTTCTGGGCCAGGTACTTTGGTTATTGGTTCCAAATAAGAACAAATATTCATAAAATTCTTTTAAATAATTGTTACATTTTTTATATTACCGCCAAACCTTGATTTCAGTAAACGTAAATTAAATTAATAAGTAGTTTTAACGGTTGTCACGACAGACCGGCACTTTTCAGTAGCTGTTTTGGGCAAAACGTGAATTTTCCGGTTCCTTAATGAAATTAAAAGAATCAAGCTAAGAAAGAGTCATCCAGTAGCATTCTGATAGTGAGTCAACGAGAACAGGTCCTTGGCGCCTTCTTGGTGACCGAGGAAGAACATTCTGTGGCATGTCTTCCCGGGGGAATCAGTGAGGTATCATAGATAAAGACGACTCACAACAGGTAAATGATTAACATATATTCCTATTATATTGATTTATAAATACGTATATCAGCACTGTCCACAGCCCTTGGAGGATTAATTGTAATCCATTATTTTAAATTCAATTTTAATATTAATATAATTAATTTCATTTTTTTTAAATCCTCCAACAGTGGTGTGCAAACAAAATACATATAACAAAACATTTTGACAAAACTTTTAAAATTTGTAATATCAATTTGTATCTCTAGATAAATTGTATATTTAGCTTGGTTTTCTTACCTATCTCCTAATCCAAGAATGTATCCAACCATGGACATAACTGCAAGAGAGCGTGTGTAATTTGTACGTCGATCAAACCATACCTCAGAGCTAGGAGATTTAAGCCAGAGTAACCTTGATAGATCATCACCCTGCGTGTGCTCTAGAGCATGCTCAAACACTTCTACTTTTTGCATTAAAATCAAATGATCATAATCAGGTGCCATCTATGGACATTAAAGGTGCAATTAATTTAGTTAATGTCTAATTCTAATTATTGTTTAAAATTTATCTTTATAACATTATACTATTTCCATGACTTTTGAAATCTAAATGTTTTAATAATGTATACCAAATTAGTTTGTCTTCATATTCACATAACTTAATCTCAGAATATTAAATTAGAATATTAATTCGAATATTCACCAATTTTAAATACACAAAAAAAAGTTTTTTCACGTCTTTAATAATCTAACTAAACTAGTGTGTTATGTAACTGTATGAAGCAACTGTGGCGTAATGTTTATTTTTAAATAAATAAAACCTCTAAACCACAAATAACTTTTATTTTAAACCTTATGTACATTTCAATTGCCCAGCAATCATCTTCAGAGGTATTTACAAAATACAACTAACTTTAAACAACATAATACAACAAATATAAAGGCATAAACCGCTAACTACTTCGCCACGCCCCTTCGTGCCAAAGTTACCGGTTTATGCCTATATATTTGTTGTATTATGTTGTTTAAAGTTAGTTGTATTTTTTAAATACCTCTGAAGATGATTGCTGGGCAATTGAAATGTACATAAGGATTAAAATAAAAGTTATTTGTGGTTTAGGGGTTTTATTTATTTAAAAATAGTGTGTTATGATTTATTATTTTTTTAAATACTAATATTTAACATGATTAACTACTTATTATATAAAAAAGAATAATATAAATGGATTTTATTATTCATGATGATCACCAAACTTATACATTTGAACTTAACAAATTAACGACTTGTCACATTTAAAACTAAATAAATTTATACATCAAGATCAGAGTGGTAGAATATACTACAATAAAAATATTGGCAACAACCCCAATACCACAAAAATAACTGATATTAGAAGTTATCTAAGATTAAACCCTTAAGTACATTTCGATGACCATGTCATCATCATCAGAAAGTCTTATTACATGATTACAATCTAGAAAACAATAATTTACAAACTAGACTGGTTTGTGGTTAGAAAATAGACAGTCTAGTTTGTAACTTATTGTTTTCTAGGTTGTAATTTTGTAATACGACTCTCTGATGATGATAACATGGAAGTTATTTGTTTAAATATGGGCTCGAATTCCAGGGCACTAGTGATTCCCTTTCAAGAATTCTGTGTGTTTGGTTAGAGGTTATGGTGTTTGGTGAGTAGGCTGTATCAACTAAAACATCGATGGTTATCGATAGACGCTCTAGTCACCGGTTTATTGTTACGGTAGTGTAACCGAACAGCACCACGGCCCCGTAGTAGTTCTGGCCCCCCTTGACAAAATCCTTGGTGTGCCACTGTTACAAGCACAATATTTACTTTTTGTACTTTGAAATAATTCCACACTTTATATATTAAAGTATTTAGATATAACCATATTGGGGTAAAGAAATACTATTTGAAAGAGCGTGATAGTTATGTGTTAAGCTTACAACATTAAAATCCCTGCAATTTTTTAAGAATTAATCTTAATTATGAAAATTTATTTAAAAAACACATCACTTTTTAAATGAAAAATATAATTAAATTTTACAAACCCTTAGCATAATACGATGCTCTATATTTAAAAGTATCTTCTTCTTTTCACGGTAATCACGGATCAGGGTGTGAAGTGTGTCACAATGAGGAACCCACCCAATAAGACCAGAGTTAGTAGACAGAGGAATCACAGCATATCTCTGAAAAATAAAATTTTTATATTATGAGAAAACAGTGATAATATATATATATATATATATATATATATATATATATATATATATATATATATATATATATATATAGATAGATAGATAGATAGATAGATAGATAGATAGATAGATTTTTTGGACTAGGAGACTGACAGACTTACCTTGGTAAGAGTTCACTCTGTAGTCTTGAAATAGAAACACATAAAAGCACTTAACCAATGATATATTTCAACCACACAGTGGTCTTTGTCAATCAAAGAGAAAACAAAAAGAAATATGAGAGAATGAAATAAAATAAATTTATTTTTTATTTATTTATTTCATATTTATTTTATTTCATTCTCTCATATTTCTTTTTGTTTTCTCTTTGATTGACAAAGACCACTGTGTGGTTGAAATATATCATTGGTTAAGTGCTTTTATGTGTTTCTATTTCAAGACTACAGAGTGGATTCTTACCAAGGTAAGTCTGTCAGTCTCCTAGTCCAAAAAATCTAAATAATCTTTACCAACCAAAACTAACCTAAATATATATATATATATATATATATATATATGAAGTTAATATATTACTATTGTAAATAATTTTATCCATCACTAAGTGCAATAATTTTACCTTGTTGTGATGAGGCACCTTTCGGTCACTTGAACATTGTCGAATCAATATATATACAGTAAAACCTGTCTTAGACGGACCCTGTGTTAGGCAGAATCCCGTCTATCGCGGAAAACTTTAAAAGTCCCGACTATCGCCTATTTAATTTACCTGGTTAATAACCTTCATAAGCCGGAAACTAACTAACGCGGAAGCGGAATAAGCAAAAGGATGAGTGATATGTATTTACTACGTCTTAGTTCTGCATAAGCTGGAAAATCTGATCATATACATGCTATAAAATATAAAGTTACAATGACTTCCGTTTAGATAAAATACAGTTTATACTATATTTTTTTACTATAACAAAATTCACAGATAGGTCTGCTTAATTGTAACGGATCATATTTATTTCTGAGAGCTCTGTAACAACTTTAAGGATTGCTGATATGCACAAGATAACGCAATGGTATACAAATATCCATAATTTACGATAGGCTATGTGTCAGCACTTGTTTCCTTCAAGATAACGCAATGAATGGTTTACAAACATCCACGGCCAGACATATTGATGTCATATTGATTGACATATTGAAAGGCGAGAGACCGCTTCATTCTAAAAGGCAAAAAACATGCGCAAAAAGAAGAAAAAGAAGAAACTTATGACGGACCAGTCGTAGAAAACGAAATAAAAACATTTGGTGAGGCTTTAATGAATATTTGTGAGTTAGAAGATTTCGCGGTACGTATTAACAGCCCGGAAATGCGTCACCATTTGTTACAACTAAAAACAATAACTGAAACACAAGCAAATAAAACTAACCTTTTAAAACAAAAGTCAATGCTAGATTTTTTCAAGCCCAATTGATTTTCTTTTATTTTTACGTAAGCCTACTATGTACAGTATTTAGCCTAAATACAGTAAGAGGAAAAATATAGTTTTTAATAAATTGCATCATTCATTCATAAATTTTGTTGACAAGTGTATAAGTGTTTTAGTTTTCTATTAAAAATGTTGGAGAAGAATAAAAGGATGCTGCATTAAAAGGTAAGATTTTTATTATGTAAAGTAGGTTTTAACATTTTCTGTAGTGTGCCATTTGTAGGTAGTGTAACATTTCATAACCAACACCACCTAGAAAACAAGGTTTGCGAGTTCTAACGTCACAGGGCACAGGCTACGGGCTGTCATTAGGCAATCAAGATAACCGATATTACTGTTGAATGATGTTTATTTAGACGTTAAAATGTGATAGTTTTCTTATGATTTAAATACACTTGCTTTATATGTTGAAGTGTTATCTCTGTAGGAAATAAACAGTCAGTACTTAATCGGAAATAAATAATTAAATTAAATACTTTATTAGAACAAATGTAGACACGATGACAATTAATTGTCCATTATCTATGTGGTTGGTACAGCGCCATACAGCTGATCAGTAGAAATAATAGTCTTATAGCTAAGAATTCCCACGACCTACCCTCACCCCAACGCTAAAAATAGACTCGGCAAACGTTTCGTGATGGTATTACCATCATACAGTACACTACTACTGTATAAGCTGGAAACCTGTCTTAGACGGAAAAAAATGCCGGTCCCAATGGATTCCGGCTTAAACAGGTTTCACTGTATATAGTGTATATATTTTGAACATTTTAAAGTTTCCATGATGAAGTCAGTATACAACTGTTATGAAAATTTAGTTTTAAAAATGATTTGTATAAAATTAAAATATTCTATGAAATTGATGAGGTATTAAAAATAATTTATCTTACAAGGAATAACGTAAGTGTAATATGTAACTAAATAGTGTAATATAAAAATTAACATTAAATTCTCAATATTTACGTGTGACATTAATTTCAATTTAGTAGATTTTTACCATTCAAAGTTTAGAAAAATAGTGACAGCAAATTGACACAATCCCATTTTGGAATAGGTCAAGTCACGTCAACATTATGGGGAGTGAAAATCCCTACCACGAGGGATTTTCGATGCTAGGAAAATGCCTTTTTTGGCATGTAAATCCACTAAATATAATAAATGCAAAACCTTTAAATGAACACTTACAACGTAAGCTACATTATCACTACTCACAGAATATTGTAAATAATAGCTTAGGAAGGAGTTTCATCAAAACCGAAAAAAGGTTTTCTGTTCCGAGCTGATCCTAGATAACACAGCATTTAATTAAAATTAAGATGCAGCTATAAATATAAGAATCGTTACTATGGAAATGGTAAATAAAGTGAGTAAACATTAACCAAGTAGTTTGAGATTGTGCAGCTGCATTCACTAAAGATTCAATAGCAAGATCTAACTGTTTTGCAGGCAGCCTCATTAGATGTCACAATAAAGTTTCAGCAAAGTTACTTTTGTTTTTAATAAACTTTATTTTAGAAAAGACTCTTTCACATATAGGCCCCACACCTAATTCGCAGGCACTTCTACTACCACCACTGCCAAAAGTAATCAGTTGCTCGCTAGTTGCTGATCCTTTCTCAATAGAAATTCTATATGTTGTATAAATCAGTTGAAAGGTTGCACAGAATAACCCATTGCTCATATTTAAACATTCTATATATACGCATGGAAACTGAAATATATTTATAATTGTCATGTGATGCAATGGTTAACTTGAGATCATCAGAATTGGAGTGTATGTTATTGGATAGTAAGAGTGAATGCAGTGACAATGACAGTTTAGTGTGATTCAGTTTGGACTAAACTAAGTAGGTTTGCTTATGAAGTTAGTGATGTAGCAACTTTGTAAATACAGACAATGATCCGGCCAATATTTTCGCACCAGAGTACCCCTCCTAGGTCTTCGTGCATCTGTACTGTTGCCTTTATATGTTAATCTCCCTCTAACATCACATATTGATAATTCATTATACACTGCTCTCTCTACATCAGGTTCCGTAAAACACCATAATAAATTTAAGAAAGAGGGGAAACTAATCAACCACTAATTCAAACCATATGTAGCATTTGATTTTTAATTTATATATTTTGTTTATATATTTATTAATATTATTTTTATTATTTTAGATATTTTAATTCATAATTATTTTAGTTCACTACTAATGATTATAAATAGTATTATATTAAAAAATAATAAAGCGGTGCAACACAATTCATTTGCAGCATCCACTAAATTCACAATTAATCCGTACCTGCTGGGTCGCTAGGAATGTAAATAATTTAATCCGGTTCAATACAGCCTTGGATTTAAAGAATTGGTGTTTAAAAAATTAGGTTTATTTCAAATGAGATAGTTAACCATATTAGCAGAAAAACCATACCTGAATAGTAAGATTTCTTCTAAAAGTATCAGGGTCGTTGAGTAACAAGGTATTGACTAGTCCAAATAGTTGCATAACTCTCTCATCCTGACGAAGGTCTTCATGTCCTTTCAGAAGGAACATGTACTCATTGCCATTGCTGCCTGTAAGTTCAACACCCAAATTACACAGAATTAAAACACCATAAAACAAACAACAGTATCATTACAGATTTTTTTTTTAATTCTGACTATAGTAAATTTCTTTTATTACAAATATTTGTGGTCATTTTTGCACCTTCTGTATGTTATCAATTCTCTTATAAACAATTTGTGTAGATGGTTTATATCAAATATAAGTTATTATAATTAAAAAAATAAAATATATAGCTTTAAATGAATTATACAATCAAAACAAATGCCAATTAAATAGTTTTATTATTTATGACCAACAACAAAGACAATTGGAAGCATTTGTGCTCCATTTGTTTGTCACTTTCATCTAATATGTTTTTGAAGCTTTCAGCAATTTTTATTTATAAATCAAGGATGAGCGTTTTGTGTAGCATATTATAATAAAACAAAACTTTCAAAAGGCTTCTACATATGACAAAGATGTTAACTAAATTAATTATGTATTTATGTAGGCCTGTATAACTTGAAGAATTGAGGATCAGAAGAAAAATTTTAGAATCGGAATAGAAAATTTTAAGAATTGGACCATCCCTGAAAATGTGCGTTGTTTCATGACATAATCCATCAAAGAAAATTTACAGATATAAAGCAAATTTTAAAAACAATGTAAAAGGAAGAATTACAATCACTATAATAGTGTTATGGGAGGTTTTGATAGATGAAAAAAAAATATCTTTCTTGATAACTGTTATTCAGATTGTAATTGGTGATCAATTACTATAACAAGTCCTTCCCTATATATATATATATATATATATATATATATATAGGAATTTTTTTGGACTTGATAGGAGACTGACAGACTTACCTAAAGGCAATAGTCCAAAACTGCAATCTCTTGGAAATAAGCACATATAAAAAACACATATAAAACACTTAATACACTTTTATTTGAAATATTTCGATCAACATGATCTTCTTCAGTCAAGAAAGAGAAAACAAAGGTTTTGTTTTCTCTTTCTTGACTGAAGAAGATCATGTTGATCGAAATATTTCAAATAAAAGTGTATTAAGTGTTTTATATGTGTTTTTTATATGTGCTTATTTCCAAGAGATTGCAGTTTTGGACTATTGCCTTTAGGTAAGTCTGTCAGTCTCCTATCAAGTCCAAAAAAATTCCTAAATAAGCTTTAAGCTCTACTAGAACTAACCTATATATATATATATATATATATATATATATATATATATATATATATATATATATATAGGTACTTACAAAATAAGATAAATATATATAAATAAATTCAGTATGTAAAAAATTACTAAAATATACCAGGAACGAAATGTAAACATAACCTAATTTCACTTGTGTAGAAAATGCACACGGCCACATTTTAGATCTAATCACAAGATTTTATATAAAAAGAAAAAAAACACACAAATCACTATTTATAAGAAAATGTATTAGAAGTAATTGATAGATAACAATTTAAATAGAACGATATAAATACACTTAAAACTTTCAAACAGCAAGCTTGTGAATGTTCTGTAGTAAACAAGATGTGGAACGAATTTGTAGAGTTGCGTGCGCATGACCGGCAAAAGATATTCGTTTTAAATATTTCTCGTGGAGATATAATCTAAAACAGTTTGGGAAATGAGATTTAAATGCAATTGTTTTGCAAAGAAATTAAGTGCAGTTGTTAAGAAGAAGAAGTGTGTCAGAGGCGGTGAACATGACATCCGTAAAGCTGTTACTTACAAGGGATAAACGAGAAAATAGCGGAAATTCACGACTTGGCCATTTTGTTGCTAAAAAGGGGAGCGTCAGTTTAGTTGGAACAGAGCATTTGAACGAGGAAGACGTGTTCAGAATTGGCTGTAAAAATTTTATTTTTTTAACTGGTGCGGAAAGTGCAGTATCGTATTCAAATCATAATTACAGAATAACATTAAGCCAAATCATTGAACTGATCGATTAAGAAGACATTATTCAGGAAATTATTTAATTAGAAATCAAATAACTTGTAAAAAAATTTTAGCTTGTAAGAATTGTAACTTAGATATTTTTTTGAAAGTGCCAACTCAAATTTTATTATTCAAAATTTAGAAAACCCACCTATTAACCCGAGATAAAGAGAGCTCAAGCTCAAATTGAAGTAATTAAATCAAATTCAATTAATATTAAAATTTATAACTAAACTTCTTGCTGCCATAAACAAATTTTAGACTTAGGCTAATAAAGCTTAATTTTTGTAATTCTTTGTGGATGAAATAAGACTTTGTAATTAGTAAGTGACTTTATAAAAGAAAATAAGGAATGTCATATTAAGATATTAAAATTTTTGTAACAAAAGCAACATTGAATCGTTATTTCTTTTAACTTATAAATTTTTATTAAGACTTATAAAAGTGAATTTACCAAATATTACATTTGGCACACATACGTGGGGCTCGATTATAAAAAAATTTAAGAATTAACCTTAAGGCACTTTAGATAAGATTATTAATTAAATATTTGTATTAATATTGTTTACTTTTCAGGACTTTGCAACCATAAGTCAATAATTTTTTTAATTTTCAAAATTTAAATAGCATAAAGGGGAATTTTGAAATTTTAGGTAAAGAAATAAAAAAAAAAAAATGGAATCTGAAACAGGTGCATATAATTTAAGGAGGGAGAAAGCGAAAAAAACAGAAAAATTAGAGGAATATAACAAACATAGTAGGTCTAGGAAGGGTACAGCAATTGAGGAAGCTGCAAAAGGAAAATATGTGACATTAGAAGAAAAAATAAATGAAAAAGAGGAAGAAGCTACAATAGGCCTAATAGAATTGGAAGAAGGGACAAGCCTAGAAATACAAGAGACAGAAACGGAAGGCACAGATATGCCTATAGAAGAGAGTGAGGTGGAAACCCAAGTAGATGAGGCTAGGGGATTACCACTGATGCAAACCCAACAGGAAAAGGGAAATGATGAGGGTGTTGATTTAAGGAATATAATGAGGACTTTAATGGAAATGAATGTAAACATAAATACAGGGAGAGAGGATCTAAATAGACAATTAAATATAAATAATGAAAACATAAATAGACAATTAGATAAGATAGATGAAATAAAAGGGGAAATGAAAGGTATGAGTGAGGATATGAGGGAAATAAAAAAAGAATTAAATGAGAATATAAACGAAATAAGAGAGATGAAGGAGGATCTAAAATTAATAAAAGATGAAATTAGGGAGGACAATAGGAAAATGATAGAGGATATGAGGGAACAGTTGAGAACAGAGAATAATGCTGTAATAGGAGTTATGAGAAGAGACTTAGAGGAGAAGATTAAGGAGAATTTAGAGGAAACAAAAGAAATAATAGCTGATGTGACAGAAATTAAAAAGAAAGAGATAGAGAAGGTAAAAAAATAACAATACAGAACAGGGAAGAGTTAAGAGTTTTAAATAGGGAGATAGCGATTGAGAAAAACCATAATAATGATAGAATTAACCGATTGGAAACAGAAGGAAGGAGGAATAATGAGAAGAAATGTCATACCATATTATCAGAGAGCTTCACTTGGAAGAAAATGGGAAAAAGCATTAGGGGAATTATTAAAACATGTAATATTTGTCAAAGAGCTAAAAATGTAACCCAAGGTAATTTTGGAGAGATGAAAGGGATCCAAGTGGAAAAACCAAAGGAGCAATTGTCAATTGATTTTATAGGACCATTTCAAAGAACTGTAGGAGGCTATAAGTATTTATTAGTAATGTTAGATGTATTTACAAAATTCGTTCAAATCTATAAATTGAAAAAGGCAACCACAGGGGAGGCAATTAAATGTTTAGAAAATTATATAGAAAATTTCGGGAGAGTAGAAAGAATACAGACTGATCATGGAACCCAGTTTAATAATAAGAAATGGCTGGAGTATATTAAAAATAGAGAAATGAAACCAATATTTTCTCCAATAAGGAGGCCACAAAGCAATATCGTTGAGAGGGTGAATAAGGAGATCATTAGATGTTTGAGAACATATTGTCATCATAACCATAGAGAATGGGGAAAATATGTAGAGGTTATTAACCAGGCAATTAATGAAATTCCTCATGAGACTACAGGATACACACCTAACCAGCTACAACTAGGAATTCAGGATGAAAGGTTTTGGCAAAAGGAAATAAAAAATTTTGGCTGGAATTCAAAATTAATAAATTTAGAAAGACATTTAGAAATTGCTAGGAGTAGAATTAAGAAGAAGGCTCATAAGAGAGCAGAGAAATTTAATAAAACTCATAAAATAGAAGAATTAAATGTTGGGGACAAGGTATTAGTAAAAGAAAATTGGCAACCACAGGGTATAAGAGGTGAGATGGCAAAATTATTTTATATATATGATGGACCTTATGTGATCACCAAGAAATATGGCAAGGCGACGTATGAAATCAAAGATGCTAGAAGCAATAAAATTAGAGGAATTTTCCATAATAGCTTGTTAAAGAAATTTTATGAACCAAGGGAGGCACACCATGGAGAATCAGATAAATTTCAGATAGAACAAATTAAATAGTAAGGGAGAAGTCGAGAGAAAGGAAAATAACAAGGGATAATAAGATGGTAACAACAGGAATGACTCAGGATATAAAAGTATTAGGAGAAGGAAGCGAATGTAGGAGGGATAGATAACAAATAAACCGGAAATGACAATGGACCAGAAATGACTTAATAATTAAACAAACACTTGAAAAAAAATTATAATAATAAAGAAATAAAAAATATATAAATTTAAATAAAATAGGAAGGGAGATATTAAATATAGGTAAAGGAAGCAATATGAATAAACTCTAGGTGACTATGTGTATAAGAAAACGTTAGCAGGAGATAAGTTTTAAGGGATGGTAACTATATCTACGATAATTTATTGGAAACTTCGTCGAATAATGAATAAAAATAAATATGAATCTATGTTAATAAATATTGAAGCATCGTTGTAATAAAAATATGGTAATTGTGTATTTAAACTTCGTCGTATTGTAAGGGAGAATCTGCGTTGATAAATAATGGAACTTCGTCGTATATATTATATATTATAAAAGAAATATGAATCTATGATAATAAATATTAAAGCATCGTTGTAATAAAAATATGGTAATTGTGTATTTAAACTTCGTCGTATTGTAAGGGAGAATCTGCGTTGATATATATAAGTATTAAAACAAAATTTATATTCGTTGATATAGGGACAGAGTAATCGAAGGAGCTATAGATATGATCAAATAGAGGATATGGGATTGCAACCTTTAAAAAAATATTAGATGTTAAACTTCATACAAAATAAACTGAAATGATATAAGAAAATAATTGAACTGGATATTGAAAAATAAAAATAAAATAGGAAGGGATGAATGAATAAGAACAAGGACCTAACCTACAAACAACCTAGATATGCTATGACTCGGTTAGGCTAAAATTAAAAAAAAGAACACTGTGTCAGAAGATAGATATATAGATAAATAAAAAGACTTATGATTGGAAAGATTCCATTCTATTAAAATTAAAATAAAGAAAGAAAAAGAAAAAGTTTATAAAATAGATTCTAAGAATCAGAAAATGATTAATGTACTAGATGTTAAGAGTATAAGAGAATTGTTGATTAAATGTTAATTGTTAATTTATTGTATTGTTAGGAGTTAAGTATATCATATGTAATTAGAGGGCAGCAGACAAGCAAGAAGGATAGAGTAAGAGTTTACTCCCAAAATGTGAAAATTGAGATAAAAAAAAGGAATTTTGGAATCAAAATTTTTTTTTATCTAAATTTGGGGACTATGTAACATTTTGAAGTAGTATATATATGTAAAAGGCACTTACAAAATAAGATAAATATACATAAATAAGAAGAATTACATAATGAGAATCTCTCATATTCTCTCATATTTCTTTTTGTGTTTTCTCTTCGGTTGATAAAGACCACTGTGTGGTTGAAATATATCATTGTTTAAGTGCTTTTATGTGTTTCTATTTCAAGACTACAGAGTGGACTCTTACCAAGGTAAGTCTGTCAGTCTCCTAGTCCAAAAAATCTAAATAATCTTTACCAACCAAAACTAACCTAAATATATATATATATATATATATATATATATATATATATATATATATATAGATTTTTTGGACTAGGAGACTGACAGACTTACCTTGGTAAGAGTCCACACTGTAGTCTTGAAATAGAAACACATAAAAGCACTTAAACAATGATATATTTCAACCACACAGTGGTCTTTGTCAATCGAAGAGAAAACACAAAAAGAAATATGAGAGAATGAAATAAAATAAATATAAGTTGTAATCACAGATTGTGTAGAGTAGAAATCAGATGACACAGATGCACAGATTAAAGATATATATATATATATATATATATATATATATATATATATATATATATATATATATATATATATTGTATCCATGAGCATATGAGTGATTATAGTTTATATAAGTCTGTCAGGGGAAAAGAGATAAGGCTATTAGGGGAAAAAAAAAAAAAAAATGGATTTATCTGATGTTGAGGTTAGGGGATTCTCTGGACTTGGTATACCACTGGTATGATAGTTCCCACCTTCTTAGTTCTGAGGGATTGCAATCAGGGGGGAGTGATTTAATTATTTTTGTGGTATAGCAGTCATCAAAAGTTGTGATGTTGTGACTCGCAGCATGTTGAGCTGTTGGTCTAACCATATTCATAATTTTAACATCAAGTCTGTGGCCATTCATTCTGATATTCAGACCATCCGTGGTCAGGCCTATGTACTGTGCTGAGCAAAGTTTACATTGTAGCTGGTATATGACATTTTTCGATGTACAATTATGATGACCCTGTATTTTGAAGACCATTTTTGTTGTTTGGCTGTTGAAACTATTTGCTGAGGGGTGTATTGGACACGTCTTGCATCTAGGTCTATTGCATGGGAAGGAGCCATGAGGAAGTTTGTGTGGTTTCTCTGCATCAGGGTCTGGTAGTTTAGGATGTACTAGGATGTTTTTCAAGTTGGGAGGTTGCTTGTACCAAATTTGCGGTGGATCGGTGAAAAGATTTTTGGTGTGGACGGAAGCTTGAAGAATTTTGAAGCCATCTCTCAATATCTTGTTGAGTTTATGTAGACCAGGATGGTAGACCTAGATGCAAGATGTGTCCAATACACCCCTCAGCAAATAGTTTCAACAGCCAAACAACAAAAATGGTCTTCAAAATACAGGGTCATCATAATTGTACATCGAAAAATGTCATATACCAGCTACAATGTAAACTTTGCTCAGCACAGTACATAGGCCTGACCACGGATGGTCTGAATATCAGAATGAATGGCCACAGACTTGATGTTAAAATTATGAATATGGATAGACCAACAGCTCAACATGCTGCGAGTCACAACATCACAACTTTTGATGACTGCTATACCACAAAAATAATTAAATCACTCCCCCCTGATTGCAATCCCTCAGAACTAAGAAGGTGGGAACTATCATACCAGTGGTATACCAAGTCCAGAGAATCCCCTAACCTCAACATCAGATAAATCCATTCCCCCCCCCCAATAGCCTTATCTCTTTTCCCCTGACAGACTTATATAAACTATAATCACTCATATGCTCATGGAAACAATATATATATATATATATATATATATATATATATATATATATATATATATATATATATATATATATATCTTTAATCTGTGCATCTGTGTCATCTGATTTCTACTCTACACAATCTGTGATTACAACTTATATTTATTTTATTTCATTCTCTCATATTTTTTGTGTGTTTTCTCTTCGATTGACAAAGACCACTGTGTGGTTGAAATATATCATTGTTTAAGTGCTTTTATGTGTTTCTATTTCAAGACTACAGTGTGGACTCTTACCAAGGTAAGTCTGTCAGTCTCCTAGTCCAAAAAATCTAAATAATCTTTACCAACCAAAACTAACCTAAAATATATATATATATATATATCAGATCTGAAAGATATAAAACTACACATCACAAACCTCTAATGCCAAGTTTTCTGGGTCTTTGCTTTGAAGTGATAACTTGCAGTGAACTCTGAATATTAGCAATTCTCACAACTGGCTGTCCAGGAATGTAGGAACCAGGAACTGCGAGTTCTAAATCTCGACATTCAAGGAGTTTAGGACTTACGTACTGTAGTTCTAAAGCTGTCAGCTGTGGCAATTGCCTTGAAATTCTTCGGAAAACATGGTAGTATAAATCCCATGCATGATTCAAATCACGTACATTCCCCGATACTTTGAAACGTTGACACCAATCCATAGCTTCCATCAAGTCACGTCCATATGCCTAGAAGGATAAGTGAAATAAATAAATATACTTTTACATAAACGTGAAAAAAAAATTTATTTAGATATCCTATTTACATTTGTTTTAATTGGGTTGAGTTAAACATTTATTAAGACAGCTGGTGGGTTATTCTGCCTAACAAGGTTTTCATTGTTATTATATGTATAAACTAATGTTAAAAAATAAAAATAAAAATGCTACAAATTATTACTTTGAAATCCTCTTTTTCCACTTGTTCAAAAACATAAACAGTTATAATATAGAACTATTTATGAATAATTTAAGTAAACATTTTTGGAATAAATTGTTAAACTAAAGTATGTTACTTACTTGGTTGAAAGAAGTTTCTTTAAGCGTCCTTGGACCTCGTTCAAGAATAGCATGAAGAGGTTCTAAAGTCTCAAACATCCCTTTAACATTTCGCTCACCAAAGTAAAGCCGACTTGCTTCTTCAAGACCCTCATGCCACTGTTCATGCCAAAGGATCGCAACTCTTATCAATTCTTCACTCACCTAAACCAATTAAACATCTATTAAGACCACAAAAACTAAACAATAGCTAATACATTGTCTTCAAAACAAATTTTATATTCACACCACTAGCAGTGAGTGAAATATCAGAGATATAAAACAGGCTTTTCAAGTCAGGGCTTTTTTTAACACTAGGTTTTTTTCAAATCAGGAGTATAGTTTTAATTTCAACTCTTGTACACCAATATATAATTATTGTACACCAATATATAATTATTATACACCAATATATAATTATTATACCCAATATATAATTATTGTACACCAATATATAATTATTGTACACCAATATATAACTACTGTACATCAATATATAATTATTGTACACCAATATGACAATCAGATTGTGACAGAGGAAGACTAACACGGATGAACTTAATTATATGACAAGAAAACTGCAGGAGGAATATGAAGTAGCAGGCTCAACAATGAATATCTAATAATAGGCAAAGCTACCTTAGCCTAATAACGAGATTTGCTACCTTAGGTTAGAAAACAACGAAATCAAACGAGTATAAACATGCAAATATCTAGGAGTGACTTTTAGTAAGAAAGGCAATAGTGAGGATGACATCAGGGAATGAATAAACAAAGGCAGAGCAGTGACATGAACCTTAAACTCTCTTCTCTGGACAATCAGATAAGAAATAAAGAAACACATTTATAAAAGTATTGTTCAAAGTGCTACACTCTACGGTTCAGAGCTATGCGATGTTACCAAAGCTAATAATAACAAATTAATGATGATGGAAATGGACTATTTACAGTGAAAAGCTGCGGTAAATCAAGACTTCAAAGAGTTAGAAATTAATAAATGTTTAACAAAATGGAAATGTATAAAAGTATTAATGCACGAGATAGAAACAAGGCAATTGGTGTGATTTGGACAAGTAAAGAGGGTGGCAGAAGACAGGTGGGCCCGAAAGGTACCAGAGTGGATTTTTCCTGAGAAAAGAGAGGATGGCTACGAAGAAGTTGGCATGATGGCATCTACAAAGCAATGACTGCAATAAACCTAGAAGAGGCATTAACATATGACAGAAGAAATTAGAAATTGGGAACGGAGAGGTGGCGAGAGCTGTAATAGATCAGTTACAGTTATATATATTAGTGATGGGTCGATTCCTGATTCCACTGATTCTGGACACTTGAATCGGAATCGGGAATCAATTGCAAAAGTAGATTCCAAATACCTCAATTCCAGCATGACCGGCCATTACATATTGGGCAGCAAATATTCATTGCCACTGTAACATAATGTCGCATTTACACATCGGGCGGTAAAATACCCATTGCCACTCTAAGATAATGTCGTGTTTTCACATTAGGCGAGAAAATATCCATTGTCGCTCTAACATAATCGTGTGTTGTATTAGTGCGTAGTCGGGGATTTAACACTGGCACTATAGAAACCTTTTGCAAACATTCTTTTTTTAAACTCATCAAAAATAACACATTCTCTTTTACTATGGAGTTGGTAATTGTGGTATTTGGAATCAAGGGATTCAATTTCTTGGTATCGGAACTAGTAAAATTTTGGAATCGACCCATAACTTATAAAGTAACATATATGTTTATGTATATGTATATATATGAAGTTAATATATTACTATTGTAAGTGATTTTACCCACCATTAAGTGCAATCATTTTACCATGTGTGATGAGGCACCTTTCGGTCACTTGACCATTGTCGAATCACTTAAATTTTTCTGATGTAGATGTTCGGTCCGTGATGTTGATATTTGTTGACGTTACACGCATTTTCTCTTGATCTGTGTGTATGATGTTTTTATATAGTATGTCTTCTGTATATGTGGTCTGTAGGTTCATTAAATTGTTGTGTGTGTTTTTATAAATGTGGTATTTTTCTAGTGAGTTTAATTCTATTGGGTTATTATTAATTTCAAGTATGGTTAGGTTATTTTCGTAGTTTGTTATTTCATGTTTATGTGATATTAGGTGTGCTGCAGCATTTGATACTTTTGTATTTTTATTTTTGAATGCTCTGTAATGTTCTTCAAATCTTATTTTAAATGATCTGGTAGTTTTCCCTATGTAAAATGCATTGCAGTCGTTACATGTAATTTTGTAAACTCCTGATAGGTTATGTTTTTCTGTATTTGTTTTGTGGTTTGTGTTATTAAGATATTTTATTATTTTGTTGTTTGGTTTGTATGTTGAAGTGTAGTATTCTTTGTTGTATATATTTGTTAGTTTTTCTATTTTGTTATTGGTGTATTTATATTTTAGATAGATTTTTTTTATTTTTATTATTTTTGTGTTCAGGTTGTAGTGTTGTGTTGAGGTTAGGTTTTTTTGTAAATTTATTGTATATGTTTTTTATAAGGTGTTGTATCCATTTTCTATTGCAATTTTTGTAATGTTATCTAATTCTTCATTTAATTTTTGTTTGTTATCTTGTGTGTATTTTATTGCTTTATTTATCATGTTACTGTAAGTGTTAATTTTGTGTGTCCAGGGGTGGTTATCTTACTATGGACAAGATACGTAGACGATATACTTGTAATATACCAACCCACCATTCCCAACGAACACATCATAATACTAAACAAACTAAATATATACAACGAAAACATACAATTCACTGTCGAAACAGAACCAAAAAGAATAATTAACTATCTTGACATCACTTTAAATATAAATAACAATAAAATACCACAATACACTACAAATCTAACTATAAATCTAACAAATCTAGCTATACACATGTTTTAGGCCTATAGCTTACATTATTGTAATTTTCATTCCTTATGATGTTGGTACTGTTTACCAACGAAAAGCTTTGAATATAAATTAATAAATATTCTTGTGTTTGAATAACCTATTTTGTTTTAAATTATTAAACAAGGGAACGTATTTTATATATATATAAATATCGCAATATGTATTCTTGTGTATTAATAAAGAACATAAGTCAGAATACAAATACAAGAATTATAATTCTTGTATTTGTATTTTGACTTATGTTCTTTATATATATATATACATATATATTTACACAATTATTTTATTTCATTCTCTCATATTTCTTTTTGTGTTTTCTCTTCGATTGACAAAGACCACTGTGTGGTTGAAATATATCATTGTTTAAGTGCTTTTATGTGTTTCTATTTCAAGACTACAGTGTGGACTCTTACCAAGGTAAGTCTGTCAGTCTCCTAGTCCAAAAAATCTAAATAATCTTTACCAACCAAAACTAACCTAAATATATATATATATATATATATATATATATATATATATATATATATATATATATAAATGTCCACTAACTTAGAAGTTATAAGTAAATTACCAGGTAAGCTTGTTGTACCAAGACATAATTGTCTTCATACATGCTTGTCAAGATGGTAGTAGCTGCATTTCGACGAGGCGTACTATTAGATTTTCCAGCAACTGTTAAAGGATACACCAAAGCCTGTGGATGTTGTTTCCCAATGTCCATTAACAAATGATGGATTAGGCGACTTACAAGTGTGCGAGGTGTATCTATACGAGCAATCAACTGAGGAATTACCTAAAATGAAATTATTCAGCTGTAGTAAAATGTTTTGCTTCAAAATATCAAGTGTTTATTCCTTACTCCTGTCCTAATATTTATTACCTGTAACCAAGTATCGATTTCTATACTACGAATCCCCAGTACAATAGCATCGTAAACTTCTGGCCACTGTCCATAGTCAAACCACAATGTTAGAAGACGAAGTGTATCTTGTAAAGAGCTTCCATGAGAAAGAGCAATGGAGCGGAAAAATCCATCAACTGCTGGAACTGTAAACTGTGAAATATATTCTGCACTCGGCTGAAATAAAATAAAAATGGGATCATTACAAAGAAAGTAATAGTTGTTGATTTTTCATTTATATTGAAATTTTGTAACTTGTATCGTTGTAACTTATAATGAAATATCCATTTAATAAGATACTGAGACAAAATATTTTCTACTCTACTAGCTGGCAATCATTCATTATTAGTGTCTATGCTGATTGTTAAAGCACATTGTTGAGCTGAGTAGTGATAGCTTTAAAGACAGGTTTTCAATAATAAGGTTAAACAGTTTATGAGATCAATACAAATACAAATCATATCTACTATTTAATCACATTCTAGAAAACTTGTCTTTAAAACTAGCACCGTTCTGATCAATGTTTAAAATAAATTACTTCATACGTTTTTTCATGTCATTAGATTATAAAGTTTCAATTTTGAAAAATAACGTATTTCGAGATATTTTTTTCGTAAGATTAGTTAATGTTTTATATAATTTTTAGCTCAAAACTTAGAGAGAAAATAATTTTATTTTTAACAGCAAATTTTCTGTAATACATTACTTACCGCCCCTGATCGAGGTACACTTTCTCCTCCTTGTTGATGTTTATAAAACAAAACTGTTTCAAAGTTCATATATGCCCAAGAGTGCCATGCCTTATACCATGTAGCATCGTGATCTGTTGCTGCTTCATAGTACTGCAACACTGCTGGAATTGAATGCTCGTTAATTCCTTGCAAGCTCTCTTGCCACTGACCCAACTTCAAATAACATCTGAAAATTTGTAAGAAAATAAACAAACAATTAACAATACTCCTTCAATTCAATTATTAAACAATTTATTAAGAGATACATGTTTTTTTACATATTCTGATGGTAAATCGAACATGTATACAAAATGTATTTAATGTAATAAATATACACTCATAGTTCGTTATACCATAATTTTTTAAGCAAGCAGTAAATTTATCAAGCAAATAGTATTTTTTACTCTTTTATTAGAAGAAATAAAAGTTATTGTGGGTAAATTACATACATAGGAACATTTTGATAGCATCATTATAAAATCTCTGTCCCTTAGTAGTAGGAACAAGTAATACTTTCCCCCAACAGAAAGTAATCGTGGTAAAATAATTTTTTGTAAAGTATGGTGGCACCAGAGTATGTGTTACAGAATAACGAAACTATAGTTTCTACAACACCACTTTGTCAATGATAGTAATGTTATGTCAGGAAATGCTTACATTATGATTGTTGATAAAACTCCATTAAAATGAAAAACAAGTAATATAAACAAAACTTTTCAAGTCAATTCCTACTATGGTCAAGAAAGAAAAATTGTGTTTTAGATACTTTTTATTAAATAATTACAATTAATATAAATAAAGTAACATAACCTATGTGTTAAAACTGCTGTTCTACTACATAAAAAATCAGCTGTTTAATGATATCATTTGTTATCACTTATTTTAAGCCAACTGGGACAAAATAAATATATTGCATACCTTGCTCCTTTTGTGAAAAGTTCCTCTCCTATATAAAACTAAAATTAATTCATTAAATTTAAGTTTTTTGATGTAATCATCTTGAATTTACTGATTAAACTAATTTTAAACTACAAAACTAAGTGAATATGTAATTGCTTATTTGCTGACACGTTTCAAATCGATCATTCCTTTTACGAAGCTAGCCCTCTACTGGCGGCTTTTGGCTGTTTACAAATGGTATGACAGGATTGGATTTATGACAGTGGGTGAGGTGTCGGCGACTTGTGTGATTTATTGGAAAAGGCTATTGGCTTCAAAGTGTTTGTGGTCGTTTAATATATTTTCCCTGTCTGTTGCGTAGTGTTTGTAGATTTCATATTTTTCTAAGGTTGTTAGTCTTTTACTCTGTTTTAATGTGTGTAGAATATTTAAATTAGTGTGTATGTCTGTATGTGTGTGTTGGGTGTTATTTAGGTGTTTTGCGTAGCTGGATTTAGGGTTTGTTTGTTTTGTTTGGGTAATAGTTGGCCAAAACTATTACCGGTTTGGCCGATGTAATAGTTGGGACAATCGTTGCAAGTTAATTTGTAAATACCTAAGAGTTTGTATGTGTCAGTTTCTTTTTGAAAAGGTTATATATGTTTTCTTAGAGTGTTTGTTGTTTTGTAGGATATTTGGTAATGGAGTTTTTTGAATGTGGAGGCTATTTTGTGTGTGTGTGTTTTATTGTGGTAGATGAGGGATATGTATTTGTTGTTTTTTGTGTGGTGTGTTTGTGTGGCTGTTTGATGGTGTTTATGTTTTATTTTCCTGAGTATGTGTTGGTAGCCGTTTTGTTGAGCGATGTATTTTATGGTATTAAGTTCTTCGTCGTAGTCTTCCTGTAGCATATCTATATTTATTAGGCGGTGTAACATGATTAAATGCAGCGTGTTTGTGTTGTGTGGGGTGATATTAAGATCTAGAAAGTTTATTCTATTGTTTTCTTTTAATTCGAGAGTAAATGTGAGGTTTTGGTGTAACTCCAAAACATGTTTAATGTTTTAATAAACATAGTTTGTGAATGCAATTCTCGGTGAATTCACAAATTGTCCATTAAGTCTGCCAGTTTCAAGATAACATATGCCAGACGTGATCAAATACAGTGAATGAATTTTTATAGCGCCAACTACTGAGACTACATCCATATGATCTAATTTGCCTAGTAGCGTGATTTGTTGAAAAAGGCAGCAACAAGTTTCAACACACTGGAGCTTGTCAGTCTGGAGCTGATAGGTTGTCGTGTTTAACGTGTCTGTAATGCATCGTAGATTTCGAACAACGCATTAACATTAAGTTTTGTTTCAAATTTCAAAAGAATGGCAAAGAAGCTCACCAAATGTTAAAATCTGTGTTTGGGGATAATGTGGCAACTATGAAAACTGTGTACTAGTGGTATGATGGATTTAAAAGCGGAAATGAGTCGGTTGAAGATGATCAGCGTTCGGGACGTCCATTAACCTCAAAAACAGAAGACAATGTTCAAAAAGTAGAAACAGTGGTTTATTCAAACAGGTGAATGACTATTCGAGAACTATCGGAAGATCTTAACATCTCGTCCGGTTCAGAAAAATACGGTGAATAGCTTTCTTCTTCATCATGACAATGCACCGTCTTAGACCTCATTCGTGAGTTTCTGGCTAAAAAAGTGTTCCTGTCTGTCCACATCCGCCCTACTCACCCGAATTGGAACCATGTGACTTCTGGCTTTTCTCAAAAATTAAAACTGTCAATAAAGAAAACGTTTTGACACCATTCCTGACATTGAGAGGGTCACAACCGAGCAGTTAAAAGCCTTTCCGAAAGAAGCCATCTAGAAA
This sequence comes from Prosapia bicincta, assembly GCA_036971475.1. Lineage (NCBI taxonomy): Eukaryota > Metazoa > Arthropoda > Insecta > Hemiptera > Cercopidae > Prosapia > Prosapia bicincta. Next base: position 20,669,384 of record JBAIZL010000006.1, on the reverse strand, counting down.
TGTTTCCCGTCATGGATTCAACGTTGGGATAAATGTATTGCCAGCCTAGGACAGTACTTTGAAGGAGATTAAATCAAATTCAATGTAAGTTTATTACTTTTTCAAATAAAAAATTATTCACTGTATTTTTTGATCACACCTCGTAGAATAAAAGCATTTGGAATATTTATATACATGAGTTATTACATTTGAGTGACGAGGATAGCATGTCAGCTAATAGCTGCAGACACGCTTGAGTATCAGAATCATTTTTTTTTCATCACATTTCATGAATTGACTTTTCTATTTAATTATCTTCTGTGTTTATTTGGACAGAATAAAATATTGTTTTGTTGGTCCAGAAAAAATACTGTATCAAGTGGCTTTTAAGCCTAATTAAATTTTGTGTGTATAATTCGTTTTGGTTTTTTAAATTTTGGTCCAATAAACCGAATTAAAGTGGATTTTTTTTATAATGCAACACTAACTACATAAGTTGTAGCGTAAGGTACATACATCTGTACCAAGAGTAGCAAGTATTTCCCTTGTTCCATTTATCCTACTGCACTAAAAACAAAATCTTCAATTTTCATTTGATTTAATCATCGAGATGACTACAAAGTTATGGAAAAAATAGAAGAAATAACATTTTTTATATTTGGTATAACTGTTTTCAAATAAAAATATATTGAAGTTATATATCAATGCTTTCTTGCAAGTTTAACAAAATATTTTACCTAGCTAACAGTCGGCTCCTCAATTCCATCGGCTTCGCATCATCTGGAGAAGCTACTTGCTTTGCTGGTTGCTGTAGGTATGTCTGTACGAACTCATGAAGTTGGCTATTATTGAAAGCAAATGTATAATTATTTGTTTTAAAATACTAGAAATAATTATCATAAGAAATGGTATAGAACATAAAAGCAGATGGACGGTTTAATGGCAAATTTAATTGGCAGAAGACAAAATTATTCTTTTAACTTAAACTAAAGATAATTTAACTATGGTAGAAACAAAACATTACTATAAAAATACCTCTTAACTAACATTTTAAATAACTACCTTGGTAAAGACTATTATACTACCAAAATAATTAAAGCCCGCCCCTCTGATTGCAACCATTCAAAACATAACATGGGAGTTATCATACCAGTGGTACACTAACCATTCTGACTGAATGACTGGCTAACAGTAATATTTAAGTTTTGAAAATGGAGTCATTCCAAAACGCGTCAACAAAGGAAAATATTGTAATGTTAGGAAAGGCAGAAAATGTACTCGAATATATAAAGCCAAATTACTTTATGAAGTCTACATTATTATAAAAGCTGAGATCAAACAGAAGTAAATGTTCTGTGTGGTAGAAGCTTCTTATTTACTAAACTACAGTTATCTCTAGAACATAGGAATCTTTAAAGTAAAATACTCACCAGATTGCATGGTTGGAATAACAAAAAGATATATCTAAGATAAGGGGTAAATGAATTCCCTAGATATTTAAAAGGACAGTCATGATTTAAGTAAATATTTAGTTTAATTTCTCTATAATTTTGCAGATGAAATTATTTTCTTTCACAAACCCATACTAAGATTAAAACTAAAAATATAAAAATTTACTGTTCATACAGATATTACACAATTAAATTGTTAATTAGTAAATAAAATGTTTAAAATATAACAAAACTACAACCAGGAAAGTATAATTATTTCAACATAGTTTTCTAGAGCAATTTTTTTTCAAAAATTTATGATACAACTTCCATAATTATTTTTGTGTGTGCAAAAATATTGATTTCTTGAATTGGCCATACTGAAATAAATAATTTATAATTACGAATCTTAAATATATAATGGTAAAAACAAGTTACAAGATATGATTTGTACCATGTTAATTTTACCTCACCTTAATGCCTTTTCTTTCTGGCCTGAACACCAGAGATGTTTTGTGTAAGCAAATGTTACTTGGGGATGATTGGTTGGAAGTGGATCATTGGGTGTTATAGAAGGATCCATTCCTAGCAACATGACTAGAGTCTTGTGAGACAGCATCTGCAATAACAATAAAATTCATTTTAGTTGCATATTTATAAAACTATAAATATATAAATAGCTTATAAGTTATAAATAATATACATATATATAAAAATATATATACACTTGTAGAAGATTACGTTCTACATCAAAAATGTTAACAATAATTACAGCTATACTGAACACTAATAAAAGTGGGGTATATTTACGTACTAGATAATTACACATATATTTTTATTGTTTATTTACATCTTCCTTCAATCCAAACTAAACACTTCCCTAAGTAGACGCGACGTTTCCAAAACTAGTTGACATGACAAGCAGATGCGACACATGTTTGGTAACTGACAAGAAAATCAAAATTCGAGTTATTTAGAGCCACTGGATAAGATTATCGATGTTTGGATTTCAAAAACTATCAAATTAACAGTAGGTAAACAGAAATGATGCTAAACTTATTTATAGAGTTGGATGCGGGTGCCGGATTGACTCATCATTGTTTGTCAATAACCATAATGCCACTTGTTATAAATAAGAAATGCCTATCTTTTGAGCAGTAGTCCTAGTAGTGTATAATGGATGTTTGGAGAATACCCAGATTTCCTTGTGATAAGTAACTACAGTACTTTACTAAATAAATAAGATGAGAACACATTATCCTACAAACTGCACAGTAACTATACTGTCTCTCTTGCCTTTTTTTCAAAATACGATACATATTGCAGGATATCCTGTAATATCGCACCGATATCCTCACAAATATCGAACCCGCGTGTAGTGAGGGTCTACTGTATAAGCAAAACCAAGAGCAACCATGTGGTTTAAAATCTGTAAATTGGAAGAGACTATTACCTAAGTGGTTTTTAATACCCAAGTAAATGTTTGGCAATCAAAGTGGATATGTAAATATCTTACCAAACGTCCTGACTTTCTACAGAGCGAAGCATACTTCAACCAAGTGTACATATCTTCAAGGGGATTCACAACTAGTGTATGAACTTGGATTATTCGTTGCCAATCTTCTACAACTCTCTGACAGCCCTAAAAAAAATTATTTTTTAAATAGAAAAGCAACTTTTTAAACATCCAAGAAAATGTTTCAAGAGTACACATTTTTTTTAAATTTCTAATTTCCTAAAGATTTGTATAGTAAGAACAACACATAAGAGCAAAATAATCATTTAAACTTACAGTAGATAACAATAATGTAATTATTTACTATAAAATCAACATTATTTATAATAATTAATTAAATCAGGTAGAGAGAAGGTTGAGATTCTTTGGACTATATAGGAGACTGACAAACTTACCTTGATAATAGGCTCAATTGTAATCTTGTAACACATACACAAGAACACTAGTGATGTCATAGTGAGTTATATGTTCAAAAATCTGTTATTTCTTGAAATAACCTAACATTCAACAAAACTGAAATTTGCTAAATTATTCAGGATCATTTTGATAGTTTAACATTGTCATGCTCATTACACTGAGAAATACATTTTTTGGCACATGTGAAAATATGTGATCTGAAAAAAAAAACTTTTTCACTCTGAATTCAAATATGCAATCACAATTTTTCCATCACCTACACTTTTTGTGTGATGGAATTTTTAATACACTGCTACTTCTCTGTATACAACTGCTTTCACTCCTATATATTATACTATTATTATATTAGGTAACTTGCCATGAGAAATGTTTATGATAAATATGACACATAAGCATATTATCTGGATTTAAGCATTTCGAAGAAACAAGCTGAGCTCTTGGGTTCTAGGATGAAACACTGGAATCTACTCCATGCTGACACTAAAATATGTTTCTTTCGCAACTGTCAGTAAGAGATCCAAGATTTATATTCCAATGAAAGTTGTTTAGTGTACTCAAACAATATTTGTGCTGTTAAGGGTGCACTTCATCATGAACATAGCCCCATTGAGTGGAGACTCAGTGATGGTCATTGACTCCTCATCACTGGGGAAAGCTTTCCCCACCAAATAGCAGTAATGAAAAGTATGTACCAGCAACAGTTAAACGGAAGTATGCTAGCAGATTACTATTGTACACTAAAGACGCATGTTCTGGATGCAAAATACAAGAGAAAAATATTAACTTCCACTTTTTAGGTATGCAGAAATGGCAATCATGCATATAAATTTGTAGTGTTTTTTTATAAAAAGGTTTACCTGAATGACACCAAAAAAAACAGATAGGGGAGGGAAAAACTAATTTCATATTTGAATTCAGTTTGAAAAGTTCTTTTAACATCACACGTATTTTGTTACATGTGCCAAAAACAAGTTTAATTTTATTCCTCAGTGTGATCATGTATGACAATTACAGTTGCAACATATATTGTTATAGATTAAAAATTCTATCAGGAGCATATTTTTTCTGATACAGTGAAAAGCTTATTGATACTAATGAAAACCTTATAATTGTGGAGAGTTCAACTAAAAATTTTGGCAGTCCAGTAGAAAAATAACTTTGGACGGTCAAGCCATTAAACATTTAGTTTGTACATATTACTGGATGACGTTGCAGAATAAGTGTATTTTCTTAGATTATATTTTTTTTATTAGCATTGTTAGTATACTGCAACAATATATTGAAATACTTAAACTTATTTTCTAATTTTACATAAGTTTTTAAATACTTTACTGGAAGAAATTTGAATAATAGTGTGACTAAAATTAAGGCAAAGAAAAAATGACACGTAAAACCTCGATAATACTCAATAGGTTGTCGTTTTGTTATAATTTAAATTGAAAGACTAGCTTGAATATCAACTTTTCTTATCAATGTTAGGATTGAATCTGCAACTTTTCTAATAAACTATGTCAATTTTCTTTTTTTAAAAATTTTTTAAAACTTTCAACAGTTTAATACTTACTTGCAGTCTATCCCACCACATCTTACGAATAGTGGGTTGTCTTTCTGGCACAAGCTTATATTGAACTACTTCTTCTAGTTCTGCCAACATTTGCACAGACACCATTGCCCCATAAGCCCTCTGATAGCTTTCTCCAGCCATAGCAGTCAACTCCGTATCTAGTAGGTCCCTTGCAGAATCTATCAACTTTAACAATGTTTTAAATTTATTTTAATACATTAATGTGCAGCCATTTTTGCAAACTTAATCATTGATATTATTATAATTTAAGAAAAGTATATTATTTTCTTAAAATAATTTTCAAAAACCTATACTTCCATGAGGGTGAGTTTTTTCTATATAAACAAATTTTAGAGTATAATAATATATTATCAAGAGCACAGTGGTACAATACATTACAATGAAAAAATTGGAAATAACACCAATACCACAAAAATAATAAAAAGTAACAAATAATACAAGTTACTTAGAATAAACCCTTATGTACATTTTGATGACCATTACATCATCATCAGAGGGTCTTATTACAAAATTACAATCTAGCAAACAAGAAGTTACAAACTAGAGTGACCTCTTGTTACTCTAGTCACTCTAGTTTGTAATTTCTAGTTTGCTAGATTGTATTTTGTAATAAGACCCTCTGATGATGATGACATGGTCATCGAAATGTACAAAAGGGTTTAATCTTAAGTAACTTGTATTATTTGTTATATTTGTGGTATTGGAGTTATTTCCAATATTTTCATTGTAATATAATAATATAAACAACTTTTTAGGCGTTGACGGAAGAAGAGGCATGATAGTGTGTAGAAATGCTTGTTTAAGAGATTCTCTCTATGTAGAATTTTGAATTGTCATTCTTGGTAATGTCAAAAATAAAATTAGGTATTTATATAAGATTACGAGATCTAAAGTCTCCTATAATTCTAGTGCTTGTGAATTACGGCAAAAATTACAACCAGTAGCTGCCAAATAGTGAGTAATTAAATTCCAGATCAAAGAAAGGAAGAAAAGTGTATTGGAAAGAATATAAATTTGCATTAATTCAAAGTAAGGATAATTCAAAATTTTTCTCTCAAAATTTGCGAAATATTGAAATTAACACGTTGAGTGCGGAGGGCGTGCATGAACTCCCGTGTAATGCACGTGCTCTACTGGCGCCCGCAGCAGTAGGCACTCATGTACGCCCTGGTCTCACTCTCAATTCATTGGTTCATTGTGAGGTTAGTTGATGCCAGAAAACGTTGAATCGTTTGCTGTTATTGTGTAAGTCTTTGAGAACATTTTGGTGGATTTTGTTTTTTTACCACCATTGCTATAGGATAGGGGACTTTGTATCGTATTAGCGTTACTTGAAGTGTGTTAAAGTAGTGTTTATTAGTTTTTTTACAATAAATATGGATAACGAGGATAAATTATTAGAGAATGTCTACTGTAACAACATTTGTCTAAGTAGACATGCTCCAATAATTCATCTTTATTATCTATATTTATTGTACAAAAAACAATAAACACTACTATAATACAAACCAAGTAACACTAATAAGATAACATAGTCCTTAACCTGTCAGCAATCGTGGGATGAAAGAAATGAACCGAAATGTTTACAAGGAATGGCACAATAACCTACAAGGGACACAAAATTTTCATCAATGGCTAACATCACAATGAACTAATGAATTGAGAAGGGGAGCGGAGCATACATGAACGCCTACCGCCATGGGCACCGTAGAGCCCAGGCGTTCATGCAAGCCCGTCGCACTCAACGTGTTAATAACTTATATTAGTGTACTAATTTTAAAAATACTTAACTAAGTGAATACATAGTTGCTTACTTGCTAGATTCATTCCTTTTAAGAAGCTAACCCTCTACACGTCATATTAGTGTAACTTGTTTAAAGTAAATATTATTTCATATTTCAAAGAGAAAAAATTTAACTACCTGAGACCAATCAGGTTCTATTGTGGTTTATTAATATTTCATTATTTTCAGACTATATTTTTTGTAAGTCTGAGTAAAAGTTACAAACAAATTAGAATTAATAAAACTCATTTCTGCTAGAAACTTACTTCTTTGTCTCAGGTAATCTCTTTGAAAACTTGTCCTTTGCTGTAGTTCCGAACCGAAGACAGTTATAACTGTTATTTCATATTTCTTCTTTATGGTTAGAATTTTTTTTCATTGCTGCCTGTGCTATGCCAGATGCAGTGAAATCTGTTTTAATATATGTTTATAGTTTTTCTCTTAATTGTTTTTAACAGAACGCAGTGCTTATTCTTTGTTTCTATTTGTTTATAAATTAGTAGGTTATTATGTTTCTGTTTAATTAGTGAAGAAATACAAACACTAAACAACATTATATTTGAAAAATAAACAGAATAATGTACAAACATATTTCTAAAACGCAACACCTTATTACTGTATTTTACATACCAAATGCACATCAAGAAATTTCAAGAACTGTGATAATGCAACAATGATCATTAAAGGTCAAAATGTGGTATTATTTTATGTATTAATTATTAAAATTCTGTAAGCAAACAAAAATAGACCACTATAAATAATAATATAAATAAAGTATGTAGCCTAACAATTTTGAAAATATTTTAATTACTTGCTGAGCAGTTGGATATTGTTCTCTATGTACAGCCAAGACAGCTCTATAGAACGCTCCATCTGTTGTGTCCCTCGGAATACACGATACATATCGTTCCATTGAATCCCATTGGGCAAGTCCCCATGAAGCAGCTGCTGCCATTCGAGACATACGTTCCCTTGCAGTCTCTGTGAGGTCAGACCAATGAACACTAGCAGCATTGTGGAGTTGGTCCCTGAATTTTTAACAAAGGTAAATTGTAACAGTACAGTAAAAATCCGCATTATTACTGAGCCAAGACTGAGAATACAATGAAACTTTATTATATAGCGTCTGCTGTTATGTCAATTGGGAAATAAAACCATTTCTTTCTAGTGTATTTTTTCTAAGGATGGGCTGATTCCAAAATTTTCGATTTCAATTCTAAAATTTATCTTCTGATTCTCGATTCTCAAGTTGATTCTTGATTTCTTCAAGTTATATAGGCCTACATGATATTCTCTAATAATGAATTTAGTTAACATCTTGGTCATATAAAAAAGCCTTTTAAACTTTCCGTTTTAATGTAATAGGCTACACAAAACTTTCATCCTTGATTTATAAATAGGAATTTCTGAAAGCATGACAAACATATCGGATAAAAGTGACAAACAAACAGACCAGAAATGCTTCTGATCATCTTTGATGTTACATCATAAATGATAATAATATTTTTGTTATCTCAAATCAGCATTTGCTTTAACTGTTTAATTAATTCTTAGCAACTAATGCAAAAATAAGATATTGTTTATAGTTAATTATTTTTCAAATAAACTACACCACACACGTATTTTAAGAGTTAAAAAAACAAAAACTAAAATCGACACTTTAATCAAAGGAGAATCGGATATTGACAATTGCACGATACCATTAGAGTCGACAATTCCTGGAATCGAGAATCAGTATCAGCCCATCCTTAATTTTAACAGTGTACAAAATCCTTGTTTTAGCATCAATACATTTTCTACAACTCTGTTGTAGCATCAAATATTTCAGATAGAATTTAATAAAAATTTTGATTAAGAGAAATTATACTTTAAAATTCACAGTTAATTTATTGTATAACATTGACAGTAAAAAAATATCTAGCTTGAAAATAAATTTTAATTAACTTGTAAATCAAATTTTAATCATTTAACAAAAAAGATCAAGGACTTCAGCTGTATGCATAAACATTTACTATTCGTGCTTTTTTAATGTAAAACATGAATTTACTAGATTACTTAGATCTGATATATCAAAATATTTTTAAATATTAAAAACAATAAAAATGCTACCAAAAGGATGATATATTCTAAGATTTATATAACTTAGCACAATAAATGCAAGGGTAGATATATTATAATTTCTAAACCACACAATTTGTTTCACATAAATTGATTTAAAATTTTCTTGAGCAACTGTGGATGAATTAACTGAATACACAAAAATAAAACTAAAACACCACAAAGAAATAATTTATTTACTATAATGCTTGATCTACACACATTTCAGTTACAAGGTAACCATATCTTCTGAAGAAATTCAGTTTATTAGTATAGAACTATAATTTAAACTATTTATAAAAACAGATTAGTCAATTTTAATAGACTACAATAATAATTAGAAAAATAACTATCTCTACATAATTTAATTCTTATATGCATGTAAATATGAAAATGATTTATAGTCAATTGGTGACTCAATATTATGCCCCCTCAACTTCGGCCCTGTTTAATACACTGTAAGCTCATAACATCATTCATTTTATTTCCAGAATTGGTTTATTTAAAGAATCAAACACGGTACCGACCAATGATTTATGTGTATATACCCTGATTGATCGGAAAGTAAAGAACTTTTTTTCTAAACAGATTATCATTAATGTAATGAAATAAAATTTATTACACAAACATTTTGATACCCAATACACTATTTTACAAAGTCACTATTCAAATTTAAACACTTATCCACTAGCTTACTATACCATCTACGTACTCTGATGTCATAAATATGTTAAACCACTTTTTAATGGCTTCTTCAAGAATGTTATTACTTCCGTAGTGTTTTCTACCCAATAACCTTTCAATTTGGGAAATAAGTGATAATTACTGGGGGGCTAAGTCTGGGATGTATAGGGTACGTTCAAAGATTTCTCACTCAAACTGCTGAAGCAAGTCCTTCGTCAATCCCACTGCATGGAGAAATACATTGTCGTGATAAGCATGACTCCGTGGGCCAGCATTCTGCACCATTTATTTTGAATAATTGAAAAGACCCTGCATTCATCACATTACAATAAACCTCAATTATCTATCTATAAATTTTAAGGGGTCAAAAGTTTTTTGCATTCTAAAATCGATAACACTGCAAACCTCATACTTGGCGGTATCGTCAATTTTGTCACACATTTTTAAATCGCACAAATAAATAGTCATCAACCATAGCGGATTTTGCCAAGATGATGCGAAAGAATACCAAGGTCAATGTGCAGCCAGTGTTTGTTAAGAAATTATAACATTTTGTGAAAAAAATTTCATTCAACTACTTTTCTCATGGGGAACCAGCAAAATCCAATTTGGTAGTAGCCAATATAAAGAGGGAAAAAATTTTGTAAGTCTTGTATTACAATTTACAGTTATTAATATTATTCAGAAAATCATAACAATAATCAAGAAACATGTTGCTGCTAGCCGTGAAATAGCCACTGGCAGTTGTGGAGCCTAAACACCAATCCAAGTTTGGCGAGAGCTAACTGAACCCAACCAGTAGTGCAACATATTACACAACACACTTCTGACACATATCCAATTTGATAAAAATCAATAAGAATTTGGTTTTAAAAATTTCTTATAAGAGTGCACACTAACAAAAATAAGTAGACTGCAACACTGTTTTAGAAATAAACATAAAAACGCAGAGACATCGTTACTGTGGGTGGCTAATAGTATGGCTACTTGATGTTGCGGTATAACTATTCAAATAAAAGCTTTTGTATTAATATTGTAAATAGTTAACACTTGTATACATTTGGCAGTTTATTTTACACAAGAAAAAAGTATTGCAGTTTGTGAATTATATAGAAGCAATTGCAAATGCCATGAAGCTAATGAATGCCGATTGCAAAGTTAGAGTGAAAAATTACAAAAACAATGGAAATAACATTGTAATCGAATCAGCACTGTTGGCATGTTGATTTGAGAACAAATAAAATATTAAAAAATACTTTCGCTTACCAAATGCTGACGAAAAGCTAGGGAAGTGTTCCAGGAGTATTGGGTTAAGCGCTGAAGATTGTGACCTATGAGTAGATCATTATTTAACATTCAGAGGGAACCCATAAGCCCATCATTTTATTGATTTTTTAGGCTGCGTTTGCAGCATGTGCTTAAATCGGCCATATACTCAGGCCTACCTCCGACACTTCAACCTCAGCAATAGCGCAATGTGCAAGAGATGTCACGCTGAAGTAGACTGCTCAGCGCCAAACCAACAGAGAAAAGCTGAAATTAAAATTCGGAGAGGTATTGTTCATGGATAAGATTCTGACAAACAGGGATTACTGGGAACTGGCAGCAGCTGTTTATTTCGAACATCGAGTCGTCAGTGTCTCCAGATGCTGGATGCCTATTCCAAGAAGTAAACAAGATGACATGAAGAGCTACAGTTTCCACAAACTCAATTCTCATGTTGACAAATTGTTTCATCAAATTTAAAATACCATGAAATTGAAGTGAAATCACAAATTTGTCATCAACAACAGTACTGAAATAGAGAAAACATTAACACTTAAGGATAATGTATGCATCAATAAAAACAAAACAGGTGAAATCCAGTTACTAACAGATAATGATTATTTGGTCATTATTTACAACTCAACGTAGTAGAGTGCAACCCCTGTAATTTAAACAAAGTTACGGTCAACTAACCTGATTTGTATTACAATGATTAATACAGACAAGTAAAAACAATATTTCTATTTCTTTTGAAAACTAAGAATCTTGATGGACTAAACCCAAAAAATTCCATCAGAAAAACCAAACTAAATTTTTTTTTTACTATTGATGGAGATTTATTTACCTTGAAACATATTTTAAAAAATAAATAATTTACCAGTCTCCCAGGGCTTCCATACACCTCATCTGTCCTAGTGCTAACTCCACATCATGTGGATTCTCTGCAAGTCTTTCCTCATAAGACTGCAGGGCTTTTTCCCAACTATGTAACTTTTCGTACCATCTCTCTTGCACTTTAAGTTGTTCGCCCTGGTGCGTCATCACATATTCCAGTAAGCCTGTAACGAAGTAGATAATTAATGTATATATAAAAATTGTACAGAGAGCTATGGTTTATCACTTCTGAAGAGTCTCAGAAAAAACTCAATGGTCTTAGGAAAGCCCTGAATGTAGAACATGTGGTTATGGTTTTTATTGTTTCACCTCTTCACATTAAAATAAACATGAAAAAAATAAGAATGAGCATTTATAAAATAATAAACAAAGATTAAAAAATTCACAGTATTTGCAAAAAAAAACAAACATTTACGTAAAGCGGAAATATAGCACTATAATCTGGTAATAAACATAGATAACGAGCTTCCTAAGGACCTTTTCTATTTCTTACCTCAGCTCTGCTCTTAACCTACCATATACACTTCCTACTAAGAAACCTTCCACCAATTTTTACCTCCTGCCAGTTCATCCTCATCCTTCAGTTCCTTAATGGGATGCCATACCTTGACTGTAGGAAAGTACTGATTTAATCCTTGAGTTTGAACTGTGAGAAATTAGATCCCTCAGAAGAACCAACTCCTGAATTTATAATAAAGCCAATTAGCCCCTTATAGCCCTTTAGGCTTTATCGTTGTCATGGATTCTTTGACAGACACTCTAACTTAAAGACCAGTTAGAGTTATACACTAGTGAAGCTAATATAAAAAAAAAAAAAAAAATAATTGCTAATTGAATTTAGTAAAAACATTTTACCATATTAATTTAAATTTTGCTTAGTCCATTGTTTTTACTGTCTGTATATAACCTGGTTTAATTTAATTTATTAAAATTTTTTAATATTAGCTATTTTTTATTTACAAACACCTCTTTTTAACACTATTCCCTATTTTGTGACGGTCATTTGGCTGTTGCAAATTCTTACTAAAAGTTATGTTGCCATTACAAGATGTATCAGGACTGAACCGAATGCTCCTATATATATATATGAACTTCATAAAGTCAGTGCAACGGAAAAACAATGGATAACATAAAATATCAAGAATATATATATAAATTACCTGTTTCCTGATTTTTGTCTAAATCATTGGCTAAGATTTAATTGCATTCAAATCCTTGACCACACGGAGACAAACTTTTTAATGCGTTCTCTCTTCAGCACGCAATTAACAGTTGGATATAGCACTGTAAAACATGGAAATGGCTGTAGGGCCGACTAACTTACCCCAACTCGTAACTAAAGCATTGTTCATTCTTCGTAGAGGAAATGAATTAATAGCCTAGATTTTTCCAATAAAAACTTTATCTCATTTTTTTTCTCTACATAAATTTGTATAAATAATATATAACACATAATATAAATCAACGACAAATGGTAATTTCCTTACACTATATACTTTACAGAAATTGATAAATTATAATTTTTTGCGAAATATAAGTTTTCCTTTTGTGATAAAAAAAGAAGCTCAGATATTATTAAGAAAATTTCACTTGGACGTAAACAAAAATTACTAGCCATTTAGTAATAAAGCAAATTATTTAAAAAAAAGATAATGTTTTGAATTAATAACATTACAATGAGTAAGATTATGCTGTAAATGTAAACCTAGAGTCAAACAGTATAAGATTTACCTGCAGCTGCTTCTTTTTGCTGCAATTTATTGTTTATGGAAATAAGTGATTCTAAGACTTGTGACGATGGTCCTTTATGAAATTCTTCTTCTTTGTAATGAAGAGCTTTAGCATATGCTCGACAATTCATTGCTCTCTCTCCTAAAAGTTGTGGATCCAATGGAAGAGGACCCTTGGCATGAAAAAAAATTCAATAACATTGCATTTCATTAGCTATAAAGGAATAGTTTGTATGACAAAATTACATAAACAGGTATAGAAAAAAAATTATGTTCAATAAAAAATTAAGAACTTAATTTTATGATAATGAGTAGAAATATATAATCAATTGATGTTTTGTATCAATTTCTGTATAGGTTATCACATATTAGTTTGTTATAAGTATGTGATGATTCAAAAGTATCATAAAGGTACAATAATATTTCACTTCTATAGGTATCACTTGCCAAAAAAACCCCTACCTACTGAATTTTTCAGCAGAAGGGTTTCACATTACATCGGTGCATAGTTCAATGCTGTAAATCTTGACTGTGACTCATGGATGAAACTTGTCCATGACTCACAGCATTGAACAGTATACTAGTCTAGTGTGAAACATATCTGCTGAAAATATCAGAAAGTAGTGTTTTTTGCCAAGTGATACCTATAGAAGTAATTTAAAAAACCTTAATATGTACAACATAAAAACTGCAAAATAATATTTTATCAACAACTAATCTTTATTAATTATATCTAAATTATTAATACACTCATCTTCATTCTGTTAAGAATATTTCTATATATTTGAGTACAGTTTTTTCCCTTTCCTAATGCTACAATATTCTCCTTTGTTGACGTGTTTCGGAGTGACTCCATTTTCAAAACTTAAATCATACTCAAGTTTTGAAAGAAAGTACGATTTAAATTTTGAAAATGTAGTAATTCCGAAATGCGTCAACAGAGGAGAATATTGTAACATTAGGAAAAATATAAGACTATACTCAAATATATAAAAAATTACTTCAGGAGTTAAGGAATACCTTTAAGATTTTAAAAGTCCATAGAAACATTAAATTACTCACTTTATCACAATGTTCCATAAATTCTGCTAAATTAAGAATTGTCTGTGTTATCTCTGGTAGTTCTGGAACCATAAGAGCTTGTTCCAACGTTCTAATTAATTCCTGCTGAAGAGGCTCAGTCAGTTCGGTCCAACAAGACACAAATGCTGCATTGAACAAATCCCTCGGCAACTGAGAGTATGTCTGAGCCAGAGCCCAACATGATCTAAGGGCAAGAATTCAAAGAAATCAGTATGTGGGAATTAATTCCTGCTGAAGAGGCTCAGTCAGTTCGGTCCAACAAGACACAAATGCTGCATTGAACAAATCCCTCGGCAACTGAGAGTATGTCTGAGCCAGTGCTCAACATGACCTAAAGGCAAGAATTTAAAGAAATCAGTATGTGGGAATTAATTCAGAAGTGTAGTATTACTGAATCAGATATGGTTTTCTGTTATAATTGTTAAAGTAAATTAGCTAAAAATAAATTGATCTAATACAAGCAAAGGAAGGCAGATAAAGTTACTATTTCAGTGACTCGACCAAAAAGAAAAATAATAAATAATAATAATAATAAAGCTACCAAGACATTTATTTCAATGTAATAAATAATGATAACTGCATCCATAATGCATTATTTTTTACATGATATAAAAGTTCGAATATCATAAATATTTACTGGCTGTCAAAGTTCTGTAAGCGTAGTTGCGCAGAAATAGGGAGTGAGTGGGGGGATACGCCCAGCTATAGAAGGGATGATTCATGTTAGATGCTTGCGTATGTGCATGTGAGTATTGACTAATTCTACTCCAGCTATCGTAGATAAAGGATTGTAGCTCTTATGATATGTTTTTAAATACATTCATAATAATGGATTTAGTTTGACTTCTGAGCGCTACTATTTTGCCAAACAGACTTGTCTTCGGTTTAGGCATCCTTAGTATCGAAAAATATTGTTTTGGTTGATGCACTAATCACTGACAAACCTAATAAAATGATAACGGGACTGTTTGCTCTGTTGTGCATTCCAGCGAGTCGTTGTCAAATTTTGCCTTATTACGGGCACCTCTATTTCTCCCACCATCATATCTCTACCAAATCCGTTTACTGTGCATAAGCATAAAAAACTTTGACTACCTGTAGGCTTACTCCCCAATGTGAAATGGTACTAGATGTCCGGATTTTCCTTAGCTTCAAAAGGAATGTGTTACCTGAGGGTTGGTTCTATATCATGAGGAGAATCTGACCATAAGAAGTCGCATAAAACACAGTCATGTGCTTATAATTTGTTTCCATGCTTATGAATGTGTCATTCACAAACACAACTTTTAATAAACTTTTCTTCAACAGAATAGGAAAAATCATTACTCATTCAACAATAGATTTACAAACTACTTGGAAACATATTTAGTGCTATCCTGTGCTTGAATCTAAACACTCCCAGACTAAAAATATCTTCTAATTCCAATTGATAAATAAATGTTTCTGAATTAAAATTTTTACTGATAAATTAAATATAAACTAACCTCACACAGAGCAATCAAATAATACAATAAAACCAATACA
Organism: Prosapia bicincta; assembly: GCA_036971475.1. Taxonomy (NCBI): domain Eukaryota; kingdom Metazoa; phylum Arthropoda; class Insecta; order Hemiptera; family Cercopidae; genus Prosapia; species Prosapia bicincta. The sequence continues at coordinate 20,653,396 of JBAIZL010000006.1, read as the reverse complement.
GATTAGAAGTAATATTTACACATGCAATATAAATATACCTAGCACAGCAGTTTTTACAGTGTATAAACAGTACAAAGATTTCCTTCAACATTATTACTAAATACAAAGCTAGGGTATTTCCTCCTTTGATTATTGTATCTTATTATTGAATCCTTGTATTTAATTTCCGTCAATGGTCAAAAATCTGCTCATTAGATTGACGTTATGATTTAATGATGAAGATACTGGTGAAAAACTACAGAATAGGAATATTTTGATACAGGAGTGAATGTGTAAAAGACTTTGCAAAATGTAGTCCGTGAGATCTCATTAAAAACATTCTACTTAGGTGATGCCATTACAATACCACAACAAATCATGGAAGTAATTTTTTATTATCGTCTAAATGAATTATGACACAAATAAAAATATGATGTAAAAAATAATTTTACAATATTACAACCCTCAATAATTATCGTCTATATCAATTACGACTTACAAATAAAATTACAATGTAAAAAATAGTTTTAAAATATTACAATCATCAATAAAAAGGAAGTACAAAATATTATAACTAAGAAAAAACAAATAAATAAAATGACACTGATATCAAGTACTAAGAACTGAAAAGTATTTCAATAGAGGTGCCATACTAATCTATTATTTCCTTCTACGTTTCTGTAGAAACCAGGCAACTAGAAACTGTGCCAAAATTGACAGTTTTCAATTTTCACAAGGAGAAAAGTTATTTTCGGTAACTTACTTAGAAAAATTGGGGGATTGATAGGTTTCCAAATATTAAGAGTAAAAGAATAAAGTCTGAACAAATTTAATTAAATTTACAAAATAAAAAAAAGAATTATAAATCAATTTACTATTTTAATAACTTGTTTAATATGTTTTTAAAGTAAGATTAACAGCTAAAATGTTATTATTTAGTCTCCTTATGTATTATATAATGTATTACCTAAGAGCAGGTGAAGGGGATTCCTTGAGAAAATCAATGCTAAGCCTTCTTAACCATTCTAACCAATCATCTTTGGAAACTCTACGAGTTGCAGTCCAAGCTCTTTGAAGGTTTGGTGCTGATGTGTGCATCTACATAAAAAAAAAACTGGTTACCAAACAAATAGTGATAGGTAAAATGTTTTCTAATTGTTTAAAGAACCCTATATTTTTTAAAAAATAATAGATAAAAACTTTTGGTATAACTTGGCAAAAATACAAATACTTACTGATATTTTCAGCAGGCGCATTTCGCACTAGGTCTGTGCATTGATCAATGCTGTGAGTCACAGGCAAGACTACACCAGTGACTCACAGCATTGAAGAATGCATTGAGCTAATGCAAAACTAGTCTGCTGAAAAACTGCTTTTTTTCTCCAAGTAGTGGTTTTTTTTCTACTCGTAAGTTTTTTTGCCAACTGATACCAAAAGCAGTAATTTTAAAAAAACCTCAAGATGTACAACACAAAAAATGTAAATAGATAATTGTTGCTTAATGTAATTAACTAAAATTCACTGATTAAATTACAAATAATTAGGGATGGGCCGATTCCTAAAATTTCAGATTCCGATTCTAAAATTTTCCTTTCGATTCTCGATTCTTTCAAGTTATATTAGCTTACATGCTAGGTCTCTAATAATTAATTTATTCAACATCTTGGTCATATAGCAAAACCTTTTAAAAGTTCTGTTTTAATGTAATAGGCTACACAAAACCTTCAACCTTGATTTATCAATAGGAATTTTTAAAACCATAAAACATATCAGATAAAAGTAATGACTTATTTTAAAGTTAAAAATGTGAACTTTACACTATTTTATGTAGTGTAAAAACAAAACAAAACCTAAATTAAAAACAAACGAACAACATAAAAAGTAAAAAAAAATACTAATAGGGTAGGTTTTAATTTTTAAACGTCTGGCAGGTAATGTACATTTCTGTTCAAAAACACAAACATTTAACACGTTGTGGGTTAAGCCAGTTTAGTCGCTTGTCACATATAACTCCTGAAGTTGAGAAAAGAAGTTTTTCAGAAAACACTGTCACGGGTAGGGCAGACAGGTATTTTATTTCCATTGGACTTAAATGAGTGTATTTGTTTCTTTGTACTGCCCAATACTTCAAAACATCACAATCTGGACTGGCTAATGGTTCCCCCGGATAATTCTTTACTTCTTCTTCCACTGTCAATTCTCCTGGGGTACCTTCTTCCTTAACATTCTGGATTAGTATGGAATACCTTCTCCACATCTGGTGGTAATTTTTGTAACATCATTAGTAACTTTAAATAATTTTTGAAGCATTTTGCTTGTTTCAAAGTAAAATAGTCAAGGTAAAACATTGATTTCGTAAGGTTTTAGGTGACCTTGAATTTTGGGGGTGAAATATTTTTTTCCAAAACTTTAATTTTGTGGGACTTTAGCTCTCGCTAAAGTGTTATTATTAATTTTTAGTGTTCGTTAAGGGTTTCTGCATTGGCCAGTAAAATATTACGACCGAAAATCGCTTATATTGCTAAAGTAAACAATTACCTAAATCTTTTATATGGTATATTTTTAGAGTATTGTTTTTCCATAGTGATAATAATTGGCTACAAAATTCATTAGGATATCTTTAATCGTTTCTGAGATAATTGTAACTAACTAAACATTAAAACTCCCGTTTAATTAACATGGCAGAGTGAAAGTGGCACTCTCCCCTTAACAGGAACTGACAACAACGTAACCTCGAAACAGTCGTAATTACACTAAACTAAAAACATAAACTTGAATAAATAATAGGTAATAAAAATAAATATAAAGATAATAAAACTGACAATCTGTAAATGATAACAACATTTAGAGAGAGAAAGTGTGGAACCCACTCTAGTGAGAGAGACGAGCGGTGACAAACGACCAGAAATGGTTATGATCTTCTTTGTTGTTGCTTCATAAATAATAATATTTTCGTTACCTCAAATCGGTATGTGCTTTAATCGTTTAATTCATTCAAAGCAACTAATACATAAATAGGACATAGTTGGTAATTAATTATTTTGCAAATAAATTACTCCACACACATATTTTAATAGTTAATAGGAATCGGAATCAACACTTTTATCAATGAAGAATCGAGTATCGACGATTTCTCGATACCACCTAGAATCGATGATTCCTGGAATCGAGAATCGGAATCGGCCCATCCCTACAAATAATTATTGCGTAACTGAGCGGATACTTTTCAACTTACTTGCTAACGAGATTAAAAACAATCGTTTCAGTCATCCAATAATTACTTATAAATAATTGCCACAAAATAAAAGGGCAACTCATATGGGAAAGCTATATACTATAAAGCAAAGCTATTTAGCCTCATTATTGGATAATACTCACAAAACATTACACATTGATCCAATACAAAGCCTGTTATGGCCTGTTATATTTACTGAGAATAATATTGGCTGCTATTTACTGCAGGTTTACACACTTTTCAAATACACTCAAAAACCTAACTGTTCAAGTAAAATTTTCAAATGTTGGTAATTAACACGTTGAGTGAGGAGGGCGTGCGTAAACGCCCTTGCTCTACTGATGCCTGCAGCTGTAAACATTCATATATGTTCATGAGAGCCCCGCTCTCAATTCATTGGATCAGTATGAGGTAAGTTTTTGCAAGAAAACGTCGAATCACTTGTCAGTTATAATGCCAGTCTTTGTGAACATTTTAGTGCATTTTCTTTCTTTTTCCACCATTGCTATCGGATAGGCTACTGTTACCTTATTAGTGTTACTTGAAGTGTGTTATAGTAGTGTTTATTAGTTTTTGTACAATGAATATGGACAACGAGGATGAATTATTAGAGAATGTGTACTATAACAACATTTATCAAAGTAGACCTCCAATAATTCATCTCCATTATCTATATTCATTGTACAAAAACTAATAAACACTACTTAACTACGTGAATACGTAATTGCTTACTTGCTGACACGTTTCAAAACGATCGTTCCTTTTACAAAGCTAACCCTCTACTGGCGGCTTTTGGTGTTTACAAACTGTATGACAGCGTTGGATTTATGACAGTGAGTGAGGTGTCGCCGTCTTGTGTGATTTATTGGAAAAGGCTATTGGCTTCAAAGTGTGTGTGGTCGTTTAATATATTTTCCCTGTCTGTTGCGTAGTGTTTGTAGATTTCATATTTTTCTAAGGTTGTTAGTTTTTTACTCTGTTTTAATATGTGTAGAATATTTAAATTAGTGTGTATGTCGGTGTGTGTGTGTCTTGGGTGTTATTTAGGTGTTTTGCGTAGCTGGATTTAGGGTTTGTTTGTTTTGTTTGGGTAATGTGTTCTGCGAAGCGTGTATAGAATGACCTGCCGGTTTGACCGATGTAATAGTTGGGACAATCGTTGCAAGTTAATTTGTAAATACCTGAGCGTATGTATATGTCAGTTTCTTTTTGAAAAGGTTGTATATGTTTTCTTAGAGTGTTTGTTGTTTTGTAGGATATTTGGTAATGGAGTTTTTTGAATGTGGAGGCTATTTTGTGTGTTTTTATTGTGGTAGGTGAGGGATATGTATTTGTTGTTTTTTGTGTGGTGTGTTTGTGTGACTGTTTGATGGTGTTTATGTTTTATTTTCCTTAGTATGTTATCTATGAGTGTGTGTTGGTAGCAGTTTTGTTGAGCGATGTATTGTATGGTATTAAGTTATTTATCAGTCAATTCAAGATGATTACATCAAGAAACTTTAATATATACTACTACAACACACTTCAAGTAACACTAATACGATAACACTGATCTGACGGCAATGCTGGAACAAAAAAGAAATGCACCGAAATGTTCAAAAAGACTGGCATAATAACAGACAAGCGACACAAAATTTTCCTTCAATAGCTACACACCGAACCATTGAATTGAGAGGGGACTTTGGACACACACTCAAAATAAAAAAAGGAATGTATTTATAACAATAAAAGGAGGAGAGTATATTCATTTCTAAACTTTAAGTCAAAGTATTGCTTGGAGTTCTGCTATAGATCATTTTACTACCAGTAACGCCTGTAGTTCTATGTCACTATTAATGTACTAAAACTAATGAATTATAATTAAGCCCTATTATTTTCCTGGGAATCCGATTATTTGCTATGACCGTATTTTCAATGTATATAAGCTTTATACTTTAAGAAGTAAAGGATACATCTGGATCTATGAAATGTTCATCAAACGGGCATTACAAAGAACATTAACAATCAAACAAACAAAAAACAGTGCTACAAAAGAATGAAAATCATACTAAATCCAGTACAATTTAAATGTAATTTTGATAAAAGGATTCAAAATATGAAAGTAGTTCAGTTTATTTGGAAGTGCCCTAAATTTAAAAATATTTTTTTTAAATAAATATATTAGATTCGTAATTTGTCCCTACTTTCTACAAAGCAAAAAAGAATGAGAAGAAATACCTTTATGATATTTAAACTACTAAAAAAGTGAATCAAGCGCAAGACAAAATATTTGTTTCAAGTATAGTGAGATTTGCCTCAGTATCTCTCGTTTCATTAAACTCTATAAACACACTGGATTAGGTTACAATTTTATATTTGAAAAATCAACAGAAGTTTAGTTAACCATACCAGTTATAGCTAAAACTTACTCTTTTGATTGTGGTGGTGTCTGACGGATTTAATGCCATGTCTCTGTTTTTGTGACGATTTAATTTGTGTCTAGTAAGAAGATAATCCTCCTCTGCAGCTACTGTTGACTCCTGAAATAATATTTAAAATCATATTTCATAAAACAATAATATAATAGTAAATTGATATGCAAGTTCAGTAGAGTCTCGAAATTCCGAGTCCCGATATTTCAAGCTTCCGTTAAATTCGAGTCTGGCTTTGAGTCGGCTAAGCTATGGGATTAATCAGCTAAGCTTCCCGCGTTTAGAAACATTTCCACATCATGTCGGTTTCATATAAGAACTGTACTAATTGGATGGGTAGAGAACTATTCAAAAACTAACTATAACACCCTGACTCGTAATGAAGCTGATGACTATGTTATTGATCCATAAGAAGAAACAGATTTCACAATTCTTATTAAAAAACTTCCAGGTTGTGAAATTCCTATGTGAGCAATTTGAGATAACAGATTTTACAATTATTGGAAAGGTAGAAAACTACTGAAGGCAATGATGAAGAGAATAAAAATGAAAGTTTGACCAAGACAGTACAAGAAGGGAAAATTAGTCATGGTGAAGGAACAACCCCCTTGGAAACTGCACTACACTATATTAAACAACAGACAGATACCACGCCAACAGATGCTTCACCATGTCTATGCGATACTGTTGCACGAAAAAAAATCTGATAACCAAAGCAAATGCAGAAGACACATAACAACTTTTCCAAAAAGTAGCAACCGTGATAAACAGTATATTCTAAAGCAACATTAATTTATGAAAGTACTGTAATCAATACAGTTCTATAAACGTATTTTTTGCATTCCTAATTATAGTATTAGGGTTCATTAGAACTCCAGTTATTTCTAATGTAAAGGAATGTACATCCGTGTAATTAGAGTTTTCATAATCTAAGGTTGTCTCAGTCCCATCTACCTTGAATTATCGAGACTCTACTGTATATATGACTAAAATTAATGTCAAAATTGTCTTATTTAAAATTTACTATTTAGTTCTTTCCTAAGAATATTTCAGACATTAACATTTACTGAAAAAACTCACACACACATACACACAGGGATGTATACATGCAGAGTAAAATTTATAAGTGTACCACCATTAAAATCTCCGTAACCTAAAGTTTGTTTTCCCAATGTTGTGGTTTATTAAAAAAATATCAAGAATAAAAATTTCTTAAAATTAGTTGTAAAAATATACACCAACTATGAACTAGGGGTTTTATTAAAAATCTTAAAGTTGGTTGTCCCCTAGTTTGACAAACTCCAATAGTTGTTAGTACAATTTTTTACAAATGGTTAGGGCAGCTATTTCCACAACAGACCGGGTATAAGTCCTATGTAAATTAGATTTAAGCCTGTTATCACTTTATTCACATTAATATCATTTTTAAATATTTGAAAACTAAGAAATAAACACACAAACACATGCACACACACACACACACACACACACACACACACACACACACACACACACACCACCACCACCACCACCAACTACTTATTTAAAATATAAAGTTTATGCTTACTGTGAGTATTTTTGTGGTTAATAACTCATATCGGGGACAATTGATCCGATGTCGAGAGATAACTCTACTCACAAGAGGAATAAAAATTCTATACTTGCGTCCTAACTGCAGAACTAGAGCACAAAGAGTTTCCATTGCAGTACTGCGCAATTCTGGTATCTGATCTAAACTTCTAACCTAAAGAGACAAAAAAACACAATATTCACAAGTTCTTCTAAAATAAGTACCAATAAATATCATTTACAACTTTTTTCAAAAAATTGTCAATTTTTGTATACAAATGTGTGTGTGTGTGTGTGTGTGTGTCTGTGTGTTTGTATGTGCGTGTGTGTGTTTGTATGTGCATGTGTGTGTGTGTGTGTGTGTGTGTGTGTGTGTGTGTGTGTGTGTGTGTGTGTGTGTGTGTGTGTGTATGTGTGTGTTGTATGTATGTGTGTGAGTGTGTGTGTGTGTGTGTGTGTGTGTGTGTGTGTGTATGTGTGTATGCGTGTGTGTTTATACTCATGTATTAGTGAAGGGTCGATTCCAAAATTTTACTGATACCGATACCAAGAGATCGATTCCAAATTCCAGATTTGGGAATAAATACCACAATTACCAACCTAATAAAATTATTTTTTAAAAGAGATAACATTTAGAAAAAGATATTGTACCGCCAGTGTGTAATGCTTTATGTTAGAATGGTGATGGATATTTTACTGCCTGATGTGTAAACCGACATTATGTTAGAGTGGCAACGGATATTCTATCTCTTGATGTGTAAACACAACATTATGTTAGAGTGCGACAAATATTTTACCCTCTAGGAATCGAGAATCAACCTACCACAAATATTTATTTATTTATATACATATTTCCTACAAATAAAAACACAATAATTGAATTTACAAAATTCCAAAATCAATTCTTACATTTTTTTATATCTCTAGAAATGTTCAACAGCTTGCTCTTATATCATTTTCCATTTTTAATAAATGTTTAAAGTTGTGCAAAAAAAAGTAAACTGGCATTCACACTGCTAATCTAATATACAAATTACTGCTTATTCAGAATTTTTTAAATTTTTTTTCTCATTGTTAGTTTCAATTTGTACCAATAGGTGAGTACATGAAAACCATAACAAGAAAATTATGTTGCAAGCTAAATTTTTGTGCCTTTAAACTATTTTTAATAATTGTTAAAACCTTTAAAAAACAATTAGATAAGGCCAGAATAGTTGGATGAATGTTACCAAGTAGAAAATAGGTTTGTATAAAATAAGAAATATAATAAAATTATTTTTTGCTTATTATGTTACTTATTTTCTGATGTTTCGACAAAGGTGCTGCAAAGCCTCCTCCACACTAGTGTGAAAATGATACTTGGATTCACTAAACATCAATAAAAGTTTATCAGTGAAAAAGAGATGCTAGCTACAAACACATCCAAGCAACATACTCATCATTTGAGCCACATCAAGTGTTAAATAATCATTAAAAAAGTTAACTTAATTGAAAAATTTAACAAGTTTGTTAAAAAATCTGTGCTTACACAACTCTATTAAATTCAAAACCTCAAATTGGCCTGTACTTACCAGTGGATGAATTATACGTGATGCGAAATCTGAAAAATCTAATGTATCTGATAACTGATCAATGGTTTCCATAGCAACCTTGCACACAACTGTAGGACAATCGGCAGCATCAAATAAGCGTACAATAGGAGGGAGTACAAGATGTAGGTAATCGTCTAGATTGCTGCCAAACTTTTGTAAGGCAGATAACAACTGAAACAGAAATTAATATGTTCTTAAATTGTTGTTTCAAGGATGTACTGACCGGGTGCAAAATTAATCCACATATTTGACTCGAAACACTGAAACATTCAGAGAAAAAATTTAAATATATACTGCAACCTCTAAATATGTAAACCTGTCATGAGTATAGATTGCTGTAAATCTTAGCTAAAAAATTATTTTTTTTAAATAAAATTTTTAATACAACAAAGTAGGTAGGTTATAAATCTTAAATAACAACAAACATTTTTCAAAAAACCATTATTGTTTTTCATACAAAAAAGTAAACAAGTTGTAAACTACAAAAAAATGAGTAATAGAAATATCTCAAAATTATTTTTTAAAGCAGAAATATAATTTACATGTATTAATACTACTTGTGTTTCAAAAGTTACTAACTGATAAACAATGAGTTTAGGATTCATTAGATCATGCCATAAATCTAATTTTGTGTCCAATTTCAGCTTTATAATAATTTTCTTAAAACTGTAAACTGATACTCTACTTCAATCAAATATATCTCTATTAAAAATTGTTTTAAATTAGATAAATTTACATTGATAATAATCTAGACTGTAATTACAGACATATAGAAGAAAAGAAACAAACTAAAACGTTTGATATATTTTGGATCTTTTTTCCATTTAGTTTTTCTTCTTAACTAATTGAACAGGACAAGCAAAAGAAATATATCAAATACTCAATATGTTTCTCTCTTCTATGTGCCTGAATTTTACAAACAGTATGGATTTGAATAGTATAGGCAGGTATTACATTCTTCAAATTCAAAACTTTCAAGGTTTGAGTTTTACCAGAACTAACCTAACATTATTCTATATGTTACTAAAAATTTTACTGCAACATTTTATTTACTTCCTTACCTTGACTGTAACTGTTTTTTCTTTGCTGGTGTCATGTGTCAGAACACGAAGAATTTGAGGCATCAGTTGTGGTAGATAGATTTTGAATTCAGCCCCCAACGCTACTGCAATATGTTCAATAAGCAAAATTAAGGTGCTCTGTAAAGGACTATTGATGGTCCAAAATTCCTAAAAAAGTAAAAATAGATTAAAGTTATTGTTCATTATAATTATTATTATTATTATTACTACTAAAACTCGGAGGGACCTTTTCGGTGTAGAGCACTTAGCTGCAGCCTTTGTACTCTCTTCCCATCCCTACCACAGGACTAGCTTAGTGGATACCTACCTCCTTGCAGAAATTAAGTACCCACCTGATGCTGAATCTTCTGATATCCTCTGGTGTACATACCTGCCAGCCAAACCACTTTCTCCTTGCAGCTCCCAAAGCAGGACACTCACAGAGTACGTGGATTGGGCTTTCCTCTTGGTCCTCATCGCATCTCTTGCACACAGGGGACCTAGATTTTCCAATTTGGTATTGGAACCCCCTCAGATTCCCATGGCCTGTAACCAGCTCTACAGTAGCTCTGAGTTGATGTCTACTTAAGGAGAGTAGTTCTTTGCCCTACAAATCTCATGAGTAACCCCACAGTACCTTGGATTTGTTACACCCCAAGGTTAAATTCCATTCTTCCCTACACAACCTGTTTATATGTGCCGTAATCCTCTTGCGTCCCTCCTGAGGCGGCATGCCCACTGCCCTCAGCAACGGTCCTCGAGTTATACACCCTTATTTTGCTAAGGCGTCAGCTCTCTCATTCCCTATCCAGCCAGAATGTCCTGGAATCCAGGTTAGGTTGAGTGAATTATACTTACTCAGCTCTGCTAGAGAAGCTATAGTCTCAGCCACCAGCCTAGAGCTGGTACTAGCCTTACCTAAAGTCTTCAAGAGCTGCCTGACTGTCCGAGCAAATCCAGATAGTCTTGCCCCTCCTGCCAGACCCTATTATTTCCTCAGCACATAGTTTGATCGCGAGCACCTCACCTCCCCCTGGAAGACAAGAGTTGTAGTCCTCCAGGCGATGACAAAATCTGTCTTGGTGTCTTGGTCCACTAAATCCTGCTCCCACTCCTTCCTTCATCTTTGACCCATCGGTGAACCAGATTTCACCATGTCTGTGTCTATACTCCGCCCATGCCTCTCTTGCAGGAATATGGATTTTGTAGTTTCCTTTTTCCCTTTTAAGAGACAGTATCTTATCCTGAGGTTCTATCCAGAGCTCCTTCAGTGAATCCAGAAATAGCTGTTTATGAAGTTTGCTACTTGTCTTCCACTGCCCGGTACAACTTTGCCGGTATGCAGTTTTCATTGCCTCCATCCTAATTTGAAGACTCAAGGATGGAAAACCCAACATAACCCTCATGGCCGTACATGGTGTGCTTCTCCTTGTAGCTGTTATGCCTCTAAGGAAGAGCCCCTGCGCACGGTCCAGCATTCTTTTACTTGTTTCTTTCTGTGCCCTGTCCCACCAGACGATTGAGGCAAAGACCAACCTCGGCACCACAATGACGGAATAAATCCAGTTCATCTGACGTGGACCCAAACCCCATCTCGTGCCTATTGCTCCTCTGCATTGCCAGAACGTAGCTATGGCTTTTTTGCACTTATCCTCCAAGTACTCATGCCAGAGTAGCTTCCTATCCAGAATAACTCCCAGATATTTAGCGCTCTCAACGTAGCTTATTTTGGTATTACCAACTTCCATCATCTCCAGCGATTTAGTTTTATATCGCCTAGTGAAGATGAGTGCCACAGATTTCTCTTCTTGAATGCATAGTGCATTCTCCCTGCACCATGCTTCTGTTACCTTGAGTGCCTCTTGAAGCAGGTCTTTGAGGACCTCTTCAAATGGTCCCCTAACAAGGATAGCTATGTCATCCGCATATGCCATCCGGGTCCAACTGACCCCTACGACCCCTATTCTCTCTCTCGTCCTTCTCTTCCGGGTCCTTAGAGTTCCACTTAAAAGTGACCTCTGCAGTCCCCAGGAAGGCTTTCCCATCTCTTGCCTTTAATAGTCTGGCCGATGCCTCATCCAATCCTAGGCAGAGGAGGCTTGCAGGTCCCCGCTCAATGCACTGTAGGATCTTCCACTTCGAAGTGTCAATTTCTGGGTTTTGCATCCCCATGAGCTTGACCAACTGAGTGGCCTCCCTTTTTGGTGGTGGTACTAGCACCGTCACTTTCACCCTTTTGATCAGTTCATCAGGCAGGACTAGCCTTGCCTGAGTCCCGTCCTCGAGCTTAACTGACGGTACCACTTCTCTCAGCCATTTTGCTGATTCCTCCTCAGCACAAATAAATGCTGCGACTCCATCCCTTAGGTAAGTGTCTCTGAACCCCGGAACAAAACCTCTACTAGGAGTGTCCAAAATCCGGTCCATGACGGTGCCCTTAAAGTGGTCGAACGCCGCCATCTCCATTCTCACGCCTACACTATCCCCAAAAGTCACAAGAACCCTTAATAGGTTGGCGGAGATCGACGAGAAAGACGGCCCTCCCGGCCCAGCAGGCCTAGGCCCTCATCTATTCCTCTTGACCTCCAACTCTGGAGTAGGATTAGACGTACTCCTTTCCTTCCTTTTCCTCTCTCTCTCTTGTCATACTAAGGTCCTACCGGATCCACTGGCTTCCGGGACGACAGGGCGGGTTCTAGCCCCAGCCTCCGTCAAACCCTTCCACTGCCCGGACTGGTGTTCATTATAATAGTACAGTAAAACATTGTAGATATTGGAAAAAACATAGATTTTCATTTCTGTAGAACCAAATAATAAAATCATAAAATATAATTACAAATATATAAACTATTATATGTTTATATTGCATTAAATTCAAAATACACCTACAAATAAAGTAATAAATGAAAAAGTAAAATTTATATTTCATTCTATACCAAATTACACCTACAAGTAAAGTAACAAATAAGATTTTATATTACTTAATAATATAAAGAAAGATTTTTTAAAGTAAATTCCTACTCAGGTTAAAGAAAAGTTATATTTTAATTACTTTTTATTAAATAATTAAAATTAAAGTGAAATTCACAAATAATAATAAGCAATTAAGTAGCATAACCTATGGTTAAAAAAGCTGTTCCACCATAGGTCTGATAACCTATAATACAGAATCAGCTGTTTTATCAAATCATATGTTATCACTTATTTTAAAGCAAATTTTAAAAAACAACTATATTGCATACCTTGCCCCTTTGTGAAAAGTTTTTCTTCCATATAAAACTAATTAATATTTGAAAAAACTGTATTAACCCGGCAGAGGTCGCGTCACGGTCTTTTCCACCGGGCCTTCACCATTTTCTTAATATCTTGAACTACTGATTTTTGTAAGCTTCCACCCCCTCAGTACCTTCAAATAGACTCGCCCACTGTCGAATGCTTTGTATTTTCGCTATCACCAACGAGTGTCTTAGTGTAGCAGCCTAAACAAAAGCAAGTGTGGAAAACACCGTGCGTGACCCCTCGCATGTGCCAAAGTGTGACAATTTTTAATTTTGATTTTTTGTTATTGATCGTTTAGTGCATTGTGTGTTATATTTATTTTGTTATTACGCAATATGAATCGAGCAGAGGAAGAAAGATTTGCTAGAGTGTTAGATAGCGTGGAAAGGAAAGAAAGGCGTGAGGAAGAAAGGTTTCAAGATCCTGGTAATGTTAGAAGACAACTTTTCTCTGAAAAGAAACATTGAAGAGATGCAGGGCCTACAGCCACAATGGCGAAATATTACAGAAGATGCACGTGAAGGACGATGCTGTCTATGCAACTGCAGAAAAAATAGGAAATAAAAAACTCGGTGCAACAGCTGCGTTAGATTCATGCAGGGAACACACTGTACCTTCTTGTCAAGACTGTGCCACCCAAGGGCATCAATCGGATGAGGGACTGTAAAGAATTTCATTGCTATAACCCTCAGGTGCTTAGACATATTGTATGTAACTTTTTGTTTAAAATCATAAATTTACTTAAGCTTTCAACACATTTTGATTCAAAATTGGTTCTTTTACTTTACAGCTATTGTAAACATCCAGTACATTTTCTTATTCAGAAATTAGTTTACTTTCAGAATATATTATTAAACATAAGTATTTGTAAAAGAGTCCTTATGTTATGACAACTTATCTAAAGTCTTGTATTTATTTAAAAAAATAAATTTGTTAAATCTTAAAATATTATTTAAAATTATTAATACATTATTGTCACAATTAAAATCAATAGAACTTAAGTAAATACATTATACTTAATTACGATGTTTGTATTTTTAAAGTAAAATATTGTTCAGTATTTTTTTTCATATTAGTAAAATGACCTGGTCGAATCCACCGTGTGCGATCCCTTGCGTTTTATTTTTCACGCGACCTCTGCCGGGTTAAAATCAAGTTCCATCCACTACAGTTTAAAAAAATGTATTTAAAACTGAGAGGATGAATAAAAAGTATTTTATTAACAACTGAAAATTTGAACAAGATATATATCAGGAGAGATTGAACTATTAGAAGGAATTTAAATAGTAAAGTCTATAAGGAATTTAAAAAGGAAAAGTCAATATTGCAGTCAATACAAAATTACACCTATATATAAAGTAATAAATAAATAGTGAAAAATTCCTTCTTTTATATTTATTAGAACATTTCATAAACATGAATAGCTTTTGACTAACGCTACTCTAAACTTTTCACCAAACCTAATCGTCAACATTAATAAGAATCTATTAACCGACATTGTGTTCTAAGGACGTGGTCAACTAATCATGACACATTAATGGTAGCAGACATAGAGACAAGCACTCTGCTCTTTATTTTTTTGGTTCAAGAGTTTATTTTCTGATATATCACGTAAAAGGTAAAATCTCTATGCTATCTAAGGGATATCTATTACCTCTCAAAACTTGCATCATAGATAAGGATAAATATTTATTGCCCATTATTTGTCCTTTTATCAGATATTCTAGGCAAGATATAATGTTTTAACAATTTTTATGTCAAGTCTACTTTCTCACTCAGTATAGTTTTTACTCAGTGTCTGTCACTCATGTTTGTTGTGTGTCGTATTACTGTGAAAATGTGATATGTTTACCCTATGCCTCTAAGTAAAACTTTTTACTTGTTGAAAATTTTACGTGGCTGAATTATATAGGATGATGCATATAAAACTCATGGTTTTCATTAGTCCATTGTTTGAACAGGAATATGCCGAAAGGTTTCATTTGCCTATCAAATGACGCAGGGGGCCTTGAAGTTTTGATTTCAAATCACGCATTTGTCCAGAGATGACACTGCATGTCATGCCAGAGCTGTAGGCATTTGTCAACAGATAGCGCAGGTGGAGTTGCGACTTGCAGCTGTTTATTGTTGTTTGTTCGAGACAGTTTATTGCTTTTTCTTTCCGGTTTTGTTTGTTTGAATCAGTTTATTGTTTCGTCATTCACGTTTTGTTTGTTTGAGTCAGTTTATTGCTTTGTCGTTTACGATGCAATAAAGGTTAGAGTAACGTCTATTTCTTGTTAGAAACTATTGGATAACGCAATCGGCCATAGGCACTAAAGGGAATTTGGTGTTAGAAATCGTCCAGACAGGAACACAATACTGCAAATGGTACACAAGTTGGAAACAACAGGACATCTTGTGAGTGAAACTGGCAAGAATCTGGCCAAAGTTACTTTGAAGACCACATAACCACCAGGGATTTGTGGCCGCCAAGATCACTAGACTTAACCACACCAGACCTCTTTTTGTGTGGTTATCTAACGGGAAAAGACTATACAGCCTCAGACTTTGATGATCTGATGAACAATAATATAACACACAAAATCAACAGTATTGACAAGCAATGCTCCACCGAACAGCCAAAAACACGGAGCAACGTTTTCAGCTGTGTCTAGAGGAGGTTAGAGGACATTCTCAACACAACGTTCAACGGCTAATCAACCTCCCAGATATTCTGTACATATAGAGAACAATAACACATTATTTCTATTTTTCTTTTTAAAATAAACAAAGTGAAAATCATGAGATTTATAAGAATCTCCCTACACTATCTGCAGAGGTGTTAGTAAATTTGATAATTACATTATTACTAGGCTAATCTAATATGTGTACAGAGCTAAAATAGTACCTTAATGAGTTGGAAGATGTCATCCAAGTAATTTCGAATATGCTGCTTGACAATTGCAATCAAAACTGCTAACTGTTGAAACAAAAACTCCCTGAAGTTGACATCAGCTGTTCGAATAACATTCACGAAGCTTGGCATAACCTGAGTTATGTAGGGGACACATTTAATACCCAAGGACTTGAATATAAAGGTAACAGCCTGAAAAAAATATTTGGAATAAATCATATTACAAACACTAAACTTATGCGATTGAGTATAAATATTCTTCAATTACAGTAATACCTCTACTTACGCTACCCCGTCTTCCTCGATTCCTATGTTACGCGCTTTTAAATCATGCGTCCAAGTTACGCAGGAACTGGCCTATTCTGGAAGAAAATGCCTAAAGAACTTTTATAGCGCATGAAAAATATATATTTCCATGTTTTAATGCCGCCAAAAACCGACTGATAGTGATGGGGGGGGGGGCGCAATACAGCTGTTGAATGTAAGTTACAACCTCTCATAGTTTATAGCTCAGAACATCCAAGGGTATTAAAAATATTTCTAAGGCTAGCTTGCCCTTGATTTTGATGTCGAATCGGAAAGCTTGGATGACAGCTTCCCTTTTGGAGGACTGGTCTGGTCATCATTTCATACCTCAAGTTAAACGTTATTGTCGGTCTAAACAAATTCCTTTTAAAGTGATGCTATTAATTGACAACGCACCGGGTCATCCCCCTACTACTTTAACTAATTTCGACACACGTGTGAAAGTGATATTTTTGCCACCAACACAACTAGTTTACTTCAACCGATGGATCAGGTAGTTATCAAAGCATTTATAGCTTATTACACAAGACGGTCATTTGCGAATCTGCATGAAGCTATAATACAGAACAACGAGCTCTCTGTTAAAGATTTTTATAAACAATTCATGTTTTGGATGCTTTGAGAATTATTGGACAATCTTGAAATGAAATTTCACACAAAAAACTTTGAAAGACGTGTGTCTATTTTTCTCGGGTCTGATGAAATTGCGGATGTAATTGAAGAAGTTGTCGGTTTTACCAGACAACTCAATGTAGAAGTGGATAGTGATGGCGTTCAAGAACTGCTGGATTTACACAACCAGTAGTTGACAATTAGTTGATTAGCTCATAGAAATGTGTGAGCAAGAGCAAGTCCTTAAAAACGAAGATTCTTTAGACCCAGTTGACTTAGAAGATGAAATGACAGTTAGAAACTTGACAAAAGACCTTAGTTTAATCGAGCAGAGCTTGCAAATCTTAGAAAACATACACTCAAACGACGAGCATATTCCTGTCACAAAACAAAAAAGGTAGCAAGTTACGAGAAAATTCTGATTGAGAAGAAAAATCTTCAATTCGTCAAACGAATTTACTAGGCTTTAATGAACCCTCTATGTCAATATAACTTCTTTTTATTAAATTCTTTGCAATATGTATGTGTACAATACAATTTTTTGTTGCATTATGTATTTGAGATTTTAATACATACACATTTTTCTTCTAAGTTATTGGTTTATTTAGTCTTTGGTCCCAATTAAACATCATTCCTATGTGATTATATGTAAAATAATACCCCGACTTACGCGAATTCGTTTTAAACAGTTATCGCTCGGTCCCACCTATCGCGTAAGTACGGGGTATTACTATACTTACATTATAACTATTTGGTATTATTTTTGTTTATAAAAAAAAAAATTTAATTTCTGAAATTATTGTTATGATTAACAGTTTCTGTAGACATAAAGTAATTGACATTTTAAAATAACTTAATACTACTTTAAAACCGTAAATTAAATCTATAAATTTTAAATTAAATCTATTATAATACTTTCTTTTAATTTATAGAATGCAATCCATTGTATGTAGTATATTAAACAAGGTCAATGTAAAAAAACAACCTTAAAAAGAACTATCATATGCTGAATCATATTACAACTATAGTTATGTTTTGGCCAATAAAACTACCAGTATAGATATTTAATGTATTCACTTCACAAAAGAGTTGAAATGTTTTAGTGAATCAGTGAGTTTACATAAAACTTTGCTTAAAACTTGGGATGATTTGCCAAAATAAGGTAAAAGCTTCACTACTTTTGAACTTGACTATACAAGCCAATCACATTATCATGAGCAGATTTAAAAAGGGCAGAACATAAATAATGAAGAACAGAATGACCATCACGATTAATAGATAATAAACATATAAATGTTGTTTGATCCTTATTTAGAAATCATAACTGACGGTCTAAATTAAAATCTTTTTTAAACAACAAGAACTTACCAACACTCTTATTTCTTATGTTTTTGCTAGTATTTTATGGTTAATGGGAAACCAATGGAAGCTAGTTTTATCTGTAATCGTGCAAAGTCAAACAAAGCACCTGGATTTCCTTTGAACACAAAGATTTCAACTAAGAAGCAAAACTGATAGGTAATCCAAACAAAGATAAGGGGGAAATGCTTTCAGTACATATAAAATTATTATAAATTGTACAGTTTTAATTGGTCATGGCATTATAAATGAACATTTTCCTAGCATTAAAAATTGGATCAATAATTGAACTGAAAATAAACAGGAAACCCAGAAGCTTATAAATCATTGCATAAAAGAGAAATATATTTCAGAAAAAATCCTCTGGAAAGTCCTTGGTAACAATATAAAAAAAAAATGTTTAAGTCAATTCCTACAAAATTTTATTTGTTACATTTTATTAAGAAAATACAATTAATATAAATATGTATATACATATGACAGAATCACTATATTAAGTGGTAATATTTAATTAATTAGAGCTTAGCTAGTGAGAACTCACGAAGGTAAAAGTCAAAAGAGTGAACTCAAAAACTCACGAAAATTTAGTTCTTAACAAACAAACACACAACAGACTAGTTTCGGCGACGATGTCGCTTTCCTCAGTGCTTGGCTACTACTATTTAGTAGGTGACCTTATTAGAAGGCGACATCGTCACCAAAACTAGTTTGTTGTGTGTTTGTTTATTAAAAACTTAATTTTTGGTGAGTTTTTGAGTTCACTCTTTTGACTTTTACCTTTCTGATTAAGTGGTAAAATAGAAAGTGTAACTAATTAATTTAATTTAATTAATATTTGAAAAAACTATATTAACATCAAGGGTCATCCACCACAAGTTTTAAAAAGATGTATTTGAACTTGAGTAGATGAATAAAAAGTATATTATTAACAACTGAAAATGTAAACAAGATATATAAATATATATAGGGAGAGTGTGAACTAATAGTAGGAATTGAAAAAAGAAAACTTATAGAAAACACAAAATATAAGCATTTAGGCCATGGTGATGTTTTGTAAGCCAATGGGACATGTTTCATAGAGGTAATATAAGCATACTTTGGTAGAAGGGTCCCATTGTGGTTTAAGTGTGTAGTTTTAACCTATCGTTGTATCCATCTCTTGGAATGCTTAATTGTTGTAAGGAACCTCTCTCTTATAGTTTCATATACATCTTTAAGTAGCAGATTTCTAACGATGGTAATGTTGGCTTAGTGCCCAAGTGCTGAATTTCAAACATGTCGCCATTCAGTTTAAATCCAACCAAGACATCAACTTCTTAAAATTTAATTAATGAATAAATATTTTTTTAAACTGTAACAACATCAATTGCCATCCACTACATACAACTATTCTTTGAGCTTGTGAGGTTATGTTAATACAAATAAAAGACGTATTCAAAACTCACAAATTAATCATTTAACACATACGCGTTTCAATAACAGTCATCATCATCAGCAAGTGTTGTTACTACAAATTTTAACCTACATAAGTTAAAGTTTGTAGTAGCAACACTCACTGATGATGACTTTTTCATTGAAACGCATATGAGTTAATAATTGATTAATTTGTGAGTTTTGTGTATGTCTTTTATTTTTATCCACTACATGTTAAATATATATATATATATATATATATATATATATATATATATATATGAAGTTAATAAATTATCAATTTTGAGTAATTTTATCCACCATTAAGTGCAATAATTTTACCTTGAGTGATGAGGCACCTTTCGGTCTTTGACCATTGTCGAATCACTGGTCAGTGATTCGACAATGGTCAAAGACCGAAAGGTGCCTCATCACTCAAGGTAAAATTATTGCACTTAATGGTGGATAAAATTACTCAAAATTGATAATTTATTAACTTCATAAAGTCAGTGCAACGAAAAAACAATGGATAATATTAAATATATATATATATATATATATATATATATATATATATATATATATATGAAGTTAATATATTACTATTATAAGTAATTGTATCCACCATTAAGTGCAACGATTTTACCTTGTGTGATGAGGCACCTTTCGGTCATTTGACCATTGTCGAATCACATTCAAGGAGAGTGTGGTCTAATAGAAGGAATTGAACAAATATAATAGAAAATGTTTTTTAAATACCTGTACAACCATAGTGTGATGTTGTGAGAGAGTTGGATCCCTTATAATACGCATTAGAGTAGCTATAGCAATGGCTGGATAATATTCCTCTAGTGATGATGCTGAACTCATATTTACCAACATTTCACTAGTAGTCAAGTCTGGAAAAGAACCAAAAATATGTATGTTTAATAATTACTAGGGATGGGCCGATTCCGATTCTCGATTCCTGGAATCGTCGATTCTAGGTGGTATCGAGGAATCGTCGATACTCGATTCTTCATCATAAAAGTGTCGATTCCGATTCCTATTTTGTTAACTATTAAAATATGTGTGTGGAGTAATTTATTGGAAAAATAATTAATTACCAACTATGTCCTATTTATGTATTAGTTGATTTGAATGAATTAAATGATAAAAGTAAACGAAAATATTATTATTTATGAAGCAACAGCAATCAAGATCGTAACCATTTCTGGTTGTTTGACATCGCTCGTCTCTCTCTCTCTCTCTCTCTCTCTCTCTCTCTCTCTCTCTCTCTCTCTCTCTCTCTCTCTCTCACTAGAGTGGGTTCAATACTCTCTCTCTCTCCCCCACGTGTCTTACTGCCACTGATTTATAAATGTCAGAACAAAACACAAAAAAGTACAGTAAAAACTCGATTAACCGTGACCATAACGGTTGAGCGAATAGACGGATAACAGAAACACTGTATTATTCCTCCGAAACTTAACCTCAATAAATTATATTATAGACAGATATCACTCTCACAGTAATGTAATATATTTGGGAGCGAAAAGAAAATAAACACGATTGTAATACCAAATGAAACTATTTATTACATGATAAACAGATCCGCACAGTAGCTACAAATGTAGCAAAATAATGTACAGTAATATAAACTTACAGGTGAAATAGTTCGTGTAGTTTAACAAAGCGAATGCGTCACTGCACCTTAATACTTTAGCTGCCGGCCACAATATCGGCAGCAATATCTTTGCTGTTAGTGCTGTAGTTTTTATTACATATGTATTATTATAATGTAATTTTTTGACATAACCTATTTGGTTCCTGATGGCCGATCGTTATTTGTCGGTCGAGGGCGGAGAGGGGGCGAAGCTTACCTCACGCCTATATATAGCGACCGCGGAGAACGATTGGTATCATTCTAGTTTGTAACTTCTTGTGTGCTAGATTGTGTTTTGTAACAAGACCCTCTGATGATGATGACATGGTCATCGAAATGTACATAAGGGTTTAATCTTAAGTAACTTGTCTTATTTGTTATTTTTGATTATTTTTGTGGTATTGGGGTTCTTTTCAATATTTTTATTGTAATACAATATCGGCGTTTTCATAGAGAATTGCCAAAATATTTTAAACTCATTTTTAAATAATGTGTTCTTATACTTTGTTCCCCTATCATATCTAAGTATGAATATACGTTTCTTATCATAATATTTATAAAAATACGTGTCGGACCAACTGGCCCAACATAGTTTTTTGCTACCGTAAATGAAACGTAAATAAACTCCGTCGGACCCGACATTGTTTTTGATTTAATTAAATTTTATTATCTGTGCAACACTGTTTTGATATTTTTTGTGTTTTGTGTTAGCAAGAAACAACAAAACCATAATTTCATGTCCCGGTTACCCAAATAATAAACTGACTGGTGATAAAAGTGTTTTGGCGCCTATCACTAAGACACGTAAACGTGTCACATGTGATTGATTTGTGTGTTTATAAACATTTTATGAGTAGAACTGAAGTGTAATATATTCTCTCTTTGATAAGTAATGCTACAGGTCCAGTAAATACTATCCAAGATTCATAATAAGTAAAAGTTTTAACACCAAATAATTTACTTGTTAAGGACTTTACGTTATAATTTACTTCCTAGTAAGGATGAGTTTATCTAAGTGTATCAACGTTTGTACTTAACTTTCACAAAGTCCGTTTTTAAGGATTATTTTACGACTAAATATTTAGTCAATATTTCCGACTTACTTTTAAGGTTTTGTGAAATTTTGAAAACAGTAGTGAAAATCATTACAATACGTCATAACAAATGTGTGTCGGCCCGTAACTACGGACAAAAAGCTCTTAGAATAACATCATGTTTTTAATCTCGTCGGCGTTTATCTATTAAACAAAAACCATCGTAATTACATCTGTAAGTAGTGTGAAGCTTGTTGTTAAATACTGTGCCTTAATTTTTCCAAAAGTAGCAACACCAGCTGAGTAGTACTAATAAACATAAAGCGTTAAGAGGCCCGACGGTATTCGGTTCAGGGTACTGGCCGTCGCGTCAATTCGATGACGGTTAACAGAAACTGACGGTGGAAAACCACATAATATATCAAATATGAAAAAGCACTTAACAACATTCATTTTGCCCAAATTTATCAACAAAAAAGATCTATACTTGATGAAACTTTATCCTCAGACACAGGACCTACAAGTGATAGTCGGTTAAAAATCAACTGGGATTGAGTAATAAATACAAAATAGGCCTGAATCAGTTGCACTCGTTCCAGACACCTGCAGAAAAAAGGTCCCACCAGATGTGGAGAAGGTATGCCCCACTAATCCACAATGTTGAGGAAGAAGGTACCCCAGGGGAATTGACAGTAGAAGAAGGAGTAAACCCTTATCTGGGGGAACCATTAGCCAGTCCAGATTGTGATGTTGGGAAGTATTAGGCAGTACAAAGTGCCAAATACCCTCATTTAAATGCAATGGCAATAAAATACCTGTCTGCCCACTCGCGACAGAGTTTTCTGAAAAACCTTTCTCAACTTCAGGAGTTATATATGACAAGCGATGAAATTAGCTTGACCCACAACATGTTAAAATGCTTGTGTTTTTGAACAGAAATGTACATTACCTGCCAGACTTTTAAATATTAAAAACTATCCTATTGGTATTAATTTTTTACTTTTTATGTTGTTCATTTGTTTTTAATTTTTTATTTTGTTTTGAGAGACAATGTAAACAGGCTTAGGTATTTTTTCAAACATCATAAAATAAGTAAAGTTCACATTTTTAACTTTAAAATAAGTCATTACTTTTATCTGATATGTTTTTATGCTTTTAAAAATTCCTATTGATAAATCAAGGTTTGAAGGTTTTGTGTACCCTATTACATTAAAACAGAACTTTTAAAAGGTTTTGCCATATGACCAAGATGTTAACTAAATTAATTATTAGAGAACTAGCATGTAAGCTAATATAACTTGAAAGAATCGAGAATCGACTAAAGAATCGAGAATCGAACGGAAAATTTTAGAATCGGAATCGGAATCGAAAATTTTAGGAATCGGCCCATCCCTAATAATTACTATAAACATCTATAAACAATGAAATTTCTTGTTGTTTTGCACTTTCTTCTCCAGTTTGTGCCTTCAGAAAGATTTAGTAAAAACAAATTAGCTACCAACCAAAGTTACTTATTACATGGGATGATGCGAGAAACTAAACTGTTATTGTAACAGTGTGATAAAGAACACAACAAATCAAAAACATACTAGATTTTTACGCTACACATTCTCTACCTCTTGTTTGAATTCAGCTTGTTCTCTCAATCAGTCCACCTGTACTATTACTTGAAAAAAGTGTTTGAGGGTTTTCATACTACAGTTAAGTACAGTCAACTCCCAATTATCCACGGACAAGTTAACTGCAATGTACATTGTCCGTAACTGCTATCGAGAATTTTTTTAAATTCTGGATTTAAATGAAATATGATAAACAATATGTAAATTCATACTGATTAAATAATCATTCTAGAAATATCGAACTGGGTATAATTCGCAGTTAAACACGAATTATTCATTATGCTGCAATATATTTGAGGTGTATAGTATGTACAGTACTATATCACTTTAAAGCCAGCGAGCTGTATGGTGAAAGTAACTTGGAAATTACAGGCAGACTTGTAAACAGGAATAGGATGATAGGATAACAGTACCATTGTAGACAATTTAATTTTAGCGAAAAAAATT
Source organism: Prosapia bicincta (assembly GCA_036971475.1). Classification (NCBI taxonomy): domain Eukaryota; kingdom Metazoa; phylum Arthropoda; class Insecta; order Hemiptera; family Cercopidae; genus Prosapia; species Prosapia bicincta. The sequence continues at coordinate 20,628,939 of JBAIZL010000006.1, read as the reverse complement.
ATACCAGGCGACAAAGAAAGTTATCTGAGATAAGAAAAAAATTATGAAAACTCTCGCTTACGCCCCAAAAGTTTACAGTTTTGGAAAAATGTAATTCCCTTCAAACGAGGTGCTAATAGTGCTGGTAAAAATGCACACTGACCACCCCCAATTCAATGCATATAAAATTAATCAAAATATGCCTTGAACTTTTTGTTCCACTTTAAAAAGTCGGAATGGTTTAAAGACAACCATTAAAATATAAGTCATGAGTCACAATCAGGCGAGCTATCTTCAGCAAAATCTGACTCTTAGTTCAAAAAAGTTGGTAACTATATTCTACAAGGTTGCTGTTTAACTATTAAATAAGTGTCCGAGTTAGTAGTAATTTATAAAGAAAGCGTTAGACAAATTCTTCACAAAAGTTTCAAAATAAACTAAATGTATTCGAAGTTGGTTCAACAGTGTCTTACAGAAAGAATCTAAAAGAAACAATTGCAATTCATGTTTATTTGAGCATTAAAATAAGTATTACATAAATGAGAAAATAGTTGATAATCGCGTCAAAGATATTTATTTTAATAATGCAACGTTTTGGCAACTGGTCTGTTGCCCTTATCAAGCCAGAAAACAATATTAAATTGCTTTTAGTTACGCAAGTAAAATACTAGTACACTCATTACCATTTATTGAGTTTTTTAAAGTTTTAAATTATTGTAATGAGTGTACTAGATTTTATATGCATAACTAAAAGCAATGTAATGTTGTTTTTACGCTTGATAAAGGCAATGAACTAGTACCAATATGTTGCATTATTAAAATAAATATCTTTGACTCAATTATCAACCATTTTCTCATTTACAGTAGGGCATCAATAATCCGAATGTCAAAAATCTGAAATGTTAAAAATTCAAACGTTTCCTTCAATACTCGTTACACAGGCTGCAGGAAATCTCTGCTTTTTAGTTGGTTTTCTAATATTGCTGAACTTGGAGATATATTTGAGTGAAACTCGAGAGCATCTTCCCTTTACCCACTATGCACCAGGAAAAACCCGATTCAGTTGATCTTGGGACGATAGACAACCAACAAAGACAGTTTAGAGTGGTTCTGGCGGAGAATCCCCGTCTATGCGTGTAGCGGTGTAATTTCATGGTAAAACATTATTCTATGACTTAGTGATGTATATATCTTGTAATATAAATTATTAGTTTTATTTGTCAACATGGACATGATTTAGAAGGACAATGTAATAATTTAAAAGGGCTTTATTAATTTAGAGAATATTTTATAAAACTCCACATCAAAACCCAAATGGGCGAGGAATTCTCTGCTTATGCGAGTGACCACATTACAAAAGGTAAAGGTCTGTTAGTATAGAAGCATACATTTGTAAATAGGTAGTGAATTGTTTTTGTGAATTAAGTGCATTCTTCTGAATTTAAAAACACAAGTAAATCAAAGTGCAATTGTTATGTACATATGCAAGTAAAAAAAGTGTTTATTTTCATGTATCTTAATGTTTTTAGTGTAATTAGACATTTCTAGGTTATGTTTAAAAATCCGAACAAATCTGAAATCCAAACTCCCCCAGCCCCAATTAGTTAAGGAGTTTTGGCGCTTTACTGTATTTAAAAAAACAATTGTTTCATTTCATAACAATATTAACCTCCAGAATACTCTAGATAAATGAGTATAGAGAATAGCCCAATATATGGAAAAACAAGTCATGAATATTTTACCAGGACAAGCTCACGGCGTCAACAACTATTAACCACTTTTACATTAGTTTATGACTATCCGAACTTTAAATTTTGTAAATTTGTAAATACTTACTGAGACAGAACGTTTTCGATCGCTCTGTGGCGATCTTCATCAGTGTCTTCCCTGAGATCGACATGAAGATCGTCATGGAGTGATTTAAGTATCAATAAGTTTTTACAAATTAACAATATTTAAAGTTCGGACAGTCATAAACTAATATAGAAGTGATTAATTAAGTTTCACCAAACGTAATGGACTACAAAATTCAAGAGTTCAACAAATAAATCAACATATCCTTATGTAAATATCATATCCTTATGCTTGTTGCAAAGTTGAAATAGGCACACACCATTCCTTCTGAATATTCAGAATGTTTCATGCAGGGTCAAAACATTAATAGAAAAAGTTAAGGCCATATCTATAGTACAGAGAAAGGTGTAACCAAGCAGATACAAATGGAACTGAAGTTTTTTATTACCTATTGAAGCAAATCTAGGCTATAAAGAACCAAAGAAACAAATAACACCAATTGCCCCTCAGTTATCAGCTGACATTAAAAATAAAGTTATTATTGACACAAAATATTTTACTCAGTAAGTTGGTCAAAGACGTATAAGAAACAGCTCCAATAACTCATTCTGGCAAAATGAAAGAATTGGAAACATCCCTGCAATACACAGAAACATCAGCCCTCAATGCTTCACCAGAGGGCAAAATATTTGTTGCAAATAGGCAGGGAAATATTCTGTTATCCGAAATTTTTTACTATAAAAATATTGGCAAATACCACAAAAATAATCAAAAATAAATAATATTACAAGTTTCTTGAGATTGTGCCCTTATGTACATTTTGATGACCGTGTCATGATCATCATGTCCTATTACAAAATTACTAGACTTGGTAATTATTGTAAGACAGTAATTATTGTATGATTACAAACAGTTTAGTTTGTAAATTATTGTAATCTAGTTTGTAATTTTCTAACAGGACCCTCTAATGATGATGACATGGGCATCAAAATGTACAAAAGGGTTTAATCTTAGGTAACTTGTAATATTAGTTACTTTTGATTACTTTTGTGGTATTTGAGTTTTAGGCAATGTTTTTATTGTAATTTTTACTGTGGCACTGTGCTCTTGATATTGTATACTAAAGATTTTTGTCTGTATCAGCAAAAAGAATTGAATTTTTGTATAATAATGTTTGATGAAAGAAATTGTTTGCTCTCGTCATTTACTCTGTTGAAATTGTTGAGTGTTAAATCTGCTGGTACTGCCATAATCTAGGAAGGTATTGCCATTAATCTAGGCAGGTGGTATTGCCATTAGGTATTACTTACCATGACTGGACTCAGCTTCAGACTTGTCACGGGTCATTGAAAGTAAAGCCGTAGAATCTACCTGTGTGTCAATCTGACCTAAGTTCATCTTATGTTTATAAGGATCTAATGCTCCTAGGAGTCCTAAAACTCGTATTGTTTCACGTCTGAAAATAAAATAAAACACTTAAGTGAGATTTTGTTGATTAAATAGAAAATATTTACAAATAAAATACATGGCACTACTGTTACCCATACGAGGTCTGTTCAAAAAATATGCGGAGTGTTTGAATTTCGCGGCTCAAGTTAGTTTCAGGAGAATCCGCTTGGTGTCGCTAGGTTCATATAAATCAGCTGATTAAAACAAGGTATTTCAGTCGCAGATATCTTCATTTGTTGATGAGTTACATGCAGTTTAGTAAAGTGTTTTTTTGTTTGTCGGATTGTAAAATGGACAGCCTGAAGGAGCAACTAATTGCTGTGAAATTTTGTGTAAAACTAGGGAAATCTGCATCAGAAACATTTGCCATGCTTAACACGGCCTAGTTGGATCTTGTTACGAGATTTTGACTGAAAAATTGAAGATGCACCGCATAGCTGTAAAATTTGTGCCACGCCTGATGACCGACGACCAAAAAGCCAATCGCGTCCGGGTTTGTCGGGAACTGCTCGATTGTTCAAATGAAGATGAGAAATTTTTGTCAAGAATTATAACCGGTGATGAATCATGGGTGTATGGTTACGACATTGAAACCAAGATCCAATCATCCCAATGGGTGAGTCAAACATCCCCAAGACCCAAAAAAGCTCGCAAAGTTTGGTCGAATGTCAAAGTGATGCTGACAGTTTTTTTTTTATGCTAAGGGTGTTGTTCACTATGAGTACCTCCCTGAAGGCTCTACAGTCAACCGGATTATCTACATTAAAGTACTGAAACGTCTGAGGGACGCTGTCCGACGCAAAAGGCCAAAACTGTGGAGAAGTGATAACTGGTTTTTCCATCACGACAACGCTCCAGCTCACTCAGCACTCAGAACTCGTGAGTTTTTGGCCAAACACTAGATCACTGTTCTTCCCCCCCCCCTACTCACCTGACCTTGCTTCTTGTGACTTTTTCTTATTCCCAAAACTCAAAAAACCCCTCAAAGGAAGAAGATTTGAAACGATTTCAGAGATTAAGGCAAATGCGACGAAGGAGCTGGACGTCATCACAAAAGAAGCGTACCAGGACTGTTTTAACAAGTGGAAACACCGTTGGGATAAGTGTGTGTGTGTGTGTTGGGGAGGAGAGTACTTTGAAGGAGACACAGACGTGTAATTTCCAAATAAAGTACATTTTTCTTTATGACCTCAGTCCATGTATTTTTTGAACAGACCTAGTATTAACACTTTCAAGCCTATGCCCGAGAATAGATTGGGCCATTTAGTTAACACTAGTGTATAGCTTGGGATCTCGTATTTATTTCCATAGCAACGTAATTCCCACCTAATCTCAATTTTGTCGATATTGTTCTTTATATTGGTTATTCTACTTCACATGTCTTTAACTTTAGGCCAAGGCCAATCAGAGTTGCTTTCACAAACAAAAACTTAATTGCTCAAGTCTGGCTACCGAGAGCTATCAGACATTCGGTTGCTAGATGTTGGTTTGGTCAGATAGAGAGTGTTATATAAGTGCGAGTTAGTTGTTATTTGCTCTAAATTTTATCTATCAGTTATTTTGTTTATTTAATTTGTAGTTTGTGTAATTTTTCTTTAGGTTTTGATTTTGTTGTTTTTCGCTTTAAATATAACTTTCAGTTATCTAGTTTATTTAATTTTTATTGTTAGAGATATTACAATATAGATATAATGGCTAGACATTATATTCTTGTTAAGAATTGATTCATACGAGATACATTGCTCTTAGACAGTGACAGTGAAACCGATCTAGGCCGTGATACAATCGACATATGTTTATTGATGAACTGAATGAAAATGTGAATGACCAAATTTTAGAGAATTTTCTAAATTTTAAAGGAAATATTTCTAAATTACATTTTCTTTTACCTTTAAAATGATACGTAACATGCAATATTTATTTTCATTTCAATGTGAAATATGTGTAGTGAAGTTCAGTGATCAATTCTATATGTCAGTAATCAATTCATATGTGTATATTTCCTGAAAGCTTGTTTCATTCTCTTTACAAAAACGTATAGTTTGTTGTAAATATGGTATTTATTATATGTCAGGAATTTTTTATATTTTATTTAAAAACCTCCAGGCAGATTAAGGCATTAAGGGGCTAGGCTTCAAAATGTTAATTTATTTTTTAAAAAACTTGAGGTTTTTCTATACAACCATAGGACATTTATCTAAAAATAAAACTATATTTTATCAAGCAGCAGCATATTATATGGGATTTTGCAACATAACATCCTTTTTTCAAAACCATTTTAAACCCTTCAATTAAACCTATTTTAAGAAACATTAATATTTTTTTTATATTGTAAGTAAATATCTAAAGTTTTGTTTTACACAATTTTTAAAATCATATCAGTTAGACAACACCCCTTTTGTCCATACACTGAATACGCTGATTTCTGATATTTGTCATGATACTCGTCAGCACAGTAGTGAATATATTTGTCAATTTCTCCCCAAAAGCTTACCCTTCAGGTCTTGTAAGTTCGTTTACATAAATGCTAGATTTCAAATAAGCCCATAAGAAATCACAAGAGACCAAATCAAAAAATCAAAGTAGAATATAAAGTTCATAAGATGTTTGTATCATATTTAGGTTAATCCATTTCAAAACACTCAGGCATTGTTGCTCATCATTATTAATTTTCCATTTTCTTTAATCAACTATATTCCCTATAACTAGTTCCATAAGACAGAGAGTAGTTAACCATATTATTATTTACCTAAGAAACAAATTAATTTGTCAAACATTTTCTGTAAAACCTTGAAACAATGTAAATGATATTAACCCATTAAGGATCTAACTAAATGCACGCTATGGCAATTAACGAGTAGGCTTTAATTCAGTGCTTCCATTGAGTAGAGTTGTGCCACAAAATATTCTCACTTATACAGAACTAAATTTTATATATTTTTATGGATGAAATTTTTAAATTTATTACTTTGAATCTCATATAGTTTTTTATTATTATTTCTAATAATTATTAGTAAAAACATAAAATGATACTTAAAGTTTGAGGTTTGTGTGTTTTGGCTCTAGCTAACATCATTTGGTTCAGATGTACACAAAACATTCATTAACTTCAAAAAGTATTTTTATATGTCTATACTAATTTTTAATTTAGAATTTCATTTGACTGTGATCAAATTTGGTACATGTATTGTAACTTTACATGACAATATCAGTATACTCAATTTCACTCTCGCAATAAAGTAACCGCAGATTTTTCATTTTTACACAGTTATAAGACACACAACAAACATAAGCTACTAACCAAAACCAACTAAAAACTACACAGAGCAGGAAACTCAAGTTGACAAAAACTGATTGAAAGATCCATCATGTTTAGAAGGTCAAATTATAGTCTATAAATATCTTATTTTTATTTATGCTGTAAGTTTCGAGAAGCGAAACTTCCTTAGAAAGAACAGTAGTCTAGTGACTGTTACTGTATATAAATCCTCTTGAAGCAAACAAGAAGCACAAAAACTCAACATGCTCAAAAAATCAACAAAAATGTACTTTCGGGCCACAAAACCTTTTTTGATATTATTTAACACAAATTTAATGTGCTATTTAGGTTGAAAATAAAAATGTTGTCATATTTAAGGTACTTTTGTAAATTTTAACAAACCTATGAATGTAAAATAGAATTTTACCATATTCTGAAGACATAAAATGTTTGGGAGTGTATGTGTTAGTGTACATACATACTGGAACATATATTGACATGTCACTCTTGTCCATAGTAGCATTTACTTTCAAAGTAACTTCTTGTTTTGTCTTAATGCTCTTTTAAAGCAACAACAAAAACTCATGATGGGCTGGGCTCATCATCATACCCGCTTGCAATATTTTGTTGGAACAGTATTTGCTGTCTTCAAAATTTGGGTTTTAGTCAATAAATCGTTAAATAATTCATTAAGAGGACATAGAGAAGTTTCCCAGTTAGAGTTCTTTGACTAGGATATATATATTGTAAGTTATTTTAAGTTTCAATTATCAAATCACAAGTCTAAAAATACATTTATTATAAATAAATAAATATTTTTTTAAACTTACACATAAAATATAACATCAACTTTGAGTTGTTTTGTGGAAGAACTAGTAAGGGAATATTGTAATAAACAAGAAATATTGTGTCTCACAAACTAATTACATCAAATAACTTACCAACAGAAGAAAAAAGTCTGTTCAAATTAAGACTCCCTTAAGTTTTATTAAACTTCTAATTTATCCTGAACATCCCGTTACTAAATTACAATCTACATCCATTTGGATGGTGACTAAAATTTTAGAGGTCTTTTACTTCTTATCACAAAAGCGACACTGCAATATCATTCTACATAGTTTCATTATACGAGGTATGATAAAAATATACGGTGAATAATTTTTTTTTCAAAACGTAATAAACTTACATCGAATTTAATTAATCTCCTTCAAAGTACTGTCCTTGGCTGGCAATGCACTTATTCCAAAGTTGAATCCATGACGGGAAGCTATCTTTCAGAAGGGTGTTTAGCTGCTCGGCCGTGGCCCTCTCAATGTCAGGAATGGTGTTAAAACATTTTCCTCTAAGAACAGTTTTAATTTTTTGTAAAATCCAGAAGTCAAATGGTGCTAAATCGGGAGAGTATGGCAGATGTGGGCAAACAGGAAAACTTTTTTCGGCCAAAAACTCGCGAATGCACATCCCGAGATGTGACACTGTGAATTGTCGTGATGAAAAAGAAAGCCACTCCCCCATTTTCCTGGAGCCGTACCAGATGTTAAGATCTTCCGATAGCTCTCAAATAGTCATTCGCTTGTTTGAACGAACCATTGTTTATACTTTTTGCACAATGTTGTCTGTTTTTGAGGTTAATGGATGTCCTGAACGCTGCTCGTCTCCAACCGACTCATTTCCACTTTTTAGTCAGTCATACCACTTGTACACAGTCTTCACAGTTATCACATTATCGCAATACACAGATTTTAACATTTCGTGAGCTTCTTTGGCATTCTTTTGCAATTTAAAAAAAAACTTAGGTTAATGCATTGTTCGAAATCCTTGATGACATGATAAACACAAACTCACTCTAGCGGCTTTGGCAGTCGACTGACAAGCACCAGTGTGTTGAAACCTGTTACTGCCTGTCTCAATAGATCACGTTACTAGGCAAATTACATCATATGGATGTAGTGTCAGCCGTTGTCACTGTAAAAATTCATTCACTCCATTTTTTGATCTCACCTCGTATAACATATCTATCCTAAATTTTAATTTTGTAATCTTATCTAATTAAATGTGATAATTCTACTTTTTCATAATGCAGTTATAAATTTAGTCTTACCTAATTATTGGTTGCTGTTCAGTTTTTAGGAAGTTAATCAGTGTGTCTAATAATGTTGGATATTGGTTGTAGGGCTTAACTACAAATCCTGTTGCACCAACCAATTGACCCAAAGTCCACAACGCAACACCTCGTTTCTCAGGGGAACTGGCATCTCCCAACATTTCCAATAATATTGCTAGAAGTTCTCCCATCCACTGCTGAATTTCTGTGCCATTTACCTATAAGAAAAGCCCAAAATATATATACTTGATTGGTCAAAATATAAAAAAAGTACTAAATTCTAGTTAATTCTCAAGATTGAAAAATATTTCATTGCTGTATCGTTTTTACTTAATATTATTATTATTCATTTCTTTATATTAAATTAAACGAAAAAGACGCATAATATTAAACGTTAAAAATATTAATATTTGTTGTTTTTTAAATAATCAGTTGAAAACTTTCTTCATGTATTTATTTTCTCAACTTACAGCATTAACCTTTTGCGCTTCATAAGTGAACTGATTCCGTCATTACAAAATATCCTGTTCCGCTCCACTGTCGGATTCAGTTTGACATATTTTGCAACACAATTATTACATACTATGATATGTATGATGATTTAATGATATTGTGTACCATGTTCATTTGCTGTGTTATGAGAAGACAATGTTTATGTTTATAATGCTGATGGCCTTGTTTATCATCATTTTTTCTGTAAATAAACAACTGGTTCCAGACAGTTGTTTTCGATGTACTCCACAGTAAGCGTCAGACATCTAGCCTAGTTGATAGATTGCTTTTAATGTGAACATGTCTTCACTCATATCTCTTTTATTTATTTAGTATTTTGCTTTTATTTTAGTTCAAACATATGGTAAAAATATAGTCTTAGTGATTTTGGTTCTTTTTTTTAATTACTCTTTTTAATGTGTAGAAAACAAATATCAACTTTTTTCCACGGAAAATATGGGAAGTTATTTTTTTTACATTTTAAATGTTAGTCTGTAATGGCATGTGGGCCTAGGCCTATAGCGTGAATCGGGAGTGCAGTAACTACAGCGCACTGCACTATGTCTAGATTTGGTTGTAATTTTACACAACATTACTATATACCTATATTAAAATATACCTACAAAGTATCCAGTCAGGATAGATTTGGTAATAATTTTATTCAACATTACTATCTACATATATATTACAGGTAGGTATACACCTACAAAATATCCAGTCAGGATAGATTTGTTTGTAATTTTGGTAAATATTTAGACTTATTGCCAATGCAGACAATTATAGTGTGGCCGGTTCACGCTACAGGCCTACATGTTATTACAGACTAACAAAAATAATGTGGATAAAATTAAATTTGTCATATTTTCTGTGGAAAAAAGTTAATATTCATGTTCTACACATTAAATCGAGTAATTAAAAAAAAATCTTTTTAAACAACGTCATGCCATTACAGACTAACATTTAACACCTGAAAAAAGTAGCTTTCTGTATTTTACGCCAAAAAAAAGTTGATATTCATGTTCAACACATTAAAACCAGTAATTAAAAAAATTTTTTTTTTAAATCAACCTCATTAAGACTATATATCTACCAAATATATTATGTTACATAGATAAAGTCCTTTCTAATAGCCTTACAACTTGTGAGTAGTAGGCCTACTGTACAACTTGTCCAAATAACCCAAGATTACATCCAAAAATTTACTTTGACAAGTTTTACATTGTCAACAATTATAAACAATAATTTGAGGTGTTTTTCAAGTGGCCAAATAAAGGAATCTGTATAAATAAAATCAGCCTAAACAATTTTAAATAATTTTACATGATATTTTCCAATAATTTATATTCAGTCCTATATGTTTTTAATGGTACCTACTTTTGTAAATATATTTTTTGCTTCTAAATATAATGTTTAGTGCAATTTGTTTTTTTTTTAAATAATCACATCAAAGTGAACTATTATGTCACATTCAAACCTACTTGGAGCTGACTATTACAGTAGGTACACTATTCTTTGCATTTTTATGCACTTGCATAATTTTACATTTTTTAGAATAAATATTACAAAATAGATTTTTACATATATTTTGCTACTTATGCATATATTTTTATTCAGCATTATTTTGGGATTAAAATGACTCTATAATTCATCATAAGGAAAATGCTATTTCATTAACAAAGCTAAATATAATTATATTTCCCTAATAAAAAAAACAAAAAACGACATTTTATCAGGCCTACTGGATTCAAACATAATGTTTTCAACATACAAACCTTATATTACTGTTCTTCATTTTATTCTGAACGCAGTGGTATATAATAATATATTTACTTGAAGTCTTAATTTCATAGTGAATAATTAAACATTCGTGTGCAAAACACATGCTAACTAACTGGATCTGGTGGAGAGGCTGGCGACCAAATAATTAGAGTCCAAAAGGTTAAAAAAAAGATACATTAAAATTATATAAAGACAAAATTGTGTAACCAAAGTCAATTTAGTCAAAAACTATCTTCAGCAACTGCTGAACCATTAAAATATTGCCATTTATGCTGAATCTAAAATTATAAGATACTTGATTTCTTTAAAGGAATAAGTAACCCTAATAGCAGTGGTTAACATTTTCCAAATCCTAACCTGGTTATGTTAACATTTTATGGGTACTTAACAACTGAGATCAGACCTGAAATGTTGCTGGAATATTATTAATTAAGATTAAGTGGCCGCGTATTTGTGTGTATGTTTAACAGCTTGTTTGTTGAACCATGATTGAGAGCACCATCTACTTGAATGATCATTGCCTACACTTGCAATAATTTTCTTCTATCCCAATATCAGTGGATCATTATGTCCTTTTCAGATAGAGTAACAGATAGATAACTCTTTATGGCCCTGATATGAAGTATGCCTACTTCCACTTTCTCTGCTAGTCTGTACACTTTAGGTGTACCCCCCCCCCCTAAGTGATCCCCCCTACATCCCCTACCAGGAGGTTTGATGTTCATGTAAAAACCATCCCATTGACCATTCCTTCCTATGAGCCATAGCAAACAGTCATACTGGCTGATAACAATTTATAATTTTTTTTTTTTTTTTAACCCTACAACTGGCAGTCAAAAATCCTATAGTGGCGCGGTGTTTTACCCCACCGTAGAGGCTTTTTTTTAAAATATGTCAAAAAAAAAATTTAATAATTATAGTGATGTATAATATATCAAATTAATCACAAAAATGCACAGAATAAAACTATCATAAGGAAATATGTGACTCAACATTTTATTTCCATGGTTACAGCTCCAGAAAAAAAAATTAATATTTTGAAAGCACACATTTTAGTTTTTGACATTTTATCACTAAGAATCACAAAAGAATACTCACAACTCAACATATACAAAATAAAGATAAATTTATGTAGAAACAAAAGGTTCCAGTCATATGTACACTTATTTCTAATGGGTAAAAAGTTATATTCACAAACATACATACAAAACAACGCCGAAAAAACTGCCAGTTTAGTCGGATTCCTCGGATTCAGAGACTTTCCTTTTTTTTACAGACTTAGTAGGCCTGTAAAAGTGCTTCAGTGTTTTGTAACAAATTGGGTGTATGCCTACATTCCATCCAGGGCACCAGTATACACTTTTGACCCTCTTTACATCTTTTTTATCTACACAAATTGCACAAACACGGTATTTGCGTACGGGTAAGTGCTCCAAGAAATGTTCCCTATTACTAGTATTTTTTGGTAGGCCTACTTACAGACAAATGATAGATGGACTTGTCACTATTGTCTACCCCTCCCATATTGTGATTATATCTGTCAATCATGATTTGTTTCACTGCCTAAAGACCAATGCTTGCTTCTTATCATCTTATCCTCAGCATGACAACCGGTACTAATCAAGTAAACTGGTTTACGGCTTTTCTTCTGTTTATATTTGACCAATAAAACTTTGCCTCTGTTAGGCCTATACCGGTAATAAACACTTTTTTCGATTCCTAAATTCACACTCTTTACATTTACAGGCAGATCTTTAGTATTTTTATTGACAGTTCCTGTCAAAAAAGTATTTCTTGAAGCTAGTTCTTGGGCAAGAGGCAGTTTTGTATACCAGTTATCAGTAAAAACATGGTATCCCTTATCAGGGAGTTGACAAATTTGCAACCCATTGACAACAACTTTTTGTGTAAAAGGATCATCTCCATTAGCCAAAAAATCTTTCCCACTGTATAGTGAAACATTTAGTATATAACATGGAGACACTACATGTCTCAAATTTTTTTATACCGAATCTGCAGTGTTTTTTCATAGGTAGGTACTGTATAAATTTGCAGCGGTTCTTCATGCCTATCAAACTTTTATCTATCGAAATGTTTTGTTTGGGTATGAAATACGTTTTCATTTCAGCATTTATATATTCAAGAAGAGGCCTAACCTTTTGCCAGGGATCGTGGCCCGGTTGACCCCGACGTCTTCCGGTATTTTTTCTACGTCTGAAATGTCACTCCAACTATCAGCATCATCACTATCACATTCTAATAGTTCCCTAATGTCACTTGAAGTAAGTTGTCCATGATTATATTACAATAAAACAGATCGACATAACCTTAGTGCAGAACAAGCAACAAAGACGGGAGCATATACGTCAAAAACGTAAAAATTACGTCAGCTCCCAGCTGTCTGTTTGTCGGGAGATGTTTAGCAAGGCCATAGAGGTAAAAATATTCTGGGTGAACATAAAATGAAAGTCCACATCCTTCTGAAACTAACTGTGTAATGTACTACGCAAACTTATTATTAGATGCCGAGAAAAACATCGATTATAAAGCAACGGTTCGGTCGCCGTGTAAGACGGCGATGCCACTCCACGTAAAGCGTCTGTCGCCGTCTCATGCGGCGATTGCCAGTTGTAGGGTTAATGTAATGCTAAGGGTACTAGCTGTATTACATGGCCTCTAAGAATACATTTCTGCCAAATGATGTAAATATTTAGCGTTATCTCTGTCTCCCCTTTTATAATAACGCAGTTTAAGAAAACCTGTCTAACATAAAGTAAATGTTTAACATAAAGTGCAATACTTATAAACATATGGTCGTTTGTAGCACATATGATTTAATTTTGTAAAAATATTTTATTAGATAATTATTTTCCTGAAGATGCTGGTACTATTTTATCGGCAAAAAGCTTTGAATAAATATATTCATTAAAAGTATTCTTGTTTTTGAAATATTTTTAATTTATTAACTATATTACAAGAAATCATATCACCATAATTAATATATTATGTATATATATATATATATATATATATATATATATATATATATATATATTTAGGTTAGTTTTGGTTGGTAAAGATTATTTAGATTTTTTGGACTAGGAGACTGACAGACTTACCTTGGTAATTAATGAGAATTGAGAATTATTTTATTTCATTCTCTCATATTTCTTTTTGTGTTTTCTCTTCGATTGACAAAGACCACTGTGTGGTTGAAATATATCATTGTTTAAGTGCTTTTATGTGTTTCTATTTCAAGACTACAGAGTGGACTCTTACCAAGGTAAGTCTGTCAGTCTCCTAGTCCAAAAAATCTATATATATATATATATATATATATATATATATATATATATATATATATATATATATATCGCAATATGTTTTCTTGTGTATTAATAAAGAACAAAAGTCAAAATACAAATACAAGAATTATATTTGAATTTACAATTCAAAGCTTTTCGTTGGCTAACAGTACCAACATCATCAGGAATATTAAACAATTAAAATTAACATATGTGCAAATTAGGTGCAAATTAGATCAAATAAATAGTTATGCCAAATCAATTACAATGCTGTTAAAATTTTTTTTATTTTGCTGCCCTAACATTACAAACGCTGAATATATTATCGAATTTAGATTTTACTTGTATTTGTTCATTTATCAACTCATTATTAGTATTATATTTATGTATTTCTAAAGCTTCATAAATATTCATTCTCAGGCCTTTGTTAATTTCTTTTATAAGTATCATATTATCTATATTAGGAAATAAGTGATTATTATTAATACAATGACTAGCAAAATTTAATTTATAAATTTCTGGCTTTTTATATGCATTAAAATGTTCTTTATATCTATCTTTAAGTTTTTTCTTAGTTTGTCCTATATAAACTTTATTACAATAATCACATTCTAATTATTAATATACACCGTTTTTTTCATGCATATTAATAATAATATTATTATTATTCATTATATTTATTAATTTATTATTAGTATTATAAGCGAATTTTATGTTGCTACCTTTAAACAATTTTGTGATATTTTTTACTTCATTACCAAAAAATGTAAATGAAGTCCATATGACATTTTCATCATTATTTTTGTAAATTAGATTATTATTTTGTTTCTTTAAAATATTATAATTAAGTTTATCAACAGTTTTCTTTTTATAACCATTCTCAATTGCAATTTGATAGAAAATGTTTTTTTCTCTTATCTTGTTTTCATTATTCATAGGTATTTTATGTAATCTATATAATAAATTGTATAATGCAGCCATTTTTTGATTATACGGATGGTTAGAATTATTAGGTATAATTTGGTTAGTTTGTGTCGGTTTACGATATATGTTAAATTCAAATTCATTAATATGTCTTATAATTGTTATATCTAGAAAGTTGATCTTATTATTTTCCTCCATTTCATAAGTAAAATTAATATTTTTATTTATCATATTTATTTTATCTAAAATAGTTATAAGTTTATACCATTATTATTAGATACATACAATCCATCATCTACATATCTAAACCAATAACCGTTTTTATCAAATGTCTGTATAATTTTATTTATTTTATCATCTATATATTGTAAAAATATTTCAGATATTATATTCGATAAGGGAGAACCCATGGCAAGACCATCTTCCTGTTTGTAAAATTTATTATTATATGCAAAATAATTTTGATTTAATATTATTTTTAATGTATTTATAATTTCTAATATTAATTTTCTATCTTTTTCATTTTGCTCTAATCTAGATTTTATAATATTGAGAGTCTCTTTTATAGGAATATTTGTGTACATATTTTTTATATCTAATGATATTAATTTGGTTTTATTATCAATATTAATTATTTTTAATTTATCAATAAGGTTAATAGAATTACTTATGGTATGATTATTATTTAGTTTCATTTTATCTTTAAGAATAGATGTTATGATTTTAGATATTTTATAAGAAGAGGCATTCATAAAATTTACTAATGGTCTAATTGGTTTCTCAATTTTGTGTAATTTAATAAGTCCATTCATTATTAGTATTTTTGGATTATCGTTCATATAATTACTAATATTATATTTATTAAATAATTTATAAGAAGATTTTATTAAATTTTTTATTTCGTTTTGATATTTCTTTGTAGGATCCTTATATATTTCACTAAATTGATTTTCATTTATATATTTTTCTGTTTTATTTATGTGTTCGTCCTTATCAATAATTACAATAGCATTACTTTTGTCAGCTTTTACTGTAATTAGATTGTTATTTTGTAGTTTATTTTTTAAATCTTTTAAATATGTTTGTCTATGGGTTTTATTAATTTTATTAGTTTTAATTAATTTTTGTATTTCATGAGCTGCTTCGATTCTGGTACTATCTTGTATATTTTCATTTAATTTACTAATGGCTATTTCTGTATCTATTATTATATTGTAAATTCAAATATAATTCTTGTATTTGTATTTTGACTTTTGTTCTTTATATATATATATATATATATATATATAAGGAGAGTGTGAAGTAATAGAAGGAATTGAATAAAATAATTTGGTGTATAAAATTAGTTCAGTTGGACAGGATATTCCAAATATAACATAAATTAAACAAACCTCAGCTAAATCGCCTATGGCAGTGAGAACACTAATCACAACTCCAGGATTAGGTTCCGATTCCTTCAGCTTGGGCAGCAACACTTTTAGAATAGGTTCCATATAGTTTCGAATGAGTCGAGGTGCATTAACTACAAGGTGATCCAACATCCTAGCACTCTGCTCTTTATTGCGACCCATACCACTATGTTCCAGTTCTGTTAGAAACTACAACAAAAATTGTTTAATTGTTTTGATGAAATTCAAGATACACTATTTTTAAATACAAACAATTTTTTCATAACGGACTACCTGAATGAGCGTCTTTCGCAAAGAAGGCATAACGTAGGCAGGATTTAGACTGCTTAGTCTACCGATTGTGCTTACTGCTAACTCTCTGATTTCAAACACTTCATCATTCATAGCTACAAATAATGCACTCAAGTTCTCTGCTTGTGCCAAATGTTGGTCAAAACTTTCATCAAGTGAAGCCACTACCCAGTATCTTACTTCAGCATCTGCAATACAACATTAAAAGTTCTCAAGATAGTATAATTAAACCATATATGTAAACACCTGTTTTGTGTGTGTGTGTGTGTGTGTGTGTGTGTGTGTGTGTGTGTGTGTGTGTGTGTGTGTGTGTGTGTGTGTGTGTGTGTGCATGTGTGCATGAGTGTGTGTGTGTGTGTGTGTGTGTGTGTGTGTGTGTGTGCGTGTGCGTGCGCGCGCGTGTGTGTGTGTGTGTGTGTATCTGAATTTTACTTTGCAAAATATTTCTTAAATTTAATCTTAAATAAATTTTAATAATTTTAAAAATTAATCTTGTATACATGGATTATAAAATTTATACACAGTTACCTGTATCAGTAATGCCTACAACTAGCAATTTTCCTAACACATCGGCAACTGTCTGTGTAACTGTTTGAGAATGGCGACTGCTTGAACTTTCAACAGCCAAACGCAACAATCTGCTACAAGTACGTACAGCTTCTAACCTTACTTCTTGTTGTTCGCTGTTGAGAAAGTGTTCAGCACAACGTCTTACAAATTGCAATAAAGAATGACCTGGAAAAAATGAAGTGGTTATAAAAAAATCCAGTTATTTATATTAATGTTTTGGACATTTTATAAACTTATACATAACTACGAATATAAAAATATGTAAAAACATGCCTATAATAGCACTTATAAAGGATGATAAATAGGACAGATTTTTCAGGAGATAAAATAAGTTGGGTAAAATTGTGCCCTTCTCACAAAGAGTGCTAGTGACCTCTTGGTTTTTATAGGTAGGAAAGTGGAGAAACTAAGAATTTTTTATAAAACAAATAGATCAGTTATGGTTTAAATTGAAAAAGGTATACATCTCACAAAATATCCCTCTTCATTTAACATAAAATAATGTTACTATAGACAATTTTTCATATTTTTATGTATTAACATGTTTGAGTGTACATTAAGTTTAAGACAAACAAGCAATGTAACTATAAATTATTTATATTTATTATACAGGGTTATCATAAAAGAATGGTACGGTTTCGACTGGTGATCATTGCTAACTGGTGATCATCACTCTTTTGGTGATCTTCACTAACTGATGGTCATCATTCTTTTGGTGTTCATCGGCGACCGGTGATCAGCAAAAACTGGTAATCATCGCTAACTGTTGATCTTCACTCTTTTGGTGATCATCGCAAACTGGTGACCATCATCAACCGGTGATCAACGCCAACCGCTCTGCCAGTAGATTTCTGTTTCTCAACTGATTCAGTTTCTTTGAATTGTTTAAACCGTATTATGTTAATTTTGTGTGGTGGATCTCTTCCAAATTCACATCGGAATCGTTGAACTAAAATTACAGATTTTAAATCTGCCATCAATAAAACACTCTTTGCTTTATCTTTGCCCGAGAACATAGTAACTCACTAAACTCACTGCAACAACAATACAAGAACTGATGTTGAGGTTAGAACAGCTTATAACAAACTTTTGGGTTGGAGGCTTTCAGAGATACCAATATAACATCTAGAAATTTTCCTACATTCTTCCTACGAATTACTGAAACCCCTGACCGAATTATTTTATGACAACCCTGTATTATTATTATATTTATATATTATATATTATTATTTACGTTATTTATTTATATTTATATTAAACTATATATATATAGTATTTATTTATTATAAATCATTCAGTATAAACTTCCAAACATGAAGTTTCAAAAAATTTTTTAATATTCCCATTAGTTAGATTGTTTAACATAACACATGTCATTTATCTTCTTTTCTCTTTTACTCTATTTTAAATAAACAGCAATCTAAGGCATAATTTTAAGGTTAAAGGGTAAAAGTTAACCAGCAATCTACTTTAATTAGGAAATCAATTTAGTTTTACTTTCATTATATACAGTCGGCGCCGCTTATTGTGATCATATTTGTCAGAAGCATATTTGATAACAATAACCGAACGATAACAATAACCAAACGCTTAATCACGATGTAGTCTACAGCCGTACTGCATTGAACTCACTGTATTATTGCCACAACTGTTTGCTCTGAACGATCCTACCTTTAAGCCTATCATTACATCAAGTAATTCTAATTCTGTAACACTATAATTAAACTGTACTTACCAAATTTTGATGCTATTCCGGACAGTTTTATGTACAGTAGTAGAATTTCTGTAATTTAGTTTTCTACTTGTTAAAATTACTGGGCATATTTCATGTCAGTTTATTTTATTCGACTGTAGATTTTTTTAAACATTGAATCTAGCATAATTGAAAAAAATACAGTATATAGAACTACGTAAAACACTTGATCAAAACATTTTAACACATAAAACTTCATTATAAAACACTTCAATCTTATTTACACTTCAAATTTACATTTACTTTTTCTCGAAGAAATTCTCTATATGTGACTGTCTGTAGTCTTCTCGTAAAATATTGTTTATAAATTGTTCATATTCATAATGTTTGTTGAAATTTTCTGCTTTTTGTTGAACGAACTGCCTTAGAATCTCAAGAGCTTGGTGAACTTCCTGCTTAGATCTTTGCAGTACACATTTATCATTTTCGTCATCATCGGTGCCTTCTTCTTCTTCAGTAACTTTTGATGGTGAAGCAACTACCTCACAAATATCGTCTTCAGTCATTTCCGCTGCTGTTTCAATACTATCGTCAACTTCCATCCACTCAGTATATTCTTTTAAGGACAAATCGAAAGGCTTCAAGTTCTCTTCAGAGTCTTCCTCAGATGTAGCTTGCTCTCGATTTTCTTCAACAAAAACACCACCTTTTCTAAAGCAATTTTTCACAGTTTTTTCAGAAACTTCATTCCAAGATTTTGCTATCAGATGAATAGCATCGAGTAAAGAAGCTTTTTTAGTCAATTCATTTGAGGTAAGGGTTTGAAATTCATCCATATTTTCTATAATTCTAGCACGCATCTCTCGTCGATAAAAACTTTTGAGATTTTTAATTATGCCTTGGTCACATGGCTGAATACTTGATGTAGTATTGGCCGGAAGGTAAATCACTGATGTGTTTTAGCGTAGTGCTTATGTCATTATGTGCAGTGCAGTTGTCTAGTAGAAGGACAATGTTGCGTTTGAGGCTGGTATCCCAATTAGTCAGCCATTCATTAAAAATTTTTGATGTCATCCAAGCATTGGAGTTTGAATGATATTCAACCGGTAGCTTTTTGATACCTTGAAAACAACGTGGATTTTTAGATTTACCGATAATTAAGAGTTTTTCTTTATGACCAACCATGTTAACACAACACAAAACAGTTATTCTTTGTTAACATATTTTACAGCCATAAAGTCCTGTTTCATCTGCATTGTATATGCAGCTAGGAAAATACTCGGCCAAAATCTTTGGCCATTCGTATTGTAACCAGTCCTCAGCTCCAACAAAATCAGCATTTCTTTTTTCACCACACGTTTTCTTGTAAACAATGTTTTACCTTTTCTTCCATCGATTGAACCATCCATCTGTGGCTTTAAAATCCTGTTTTCCTATTTTTTTGGCAAGATCCTCATCTTTTAGACGCATTAGTGGGCCGTCAACTCGAGGATCTTTTTCGCGAACATTTTTAAACCACAATTTCAAAGCTGATTCCACTTGCGGATCCTTCCCAGAACGATGTCTTTTGTTTTCAACATTTGCATTACACTTTGATAATGACAAGATTTTTTCTTTGTTGTTCAATATTTTATATAAGAGAGGTTGAGAAACGCCAAGTAGAGAAGCAGTGTTTCTTTGACTCATTTTTGGTAATTTACTGTACCTATCTAGAATATCAAGTTTTTGTTTAAGACTTAAATCGCGACGTTTCTTTTGAGATTCGGACATCTTGCTATACTGTCCTTTGAATCTTTAAGTGACACTAAACTCTACAAAACAAACGAAAAAGATCTTGAAAAATTAAGTTATGTAAAATCACACTGAAATACTGTAATAAACTGAAATAAAAATTCACTGTTAAAAATACAGTAGGACTGTACTGTAAATGGCTCAGTAGTAACATCAACTAATGTTAACAAACAACTAAGGTTGACTCAAGCGAGGCTAGGGTGTTTGCGTAAACAAAGAGTAAGGGAGACATTCTGAGAACTGTGTTAAGTGCTGAAACCGTTATAAAGTATTTCTGTCATTCTAAAAATAAACATTCTATGAATTGGGCATCATTGTGTGTTGCACGTGCTGTTTACACTACTTTGTAGACATTTTTACTTGGTCCATGCTAGTATACGTTGACGCATATGATTTTGAATGGCAAATTAAATGATAATAATAAGCGAACAGATGATTACAATAAGCGGCTTAATTACAATGTATTAATATACGTCCGTGTTTGTTTTTCAATGAAACTATAACAATAACCGAATGATAACATTAACCGCGATCACAATAAGCGGCGCCGACTGTAGTTATATCTTAAAACCCATGAAACTTTGTGCACAAGGAATTGTAATCAGACAAGTATTGGTCTTCAGCTCTCCAAAATACAAAAAATATCAAATGTTCAAATGTATACAGAAGTTATGATAAATCATAGAAAAACAACTGGCATGATTTTGGGAACTAAAATTTGGTAATGCAGAGCTACCCCAAAATAGATTTGACATTAGTAATTCATCAATGTTCAAAGTGAATAAGAGGGCACGATAAAGCAAACGCTATAAAAAAGAAACTATAAAGTGTAAAGAGAGATGAGAGATGATACTTAAAATAATTATTTGATTTTGTCTTCTATTTGCCTCATCCTAAACTACAACCAAGAGGTCAGTTTCAGTCTGCATTGACAATGGGACACATCTCCTGAAACAGCTGTCTTCAATAATAAAAAAAAGTAAGCGATACTATAGACAAGTTAGAACAAGTGTAATGAACTAATATATGTTCAACTGTTTTTAGTTAAAATAATTGATGAAAGGAAATGGAAAATAGGCATTATAACTTGCAAAAAAACAGGGCAAAAGGCATGCTGACAAGAAACATGTATACATGAGAAACCAGGTAGACTTTAAAAATTCATAAATACAGAATTTTTATGAATTTAGATGACTGCATTTAAAAGATTAACTGGAAACAAGTAGATCTTTTACATAAAATCAGTCTAATATATGAAAAACTTAAAATCACAATATAAGACATATTTGGATACTTATGTAGGCCTTATAATAGTTTAACTTTAATATCAATATCAAAAAGATGTTCTTAGAAAGTATGGATTCAAAATACAACAAAGACCGCACCTGACTGTTTAATTGATCAAAATAACATCTATAGCAAAATTAGACGTATTTTAAAATGAAGTTTAAGCTAAAAGCAGTAAAAGAAAGGAAAACTTTGAAGATAACTGAAAACACAACAAACTCAGGTAGATGTGACACAAGATATGATTAATTAACAATTCTTTCAACTAATACAAATTAATGAACAAGAACATCTGACAATATGAAACTCTAATTGCAATAATAATGGGTCTTTCAAGACTTTACTGGTAAAAGTGATGACTAACAGGTTGGTTCTGGTAAGCTGAGTTTATCAAATACCACAACTTTTTTTCCTATATACCAAATTATAAACTACGGAGAAGATCACAAGAAACTTATTAGTCTATAAAAAATGAATTGGGTAGATCAACAAATGGGCACATAGAGAAATCTTTAAACCATCTTCAATTATATATTTGTCCACAGAAGTTACGGAAAAGATCAAGAGTATTTGGAAAAAAAGGTAAAATAGGGAATGAAACACTAAAGAATACAAGAAAATGTCTGGAAAAGTGAAAAAACCCTAAATTAATAAAATAGATGTTTGATAATTATACTTATCTCACTAGTAAATGATATTGTGATACAAATTTTACCTGGTTGTATAACAGGTTTTAACATCATTGGGAAAATAATTAAATCTGTTGCTGACACTACAAAATTTTAACATTTTTTAAAAACTCTCAAAAAACCCTCGCTCTAAAATCATTCCAAAAACTCTATACACACCTCTATGTTGTAACTCATTAAAATATAGCTAGAGCATGAAACAGCTACAAAGTATCTTTTAGAGTATGATTGGTTATAAAAAAAATAAAGTTTTCTGCTAAATGGTTCATAGTAAAATGGTCTAAATCGTACACCTGATAAAACAAACATACAATATGTGATCAAACAATGAGTTCAATGCAAACATCAAAAGATAAAGATCAACTCATACATTAATTGAATAGCCTACATTAGAAAACTATATTTATATTTTGTATAATCGAACTGCATGTAGCTGTATTCTTCTGTATATAGTAGCTATACTGTGATACAGTTAAGTTTTAAAGAGGTCCAACAAAATGTTTTGTTTTATAAAAAAACCTTGAGTGTATTAAATTTTGTTAGTATTTCTATAATGAGTTTATATTACCTTCCTTTTTTTAGTGCAAGCAACAAGTTTTATCATTTTGTTGTATTTCTGAGAAGTTTACAAGCCCAGGTAAAATTTTTATTGCAATATCACTTAAGTGTGAGGTTGATATAATTGCTATATTCCCTTTAAAATATATTTATTAGGAATTTTTATTTGTATGTTAGTAGACCATTTCAGTTTGATGTTACAAATAAACACATGCAACCTAATTAATTTATATAAATTATACATATTTTTTTAAACTGGTGATCGCAAACAGTTTTATATTTCTAATCTCTAATCTATAAATAAAATATAAATTATATAAAATACCATCAAAATTAAAACTGCCAAGTGTCCGTAGTGCCAACACAATAGAAGGTATATCCTGAGCTTCCAAGTTTAATCCTGTGGTAATCACTGGCAGATGTGAAGGCATGCCAGGATGACGAAGTTGTTTGTTCATTAACACATGTGATAACATTCTTAATAAACCTAAAACAAATTTCAATACAGTGAAAATGTTTAATTATCATGAATTTAGTGACACTTATTTTTAAAAGATAATTAAAATAATTTCAAATCAAATCAGTATCCATTCCTGGTTAAAACTGGTTGATTTGTTTATGCTGCTTGACTGATATTTATGGAATCTATTCATCATCATATAAATATCACAGCCGAATATTTGACTAAACTTTTACCACAAATTATATGCAGAGTGAATTAACTGCCCACGAATTATCAAAAGTTGTCTGTGATCTATACATTTATTCTATCAACGTTACATGAAAAGTTAGTATAAGTCCTATAGAGTTGGAGTAAGAAGTTACTGAAAGGTATCTTCAAGATGCTTCCTGAAGGATTTTTTTAGACTTCTTGCTAAGACCCATCTTTCATTCTCACTAGACATTGACACTTTAACTTTTATGCCTGAATCTTTAACCTTTTAAAATCTTTTTGTTACTATCCACAGTGAATTATCTTTGTACTTCATGTGCTATTGATTAACTAAAAGCCCTTTGTGTTCTATAGAGACCAGGTTTAATTTAATTTACTTTCTGGATTACCAATCTGGGACAAAATTTTGTAGAATGTTTTCTTTTCCCTTATTTTTACCAGTGGCTGATGGGTAATTTCCAATTGTTTTCTTTACAAAAAACATTCTGTGTTAAATTTGAGTTTTCAAAACCGTCTTTGAATTATGAAATTAATGTTTATTGTAGTATTTTAGGTAGAATTATTTTTTTTAATGATAATAGATGCATGTTTTCCAAGTCTGAAGGATTTTTAGTATTTTATGTTTTTAACCTTTACAGAAAAAATTTATAGTTTTTACATACACAAAATTAAAAAGGTCAATAATTCACAAATGAGCTTGCTAAACTATTATTTTAAATATTGAATGATAAACCAGTTGATTATTGGGTCAAAATTTATTTAGTGCAATGTTTCGGCAACTAGTTCGTTGCCCTTATCAAGCCTAAAAACAATATTTCATTGCTTATAAATAAGCTTATAAAATACAAGTACACTCACTACAATAATTTAAAACTTTTTAAAAAAATCAATAAATTATTTTGAGTTTTTTTTCAAGTTCTAAATTATTGTAATGAATGTACTAGTATTTTATATGTTTATTTATAAGCGATGTGATTTTGTTTTCAGGCTTGATAAGAGCAATGAACCGGTTTCCAAAACGTAACACTAATTAAATAAACTTCTTTGAGTCAATATTCAATCGGTTAATCATTTGTTCAATACTTATTTCAAGTGTTCAAATAAAAATTTATTTGTTTTAATAAGTTATAGAATTTAATGTGAATATTTACCTTCTGAAATGTCAGGTTTAAGCTGTGGAATGCTCATGGCTAACTCTCTAAGTGCTATTGTGAGTGCTGGAGACAGGCCAGTTGCAAGCATAGGTTCTAGTAAATCTTTAACATCAGATTTGATCAAGGTCTTAACTGCATGACCCAGTAATGTAATGCACACAAATACAGTTGGTTCTAGTCCAGATGTACGTTTTTTGCTTGGAGTTTCCTAAATAAATCAGACAACTTTAAAATATAAACAATATTCTACTACTCTGTGTTTAAACAATGATAACTGGTTGATAATTTTATACTTTTCCTCTAGGATTTATATTCTTATTTAGAGTATCATAATTACCTGCCATTTCCAGCATTGTTACACTACTCGTTGACGCATTTCGGAGGACCTCCATCAGTTAGAACATTTTATGAACTGTTCAATCCTGCATGGGAATGATCTTTAATCTTATTTGACTACACTCCTCTTTGTTATTTAACCTCTATCTTATATCGGTTCAGCTTATTAAATACAGAACCAATCAAACGTAATGTTTAAAAATTTTAAATGGTTCCAAAGTAAATACAATAGATTAAACAATAGACAGAGCATTGAATAAGCTGAACCGATATAAGATAAAAGTTAAATAAAGAGGGGTGTAGTTAGATAAAATTAAAGACGATTCCCATGTAGGGATGAACAGTTCATAAAAAGTTCTGACTGATGGAAATTCTCCGAAATGCATCAACGAGTAGAGTGACAATGCTGGAAATGGCAAGTAATTATGATACTCTAAATAATAACTGTTAGGTTTACCACTTTTGAAGACACTTGAGTATAACTTACTAATTATTATAAGAAATATTGGTAAACAACTCTGAGATTGTAAGCTAGCACTAATTGGGGGCCTTATCAGTTTTAGACATTTCTACACAAGCAGGTAAATTTTCTAGGCTTATAACTAACTGCTTTATGGCCCCAATAGAGAGAAGATGTATTTCACAAAATGACCTTCTACATGGTCCCCCATTCCATACAAAACAAAAATTATTACTATAAGACCATTCTTGTTATTTTCTTAATCTAACTTAAATTCTACCAATTTTTATTATTTTCTCCTTAGACAGAAAGTGTAATGGGTAGAGTGGACAGACACTTCTCTTTGGGCTCAATAAAGAATAGTTAGCACCTTTCTCAGTTAGTGTACACTTTGTAGTGATTTTCCTCCATATCCTAGACTTCAACATATGTATTTAACCTATGATGTATTGTAAATGAATATTTGCATTTCTGTGCCTCCATTATGTTATACTTCCCTCATTAATAGCCATTTCTTTAAATATATTTAAACTATCACAACTTTTTCATTTTAAATACATCATGTTAATTTTTTTCTTTTAAAAATTTATTTTTTATGATTAAATGAATTGTAATAAATTTATCTTTTCTTTTACTATCGTTTTCCATAAAACCTTGTTTTTGAAAAAAATAAAAATTTTAATTACCATATATTATACAGTGATCTCTCATTATTCGCGGGGGTTGCGTTTCTCGAACTTACTGAGAATTGTGAAACCGTAAATACTGAAACCGACTGAATATGGAAAAAGGAGAGTTATGTTCCATATCAAAAAATGTTAACATTAATTACAGCTATACTGTACACTTATAATACAGTATATACAGTATATTTACGTACTACATAATTACATACATATTTTTATTGTTTGCTTATGTTTTCCTTCAATCCAAAAACACAAAAATTCTATTAAATATGTACGCTCACACACACGCACATACACATAATTTTTATTGTTAAATACTATCCACTAAATTTTTAAACGCCTAATTTTAGACAAATAATCTTTTAAACACCGTTATTTGATTTTTAAAAAAACTTGTTATTTTACTTTGATTACAATTATTTTTTCTAATTCTTTATATACTTCTTTATATGGCGATAGTGCTTCTTCCAGCTCTCGATTAAATTTTAATGCCCATTCTAAAGAGAAATCAATTTTAGTAAATGCTGCAGATAGCAGCTAACTGTTTCCCTAAACATATATTTCACCGACAGATTTTAATATCCCCTTCGGTGATACATTTTTTATGATTTCATCGTCTTCGTTATTTGAGATAGGCACAGGTTCGGTAATTAGTTCTTCCAGATTTGCTACCGTCAATTCTTGGTTAGCATCTTTCAAGATTGTTGATATATTCACTGCTAAAGTCTTCAAATCCTTCACTGTTAATTCTGTGTCCAATTGAGGCAATATCAATCTGACAGCACTAGAGCAC
Organism: Prosapia bicincta; assembly: GCA_036971475.1. Lineage (NCBI taxonomy): Eukaryota > Metazoa > Arthropoda > Insecta > Hemiptera > Cercopidae > Prosapia > Prosapia bicincta. The sequence goes on along the minus strand of JBAIZL010000006.1, from coordinate 20,601,464 downwards.
AGTAGAACAGTCACATGATCCTTGATCGTTTTAAACCCCAAGCAGACTTCTCCTCCTTAGATAAGAAAGTTCGTGAGGTATTCTTTTCCAAAACAGTCCCGTCTCATCTGCTTTAAAAAACTTGATTTTCTGTGTAGCCTTTCTCCTAAATAAGATTTTTTTTAAATGCGTTGGAAATGAATTTGTGGTTCGCTGAATCTGATTCATTGGCAATTTTCACATTAGAAAACTGTCCCTTGAACTTGACAAACCAGCCCTTACTTGCTGAAAATGATTAACTGTTGATACGTTCACCCCTTTTTTGAACAAAATGTTCATACAAACGCCTAGCTTTTTCCCAAAAAAAAATTTAACTCCGAGGAATCTTTTTTGTGATTGATCTTCTAACCACACACTCAAAGGTTTTTCCATTTTTTCGATGTTTATATCGTGACACAAATAAGTAACTTAGCCGATTAACAAGAACCTTCTCTGACACTCCTTATATGTTTCTTTCAAACAATCAAGAATGACCCAATATTGGTCATTCTACTACAGCTAATTCATTTACAGTACTGTTTATTTGGGCGCATATGGTAATAGAAGAGCAAATTACCTTAGTTGGCAATGATGTTCGGACAATTTCAATGATTTTCGGTAAGTATGGTTTAATATGTTCTTCTACGGCAACCGCAATCAAGCCAATAGCAGTAAATGCAGTAGCTCTGTCTCGTTCCCTTCCTCTGAGGGTTGTCAACAGGTACACCATGCTTGGATTCAGGTGACTGTAAAAACATAGCAATATAAAAATACTTTTATAATTTTTAACATCTTTTATTACTTTGTATATTTGAATTTTTAGCACGCTCCTATAAAATTCATGAATTGTTCATAAGCAAAAACATTTTAATTCTTGAAAATTCATTTCTAAACCCATAAAGTTACAAAATAAACCTAAGTACCTAATTTTTTTTTTCTTGCCTACAATGGACCATAATTTTATTTTCATCACACGATTTTACAGATTTCCTTTTCAAATAAATTTTTTACAGCCAATTATACCGAATAAACAAGACTGTTGCATATATATACACGAGTATATGGTGGAGTACGTATAACCACAATATATTTGAATTGTAATATTTTAAACAGAATAAGGTTATGTTTTAGAAAAGGTTTACATATTACGTTGTGAGCCAACCACTTATAAAATTATTGTTGCTTCTCTAATTTGGAAAATATTAAATTTTGTCAACAACTAATTTTGAGGCCTCTAATGACTTTCCTCTATGTATAAATTTGGAGCTACTATAGTTTTAATTTATGAAATAACTTATAAATTCTGTCAACTAAATAAGTTTTTATTTTTAATTAAGTTAACAAGATATACCACATTCAAATTTAAATTTTGTTTAACTCCTAAATGCTTGACTATTTTTTTACATGATAGAATCTTCTTTTTTAATACATTTGGAAATGTTTTATGATTATAAATGTATTACTTAATTCTGCATTTTTAAAATAAATACTTGGAAGTATTTACATGTGTATGCCTCAGGTTTCAAGCCCAATATCTTGTAAGTAATGCAATAAATGCTTTGAATTACTTTGAACTAAATGATAACTTTATTTTATTTCATTTACCTCATAATTTTCAATTTTATTAAAATTATGATGTTAACCTACCACAATTTTTCTTTGAATCCTGTGGTCTTTTGCCTTACATTATGGTACTAAGCTGTTCAAAATAAATTCACATTTTTATACTTCTAAGAAAATTGAATATTGTTCAATACAGTAGAACCCCAACTATCCAAACTCCGACCATCCGAATTGATGATTATCCGAATTACTTTCAGAAAAATAATTCATGAAATTGTAATCCAATTTCCAAAATAATGAGTCTGTCTACATGTCCTACTAGCCTTTTCTGCGAAGCTAGTGGCAAATAACGCAAACATTATTTGCATGCTGAGTCACCATCTCACTACAGTTCTGTACAGTTGGCTGTCGTCTGTCCCCAAATGGCCAGCCCAGCCCAACTGTCAATATTTGTTTTGATTAGTCAGTCAGTGTGTCTTTGATTCACATTGGTCTGTTGTTTTATTTGTGAGTGAGTTTCATTGCTCACCATGGCTTCTGAAAGGAAACGAGTTATTAATTGTTAACGGATAAACTAAAAATTATAGATCAATCAGATAAAAGAGTTACAGGTAAACAATTCGCTTACATATTCTTTGTTGGACAATTTCAGACATTAAAGGGAGCAAACATACTTTTAAACTTTGTGTCAGTGCTTGAGAATGGAGATGAAACTACTTCATGAAAATCAATCACGGCAGCAACCAACAAAGAATTACAAGATGCCGTTTTCAAGTGGTTTTTCCAAGCAGTTGACGTACTATAGGAACATTTTTTATGTAGTTTTCAAGATGATCCACCAGTATGACAAATCTGTGAAGGGTTGTGAAAATACTTAGGATCAAGGTAGGGTTGTATCATAAGATTAGGTGGTAGCGTTGTGTAACTTAACCAGGCCCATTTATCATAAAGAGATGTCTACCATTTACTCTCACTTATAAGAAGCAGAATAAGGAAACGCAGATGAAATTAGGTACAACTACGAAAAAATATAATAGTCCCTTGGAATCTGGAGCAAGAGATAGCTGTAATAAGCACTCATTCCTCAGTAATAAAACAGTCGACTCAATTGTCCAATCTAGAGTAGAGAAGAGGGGGAGTAGAATAATTAACTGAACTATTAGCCAGTACTGAACAATACTTCTAGAACACGGAATTTTCCTGATACACATTAAGTAAAATTAATAAAAAGCTAGGAAACGCAAATTAATATAGTAGTATTGAATACTTAAAAGGTATTTGCACCAAGTACAAAAACAATTACACAATTGTCATAAAACTTAACTTGGTTTGCAATAAATATATATTCTCTGTGTGCATGCAAATGTGTGTGGCAAATGTGCGAATACGTGTGTGTGTGTGTGTTTGTGTTAAAAACAACTAACTATTTTAAAAAATTCAAGAATTATTTATTCATTTTTATTATTCCTTGACTCAATAAAATTGTAGTAAATAATCAGAATATACATGAAATTTTGGTATGAGAGTTATCAGGAAAAACCAATATATTCGATAGCTTTGATAATTTGTTTCGAAAATCAGACCCATAAATCTGTCTAACATATAAGTAGATAGATAATAAGTAAACGTTACAAATTATGTTTATACATTTTAAAATAATTATACCATGTAGAATAACTCAATATAAACTTACGTCTTAACAAACTTGTCTTTATTAAATGCAGCAAGCCTAGGTAGTATTGCAAGCAGTGTGTGTTGTATATGAGGACTGCGAGAAATACGTTGTGATAAAACATCATTGCATATGTCATCGAAATGTTCTGTAATTAGAACACGGCAAGCAGAACTTTCATAAAGAGCGTGATCAGTATTGCTTTTCGTACTTGTTAAAGTTAGAGGTCCAATGTTTTGACTACTGTGGGAATATGCTCCAAGGTGTCGACTTTTACTTGATGACAAAGGCGACTTCAGACGTGGAAGCAAGCTAACAGAATCCTGTGAGACACACACAAATTAGGTATTTTTTATTAATAAATGAGATACATGACACTAACCTAATACAAAAAGGTAAAAATATAATAAAAAAATTTACAATAATTTGATCATTATGAACAACGAAAATAGCAACTATATTGGAATATGCACTGTACATGGATTTACAATATCAAGAGCACAGTGGTACAATATACTATAATGAAAAATTTTGGAAAGAAACCCAATACCACAAAAATAATCAAAAATAAATAATACAAGTTATTAAAGATTAAACCCTTATGTACATTTCGATGACCATGTCATCATCATCATCATCAGAGGCTCTTATTACAAAATAACAATCTAGCAAACAAGAAGTTACGAACTAGAGTGATGCCAACGGTTCTCCGAGGTTGCTATAGTACTGCTTAAAGCTTATTTAGGAATTTTCGGACTTGATAGGAGACTTTTCTGTGGTTCATTTCAGTCTTTTCTTCTTCTTTTTTGAATGAAAAAAATCATTGATGATAGTAATAATTCAATAATATGATATATTTTTATGTGTGTCTATTTATTTCCAAGAGATTGCAGTTTTGGACTATAATTGCCACTAGGTAAATCTGTTAGTCTCCTATCTAGTCCAAAAATTCCTATTTATATTTATTCAAGATTTAAATGGATAAAAGCAATGGAGATTTACACCAGGAAGTGTATAAGGTGTATCAGTTATTTAAATTTCATGTTCTGATAGAAAATATAACTTTTAGTTATAAATTTAATGCATTATAATAATTATAATTATTAATTCATCCATTCATTATTAATTTATTTCAATTATGGAGAACTACAATATTTTAAATACACTTACTGTCAGAGGCTGAGTAGGCTGACACTGTAACCTCTGCATTAAATCTTCATAAGTGCGTTCCCATTTGGCATTACTACACCGCATCAATTCATTTAACACCAACAAAGAACCATGTACCCTGTCATCTCTATTTACTCCTTTCTCTCGGATAAAAGTATCATCAAAACCACTTGAAGCTTCATCAAAGCACTGTTTATACCTGGAAACATTAATTCAAGATTCATTAATTTTTTTTTAAAGAGTTGATTCTGGAAACAAATATGTATTTTTTTATTTAAGAAAAAAAGTTATTCATTAGACAATAAAAGAAATTTTTATACACAGGTATACCAAAACTAAATAAAAATATTACATTTTGATACACAACATTGTTCATATAATTTAAATAAAACATAACAGAGAACTGAAATTAAACTTTTTTACTCTGTTGGGCTTAAATAGTCGTTTTAACCCAAGAGTAACAAAATAATAGTCAGGAAGTATAAGTAAGATATTTATTTCCCATTCCCATGTGTTTGATATTAGTATAAAAATGTATACTGGCCGATGCATTACAAATACAAAAAAAAAAGATAAAAACTTTTACTCATGCCCTAAAATTAAAAATTTTGGGAAATAGCAGTTCCTCCTCCCCTCCACAGCAATATAATTAAACTTGCTGATGACTCCCATAAATTACAAAATTTGAAAAAAATCAACTTTAACACATCAATTCAACACGCTTTGTGTGGTGTAAGTTCTATCATTTTTTGAGATGTTTTAGTTCAATGTTAATACTTTCTGTTTTGTATATGGAATATGGTAAGTGTTAGTTTCTTCCTTCTGAGTAATTTTGTGAGTTATTTTCACACAAAAAAAAGATGTGTTGCGAGTTTTATAATTCTAAAAGGTTTGTGTGCCAGATGAACCGTGGTGCTAATAGTGCTTTGTTAAAGTTATTTTTTTAATTTGTAATTTTTGAGAGTCGCCAGCAAATTTAATTACATTTTGAGGCACTTTGCGAGTCATTATATCAACAAAAAAAATAAAGGCAAAACGTTAAATTAGTAATGTTTCCCGTGTGCTAGGAGGGGATTTCTATTTTCCAAAATTTTTGGGGCGTTAGCAAGAGATTTTATAATTTTTCCCGTATCCCTGATGACTTCTGTGTCTCCCAGTATAATTGTTTTGCTAAAATCGAACATGTGGAAAAGGTAAATAAATACCATAAATAAATGAATGGTGAATATGCTTTCAAGTTTAAAAAAATATATATTTTTAGATTTATGGTAAACTTGAACTTGGTTGTGTAATGAATAACAGTTTAATATGTACTGAGAATGGGGGAACATTTCCTTTCTCAGGCAAAAAAAAAGGTTTGGATTTTCACAATGTTCTTATAGCAAACCTATTATATACTTTACTGGTAAATGGGTTCAACAGGAAAACCATTATCCTGTGGAAGCAAAAGAAACCTCTAATTTAAAATCTTGGCTGGAGCTCAGAAAGTTGAAGGACTTTAATATTCTATATAGATCAAAAAATAATCTTTGTTTGAGTTAAGAAAGGTTGGAATTCTTAATCCACACTTTTGCAGTAACAAAGAACCATGTATTGGCCTCCTCTAATAGCTTCATGGTGTGTGATGCAACTTCTTTCTTCAGAATTGATATTTTATATCTCTGGAATCGTGTTTTCTTCAACAACTGGTTTGTGGAAGGTGCAAATATATACCAATAAAGGTTATATTGGAGTAAACCTAGAGAAGTTAAAGGTATGTAGGATCAGGTCTCTGCTATTTGTAGAATGAAACAAGATCAATGGTACACATTTGTCCAACTATGTAGTCTATTTGGCTCATTTGGTGAACCATGTTTTCTTCCAAAATAGATGTACTGTTGTGTCCAGCTAACCGTACACTTGCTCACTCGTATACTATTAGTTCTGAAAACATTTACATTTTCGGAATCTTCTATACATCAACAGCTTCTGCATCACATAATTCAAGATTGTACCTTGGATATTTCCATTGGATATTTCAAGTACGCTGACATCTGCTCTCTGATATAAGAATGAATAGTAATTAAAATCAATCTGAAAAATACTACAACTAAATGGTTTCAGAATATGAAGATTCAAAGCTGTGTTCATAAAATCCCTGGGTTCAAACCCTATTTATCACTATGCTAAATGGACCGGGTCCAACTTTTGTTTTTTTTTGCAAGTATTATCATGAAATTGTTTTCTTATTAACATTTTGAAAGTACACCAAAATTATTCCATTATGTTAATGTTTAATGCCAGTCAATATCCCAGATATTTAAACATTGGATATCTACCTACACACACTCAAACTTTCTTTCTTAATTTTACTTTTGACACACCACACTACTTCCATTCTTGCTTCTTTCACTCTACATAAACATAAAATGTACAATCATGTGTATTCCCTTCACTATACACTCAACACACTATGTACTCAGTAGAGAACGCTTATTCTTAGAGTGTTGTGTTTCCAATAGAAAAATTTAAATATAAATGTATATACGAGGTCTGTTCAAAAAATACGCGAACTGTTTGAATTTGGCGGCTCTAGTTAGTTTCAGGAGAATCCGCTTGGTGTCACTAGGCTCATATAAATTAGCTGATTAAAACGTGGTATTTCAGTTGCAGATATCTTCATTTGTTGATGAGTTACACACAGTTTAGTAAAGAGTGTTTTTTTTGTTTGTCGGATTGTAAAATGGACAGCTTGAAGGAGCAACGAATTGGTTTTTTGAGTTTTGGGAATGAGAAAAAGTCACAAGGAGCAAGGTCAGGTGAGTAAGGGGGGGTGGTAAAGAACAGTGATCGAGTGTTTGGCCAAAAACTCATGAGTTCTGAGTGCTGAGTGAGCTGGAGCGTTGTCGTGATGGAAAAACCAGTTATCACTTCTCCACAGTTCTGGCCTTTTGTGTCGGACGGCGTCTCTCAGACGTTTCAGTACTTCAATGTAGGTAATCTGGTTGACTGTAGACCCTTCAGGGAGGTACTCGTAGTGAACAACACCCTTAGCATCAAAAAAAACTGTCAGCATCACCTTCACATTCGACCGAACTTGGCGAGCTTTTTTGGGTCTTGGGGACGTTTGACTCACCCATTGGGATGATTGGACCTTCGTTTCAATGTCGTAACCATACACCCATGATTCATCACCGGTTATAATTCTTGACAAAAAGTTCTCATCTTCATTTGAACGATCAAGCAGTTCCCGACAAACCTGGACGCGATTGGCTTTTTGGTCGTCGGTCATCAGGAGTGGCACAAATTTTGCAGCGACGCGGTACATCTTCAATTTTTCGGTCAAAATCTCGTAACAAGATCCAACTGATATCCCACTCTAAGGAAAGCTCCCTAATGGTCAGACGTCGATTTTCGCACACCAGGGTTTTGATTTTGTCAACATGTGGGTCGTCAGTTGACGTTGAAGGACATACAGGACGCTCATCGTCATCAATCAACCCTTGAAACGTTCATGCCACTTGAAACATGCAGTACGCTTCATGGCAACATCGCCATAGGCCGTGTTAAACATGGCAAATGTTTCTGTTGCAGATTTCCCGTTTTACACAAAATTTCACAGCAATTCGTTACTCCTTCAGGCTGTCCATTTTAAAATCCGACAAACGAAAAAAACACTCTTTACTAAACTGCGTGTAACTCATCAACAAATGAAGATATCTGCAACTGAAATACCGCGTTTTAATCAGCTGATTTATACGAACCTAGCGACACAAAGCGGATTCTCCTGAAACTAACTAGAGCCGCGAAATTCAAACAGTCCGTGTATTTTTTGAACAAACCTCGTAAGATACAATATCAAGAGCACAGTAGCACAATATATTACAACAAAAATATTGGCAGAATCCCATTACCACAAAAATAAATAATATTACAAGTTACCTAAGATTAAACCCTTACGCAGATTTCGATAAGGATGTCATCATTATCAGAGGGCAATCAAATCTATTACAAAATTACAATGTATAATACAATAATTTACAAACTAGACTAATCTTAGGTATATTTTAAAATGTTTAACTAAGTGCATACGTAATTGCTTACTTGCCGACGCATTTCAAAAAATTCGTTACTTTTACGAGGCTAACCCTTAGATCTTAGGTAACTTGTAATATTAGTTATTTTTTGTTATTTTTGTTGTATTGGGGTTTTTGCCTATATTTTTACTGTAAAATATATAAGGCCAATATAAATACCTATATTTGTGCATTTTTAAATGGAGGTTGTTAAAATTTATAAGAAGGATAAATGTTTTTATGAAAACCTACCACTGAGGCCTTTGTGTTTGTTTGGCTGTTTCTCGTTGTGATGTAATTACTAGTGCTGCTCTAAGAGCTTCAACTGCGCCTTCTCTTATAACAGGTTTGGGATCACGAACTGCATTGAAAATCAGATCAAAGAAAAGCTGGACTTGCTGGAAAAAGTAAGTAGGCACAGAAAGAGCCAACTCTCTCAGGACTAATACCTATATTTAAAACAATATTAAAAGCAATTAATCTCTTTGATAAAAGTAAAAATTTTAGTAATTTATTTTTCATCATAAAATATTTTTTGTGATTATATTTACATAAAACTTTAGCACCTTTTCTAAAGAAAAAAGAAAAATTGTCTTCAATAAAGGTTTGATATACAAATTTGATTCGACCAAATAGTTTGTTGAGGAAATGTTTTTGTTACTAATACTATGCTTGGTATTTTGAAATATTATCATTTCATTTTATCTATAGAGCAACCTCAATAAATTGTACTTTAAATTATATTGTTAATTAGTAAATATTATATATTTACATACATAGGAATTTTTGGACTAGATAGGAGACTGACATACTTACCTAGTGGCAATAGTAAAAACTGCAATCTCTTCAAAATAAATAAATAAATAAGCACACATCACACTATTGAAATATGATTTTTTTTATTTTGACTGAAAAAGATTTGATATATCGAAATCTTGTTGCTGTTCATGACGAGCTGGTTTTAAATTTCAAATTACACTTTTGTTATTACTTGGACCAGACATGTTGTTAATTGTTAACTTACACTTGGAGGAAACGTTTTCGTCTTACAATTAACAACTTTTAGTTAACAAATGTCTGGTCGCAAGTAATAACAAAAGTGTAATTTGTAGATTTGATATGTTTTTTATGTTTCTATTTATTAATTTCCAAGAGATTATTGTTTTGAACTATTGCCACTATGTAAGTCTGTCAGTCTCCTATCAAGTCAAACATTTCCTAAATAAGCTTTAAGCTCTACTAAAAGTAACCTAAGAATTTTAATATATATATACATATATACAGACAAGCAGTTTGACTGCTTGAGGATTTTACATCTGATACATCTCAGGACAAACATTAAAACTAGTACACATGTACAAAGGTGTTATGGTTAATTAAAGCGTATGTGCTGTTTTCATAGATATACTACAGTTATGTCACAGCACTATTTTTTAATAGGGTCAGGAATTTATTTACCTGACTTTTAAATCAACCTCATTTATTTAAACAATAATCTCTGCAAGTGTAAACATGATTTATAACAATTTTAATTTAATTGTAAGTACAGTATATGCGTATGGTGTAATTTAAATGTTTAATTTACTTCTCAAATGTATTGATTTTGTTGCAATTGAGTTTATATAATATTTGTAAATTGGTTGAAATTTTTATGGGTTTTAATTGTCCAGGATGACTGGCAAAATTTCAGTTTTTCTTTTTAAATTGAACAATTTAATGATTTTGTTGTTTTTAAAATATAAAGATTTACTGAAAGAATATTTTTAACTGCACTAAGTGTCTGAGGAATATCAGTTATAATGATCAAAAACATTTTGTCTTGGTAAAATAATCTAATCATAAATTTCCTTAAATTATACATTCGGCAAGTTGTTAATTTGCTTTTAAAACATTGAAATTTTTTTTAGTTATGCGTTATGAAGATGACTTAATCAGAAATGTGGAATGTTTTATTTAATTGGTATTTAGACTGCAGTTTAAGAAAAACACTCTAAAAAATAATTTGTAAATGCTAGGAGCTTTTCCTTTTTTTTAGTTTAGGGCACAATTTGTAAGATATCTGTTTTATCGAGTTTAAATAAATAAAACCTCTAAACCACAAATAACATTGTGGTTAGTTGTATTTTTAAAATACCTCTGAAGATGGACAATTGAAATGTACATAAGGTGTTTAAATTAAATGTTATTTGTGGTTTAGAGGTTTTATTTATTTAAAAATAAACATTACCCCACAGTTGCTTTATACAGTTTTAAATAAAATGTTTCGATTAAAACCATAGGTGATAAATATATTTCAAATATGTTTGATCTTGTGAAATTATGAGTTTAGATAATTTAGTTGTTTAAATTGGGTATTATTTTGATGACTTTAATTACTTAAAAATTAACAACAATCTTTTTATCTGCTACTACTCTGTGTTATAAAGTAAAGATGTTACTGTGTGATGAAAATGTAAAAATTATTTTTAAAATAAAAGAAGAGATAAAACTTATATTTTGTACTGATGAAGAATACATGCAAATTTTTCAATATAAGAAATACAACTGTCTTATATGTACTAGATGAGACTATATGTATATGACACTAGATCAGAATATAGATGGTAAAATATTTATTTTGACACTGTTAGAGAATTTTAATACTACTATATACATACCGCCGCATGTCTCTTTCCTTCATGACGATCCCCTCCCAACCATTCAAAAGCTCGTTTCACTTCAAACTCAACATATTGGGCAGAGTAAGTTCCAGACACAAGAGCTAATTTCCCTACAGTTTTTGCAGCCAACTCCATTACACCCATGTCATTGGATGGAAGCAGATTTCGTAAGTAATTGGCAAATCGTGATATTCTATTATTGATGTTCCCCATGTCAGCTCCAATCAAACAAACTATTGAGATTTTAAAAACAATTTAAATTTTAAAATACATTTACCTACGCATAAACCTAAAACATAGAATTTAAGAACAATAAAGTCTCAATAATTCGAGGTAGATGGGACAGAGACCCCCTCAGAATAACGAAAACTCGAATTACACGGAAATACGTTCCTGTATATTAGAAAAAATTGTGGTGTTTATGAACCTTAATACTATAATTAAGAGTGGACAAAATACAAGTATAAAACTTTATTGCTTACAGTACGTACATAAATTTAATGTTGGTTTGGAATACAGGTTTCCACATGGTTGCTATATTTTTTAGAAAAAGTGTCTTCTGTGTCTGCTTCTCAGATAGTTTTTGTGCTGCTGTGCCATGTAGACATCTTAGCAGAAGCAAATCTGTTGACGTGGTGTCTGTCTGTGTTTCAATATAACGCTGGGCAATTTCCAAGGAGACCGATCCTTCACCGAGATTAATTTTCCCTTCTTGTACTCTCTCGGTCGAACCTTCATCTTTATTCTTCTCACCACTGCCTTCAGTAATTTCTTGTACTAATTTAATATTCAAAACATGTCTTATCATTACTTACATTCATCCTTACTCATCCATTGATGTACGTCCATATCATCGACATTTTCACAACCTTGAAGTTACTTGATAAGAAATGCCAAATCTTCTTCTTGTGGATTAATAAAACAGTCAACAGTTTTATTATAACTCAGGATTTTATTTCATGACTTATTTGGTGCTTCTTTTATTTCGTTCTATGATTCGGCTATCCAGTGCACAACTCCATTAACTGTAATTATTTTAGTAAGCCTACAATCCTTTCTTCCACTTCAGTCGCTTCCAAGATAAATTGTAAAAGGTAACATTTGTATTTTTTTTCATACCTTCCAGAACATCCTGATGCGCCAGTTGGCATGAGCTCATAACATTTGTGGGTAGAAATAAAGCATGGATATCATCGTACCATGATTTATCTTCCTCACAAAGTGACGGTACATATTCTAAAAGTAAATAATTTGAACTTCCTTTCAAATAGATAAAATATTCTAAGATAGAAATAGACAAAAATTTAACATAACCTCGAAAAATCGGGACTTGAAATTTCGAGACTCTACTGTATTTACATAAAAAATATTTAAATGAAGCAAACTATAAATACTCTTACCTATTGCCAAAATACCTCCTTTCTTCTCATTTACATCGGATCCAGAAACCATTTCAAAAATGTGATGATTGAATTCATCCATAAAATTTGTTAACTCTTCTGCAGACACTTCTCTTAGTTCAGTTTTTACCTGAAAAATAATTATAAATAATTAGGTCAAATTTTTTCACACATTTGAGCATAAACATAAAATCATTGGTGCTATAGCACCTACGCACAATAGAGAGGCAGCTGAAGTAGGGATTTCGAAGTGTGAAATTTAAAAGAACTGAAATAGCTTGTTTTTATTTCTATCAGAATGCAGAAAAAGTGCAACTACTTCATACACTTCAGAAAAGATAATTGACTATTATTTAATTCAAAGTAATATAAAATTTTTTTAACCACTTTACTATAAAATCTAAGTGTGTAAATAGAACTCCAATGCAACCTTCAACTTCAATACAAGTAGTACAATTGGTGAGCTATACTAATCTCTGAATCAATGACATTGAGAGATTTAAAGTATGACAGTGCTCTTGTTCTTTATTCAATATTAAGAACACACCTAAACTACCACAACTAGTGAAACTATAAAGCCATGGGAGAAATCTAATTCCCAGCATTAACATAGCCCAAAACCCTAAAAAGTCTAAAAGTCTAATTTGCAGACTATAGGGTATAAGTTTTGACTGCTACACCCAAAACCTATACCTATTCCACTTTCATTTCTTCAATAATAATCCTTTACCAATATTAATTACATATAAAAATGAGTCCAGCAGTCAAATTTTATCAAATGTACGTAACAAAATGTCAACATGTACATACATTTCATACAAATAGTTGTTCTGATTATCACCATAGAACTGATGTTTTTATCCAAGATGGTCACAGGTTTGTTTACTTCCTCTAAATGTATATTATTTAATTTCCAAAGATCTATAAAATTTTATGGTTAGGCTTAGGAAACTCAGGGGTCCCTTCGCACTGTGGAATCCCAGGCAAGAAAAGAGCGGACGAAATAGCCAAATATTGATCTTGAATGAAACCGGCGAACCTAAACAAACATTCTTTTACCCATTATAAAAAAGTCACAAACAAGATTTTCTAGAACGCGTGGAAACAACGATGGGAGAGAGAATCAACTGCCGCCACCTGCTAAAATTTCAACCCGAGCCAGCCACGTACGACAAATTTGGTGGGCTACTGTGGCAGATAGCGTCATTAATTGCCAGAGCAAAGAACAGGTCATATAATAACAGAGAGCTACCTATCCAGGTTCAATTTCACTGAGTCCCCACTCTGTACTCTCTGCAACTAGGATGAGGAGACAGTTGAACATATCCTGTTCAACTGTACTTATCCCATTATCTCAAGAGACATCCTCAGAGTTGAGGTTAAAAAATGGCAAGATATTCTTCTCAAGAAAAAATATTGGCCAGTAGAAGAATCTATCGTGGACATTGGCTACTCCTAAACCTCGACAAAGAAGTAAGGCTTAGGAAACTCAGTTTTTTTTTTTTAATCAAAAACACACTTTTTCATTTGGAGATGATATCATAGCCTATGAGTAAATCTTGTAATGATATATATTTTCAGTAAGGCCTGTTGTTATAGTCCAGCACACTCAATAATCTTTAAAAGTAGAGTATAGAAATAAAAGTTACTGATTAGCAACGTACTGGTAACAATGGAAATGACATTGATGACCCATTTGTGCCACATAGAGCTTTTACGTGATATTAATTGTGATATATTTATTTCTAAATATAATTACAGTAGAGTCTTGAAACTCTGAGTCCCAATAATTCGAGGTTACATTAAATTTGAACCTATTTCTGTTCAAGCCTATTATATCTATTTGAAAGAAAATTATGAATCAAGCTTCCAAAAAATGTTTATAGTTATATGATATGTAAAGGAAAAGAGTTGAGCTTTCGAGAAATGTTTATATCAATAGAGTATGCAAAGGAAATGATCCAGGCTTCAAAGAAATGTTCATATCAGTACAGTATTTAAAGGAAAAGGGTCGGGTTTCCAAGATGTGTTTATATTAATACGGTGTGCAAAGGAATGAGCTGGGTTTATCTCTCAATAAATGTTCATGTAGAGATCTATTAACTGATTTCATGCATTCCTAATTATAGTACTTTAATAGGGTTCATTAAAACAGCTATCTTTTCGGATGCACAGAATCGTATTTCCGTGTAATCCAAGTTTTCGATAATCAGAGGGGGTCTCAGTCCCATCTATCTCGAATTATCGAGACTCTACTGTACATCCAAAACTTTAAATTTACATTTATTTGCAGTTTTTGTATTAAACAGTAAATTCTTTTATCTCTTTGAGTCCTAGGTGATAATATACCATCGATAGAAAAACATTCAAAAGTCCCATGCAAAGAAAATTTTGCTGAATTTTCCAGGCGAAATTATATTGTCGACTGCATTTCATCACTTCTATTTTACACTTGAGCCACCAATTATATTTTGTGTGAGTGGTTATTTGCAAAAAGAAGGAATTATAAAGAAACATTCATGATTTATTTTTGAAGTATAGAAACATGTAACTGGTGATAAATCAAGCAACAAAGATTTACTGACTGGCAAAAGCCTTGCCATTGCGTATTGAAACAAAACCTGCCCTGTTTGTTACCTTTTTAGTGATGGTGTTTCAAATCGTTATTGAAATTTAGAGTTTTTTTAGAGAATATAGTTATTTTATTTTTTTTTAAATTGTCTTGTATTCAACCCAGTAGAGCTCTAATTATCCTAACTTTGGCTATCCTAATCGATGATTATTTAAATCACATCCACATTATCAGTAAAAGTGACATATGCGCGCGCACGTGAGTGTGTGCGTGCGTGCGTGTGTGTGTGTGTGTGTGTGTGTGTGCGTGTGTGTCTGCGTGCGTGCGTGCGTATGTGTATGTGTGTGTGATATAATATAAAATATTTAAAAAACTTACATAAAGGCATAGGTCTCTTGCTGCTTTTCCTCGTACTTCAGGATTTCGGGACTTAAGTCCCGAAACAAATTGCTGCATTAAAGCATTAGACATGATGTATAGTAAATATGCTGAAACAAAAAAATTTAATTAAACTATTTAAACATAAAATTTTCAACAAAATCTGTTCAAAGAGAAAAAGAAAATTAAAAAATCTAAAGTTATCGAGTCATATACACCATATAGCATGTATGTGATACTTCTAGTTATGTTATAACTATATTACGTAATACTTGTTAAAGGGTGGGTCTATTCTGATTTTTGTATTTACATGAATTAAAAAATACATTCTAAACAAGAAATAAGTGAAAGTTCACCTATCACTAATGATGACAGCATTGTTGTTGAAACAAGTTTCATATTAAAATAATCTAAAAGTAAATTTTTGAGTGAGGTTTTTGCATGTTTGCTACATGATTGTCACAATGACAGGTAATTTTCACAGGAAGTAAAATAAAGTCTGTCCTGTAAAAATATTTAGTGTTCTTACGTCTTCTGCAAAATAACCTCTAAAAATAGTGGCCTCTGTATAATATGTACTATATACCTTTATAAAAAATGAAAATTAAGTTTCCTACATGTACACTATAGCTACAGCGAATATGTAATCTCACCTCCCAACATCATACATAGTCATACAAAGAAAGTGGCTAGTTTATACAATAAACTTAATTTAATGATTTTTTTAATAACCAAATTGATCCAAACTGGATACTCTATAGCTAAATTATAATATAGCTGTATAGCAAAGTAATGTAATATAATGATCTGTTTTATTATCATAGTTAGGGTTTATACAATATTGTTGAAAGAGTTATGCCTTGTTAGGTTAAGTTTAACGATTAAAATAGTTCAATGTAACATTATTAATCATATTACTACTTGCTCCATTCAACATTACAATTGCAAAAGTGATTTTTTTGTTTCAACCGAATCAATCCTAACCGCAAGACATATATTTCAACATTTCAAAATACATACAAAATATTTTAATGTAGTATAAAATAGTGTTTTATAGAGAAACATTCAATTTATGGTTGAAATGCAGTAGCTCGGCACCATACGATATTTTGGGAAATTGTTCAAAACCACCAAATTGGACGATATCCACAAGAATCTTTTTAAAATTAAAGTAGGAAAGTTACTTTTTTTCAATTTAAAGTAGGGTACTAAATTCAGCGCGGATGTAGAAGTTGTGAATAGGCGCGGAGTGATACTTACGACACAGTGCTGCGCACAAGGTTGTGCGCATTGTCCGCGGTACGTCACGCAACCTTACGTGTGTAGATATTTGAGAAACAACTTCTACAGTTAGGATAGATTTGGTTTTAAATTTATAAAATACTGTATACCTATATTAATATATACCGAAAAAGTGTCAAGTCAGGTTAGGTTTGGTTTTAATTTTATACATTGAAATTCAGTTGTAAAATCACGAAGCATTTGTATAACTCTGCGCCTATTCACAACTTCGCTTAATTTTTATACATATATTTAAATATACTTATAAAGTCTCCAGTTAGGATAGGTTTGGTTTTACATTTATACAATACTGTATACCTATATTAAAATATACCTAAAAAGTGTCAAGTCAGGTTAGATTTGGTTTTAATTTTATACATTGAAATACAGTTGTATCACGAAGCATTTGTATCACTCCGCGCCTATTCACAACTTCTACATCCTCGCTGATTTTTTTACGCTACTTTAAATTGAAAAAAAAGTAACTTTCCGAGGTCAATTTAAAAAAAATTCTTGTAGATATCGTCCTATTTAATGGTGTTAAACCATTTCCCAAAATATCGTATGGCGCCGAGCTTCTGCATTTTTACCCAATTTATAAAAATCCATGTTTTTTTAGGTCAGGTACTATTATTCCAAACTTAAAGCAAAATTTGTGGTTTGAACATTTGAAATTTAATTTATTCTTGTTTCGAATATTTTTACTTACATTAAAATGTTTTAAATCATGCCCTGTTTTATGAAAAACTTAATTTTTATAAACTTGTATTTATGTTAAGGTTTTGTTTTTTCTTTCGAAATTTGTAATTCTTACAATGTCCGCAACAAGTTGTATATTTATCTGTGTTCCTGTGTATTTTTATATTCTGCATGACCAAGATAATTTTTTTGCAAAATCGACTCTGGTTAACTGATTATTACATTTTTCTGTACCTTATTGTATCAGATACTTTGTACATATATTTTACTATACATGATTAGTATTATGTAGTAGTATTATAATGTGTGGTAATTCCTGAAGAACTGCTTGACAGAGAAGTGCATTGTAATATGAGGTTACCTTTCTATGGCGATAATTAATATAAGTTTTAACCACGTTTTATCGTTTGTGTCATTTAATATTACTTTTATCTTGTTTAGAATGTAGTATGTTAATTACATACTATTTTTAAACAAATCCCATTGGGTAAACCTTTGACAAGTATTACATTTTAAAAAGGTATAAAATTTACCTATTTAAAATTACATTATACTAAAAATTAAACTAATAGCTAAATTTTAACTCTAAATTTTTTTTAAGTTAACTAAATTAGTTGAATTGATTATAGGTTATCTCAAAATAAACAAATATTATATCGTCTTCAAACAGCTAATACCGTAGATCTTCAAAATTTGTTTTAGCACCAAGACATTACATTATAATTATAAAAATCTCGTTTTATAAACGCAATTTTTTTAAAACGTTTTTTTTAAATTTAACAAACATTTTGTTGAAAAACCTACAGCATCGTATTTCGAGTTTGTATTAAACACAGAGCTTCCTCAGCTTCCCAATACTTCACCCAAGGTCTAACAGACGTCACAGGTATAATTTATAGCAGATTTAAAGATACAAAATAATAATACGCCATAAAAAACTATCATATAAAAACAAACATTTTGCGCATGTTCAATTATTCCTGTAAACTTAATCAAGTCTAAGATTTACTCTAAACTATTCTAAAACAATTTTGTAAAATACCTCTATTCTTTTTGAAATACACGCTATAAATATTACTTACGAGAAACAATTTTTGTTGACTTCTTTACAATGTCATTAAATAACATTTAAGTATCAAAAATTAAATAATATAAATGTTTGAAGAGGTAAGTTGTCCGATGTAGTCTATTTTAGAATATTCTAATTGTGATATTCTACTTTTATTTTCACTGGACTTGATTCGATGTAGCTAAATAAATCTCGACTTATACTATTTGACAATCTTTAACAACTCACTAGAGCAGCAAACAAAAAATAAAAATAAATAGTTAATATATGAACTCATAACGCAAGACATTATTGTAAAACATCTTGAAAAAATCAACAGAAATATCCCTCCAAAATTTAATAGAAAAGTTTTTGAAAATAGATTGTCCAAATTTAATTTTTTACCCTATGGATTTTATCACGTCCGAGGTACTTATTTAATGTTTACCGACATCTTAATACAAAAACAGAAATGGTACTACAACATTAGAATGCTTTATTAAAATTATGTTTGTGTATAAAGAAATATTAATTTTCAACTACCCATATGTATCTCTATAGCGTATTTATCTAAATACAGTACTAGATTTACTGAAGTAAATGTTAATAAGTATTTATTAGAAACAATAGTATACAAATTTATAATGTTATGCTGTACCAAACGATTTAAGTTGTGTTACGTGCTGATATTTATTTTAGTTTTGAAATTTTATTTAATTAAACATATTTTACATTTTGTAAACAGTTTTGAAATACCGTTCGAAAGAATTTAGAATTAATTTGCATTCAGTAAAAAATATATAATTGAAAACGTTCAATTAAAAAAACATTCGATTTAATATTTTTACCATTTACATAATTTTGCAATCCCTATTATGATTTAAGCACTGTACTTGAATAAAACCACTAATCGAATATAATTTTTTTACAATTTGTTTTCTCATTACTATTTATTAGGAATATACTGTGGTTGAATTTAATAATAAATACACAAAAACCTCTTAACCACAAACTTTCTTTAATTTACCCTAATGTACATTTTAGTTACAAAGTAACCATCCTCAGAGGGATAACATACAAAGACAGTCTTTGTATGTTATCCCTCTGAGGATGGTTACTTTGTAACTGAAATGTACATTAGGGTAAATTAAAGAAAGTTTGTGGTTAAGAGGTTTTTGTGTATTTATTATTGTTTTCTCATGCTATCATAATCATTGATTTTAATGGCGTATTAAAAATACAAAAATAAGAATATACAAAAAAAACATCAAATTTAAAAACAAAATAATAAGCTTAAGAAATTGTGAATTTAAAAGTCCTATTAGCATTAATAAAAGGGAAATTAAATTTTAATCCTTTGCATCCTAATAAAATTATATAACGTGTCCATAGAAAATCTATCATTTGTTTCTCTACACAGATATAATCTGTATGCTTTAAAATTGTAGCTATCTTTACATCGTTGAGTAAATCTATTATGTGTTTTGCAGTATAACTAGTTGAAAACATTTAATTTCATATTTACTCTTCAAACGTAAAGTAGTAGTGAGTTTATTTGTTAAGTAATTATAGGTGTACATAATGGCAAAATGTTTATTGGCACATTGTACAAATTCTTCAAATCCAGACGGAAAATTGTTATATTTTAGGTAATTAAATAAAATTTCTGTAGTTGAGCTAGTGGAAACCTCTATGGTGTATATAACTTTATGTTCGTTGCAACAAAGAGAAAGGTTATTTTTCCTTAGAAAATTTTGGCATGATATTCATTTTAATTGACAAGCTTTTATCTCCTACAACCTTGTTTAAGGCCTTACCTCTTTGCTTTTGCAATGAGAATTATTAATAAATATTCTTCAAGATAGGGAAATAGGCTCTATGATAGCTTTCATTGGAAGTCGCTATATTTTTTAAATTGTAAAAAGACGTTATTATTATAAAATGTTGGAAAGTAATTACTTAATTTTCAAGTACAATACTTGAAATTAGCATGCATATTGACCTATCTCCTTCAAATTTTATGTACTATCAATGTAATTGAAGCAGTAAATATAATACTTGCCTGGCTATCTGAGGATAAAATTAGTCTAATTAAAATCACCCTACTATCTTCATTATTTTACATAAAACTAACATTTATAGACAGAGTACTTAATTTTAAAAAAAAAACTGTTGCCAAACCAAAATATCTTCTAAATATAAATGCCTATGCCAATATATTTTTAATTAGAAAAGTATTTTTAATAGACTTGATTAGTATTAAAGTTGTTTTGTACAAAAACTGTGCCCACATGTACGAATTTAGCGAAAATAATTATACCGGCCAATGCAGAAAGTCATCAGTGACACGAAAAAAATTATTACTACACTCGCTCACGCCTCAAAAATTAATAAATTTTAGAAAATTGTAATTCCCCCATACATGGTGCTAATAGTGCTAAAAAATGTAAATTGCCCACCCCCAATACAATGCATATAAAATGAATCAAAAACATATCCTGAAGCTATATTCATAATTGTTTGTTTTTGCCACAGAAGGTAAATTTTATATACCTAATGAAGTATCCAGTCAGGATAGATTTGGTTATAATTTTATACATTCAAACAAGTGTACACATGTAAGACTTGAATAGAGATCACGTGACGTCACCTGGCAAAAAGTATTACTCCACAGAAGTAGACGTGTAATTAGGTAATGTATAAAATTACAACCAAACCTATCCTGACTGGATACTTTACAGGTATATTTTAATATAGGTATATAGTCATTTATAAAATTACAACCAAATCTATCCTAACTGGAAACTTTATAGCTATAGTTTAATGTACGTATACGTAGTACAGCCCGCTGTTGATATGCGAACGTAGTAGTTTTGACTACTCCGCACTGAATTTTTTACCCAAGTTTAATTTGATTCAATTGTATTTATTTCCCAGAGCGAGAGTTTTTGTTATTTTTCGTATACCCTGATGACTTTCTGCGTTGGCCGGTAAAATTTTATTTGCTAAAATCGTACACATGTGCATGGGAAATGAATACCCAAAAACTGAGTCAGACAAGTTTATATTCATTCTTTGTTTGCCAAGAGCTTATTAAAGAAGTTGGATGAAAAGAGAAGAGGTATATATCGTGAGGAATATCAACTTAGTCTTAATAGGTTTTTAGTTTGTCTACGAGGAGTGTCATGTAGGAATCAGTTCACTATGTAGATATGACTTTAACATTTAGATGAAAATAATAGGAACCATTTAACCCTTTTCATCCCAGGACTTTTTGCATGACTATCTGCTTTAAGTCCCGACCATGATTTTATGAAAATGTAGAGCTTTGACAAAACTTATACCAAATTTTTATTTATCAATGGATTTTCATGATTCTTTTTTTAAAATTTACTTCTCTAAGACTATACTATAACATACACTTAGCTAAAATTAAAAGGAACATGCAACAAAAAAATTATGAGAAAAATGTCACTTACTAAAAAACATTTTTCCAAACCTTTCTGTTTCCATTTTATATTAAGTATATAATATTAAAAATTAATTCCTAAATAAAAGCATCTTGTCTTTGTACACATAAAAATGAGTTTTATTCCAAATTTTTTCTTAGTCATATCCACAAACAATGGAGACATAGGTTTATAACTAAAACGTCCATAGCACAACACTGTGAAAAATACATGATTATGTGTAAAAGTTAAAGCAATTAATTAAGTAACTTGTAAAATTACTAAATAAATTATAAATTACACTAATAATTCTATTTTAGCTTTAATCGAATGTTTTTAAGTTGTCTTATTGTCAGAGAAAAAGGTTTTTATGTTATATACATTAACACTTGTATGCAATAACAAAAACCGCTACAAACAATAATAAACATGTAAACACTGAACTTCCAAACAAAAAGATCAACTTCACAACAAAATTGTGAGTAACAAACAGATCACTCACTCACTACTCACATCAATGGTAGCTAACACAGCACTTGGCATTGAGCAGCTAGTCATCAAGTTTGAACTAAAACAGTTGTTAAATCAAACTAGAATTGGCTTTAACAAACAGATCACTCACTCACTACTCACATCAATAATAGCTAACGCAGCACTTGTCATTGAGCAGCTAGTCATCAAGTTTGAACTAAAACAGTTGTTAAATCAAACTAGAATTGGCTTTAAGTATTATAACTGTTGTAAACGAGTTTATTAGGAATGCTTTAATACATACAAAAGTTATTTCACTGATTATATTATATTTAAAAAATAGATATTTTGTGAATGCCCAAAAATTCAAACTTTGGGATCGAACATGATTTTTCAACACGTCCGAAAAATCTGAGGTTAGGATCAAAAGGGTTAACCACCAAAACATCCTCTTATGATTTGTTTTACTAATTTTATTTAATTTGTTTACTTACTCAATTTTTGGAAAGGCCAATGGATTTGTTTTACAATTTTGCTTAGGAAATTATAGACATTAACAAATTCACTGAAAGTAGAAACCATGATTATTACCTTGACTCAGTGCCAAGAGTGCTCTTTGTCTGCAGTTACTTCCAGTCCTTACCTCGTTCCAATATGGTACTAATATGTGTCTAACTTTCATGTTGTAGTAACCACGGTTACCACTCGCAGCAAACATGTTAAATGGAGAATCAGGATACATGAGCAAAAATTACTTACTAGCCAATGCCCAGAAGATAGGACTGTTTTAATCCTGGGCCTGGTCCAGGGCTGATCAGTCCTGAAGGAGTTTTGCTTTCATGACCACACAGCAGGCACTTAAAGGTTGGGAGCACATGAACACAGTGGAAGTGTACAGCAAGATGGTCTTCATTCTGAATACTGAAATGCTAACAACGTGGAGAAGGTGATGGCAAATTGGACCCTCTGAGACAAGGCTTTCCTGTCAAGAGTTCTATAAATCAATCCTGTTTTTGGTGGTCATCTTTATTAGAGACATGGAGGAGTGGCGTAAACTCGGATGGTCAGTCTGTGGGAGGGTTTCCCCACCTTGGCTAGTTGTCGGCTTTTTCATTGTCAGTGATATGTACATGGCTGGGGATCCAATGGAAATTAAGGATCCATCCAGCATTTATGAAAACATTTAGTCTTTGTCTGTAGTCAATGGTTCTTCTACAGCCAGTCTGCGAGATTCAGGGTCATGGATGCCTTAGAATCAATTTAGCTGGAGTAATCAGGTTCTCAAGTTCAATTGCTGCAGTGTGTATGGCAGATACCTTAATGTCGTAATTGCTAAGGTGAGCCCAGATAGCAGAAAACCCTTGCAAATATTTGCATTAGTATGTAGCACCCGTTTTGCCTGTTCCAGGCATGGATGATCTATCAGCATAAATTAAAAAATTGGATATAGTAAATTTTGTACCAAACAATTCAATAATTATTCAAGATATTTTTTAACTTTAACATTCCGTTATAAAAACAATTAAAATAAACATTGTAAATCAGTTGTTAAAAAAAAAGTGTATAATGTTATATCTGACAGTGGAGAGAACGGTTTCTTTAAATTTTTCTATCGCAGTTACATGGACCAACAAGAAGAAGATAAATTTTATTCATATTTGTCGAATGTGGGTTACAAAGTAGTTTGAGCTCCTCCATATTTGTATGATCTAAATTCAGTTGAATTATGTGGAGGACATTTTCTAAAAAAAATATTTGTAAGAAAATTAAAAGAATATATTTGTTTTTAAGAAAAAATATATGCGGTTATTTGCATCTAGAACAACCGTTGGTAGCATGAGCTCCCAAAATATTGCCATCTCTTTGTGACCACCTTCCATAACAATAGTCATAGAAAAAATGGCTTACTTTTTTCATTTTAATAGATTATTTTTTCACTTTGCACGTAGGTTATCTGCATGAGGCAGATTTTAAAATATAGTTAGGTGGTAATAATAAAGTTTTTTTTAATTATTTGTTTAAATGATAATATGGTTTTGGTTTTTTTTAGATTACCATTTTCAGATATTTCAAGGAAAGAAAAATGGTTGAATGTCTTGAATATAGAAGAACCAATAAATTATGAAGAAAGTTTTATCTGCAGTTTACATTTCACTCCAGATTGCATAGAGAATGAAGAATTAAAGATTGATTCCATTCCTACAATTAATGTACAAAAAGAAGATGGTATGAGTGATATTACACCAGAATATGTTCCAATAGATGTTATTAAGAAAGAAGTAAGTTAATTTTTAAATTTATTGATATTGTCTAATATTTTCGGTGAAGGTTCAAGTTGAAAACTTGATTAACACAAAACTTTCAAGAAATTGTACCCCTATCTATATTACATTGGGTTTTGGTTAACATTAAAAGCAACTCAAACCATTTTCATGGCAACAATCAACTGCTTATAGATTTTAGAAGCTGCCAAATATAATAATGTCTCATATTTCATGAGAGTATCTTTCAATAATAGTAAATGATCTATTATGTTTTGATAACTCTTTTGATTAATTTTTTTGGCCAAACTATTTTAAGTTTTTTATGAAAAGTACTTTCTTCTGAATCAGAATTTTTCTGTTCATTATTCTCCTCAACTTGCTTTCACTGTCATGAGAACTGCACTAGAAATTTTAATTTTTAAAACAAGCAAGTTAATCAAAAAATGGTTATAACTAAGATTTTATTTTACATCTTCAATTAAAAAAAAAAAAAAAAATATTGAAAAGGGTATTGAAAAATAATTACCTTAAATGGACAATAACTTATCCAATAAAGAATATGGTGTTTTTTAATTGGTTACCATCCAATTCACCAATAAATGGTGAAAGTCCACTTTGTTGGTTGATATCGTCGGCTCAAAATTTGTTGCACCAACCCTGCAGCCTGTATGGCATGTAAGAATGATACCACTTCTCAAGATTGCTGCATTCATAGCTTTCTGTTGAAATTGTAGACATCTTGGAAATCAAGGGTGGTGAAACTGTATGGAACAGTTGTTTAAATAATCATTCATTTTGTGTGCCTTATATCAACTCCATAATATACCATTCGTTCATGTGTTGTTTTGTACGAGTAAGTTATAACAATAGTTACTCAACAGAAATAGAAATACTTTAACATTTAAAGACGTTGTGGTTATTATTTTTTTACTACTAGAAGGTTTGTTACCAAAAAATTCATTTGTTATATTTATTTAATTATAATTCATAGTAATTTACAATATATTCTTTTTTCATTTTTGAGCTGTACTCTTTATTAAAATGTGCTAAATTTTTTTCAGGCGGAAAGCGAACTTTCATTTAAAATATTTGGTAAGTTAATGTAATATATTTAATTAAAAATTGCTTTGAATAGATTAAAATATAATATAGCCTCTTCTCATGTAAATTATATAGTGAAATAAATATCTAAAATTTTTGCATAACACAAACTAAACAAAATTAATAAAAGTAAAATATACAAAATGCCGAATATTGGATTTTGGATCTAATATACCACACAAGCCTATATCAAACAGCACCACTAATAATCAATCACAGATATTTTTGAATCTTTTGAAAACAGTAATGTCTTTAATTCTGCTTGCTTGCTGGCCAACATTCATTCTTAACACAATGGCTTTCACTATGTTCCATACATACTCATTTAGGTTTAAGTGTTATTGGTAAGGTGGAGACTGTGTCTATTCTTGCTAAATAGCTTATGAATTTTGTATATTGCTGCCATCTTTTGAAATCAAACAATCTCTAACAGTTTACTTTTTGTTACGTCATCTTCAAAAGTGACATTAGATTCCAGTCTCTAATTTCACCTTTTTGAAGCTATACTGGGTGATTATTGTGATGGTCCGTTGTGTTTTGCATTGTAAAAAAACACCGTGAAGAAGATTTTATAATAATATTTCCCCAACACATTTCGAAAAGTTGTCAAAACTCATATTTTTATCATGATCCTCACTTCTAATTAATAATCAAATTTAATAATTAAATGTCTGGAATAAAACATTTTCTATCCTGCATGCACAATAATCCATCTTTGACCACCACTATTATTTTCTAAAACTAAACTAGTTTAAGAAGCCTGCTGCATTTACTGCATGTAAACTTCGGATAGATAGATGTGTTGAGTTAAATCATAGGTGGTTTATTTATAACATTGTCTTTGCTCCTAATTTTCTCTCCTTGCATCTTTTTCCTTTCTTGCTATCAGCAATCCTTTTATTTGTACATTTCATAAATTTGAACCCCAGTTGCAGTTGAATTAATTATACTATGCAGTGTCTCTCAATTGTACTATGCATAGTTTACTTTTTTCAACACAAAAAGTGCAGATTTTAGAGTTGTTGTTTTATTGCATAAAATTTTTTTACCACGAACAATGTACAAATTGAAGTCAATTAACACTGTTTTGCTTGTACACGTCTGCCTCTTCTTTGTTGGAGTAGTTAGCTTCTTACCTGATGAAATTTCTATCTGGTTTTCTCTTAAAAAATTAGTTATAGTTTGCTCAGATTTTCTGGTAGTGGCAGTTGCTCGCTGTTTAACAATGTTTATTTTCCCTCACTTTTTTACCAATAAATACACCTACAGCAAATAGCTTATTGGTAGTATAAATCAAACAATCGAATATTAAGAGAAGACTCTTAACTGGCTAAATTTTGACTACAAATGTACTGTTGATGTAAATGAGAATGGATAGCTCATATGTTTGAACCTTACCCACAGCGCAACTGAGAAGTTCACATATTTAACACTTTGCAATATTTACTCGGTCTGGTAGTACCTGGCTTGCACATAGATTTAGTTTTCTATGTAAGTTTTTTTTATTTTTAGTTTAATTTTACATATGTACAAAAGAATATTTTACTTACACTTATCAATGTCATTGTTTTTTTTTAGAAAGATCTATTCTTATCACCTTTTTTTCTAAAGTATTGAATTGTATCACGGCTGACTTAAGTTCCTAAAGGGGCTGAAATAGTATGCCCAAATTATAGAGAGGGTGGTGTGTGTGTGTGTTAGTATAGGTGTATAGAGCTATTCGTAATATTAAATCTAAATAATATAATTAATTAATTTAAACTAATAAGTCTTTGCCATTAGGCTTACTCAAAATATGAATTACAAAGTGCATTGATTAACTTAATAGCATTAAGAAAATTAATAATACAATTTTAATAGCTTTATAACTATTTTCAGGATATACTTGTAGGATATGTGGTTTTACAACAGATGATATAGAAAATATGGAACCAATTATGGACGAGAGCAACAACCTATTAGACAAAATTTCTCAGTGCATACCTATCACAGTAAGTTGAACATCTTTAGGTTTTACTAGTAGCAAAAGGTTTTCTTAAAGATTTAATAATGTGTGTACGAGGGTCATTCAATAATTTTTCCTATCAGTTGCCAACTAACTCTTCAATGGGTACCTGCCCATTGCGGAGTACCCGGAAACGAAAAGGATGACAAAATTGCGAAAATAGCCTCAACCATGGGACCTACAGATGAAGGCAAACACTCCCTGCTACATTGCAAAAGTGTAATCAGGGAAGTTTTCCGAAAACTTTGGTGTGAAAATTGGGAAAAAGAGTCTACTGGTCGACAACTTTACCAGCTCCAACCAGAACCACCAGTCGAGGATAAATATAGGGAAGTAGCACGATCAACAGCATCTTTTCCTGCCAGAGCAAGAACCGGCCATCTGTTGACACAGGAGTACCTATTTCATTTTAATCTCACAGAGTGTCCATTGTGTGCATTCTGTGGTGTGGAGAGCGAAACAATTGAGCACATCCTGCTGAACTGCCCTTACCCATTACCTACAAGAGACATCCTCAGACCAATTGGATAAAGTGGCAAGATATTTTAGTTAAGAAGAACCTGTGGG
The DNA here is from genome assembly GCA_036971475.1 of Prosapia bicincta. NCBI lineage: Eukaryota > Metazoa > Arthropoda > Insecta > Hemiptera > Cercopidae > Prosapia > Prosapia bicincta. The sequence goes on along the minus strand of JBAIZL010000006.1, from coordinate 20,573,091 downwards.
CCATAGCATCATATATATATCGTGGACTTCGGGCCATCGGCTACATTTGAGCTGGACGCCTGCACGAAGAATAAAGAATGAATCAGTTGCCAGCCAAATTGCAGTTTTTTTAAAAATAGTTTGATTCATATAAAAAAGTGAAAAATTACCAGAACAACAATTGAGGCTCCTTTTGTTAACTTGCTAAATAGAAGACACCAATTGTGAGAAGACACAACTTGAAAAGGTTGTGAGAAGAGAATTGAGGTTTAATGTGAGATCTTTTGAAAACCTGGATTTTAAGTAGCAAAATTAATTGTTTTTCCCAACTGTTTGAATATTTGTCTAAATTTTATTGCTTTTGTGTTAGTAATTACTTAGTTTAACAATGTTCTGAAAATGTATATATTTTTGTTTAAGATAGAGGAATCAGACAACCTACCATTGTACATGTGCTTGGACTGTGTAGATGAATTAGAAGCAAGTTATAGGTTTGTTCAAAAAGCACTTACCACAGAGGAACAACTTCTTGAGAAATTGGATGCATATTCTGAAGCCGCAGTAAGTTGTTATTGTTAGTAACATCATAGTCAACAAAATAACATCTCTTATTAAAAATTGACAAATATTTGATTTAAAATATTTTAAACTTAATAAAAAAATATTTTTTGTCCATTTTAAGCTTATTTATAGCATTGCAATTCATTTTCAGTAAGGGAGAAAATTGTTTTTTCCTTCACAATCGATTTAATACATAGTCTTTGGGAACACCATAGTTTTGGTCAATGTTATATACAGTATATAGGAATTTTTTGACTAGATAGGAGACTGACAGACTTACCTAATGGCAATAGTCCAAAACTACAATCTCTTGGAAATAAACACATATAAAAACTTAACACACTATTAAAATATTTTGATCAAAAATGAGTCTTTTGTTTTTCTCTTTTTTGACTGATGAAGATCATTTTTGATCGAAATATTTCAATAGTGTGTTAAGTTTTTATATGCGTTTATCTCCAAGAGATTGCAGTTTTGGACTATTGCCATTAGGTAAGTCTGTCAGTCTCCTATCTAGTCCAAACATTCCTAAATAAGCTTTAAGCTCTATTAGAATTAACCTATATATATTGTAATTTCTCTTTATTTTTTTATTATTTTGAATTCTTTATAATGTAAATGAATGATTCTTTAAAATGTATTTTTTCAAAATTTGTCTTTAATAAAATTTTTCAATTATTTAGTTCAAGGTAGGTTAGTAAATTTTCTAATTTATTTTAAGATAAATAAATATTCTAGAGCTTTCTTTTTTTATAACAAGTTTAATGTATCATTTAAAACAATTTCTTAGCAATTATAAGTTCTATTAATAAATTACTACATTTTTTTTCTTTTTTAAAGTTTTACTAATTTACTATAAGTGTCCTCTATTTTAATGAGTCTTATTTCTCTAAATTGTAACTTTTCTTTTGGCAGCAACAGTTTTTATTTAATTTAGCCTAAATTGATTTCAATTTTAGTTTAGCACAAGCTGTCTTAATCTCGGGTTATCTGGTAGGTTTTAAATTTTGAATAATGAAATCTTATTTGGCACTCTAAAGTACAAGAACAAAAAAAATCTAAGCTATAAATGTTATAAATTGTTACAAATTAATTTATTTCTAAGTAAAATTGTCCCTTAATATTCTTTCTAAATGTTTTCTTTTATAGTTTGATTTTATAATAAATTCACTGGTTTCTTTTCTTTTATAAATGTCTGATTGCAAAATTTCAAAAATGTAGTAACGGATCTAGTCTAGATACTGAAGTGTTTTAGATTGCATATTCCACTTTTCGGACTTTATCAAAATATTTAATAAAGTCTTTCTAAATAAATAGTTTCAATTAATTTTCTTGAAAGTATTTTGTACTGTCAATTGAATTCGAGACTAACACTCCCGCACTAAGTTTAAATTCGTTAAATTTTATTGGCCAATTCTGAAGTACGTCTGTCTTGTTTGAGTAGGTGTGTACAACTGAAGCGACACTAAGCCAAGCATTTCAAAATGGCTAAAACAAACTATTTCCTTTTTTTAATTGTTGTTACCGGCTTTACGGATGCTGTATTCACTGCCTTTGGTACATTTCATGTTCTTAATAACTACATTTTAATTTCTTTGCAGGTAACTGCATTTAAATATTATCTCTCCCGACTAAGTTTAAATTAGGTCTTGTATAGTTATTTCTTGTCTTATCTATGTATGTATTTGTGCACAAAACTACTTGTTGAATCATTTCATTATCACTTATGCAAAACAATGATTCCAAAAGACTTTTTGCATTCCTTTGAGGCCCTGGTCTATGAAAAGCTGGTATTAGGTTTAACCTTGGCATTCGTGAATTTCTAGCTACTAAGGGTTCAACATACCAGCGAGATGGTTCTTTTTTTGTCTATTTTCTCTACCAATGTAAAACTTGCGTATATCCAAAGGTTGGAATTCTACATTAGGTTGAACTTCTTCTACATCAGGAATTTCTACTGGTATAGGTCCCTCTGCTTCTTCTTCTTCAACTACGTTGCCTTATATATCTTCTGAATCACTGTACTCAACTGTTTCTTCCATGACATCCTCCTCAAATTCGTCTTCATCTTCTACACCAAACACACTTTCATTATCATCTTCTGCCTCCTCCAACCACATTCGTAACTGTTCTCTATTATGTTCTGACATTGTTCAATACATAACGGCACAAATACAACAAGAAAGTAAAATATTATGTGAAAAAGTTCTTATATAATATATGGAACGTGAATGGTCATGTAATCTACGATTGTAGAACATTACACAATTCTGCTAATAAATCTAAGTACAAAACAGGGAGATGACTGACGACAGACTGGGGTATAGGGAGTGAGGTGGGGGAAAGGTATATGCCAGCTCAAGGTTGCGAGTGTTGCCAACCACCTGCGGTATCAAAAATAAACTACCCGTTCTACAAAGTTCTACAGTGGTATTACGTGTGACCAATGCAGTGTTAAGGCAGTAAGCTCTTTTTAGTATAGCTATTACTTCAAAACTGATAGATTCAAACCAAATAAAAGTTATCTACCTTTGGTTTTTCTTTATTTACTGGTAATTACTTTGTCTTTCATATATTATATATAAGGTAAAAACATGTACGGAATTCAGTTTCCAGTTTAATAGAGAATAGCTGTTTAGGTTACACTGAATTCAAAATTTTAGAACTTTTATATTCATCTGAAAGTAAATTTTATTTATAATCAGAATATTTTATCCTTTTACTGTTTTAACGCTACTACAATTATTTTTTAAAATGTAAACGGTGCTTCTATATCATAAAATGTTACTAAAAAATACTTTTTTTATGTAACTATACATCAAAATAAGAAAGTATATTCATAAATAAAAGGGGTTAGTGAGATTTTAAATAGTGCAAAGTCAATAGGAAAGTTGATTTAAAGTAAAGAAATTTTTAAACTGGATTTGTTGACAATATAAATATCTACAAACTTAAAAGAAAGTCCTTGGGAACAAACATGTAAAAGCAAGCTGAAAGTGAGTAATGGCAATACAAGAATGAGAAATGCTTGTATAGATGTGGTCCGCTGTTATGTAAAATAATAAGAATATTAATGGTATAAAATGGAAGTTTAGTGCTTGAGAATGTTTTAAAATGGTGTACATTTTATGAACATAATAATGTGTTTTGCAATTGTAGTTTATTAACATAAATCAATGGGTAATAAGTATTTATTCATAGTTTATACTTTTTTCCTAACAAACTACTTTTATTCTGATATTAAATAATATTGAAATAGTAATAGTCAATATCTTTCTGCTGGAATCACTACTATCATCAGTTTATATATTATGTTTCAGAGTACGGGTAATTTAGAAATTGATGAAGAAGACAAGTAAGTTTTGTTAATGGTATATTTTCTATTTTGCTATAAATTTTATATTCAATTGAGAAATTATTGATTTTACTCTATTATAACCTAGAAATAGAAACAAGATTAGCAATCAAATTATTACCAACAAAATACACAAATTTTACATAAAAAATTTTAAAATTCCTTGTAATCATCTTGAATTTACTGATTAAATTTTAGAATTCATAGTTATCGCGTAACTGAGTGAATACTTTTGAACTTAGTTGCTGATATGTTTCAAAACAATTGTTTTATTAACAAAGCCGACTCTTTACTGCTGTAGATCGCTCAAGGTTGCAGGGGTATGATTTATGAGGCTGAAGGAGAGTTTGAGTTTATATAGTAAGTCGTTTACTATATAAAGGAATAGGGTGTTAGATTCAAAGCGTGTGTGTGATCGTTTAAAAAAGGTTTTGTTTGTTGAGTGAAATTTGAATATTTCAAATTATTCTATAGTGGTTAGGTTTTTTACTATGGTTTAATATTTGGGGCATATTTAAATTAATATGGATGTTTGTGTATGTGTGTTGGGTGTTGTAAATAAAAGAGCTCAATTGTGCTATACAATAATTGAAAACTAAGAAGGCATCAGAAACAGACCCTATAATTTTAAGAGTTTTAAAAAACAAAAATGCGTGCTAAGATGAAATTTTTATAATCTTGTCTTAGTTCCTGACATAATACCAGCAAGGAGAAGTGAGACTAATGGTATATACTGCACTAGCAGTGGAAGATTAGAATATTACAATTAGAGCCATAGATAGAAATCACTAATAAATATGTTGTAGAGGTTATAACTTCTCTAAACCCAGAACTTACTGATTTTTAACTGTAAACGATTAACCGAACAACACATATCTCATAAAACACAAGAAAATAAAAGACTCATTTAACTAAGGAAGCACTTTTGAAGCTGTTTCATAAACTTGAAATAAATAAATGACTCGTTAGAGACTGGCAATGTTTTCCTAAAATGTATGGAATAAGATCTAAAATCATGTATTTGTGCAAGGGTTTTACTTACTATAAGAAGTGACTCAACCAGACTTCAAACATCCATATACTACATACATTACTTCAATGCATAGTTACAAGCAGGATGCTATTTAAAATACAGTAAACTCCAGATTATCCGTGGGCGGTTTAACCGGTTTGCGGATTATCCGGGGTCTGCCATTGTTTTACAAATATCCAATTTTTATTCCAATCAGATTTATGGGTTTAAATTTCCAAAAGGTGAATTACGACGTAAATAGATATAAGGCTTAATAGAAGTTAAGATGAAGGGAATAGATATGTAAATATGTATGTACTAATTTTTACATTGAAAGGGAAGCATCCCGACGCGGGCCAGCGAAATAAAAGGAGTGAACAGACTACTGTATATAAGGGGTATGACAAAGTGCTTGGACGCTCGAAAACCTAATGTGTATCATAAGATTGTAAACAAATGTCAGCTAATCTTGGCTATAAATAGTCTAGGACGTGACATATGCATTATCCATGTCTATCATATACATTATCGATCTTTATGGCTTTGTGACACAAGTAGACACTGTGCGACAAAATGGTTCTCAAGAAACTTAGATCGCACATTAAAGCTAAATCAGTGATTACAAAAAAAAGACGAAAATGACAGATTTTTTTGTATTATGTGTAAAGGAAATTACATATGTACATACATACTTACTTTTGACAAAGTATGTAAATAATTAGACATATAAATATACATGTTATAATCCGTCAAATACATCGACATTTTAAATTATTTTCTGTATTTATTTTGTCCTCAAGATTATTTGTGAATTGCATTAACCGGGGTCATTATTTGTGTAACTTATGGTATAATAATCGATCGTTTTGCCTATTCTTTGTTCATAGCGGATTATCCGGGGAATTTGGTTATCTGTCATTGCCGGGCCACCCTATTCCACGGATAATCAGGAGTTTACTGTATTAAACCATCCAATAAAACTATCATTTTAGTTCTCTGTCTGCTGATAGACAATCAGGGTGAAGAATAGTATTTAAAAAAAATTGCATCCAGAAATGTCCAGCATAAAATCCTTGCTTATATGAAATAATATGATATTCCAGTTCTAAAGAAACAACCTAACAAATGTTTTCTGACACAAAATATCGAGACTTGGATTTTCGAAACTCTACTGTATTACAAATATGAAGGCATATTAAAATATGAAACTTTGTGTCTTGCCCTACATCTGCTTCTGAAGTCTGTTGCTTATTCAGTTATCCGCCAAATTATAAAATGCGACTGATTTCAGATTTATGAACACAGAGCTAATTTGTTCAAATTTTTAAGATCATTTAAGTTATAAATGGTTTTCAGTTTATATTTTAACAATAGCATTTTAACATTTTTTTTCTTAGGCAAATATTTTACACAAGAAGTCTGTATGAGATTTTACACATGAATATTTTTATATTAATTATTGTCGTTCTGAAATATCAAGCACATATGATGTTGAGAAAGAAATCAAATGAACTGAAACAAAATGCTTTACCAGCGTGTTTTATAAAAAGGCCAAGAAAATGTGATTTCTAACATTTATTTATAGCTACTCAGAAATAAAACTTTACTCTTATGAAATTCATGAAACGTGTAGATTTTCCATTTTATAATATGAAATTTCGGAACGAATTCGAATGGAAATTAATGTTAAGACCTCATTGTCAGCACTTACATTTTGTTTGTCTAACAAGTCCAAGTTTGAAGAGTAACAAAAAGACATTTTTTCATCAGTACTGGAACTAACAAAAGATTTTAGATGAATATTAAAAGAAACTACTTGATTGAAATGATTATTTTGTATGCTGGTGAAAGGTACAGAAAACATTTAAATTTTCATGTTATAATTGTATAGAGATTAATCATGTATATGCAACATATTAAGAGAATCAACCACAAAAGAAAAAGGTTGAATTGAATAATAAAGAATGTTAGACAATCTTGAGACTTTAATGATTGCGATGGACACAAGTCAACCATCATTGTTTCATTCTAGAGTTGGTAAGGTCATTAAAAAAAGAAGTAATGACAACCAGTTATTTATCACCACACAGGCGGGACTCGTCCAGGGTGTCTAGTAAAATACCTTGAAGAAATTCCCTGAGTTTTCCCTGACTTTTCCAGGGTGTCTAGTAAAATAGCTTGAAGAAATTCCCTGAGTTTTCCCTGACTTTTTCTCTTTTAGATGTCTATAGAAAGCCCAGTTTACATTGATATCTGAAGGATCTTGGATAAATCCAGACTTTGAAGAACGAATTGAGCAACTCTTTTGCTTTTGTGTCTGTAAGGAACACAGAACCAAAATATCGAGCTTTCACTTCATCCGTCTCTGCATCCCAATACCTAACACTCAAATCCATTTGGGCTCTTTGTGATATTTTGTTTAAACTTTCATCAAAGCCAATTACATAGTTAGAATTTGAATTTAATGATGTCAGTAACAGGTATTTAATATAATTTGATAAACCGAATACAACATTATAGGAAATGTTATCTTTCCCCAATCTCATGTTCTGTGCAATGGTCCTATCAGGGAACATCCTTAGAAAGAGGCACACTACCTTCTTCATTGCGTAAAGAAGTGTTGCATTACTAAATTCACGCACCATATAATCTCTGCTTCATTCTTTTAGTTTACATTTATCTTTATCTTTTAGTTTATATTTATCCTAAGGAAGGAGGGGAGGTAATGACGACATCTGCATGACGCGCTTGCCCGCTACGGCAATGAAAACTGGAACCTTCCATGTTGAAATAAACAGTGTACAAATAATCACCGTCAAATAAAACACATACTATCACGAGTCTAGACAAATAGCTGGCTACGAATGTTTACACAGCGTTCTGTGAGGTCAGAAACAGACTGAGTTATCTGTTATCCCCACCTGTCCATATGATAACAGAACCACTGCGCACCCCAAGGCCACGGTCCAGGCTAAAACCTCCCAGCTGTACCAACTCGACACGTTTAATATTTATTGACATAAGTCCTGAAGTCATGGCATTGGGCTTATCAAATAAATAATGGGCATCTAAATAAAGAAGTGTTATTTCCTGACTGCCCTGCCCCTAAACCGCTGGCTTACAATACCAAATATTCGAGAGCAATGGCCACTAGTTTTGTTTCTAATCAAAATAAATATTTTCCCGATTTTTTAAAATTTTCCCTGACTTTTCCCTGAATTTTCCAGAATCTTAAAATTCCCTGACTTTTCCAGGTTTTCCCGGTTTTCCCTGTCACTAGACACCCTGTCGTCATTAAGACATATTGTGGTCAACTCTACAGTCAACATTTTAAAAAATATGTATGCAAAATTAATGATTTCAAAGCTGAAGAAACTACGAGGCGTGTTTTTAAAGTAAGGACCGTTAGAAAATTAAAAAAAAAAAACAAAAGGAAATTTGCAAAAACTAATTTTATTTTCGGAATCTACATACTTTTATCTATTTTGCTACATAGTTTCCCAAGTTTCTGTAAACACTAATCATATCGCACAACTAAATTTTGGAAACCTTCTTCATAAAAACTTGCCGCCTGCTGTGATAACCAAGAATTCACAGCCGTTTTCAATTCGTCATCATCGTCATAACGGCAGCCGCCCAAGTGATGTTTCAGATGACGGAAAAGATGAAAGTCGCTCGGCACAAAGTCAGGACTTACCTTCTGGTGGGTGGTCCTAAACTTCCCCGCCAAAAGAGTCCAATGGAGCTCAGATCTGAGCGGCAGTGTGAGGCCTTGCATTATCGTGCAGAAACAAAATTCCTTTTGTGAGCATGCCACGTCTCTTGTTTTGAATTGCTCTGCGCAGCTTCCTCAGGGTTTGGCAGTAGGCTTCTACATTTATTGTCGTTTCTCATTCCATAAAGTCGACCAGCAAAACACCATGCCTATCCCAAAACACGGATGCCATGATCTTGCGCTTTGACAAAGTCTGTTTGGCTTTGACCTTTACGGGAGATTGCGTGTTTCCATTCCATGCTTTGTTGTTTCGTTTCGGGAGTGAAATGCAAAACCCACGTTTCGTCTCTAGTTACGATCCGACTCATCATGTTGTCACCATTTTCGTCATAAGGTGTCAGAAAGTTCAAGGAACTCTTGAGTCTTTTGTGTTTGTGCTCCTCCGTCAGGAGTTAAGGGACCCAAACACAAGCACAGTTTCTTAAAGTTTAATTTTTCATGGACAATTTTGTAAATCACAGACCTCGAAACTTCGGGACATTCGTGTGAGAGAGTAGTGATCGTGAAGCATCTGTTGTCACGAATTTTCGCTTCAACTGAAGCCAGCAAATCTTCTGACATTAGAGATGGATGACCAGATCTCGTTTCGTCATGGACATTGTCACGGCCATCTTTGAAGTCTCGAACCCACTTATGCACATTTCCTTCACACATGGCATTAGTAGCATTGTAAACTTCAGAAATCTGTCAGTGAATTTCTGCAGCAGGCATGTTTCTTGCCGACAAAAACCGTATCACCAAACAAATTTCACAAGGGGCGGGCGATTCGATAACCTTGAACATTTTGCAAGCACAGAACACAACGCTTATATTAGCTACTCAGCTGTAACTGAGCGTAGTTGTTGCCAAGGCATGCCGGGATGCGACGCAAGCGCTCGTTGCAGGGTGCACGCTAACTATGAGGGAATATAAACAAACTGCCCTTAGTTTAAAAATACACCTCGTAAAATTAAGGTTAATTTAGTATATTGTTTAATCTGTTTCCTAGAAAGTATTCAGGTACTTAATTTGTAATATTATGTTTAGTTAAAATCTACTGTGCATGAAGTTTATCTTATAGTTGCTTGTTGTAATCATCTTGAATAAATCGTAAGTAATTATTTGAGTAACTAAGTGAAAACTACTAACTTACTTGTGGACATGTGTCGAAACATCGTTTCATTGACGACCCAATACTCCGGGATACTCAAATAATTACTTATGATGTACCTTATCTTTGTACATTAGTAAGAGTATATTCAATGTACTGTTACCATCCATCATGTTGTTTATAATTAATTAAAAGGAAAGTGATGGATTGACTATCTTATGAGACCTGACATTGATGTATTTGTTAAAATTTATTATACAGAAATTTTAACATGTAATTGGTTTTTTAAAGGAAAGTTTTGTCAATGCTAGACCTCGAAGGCGCAGTTACTTGTGATCTTTGTGGGCAGATCTTCTCAAATGTATTTTCTTTAAATGCTCACATTGAAAATGAAATTCAAGAAAACAATATTGAAATGGAACCTGATGCCGAAACCATTGTCCATATAGTTTGTTCAGTTTGTGGTATGTATATTACTTATGATTTTAAATTAATAATTTAGCAAAATTTTTTCTCCTTCTATGCATATTGTATTTTCTTGGGTTCTTGAACATAGGAGAGAATGTTAGTATCTTATTTGTTTTTAGTAAAACTGCAAAAATATTTATATGATTGTTATTTTCTTAATCATTTCGTTAGTATGAACGTAAATATGCTGTAATCTGACATTCCATTATATACTAGTTTTTATTACTGCCTGTGATGGTATCAAGTTTTTATAACAACAATATAGCTGACATTGTAGCTGGATATACGTGGTGTTATACTGTTCTTCACTAAATATATATATACACTATCATTTGTTGTATCTTCGCGTGAGCTACTAGTAATCACTAAACACTTTTAAATGTTTTAAACTTGCCTATAGTAGCACTTACTTTACTTGTTGAGGACGTCGTTTCGGGAGATGTGTCCCTTTGTCAACTCAGACTGTAACTCACTAAACACTTTTAAATGTTTTAAACTTGCCTATAGTAGCACTTACTTTACTTGTTGAGGACGTCGTTTCGGGAGATGTGTCCCTTTGTCAACTCAGACCATAACTCACTAAACACTTTTAAATGTTTTAAACTTGCCTATAGTAGCACTTACTTTACTTGTTGAGGACGTCGTTTCGGGAGATGTGTCCCTTTGTCAACTCAGACCATAACTCACTAAACACTTTTAAATGTTTTAAACTTGCCTATAGTAGCACTTACTTTACTTGTTGAGGACGTCGTTTCGGGAGATGTGTCCCTTTGTCAACTCAGACCATAACTCACTAAACACTTTTAAATGTTTTAAACTTGCCTATAGTAGCACTTACTTTACTTGTTGAGGACGTCGTTTCGGGAGATGTGTCCCTTTGTCAACTCAGACCGTAACTCACTAAACACTTTTAAATGTTTTAAACTTGCCTATAGTAGCACTTACTTTACTTGTTGAGGACGTCGTTTCGGGAGATGTGTCCCTTTGTCAACTCAGACCGTAACTCACTAAACACTTTTAAATGTTTTAAACTTGCCTATAGTAGCACTTACTTTACTTGTTGAGGACGTCGTTTCGGGAGATGTGTCCCTTTGTCAACTCAGACCGTAACTCACTAAACACTTTTAAATGTTTTAAACTTGCTTATAGTAGCACTTACTTTACTTGTTGAGGACGGCCGTTTCGGGAGATGTGTCCGTTTGTCGGAGTTACGGTCTAAGTTGACAAAGGGACACATCTCCCGAAACGGCCGTCCTCAACAAGTAAAGTAAGTGCTACTATAGGCAAGTTTAAAACATTTAAAAGTGTTTAGTGATATATATACAATGTGTCAGCTCTAAAACAATAGTACTGTGTAGTGCTGTTAGTAGCGCTATGTAACAATGTTATGCTTTGGAACTAAATAATAGTTCAATAAGACAACGTAAATTGTCAGCCATAAATGTGAGCCCTATGCTGCAGTACTACTGATATGTATAGTGCTATGTGTATAAAACTTAAAGTATTAATATATAAACAACTTTAAAATATACAATTAAACTTTTGTTCTCATCTTAATTTTAAGAGAAAAAAGAAATTTTAAAGAATTTACTCCAGTATTACATATTTGCAGGTAAAATAGATTAGTTAAAGAGTTAATAAAATATTTAGGAAGTATGCTTAACCCTCTCCCCTACCATCTGTGAGAAAATACTACAACTTCAGTATATAAAGATTTTACAAGTAATACATGTTTAGTATGGACATATGTCAACCCCTTTCAGAACACGATGGTTTATTTTGTGAAGAAAAGTCTAATATTCCAAGTCATTCCATTTTACTTCTGTTATTTCAGAATAGTTTGGTTAATTTGGCATTTTTTGCTGATTCAGTCTCCTGACAGCTGTTTATTCTGGCAACAATACTGTGTGAAGACATAGATCCCTTCCCAAAACCTTTCTCTTCTGTTTTTTCAGAAACTCTCTTGTATGTTTCAGTACATTTTCTTGCTCATTTACTAGGAGTTAATTCTTTTGTATTCTGATATAAAGTGACTCTACATTTGAAACATTACATCTAGTTATTATTAAAATAGTATGATCTTCCAATTCCTATATATTTAATACTGCTACAATGCCTAAAAATAATGTTATTAATTTGTGTATTTAAAGTTATTATATCATAAAAGTCAAAATTTGTTTTCACTGCAGCACATGTTGTTTATATATATAAATGATGTTTGTTTAGGACAAATTTTTATGTCGTTAGCTACATATGAGGAACACAAGACGCAGAAAGAAAATAAGTGCACTTATTGCCAACAAGAATTTAATTCAGCTTGTGATCTGTCACGCCACAGTGTGAACAATTGCGAGCCAAAATTCTTCTGTTCTCAGTGTTTTAAAACATTTCAATTTGTTGATGAACTAGAAGAACATACAGAGGTAATTCTTACCACATTGTGTAATAGATATAAGTTAAAAGTATTTAAAAATTACTCCTAATTGTTACTGTATTTTTTAACTAAACACAGTATTAGATATATTTTTTTTACTATGTAAAAAACCAGAGCCCCAGTAAACAAATTTAATAGAATGAGAAATAAATTTAATATCTTTAATAATATTAATTGACTTCGTCTTCACATGAGCTGCTAGTTTTTAACTAAAAACACTTGTACTTATGATACACTTGCCTATAGTAGTGCTAACTTTTGTGATTGTTAAGGTTGTTTTGGAAGATGTGTCCCATTGTTAATCTATGTTTTAAACCTTTATTTAGTAGTTTTAATTTATTAGCTGAAGATGTTGTGAGTTACGGTCTGAGTTGACAATGGGACACATCTCCTGAAACAGCTGTCCTCAACAATCATAAAAGTAAATGCTAATATAGGCAAGTGTAACATATGTACAAATGTTTTTAGTTATCTACAATAATATTTTATTTCATAAGGAAATTAAAGGGGCAGAAGTGGAGAAAAATTAAAATAGAGATAAAAATTTCCAGATAAAAAATAAAGATTATATTTAATTAAAGAAATCAGATCTATTTAATAATTTTAACTATAAGCAATTGTAACATTTACACTAAAAAAATTTTGAAAGCCAGTCTGCTCCTTTGAAAAAACAAAATAATTAGCAGTATATTTCTTGAAAGTTGCTAATTGCTTTTATTATAGCTGATAAAAGAATTGTAAAAGTAGTGAGAGGGGAAAAAATAGTTTTGTATAATTTCTAGAAGGCATGATTGTAAAATTGATCATTTTAAAAATTTTAAAAAGTAAATTTTTTATCTTCATTTACAATAAAAAAAGATTTATTTCTCTAGTGTTAAATATATAAAGAAACAGTTTGCCCCTGTGAAAAAAAAACAAGTAGCAATATGTTTCTGAAAATTGCTAACTGATTTCAATATGGCTGATGAAAGAATTGTAGAAGTAGCAAAATAAATCAAAAATAGTTTTATAGAATTTAATGTGCTGAACCTTTAGGTGATGCAAAGTTTATTTAACGAATTTGAATGTACTGATCGCTTAGTTGATTCAATAGCTATTTAACAAAGTTGAATGAGCAAATCGTGTAGGTGATACAATAGCTATTTAAATAATTTGACTGAACTGATCCTTAAGGTGATCCAAAGACTATTGATCATTTTTGAATAAATTAATCAATTAGGCGATCCAGTGGCTATTAAACCAATTAGAATAAATCTAATGGTACTTGATCCAATGGCTACTTATCGATAACTTGTAACAAATGTGGTTTAATTTTTAATAATAAATAAATAAAACCTTTTAAACCACAAAAAACTTTTTATTTGTGTCCTGCCGTACGTTTTGATTCCCTAGCAATCATCTTCAGAGTAAAAGACTATTCTTGAGTTAGTCTAGTAGTATTTTCCTCTAAAGATGATTGCTTTGCAATCGAATTGTACATCAGGTTATAAATAAAAAGTTTTTATGATTTAAGAGGTTTTATTTATTTATAATTACTATTCATCAAATTGAAACAGCTAATTGCTTAGGCAATCCAATGACTGTAATAAATTTGAAAGATCTGCTTATTTCGGTGATTCATGACTATTTATCAAACATGAAACAGCTGATCGTTTAAGCGATCCAATGATTATTTAATGAATTTGAATCAGCGGATCACTTAATCGATCTAATTAATACTGAATGAATTTGAAACAGCTATTTTAAATTAAATTAGCTGGTAATCTGCTAGGATGACTGTCGGTAGGATTAAAGCGAGTGTTAAGATGATCAGGACAAGGTATTTTTTAAACTAAAAACTTATGTAAAAATACATTTTGAAATTTGTATTTTCTACAGACCACATTTTCTCCTAATATAAAGATTTACTCCTTATCTGTTTTTTATCAAACATATTTTGAATGACAAACAGAAACAAATAGTTGTTGCAGACACTATCAGCAAGGTTTGTTAAAAATTTTATAATCGTTAAAAGTCTTTATATTTGCCAAATATTTAAAAGATTCAAGAAATGTTTTCCTTTATTACAAATTGTTGAAAATGTTTGGTTTATAATAATTTATAGGGTGAGATCAACAAAATTTTATTTTTAAACGTTTTTTTTGGAATTTGGATTAACAATTGTTTTAGTTTTATTTAAAATTAATTGAAATAAAATTCGAAGTAAATATTCAGTGTGCGGTGAATGTACACTGTTCAGCGTCCAAACATGGTACTGTGTGAAAAAAAATAATAAATTTCTCTCCCTAATTGCAGATGATCAGTTGCTCTGTCTGCATCCCCCACTCTCATCTGACTGGGTTATATTACTGTGTGATTTATCTTTTAATTTAATTTATTCTTGAATGTTTGCATATAAAAAATCTAATGCTACATAATAAATTAATGTTTATTTCAGATAAGTCACTTTTGTACTCTATATAGCCTATTCTATTGTACAAATTTGTAATTTTCAGAAACACAAAGAAAATGATTGGTTTTGCTATATGTGTGAGACTTCTTGTGATAGTCCTGAGGACTTGATGAACCACAGATGTGTAAGTTTATTTGTTTCCTGTGCATAATTATTTATAAATACAGTAAAACCTTTCTAAATAAATTCCTGATGTAAGTTGTAGTAAATAATGGTGACTAAAAATCAGGAACAAAATTAAACGACTATCTTGCACACATTTCTTACTCTTAATGAAGAGCAAGGAAATGATTTTCTGAACAACTGTCATAATGATAAAAACTTGGATTTTCACTACACTTTGGACAAATACACAATTAACAAAGAAAAACTTAAATTTAACTCAACCAATGAAATTTGGATACCATTTTCTGAGACAGGTTGATACACATCAACAAAGTTTTGCTTTAAAGCAACAAAGGGTCAACATTGCTGTTTATTGTAAGATGTTAAAAACTGTCATGTTAAAAAAAAAAAAAAAACAGTAAGAAAAGTCATTTTATAGCATCAGAAAGTTTGTGTATTTCATTATAACATTTCCACATAATCCTCTTTACAATAAATAACTTATTATAATTTCTCTTGTTGTTAAACAAGAGAATGTACAAAATACATTAAAGTTTTTTCTTCAAGTTCACTTGTTTTAAGTTGAAGTGAATATCTTTGCTGATGTGTTTTGCAGACATTGACAGACATCTAGGTCAATTTTGCTAAGAAAGTATAAACACTTTTAGATTATTGAAATAAATCCAAAAATAAAATGTTTTAAAGGAATTATTTAATATATTTTCTGACAAAAAAATTAAGAGAATGGGAGGGAAATTGTCACTCTAGCATATGTTACATTAGAAGGAGCAAATTAAGGCAAACAATTGTGGAAAATATGAAATGAGACTTGAAGACATTGTTTTGAGATTTGAGATGTGGATATAGTAAGTAGTTAAAGAGATATAGCAATCAAAAAGTTGAGAAGAAGACTTAGGGGAGAAATTGAGAAAGTAAATAAGATAATATTCAGATAGATTGATATTAAAAATCAGATTGAATTTTTAATAGATTGGTAACATTCAAAGTGTAAAAAAAACAATTATTTAACCTCAGAGATTAATACGACCTAAATGAAGTGAGTCAAAATACAGTGAATCTACACATAAATCTAAATATAAATGTAAATACCTTGCTTTAATATGAGTACAGTAGAGGTAAGTGGTGAAAGGAATATAAATTAATAGTTTTTTTTAGCAATAGTCACAAATGGTCACAACAAATTTAGTAAACAGTCCCATTTTAAAAATACAATTTAATAATACATTAGCTGCCATGTTTAATATGTCCATTTATCTGTATTGCCAACTTGTGTTATCATATGTTGTTATGTTGTACCAATTTGTTAGTGTTGGTAATAATTTTAAATATGTAAATATAACAAAATTGAGTATTTTTTTAAATATTTGCCTCATAAAATTTCTTGCCAACCCAATTGGATCAACGAATTGCATGCTATACTGGTTTCACATCTTTTACTCATATGGTACAGAAATGTTATTAAAAAGGTTTTGTAAATGCTTGATCTGTCTTTAAAGATGCTAACAACAATACTGTTCTACACGGGAATAAGTACATTCTATTTGTAACAATTTTCTGAGAAAAAATTGTATTCTAGGCCTTTAAAATGTGGTTGTGAATCCCATTTGGACAACTGTTGTCTCCATTCGGGTCATCTCTATCTGCCTAAGTATACCTTTGTAGATGAAGGGGAAATGTGTCGAGAAATAATTGCAGTGTATTACCAAAGTCTTAGTGAAATGGTAGTCTTCAAAATCAGAATAAAATAACTATTTTTTGCTAAGTAGTCTCTTTAAAATTATTTCTATGTAAAGAATGTTTCAAACACAGGCGTATTAAACTTTTTTTGAAAAAATAAAACATTATTATGTGAAGTTTTTCACCTTATCTTTTTCTTAATAATCTATTTAACAGAAAACCCCCTATTCTGTAAGACAGTGGGCTCCAAAGTTTGTACTGCGGCTACCTGGGGCATCATGGGTTGAAGTGCGCCTCAGAATTGAACGTTTAAATTAAAAATATTGTGAAATGAATAATGTAAATTCACGAATCTATCTAGACAAGATTTTTTTACCCAGTAAATAGAGTTTTTTGATAATAAGGTAAAGTTCTTGTGGTGACTCAGGTGAACTACCTAGATCAGAACTAAACCATCTGTCTATTGCCTATTTTTAAAGTTTTAAAACACTTTCTAAATATATCAGTATATGTTTTATCAAGTGCAGTAGTAAAAGTAAATGATGGAAGTTAACCAACAATTTTACTAGTAAAAAAAATAATAGCTTATTTTCTGTAGTTGTGCCGCCAGAAAATATTTTTCCCTAGATGGAGGCATAGGTTAGAAAATGTTTGGGAACCTCTACTGTAATAGAATAAAATTCATTTTTTTATCATATTAAATTATTTATTAGAAATCCTGATAAACTCTGTTGAGTGGTATGACGTGTGAATGAAATTAGAATTATGTAGAAAAATATAATAGTGTATAGAGTATGAGGGAACAGTATATTTTAAAGTATTTGTAATTTTATGTATTTTAGGTAAATGTAAAGGAAGAAATAAATGAAGAAAGCATCCTCGATGAGCCATATACATACACTGGATTAAGTTTGAAAAATAAAAAGTGTTATAAATGTGGACAGTGTAATCGCATATATAAAAGGCAATGTAATTTGGTAAGTAAGGTTTGATTATTCATAAGAATTAATTGTTTATTACACAGACAAGTCATGAAGGTAAATTGATAAAACCTACTTCAAATGGCATTTATTTATATTTTTGTAAATTTTGCTCGTGCTTATTTTCAACAGAGATAATCGTCATATATTTTGGCCAAAATAGGATTTTTTAAAAATTCCACAAATTTAGTTTTTTTGTTTCACACACAAATTCTGTTATAATTGAAGTGTAGTTCAATAAAATTTTTACTATTTTATTGTCACAAGACACTACTAAAGGAAAAACAATTATTCATATGAAAAAATATAGGCACCTCCACCATAACCAGGAAATAGCATAGTAACTTGAACTCTTTCAAAAGTCTAAAACTTTTTTTGTGCTTAGTGTTCATATTAAGTGTTACGTTGAATATATTAAAACCACTTCACGCTAATACGAGGGATATCCAAAAAATAAGTTTCCCACGTGTGTGTCACCGAGGGTGAGTGACGAAGCATCTTTTAGTTTTAGAGCGGGGACTTTTAGTTTGGGTGTAGTGGTACCAATTCCCGCCGCGCGCTTGACTGTACGCCGTTTGACCTTGAGTCATGGGCCATTCGACATGGAGACTCCACTGCGATGTGCGGAGTGTTATTCGTTTTTTGACTGCAAAAAGTGAATGTTTCATCACCAGTGACTATTCTTGAAAACAGATCATCACCTTCGTCCATAAAAGATTGCAAGAAAGATTGTGCAGCTGTCACACGTTGTTGCTTATGGCCCTCAGACAGTAAATGAGGTACCCACCTTACACACACTTTCGACAGCTGAAGCTCTTCAGTGATGATGTGAAGAAATGTGCGGCAAATTTCAATGTTTGGTGGAAGCTGATCCATAATTTCGTCAAGTGTCAATCGCTGGTCAGCATCAATAACGTCGCGCACCGCAGAAATGACACGGTAGTGGGATCTTGGTGAGCAGTAGCTGGGCGTCTCAACGGCAGATTGACTTTTTGCAGTCAAAAAACCAGTAACACTCTGAACTTCACAACTGGCGGCAGATCGCAGTGGAGTCTCCATGTCGAATAGCTCATGACTCAAGGTCAAACGGCGTACAGTCAAGCGCGCGGCGGGAATCGGTACCAATACACCTAAACTAAAAGTCCCCGCTCTCGGAAAGATGCTCTGTCACTCACGCTTGGTGAGACACATATGGAAAACTTATTTTTTGGATATCCCTAGTAATAAAGCATGCTCCCAATCAACATTGAAGGGAAACTAAATAAAAATTGTATAGTTAAATATCTGGAATCTATCTTGAAAAAAATAATTAGACGTATTGTGTGCAATTTTAAACTGATAATAATATGGTCCAACTGTTATTTTCAATTTGTTTCAGGCTAAACACTGGGCGAAACATGTAAAAGTTGAAAATCCATTTTACTGCAAGAAATGTGATTTACGTTTTGATAGTCATGAGGATCTAACAACACATATCACTAAAGCACATAGCAAAACCTTCGTTTGTCGATTTTGTGGAAAATCAATGACAACTAAACTCAGTCTAACTATACATGAACGTATTCATATGCGCATTAAGCCATATATCTGTGAATGGTGTGGTAACAAATTCAGGTGTGTATGTAAAAATTATTTTGGATTTTTTTCAATTCCTCTTATTAGCGCACACTCTCCCTATATGTATTCATCACCACAATTTCAAATATATTTCTTTCGATTCCTTCCACTACCTCAATCTTCTTATATATATATCTTGTATAAATTTTCAGTCATTAATAAAATACGACTTTATTCATCCAATCAAGTTCATATACATTGTTTTTACCTTTAGTGAATGACAGTGTTACTACAGTTTTTTTCAAATATTTATTCATGAACTAAATTTTAAAAACTTGATGTCCCATCGCATTCGAACTGAAGAACTACATGTTTAAAATCCAGCACTTTGGCACTGAGCCATCTTTCCAATTGCTAGAAGTCTGTTACTGGAAGATGTATATGAAATTATAAGAGAAAGGTTCCTTTGCAATAGTGAAGCATTAGAAGAAGTGGATAGAATGAAAAGTTATTGACCGCCATCACCTTCGTAAATGAGAAACGAAAAAAAAGCGAATAAATAGTAACAAACAATAATAATAGTCCAACACCATATACTCTATAAAGAGGGAAATGGAAATTTTTTATACTGTTTTACTATTAACCCTTCAATGCATGGTGTAGCTGATCAGCTACACCATATATTTTGCCTAATAATTTGTTCTCTAAATAATATTTCATCTAAATGCATGTTGTAGCTTTTCATATACATACTAAGACTATTTTATAGTAGTATATAAGATTTCTCATCTCGGGCAGGATGATGCTATTGCAAATGTTTTGTGAAGCCGCACATGGGAAGCTGTGCATCAGGTGTCAGTAGAATTGCAGCGAGTTTAGTTGTGTATATGTGCTATTTTGGATCTTTGAAAAATAATATTTCCTGTCTCTGAGGTATGTAGTTATGGTGTAGTTTTTGTTTTTTAATAAATCTTACATAATTATGATGCTATGTACAATATATTATTTGTAGCTTATCAGCTACATCATGCATTTAGTGCTAATTTGGTTTATCAGAACATAACCTAAACATGTCAAGATGAAAACCTTTTAGAGTGGTTGGAGATACCAGTAAACAGTGAAGGTGATCTGTACTGGACATCTGATGATGTAATGGATGATAAAGCATGTATTCCAGTGGTTAGTGATGATGATAAAAGTGAAAGTAATAGTGAATTCATTCGAAATAAACAAAGTACCAACAGAATTCAACAAGTTTTACAAAGTGATTCAGTTACATTAGCAGCAGATACAAGAAACATTTCATCCATCCAAAGTAATAATACATATATTCCATTTACCAGTTCAAGTGCTTCTTCTAATAGTAAAAATAA
Organism: Prosapia bicincta; assembly: GCA_036971475.1. NCBI lineage: Eukaryota > Metazoa > Arthropoda > Insecta > Hemiptera > Cercopidae > Prosapia > Prosapia bicincta. The sequence goes on along the minus strand of JBAIZL010000006.1, from coordinate 20,552,252 downwards.
TGATACGTCTGTCCCAGCTAGGACTACTACATCTGATATTAGGAATTCTGTTTGGAAAGAAAACATTTAGTTATTCCTGAACTACATTCAAAATGTATTAGAAATGCAACTTTATATATATATATATATATATATATATATATATATATATATATATATATATATATATATATATATATATGCAACAATATATGCCAAACAAACCTCATAAATATGGGTACAAGTTGTGGCTTATGATTTTGACATTTTCACGAGATGAAAATGCTCCAGAAAAATAATGTCAGGGAAGGAAGATTTAGGGGCTAGTATGGAAGAACAGTAAAACTGTTATGTTGCTTTTTACTCTAGCTGGACAACCATTTGAAGAATAAAGCAGATATGACCGGAAAACAAAATCTAGAGTAACCATGTCCTGTCCGGAACTAATAAAACTGTATAATAAATACATGGGAGGAGTCGATTTGTTTGACAGCATCATGGATAGACACAAAATTCTAATGAGATCTAGAAAATGGTATCTTAGATTATTTTATCATCTTTTAGAAATGGGAATAGTGAACTTCTATATTCTATATAGAAAAGTAGCAGAGAACAAGGGCAACTCAAACACTATGGAACTTTCCCAATTTCGATTAGAGGTTGCTCAGTGCTTCTGGGGTTGTCTGTCCAAAAAGGGGAAGACCGAGTAATGACCTAGAATACAAATGAAAAAAACGAAGAGGCTTGCAGCACATGAACCTCCAAGAGATGTAAGGCAAGATGAGGCTGGTCACCTCCCATTGTATCTGGAAGTAAGGCAGAGGTGCAAAGTACCTGGTTGTAAGGGATTTTCTTGGGTACAGTGCAAAAAGTGAAAAATTGCATTATGTTACCATAAGAAGAAGAACTGTTTTGAAACTATCCATAAGACATAATTAGTCATATAAAATATGAACACACGCGCGCGTGTGTGTGTGTTTGTGTGTGTGTGTGTGTGTGTGTGTGTGTGTGTGTGTGTGTGTGAACTATAATTATCATAATAGCTGTACTTTTGCTGAGACATAAGGTTTAATTTTATACTATTATTAGTTTTCAGTTGTTCCTATAAATATGTGTTAGTGAGAGTATAAAAAAAGTTATAATAACTGTCTCAGTAATAAGGTAGTATTAAGATCAATGAGATAGTAGCGAGTATGTGTAAATGCATGATGTAGCTGATCAGCTACAATCAATAAATTATCATTTAATAACATTAATATTAAAAGTATATTTTTTTAAACATTTTTCCCCTTTTAAACTCACTAAATGTTATTGCTGGTAATTTTTTTGCATCAAAATAAAAAATCATGCATTGAAGGGTTAAAATGCAACACTTTTCTTTAGAAACCGTGTTTTATTCCAAACTAATTGAGAGAGATATCTGTTTTATTTTAGTTAAATCACCTTTTCTATTCTACATTTTTTTATTATCTCCTAGATGAGGTGTATAGTTTATAAAAGTCATGTTAATAATTCATATTAAATAAAAACAACCTCTTACCACAAATAAACAACAATTTTTATTTTAACCTAATGTACATTTTTATTACAAAGTAATCATCTTCAGAGGTATTTTACAAATAACTAACTTACAGTTAAACCTATGCATATTTATAGGCAATGGGAACTCCTTGGCCACGCCCCCTACACTATCCGACCTATCATGTTGCGAGTAACAACAAGGTCTGGTCCAACAGAAGGAGTTACTGTTACATTATTTTTGAATTTTTACACTAATTATTAAGTTTTTTATTAAGTATTAGAAACCTTTTAGGTAACCCAAAAGATAAAATAAAAACACTAGATAAGTCAGGGGTTTATAAAGTGAATTGTAATTCATGTGATAAGATTTATATTGGTCAAACCAAAAGAAAAATTTCCACTAGATTTAAAGAACATATTAGTCACATAAAATTTCAAAGACCAGAGAAATCAAGTGTAGCTGAACATATCTTAGAAACTAATCATAACTTAGATATAAATAACCTTAAGTTAATTAAAAATGTTAAATCAAAAAATATTTTTAATAGTTTCGAAAGCATGATTATTAATAAATGTGAAACTAATAAAATAAAATTCTGACAAAGGGCCTATCCCGAATTCTCAATTGTATTTATTAGTTAAGAGATAGTTATAGTTTTATTTGTTAAATGTGTAAACTTAATAATGAGTCTAAAAATTCAAAAATAATGTAACAGTAACTCCTCCTGTTGGACCAGACCTTGTTGTTACTCGCAACATGATAGGTCAGATAGTGTAGGGGGCATGGCCAAGGAGTTCCCGTTGCCTATAAATATGCATAGGTTTAGCTATAAGTTAGTCATTTGTAAAATACCTCTGAAGATGATTACTTTGTAATCGAAATGTACATTAGGTTAAAATAAAAATTGTTTATTTGTAGTAAGAGGTTGTTTTAATTTAATATAAACATTTACACCACAGTTGCTTCAAGTTGTTATTAATAATTCATGTTTACAAATTAGATTTTCTAACAAATTTCATTGTTGCCAGTTAGAACCTGGAGATAGACCTTGGCCATCTCTTATATTTATAGAAATAAATATTAATCCTTGGAAATTTGTTTATTTGAGCACTCGAAAAAAGTATTGAATAAATAATAATCCCAGTTGAATATCGAGTCAAAGAAGTTTATTTAATTAGTGCAACATTTTGGCAACTAAAGTAATGAGGAAAGAAAAGTTAGTAGAGCTATAGCTCAAAAAATGTTTTTGGTGAAACTTTGTAGGTTTGATGTTTTGCTTCCTCGTATTACTCATTTGAACTCTCATATTATTACTCATTTGTGCGTAAGGGCTTTCCTTTTCATAGCACATCAGGTTTGAAAAAGGTAACAAACTAGTTGCCGAAACATTGCACCATTTAAATAAACTTTTTTGTCTTGGTGTTCAATTGCTTTATCATTTTTTAAATATAAATTCCTGTTTATTGTTATACTAACTATTTTGTTTCAGATCAAAGGCAAATCTATCACAGCACCAAGCTAAACATACTGGCATTCGGAAACATGAATGCAGTGTTTGCGGAAAAATGTTTTCACGTAAAGCTTTTGTGATTTGCCACATGCGTACTCATACAGGGGAACGACCATTTAGTTGTGATTTATGTGAACAAAGGTTTTCTCAAATTGGAGATATGAGACGGCATCGTAAGAGGCACGGCGTTATAACACTAGAGAAGGAAAAACAAGGAGATCAAACTGTGATAATAGTCAGGCAAAAAAATGAAACCTACACTGTAGCTATATAAACTTCAGTCAGGGCAGTATTTTATAAAACAGCTGTCAAATTAAGCTTCAAGTCACTTGGTTTATTATATATTAATAATAAATCAGAGAGCATTTATTTTTTCCTAATGTAAAAATTGAATTTTTATTTGTCCTATAATTTCTCTTATATACCATTCAACCGATTACTGTGATAAAATTATGATGAAATGTGTACATGTCTGCAAAGACTTCTGAATTAGTATAACAGGACAGCACATAAGTTGTTGGATGATTCTCTACTTGTCCTGTATTTCTTAATATTGTACTAATCTAATTTAGTTGAAACTTTTTTGTTATACCCAAGCTTATAAATATTTTGGAATTAGTACAATCATTTTACTTGTTTTTAGAGATTTCATGTTTCTGTTGTGGAAGAGGGTAATTTGACTAAACTGTAAAAATTGAAACAACATTCTAGTTTGTTTTAGTTGTTGAGTATGCACGTTGGACAGAATTGAATCAAATACAGTACAGTGACATAATGGTTTGTGTCTGACATTTAAAGCGGCAAATGATTGTAAAATTCCGATGCATGTTGATATTAGATAAACAGATAGTGCAATATTACATGCATTTTAAGTTGTATACATCATTACTCTTGATTACCAAATCAATTATGCAAACCAGATGACAAGTGATTGAGTCATCTATACCTCAAGCATGAAATGGATCGTGAGCTTAGAAATAAGGATGATCGATCCAGTGACTTACACAGATCGATGATTTTTAGTGAAATCACCCGGTTTGGATCAGTGACTTTTACCGGTTACGAGGGATACTGAGACGGCTCTGTATGTGTCAATAACAGACAGGCATACCACACTGGTGAAATGATTCCACATCTCGCTTTTTTTTCTAAAGGCTCATTTTATTTTAAAATAAACTCCTATGAAATTAAGAACAAACTACCGGGTGCCAAATAGCATCTACTGTACACAACACTGACTATCTTAAAACCTGACACAATGCCTTGTCTGTAGCCATTCATTCTAATGCTTAGACCATCTGTAGTTAGGCCTATGTACTGTGCTGGGCAAAATTTACATTGTAACTGGTATATTACATTTTTGGATGTACAAGTATGATGATCCTGAATCTTGACTTACACTTTGGTTGCTAGGCTATGGAAACTATTTGTTGGGAAGTGTATTGGACATGACTTACATCTAGGTCTACTGCACGGAAAGGAGCCATTAGGAATAAATACTTCCCTGCTGTGTAAAATTAGTATTTTCGGGGGTTTATCTTGTCTGTTCATGAATATCCAGTCAACGAATAAATGTTCGGTAAACCAAAATATATTGACAAACACACACAAACATTTAAAATAAAAAACATTAAAACAAACAGCATCACACAAATGATTAGTTATGACATCACCAGCATGGTCAACAGAAAAAACAATAAATAGCACTATAACATCAATTAAACGCACACATGCCATCTAAACAACTTCCAATTTAACAATAAATACTATTAACAAACAACTGGCCTCCCCATGGGATCACCCATATCATCACTTATGTCAGAAATATAAATACAACACTTTGAAGAAATAATAATTAAACCTATACTACACACTAAACATTTCACTATGGACAAGATACGAAGATGATATACTTGTAATACATCAACCTACCATTCACAACGAACACGTCATAGTACTAAATAAACTAAATACATACAACAAAAACCTACAATTCACATACAGAACTGAAACAAACAAAAGAACTATCTTGATATCACATTAAAAATCAACAATAATAAAATAGAAACTACAGTACACAGAAAAATAACTTACCACAATACACAAAATATCTAACCACTCCTGAACACACAAAATTAAGACTTACAGTATCATGATAAATAAAGCAATAAAATACACACAAGATAACAAATAGAAATTAAAAGAAGAATTAGATAACATTACAAAAATAGCAATAGAAAATGGATACAACAAACTTCTTATAAAAACATATGCAATTCAATTACAAAAATACCTAACCTCAACAAAAAGCTACAACCAGATCACAAAAATAAAATAAAATTACACCAATAACAAATTTTAAAAAATGTATACAATAAAGAACACTACAAACCAAATAATAAAATATCTCAATAACAAACAGAAAAATAAAGAAAGAAAAACATAACCTATCTGGAATCTATAAAATTCCATGTAACAACTGCAACACATTTTACATTGGGAAAACAACTAGATCGTCTAAAATAAGATCTTCAGAACATTACAGAGCATCATAACTAAAAATAAAAAAAACATCAAATGTAGCAGAAGACCTATACAGACCTATAGCAGAAGAATATAATATAACAAGTTACGAAGATTACCTAACCATACTTGAATAAAATAATAATCCAATAGAACTAAACTCACTAGAAAAATACCACATCTATAGGAACAAACACAATAACCTAATTAACCAACAGACAGCATAAGCAGACGACACACTCTTCAAAAACATACACGTGACACACGACGAAACATATATGATGTCAACAAGTACCAACATCACAGACCGAAGAGAAATATAATTCAGAAATTTCGACAATAGTCAAGCAACCAAAAGGTACCTCATCGCACAAGGTAAAAATTATTTGCACTTTTTTTCTTTATATGTGTCTATTTATTTACAAGATATTGCAGTTTTGGACTATTGCCATTAGATAAGTCTGTCAGTCTCCTATCTAGTCCAAAAATTCCTAAATAAACTTTAAGCTCTACTTGAACTAACCTAATATATATATATATATATATATATATATATATATATGAAGTTAATATATTACTATTTTTGAGTAATTTTATCCACCATTAAGTGCAATAATTTTACCTTGAGTGATGAGGCACCTTTCGGTCTTTGACCATTGTCGAATCACTGATTGTTCACTGCTGTGGATGCTACGTCCGTGAAGCCGGTGTTTGTTGAAGATACGCGCACTATTTCTTGATCTGTGTGTATCATGTTTCTGTATAGTATGTCTTCTGTATATGTTGTTTGTAAATTCATTAAGTTGTTGTGTAAGTTTTTATAAATGTGGTATTTTTCTAGTGAGTTTAGTTCTATTGGGTTGTTATTTATTTCCAGTATGGTTAGGTTATTTTCGTAATTTGTAATTTCGTGTTTATGGGATATTAGGTGTGCTGCAACATTTGATACTTTAGAATTTTTGTTTTTGAATGCTCTATAGTGTTCTTCAAATCTTATTTTAAATGTTCTGGATGTTTTTCCTATGTAAAAAGCGTTACAGTTGTGTGTGTGTGTGTGTGTGTGTGTGTGTGTGTGTGTGTGTGTGTGTGTGTGCAGAGAGAGCAAACATCGGCTATATATCTCTTGCATTTTAAGTAATAATTACAAGAACAACAGTTTATTTCCTAAATGATTCCTACTTGAGTTGACTAGTAAAACAAAACACCAAATTATTTCTCTATTAAGAAAATGATTTCATCAGTTTTTCAAATTGATGATGTGTGTGTAAAAGATCATTACATGTGTTAACTTTGACTAATTAATAGTTCCACCACATCACTAAAGACATTTAGTTCGGTTAATTCTTAGGACATTTAGGACGGTTAATTCTTAAGGAAAGGTATAAATTATTACAAGTTTATACAAATTTATTTCACAATTTTATACATCTTCATAGCTATGCTAAATTATAAATTGTACAGAATGTGTTACGCTTAAAATATGAATTTACAAATCTAAAAATAATATAACGTATTTCATACAAAATTTGTTTAGCTAAGACACTCTTTCCATTTAGTGAAAATATCACCTACATAAAAACCAATAATACTGTTCTGTAACATAATTTCTGGCAGATAAATTTTCACTAGAAGTTCTCAAATTGTATTTTGCAAGTAAGTAGGTGTAAAGGAAAACGCTATTTTAAACATCTCTATTTACAAAAAAACAAATTTTAAAATCTTAGCACTGGACCATTATAAAAACCATCTAGACTTGAGTAAAAATATATAGATAGTCTAAACATATTCTAGTTTCTAATTTCGTAATAAATTTTATTGGATTTTCACAAGTCTTCCAGAAAGTAAACAAAATGTCTAAAATTTTATTTTAAAAAAATAACCATTTTTTCAGGATCACCATTTAAATCAAAAGATTTGTTACAGCTTTTACATGATTTTATAAGTCTTATTTATATTTAGTTGACACTAAAATTTTCAAACCCCCCTGAAAATAGCCTCTACATTTAATTCATGATCATTTCCAATATAAATATTACATCAGAATAAAGTGGAAGTGTTAAATGTCATGGCCAGTTACAAATAATAGAAAGTTCAAGACAAATGTTTTCTTCCCATAAGATCCTTGTAATATTTCAATATAAAATTAAATTAAATTTAAAATTATTACAAAAATTTCTATAAAAAATTGTTAGATTAAATAAAATTGTATTAAAAACATTGATTAAATTATACCTATTATAAGCATAAGTAAAAAAGTTATACTTTTATATAAAAATGTATTTTAAATCAGTAATAATTATTGGTTTTATAGAGGCATGGAAGATTGATATGACATGAATCTCTGTTAGGAGTTGTATAAAAATTTATTTTCATTGGAGTCAGAAGGATAAACCTCTTAATGTTTGAGAACCCCTGCCTAACTCAGATATATTTTGTAGTTAATCTATAAGTTAAGGTTGTTAAAATGTTAACTACAAAACCTTGTTGGGTTGATAAAGTTCTCCAAGGCAGATTGTGTCACTTATCTGGAAAGAAAAGTTATTATTCAGTTATTAACAAAGATTTTGACAAAACAGCTTGAAACAGTCAAAATCTGGAAAAATTAGAAACAAATTTTTAAGGAATTTAATACATATTAAAATTATTTGCAGTCATATAAGAACATTTTCATTTCAATTTTCATCTAAAGAGACAAAAAGTTTTTGTCAACATTTTTGTTCTGGTAACAGTAGTAATAAATATCTGAAACAATAATATTGTAGATTTAATTTACATCAGAAACACTGAATGGTTAGATACTTTGAAAACCAGAGACAATGTACACAAAAAGTATGAACTACAAAAATGCACTAGTGCTGTGGTAAAGCATTTATAATATATATTTCTATTTTTTAAATATAGATTTAACATTTATGGTCCAGGTTGTCATCCTTAGAAGATGACACAGCCAGACTGTTTGGACCATCAACATTTCTAGTTGATACAAACCCACAGGATGTTTCAAAAAGGACAAGAATATCTATAAAAATACAAGCATCTTGAAATAAGTTCCAGTCAGTTGAAATGTAATGATAAATTAAAACACAAGTTTGTCATGCCACATTCATTTTAATTTGATATGTTCACCACTTTTGGTGCATTATATAACCCCTTTAAGTACAGTGAAACCCCTCAAATCCGAACTAATTGGGGCTACAGTCTGTTCGGATTTGCTATAAAAGTTCAGGTTTCGGATTTTCTATGTATTTTGCATTTGACAGAAGTGCGTTTTTTTATTAACGAACAATATTAGAGTATTCATTGCACATTTTTGTATAAAAAATTGGACAGTTTTGAGGTGCTACAAGTGAAAAGTGTTTGAAACAACGCCATCACGCGAAAGTTTCTGTAAATGGAAGAGAAGCAGAAAGGAGTTCTTTTTAAGAGCTCATTAATACAAGAAAAGGCATTACAGTTGAGCCAATTATTGAACGGTGATTTGGAATTTACTGCTAGCAATAGATGAAAGAGAAGGCACAGAATTAAACAACTAACGGTAAGGGGAGAGAAGTTATCAACTTATAATCTTGCTGCAAAAGAATATTTAGACGAATTCACCGATTTGAATTCGTCTGAAAATTACTCATACCAGCAAGCGTGTAAATGCAGACGAGACTGGATTGAGTTTTAAAGCCCTTCCCACTAAAAGTGTTGCTTCTAAAGAGGAATCTTCTGCGCTAGGCTTTAAAAGGAGCAAACAGCGTCTCACAGTTTTAGCCTCCAGTAACGCCGTGGGAACAAATAAGTTACCATTAAGGGTGATTGGAAAATCCAGCAAGCCACGAGCCCTAAAAATATGAACTTGAATGCTCTCTCCGTTCATTACAGAAATCAGTATAAGGCGTGGATGATGTAATATTTTCAAGGAGTAGTTCAAAAATTAATTTGATCCTTCAGTAGAAAAATTTAGTGAATAAAACGGATTGCCATCAAAGTTCTATGTTAATGATGTGATACAGGAGTACAGTATAGGCCTTCGTATTATATCATATTTTTACAGTCTTAAATTCAATATATTAGACATCTCAGTCCTGTTTTACTAAGTAGCAAACTTTCGGTACATACTTCATTAAATTTTAGATACTTTTTTAAAATTTGGTTTTCATCAAATCATGTTCGGATTTCGCGGGGGTTCGGATTTGAGGAGTTCCACTGTAAATGTCATTTCAGGCTATAATCAGTATATTGGACATCCTTTAGCATTATTTAACAGCCTAATGAATTTATAGCAAGGTGGTAAAACTTGATCTTTTATGAAACTCCTTAACCCATTTAATACACAAACAAATTTTAGACACCCCAGATTTGGTTTTTTTGCTTTAAACTTGAAAGCATGGTCATATTTAACTCCAAAAATACAAAATAGGATTATTTAATTAGCTAAACATTTTACTTTGTAGCTATTTGCGTGATTGGTGGAGCCAAACATAAGCAGGATTGCACTTTATATGCAACCCATAACTTGGTTTTATGGTTGTGGGTAGTCCCAAAACCAAAAAATTGCACAAGAATTGTGTACAACCTGAAGATGAAAAATTTATAAGTAAAGATACAATATTTTTATCTACAATCACAATTCATTACAATAAAAATATTGGGAAAACCCTCCCCAATACCACAAAAATAACTAACACTACAAGTTACCTAAGCTTAAACCCTTATGTAGATTTCATTGACCAAGTCATCATCGGAGGGTTTTTTTATAAAACTATAACCTAAAATACAATAATTTACAAACTAGATTGATCTCTGACTAGTAAACTTAACATCTTACTATATGTCATGAGCAACACAGATTCAACTTTGAGTTGATTGTGGCTATGGAGTGCTAAGCATTCCAAACAACTTATTTACAAATCCAATTCTTGTAGATAACTTTCTTTGTTTTGGTAAAGTATTTAACAATAAATTAGGCAAAAAACTATTTTAAAGAAAGCACAAATTATGTTAGTATTTTTGAAATACTTATTTCTAAATATCCACACAAAATCACTTTTAATAAAACTGTTTTAGTAATATGATTACTTATGGTCATAAATATTAAAACAAATAGTCAAAAGTTTAAACCATTGCAGATTGAATAATTAGCGTTCTGAATGGTCCAGCGGGTTTGGATTAATTTAGAGTTCAGTGGTCATGGCATTCGAATTATTTGTGCTAATTTATTATATTTTAATTGAATATTAGTAAACAAAATTATGAAAACATATGTAAAATAAATAATAAAATGATACTTACGGTTTAAAGCTCGGTTATTCCCCTAACATTTACGTCACTAATTAATCACTTAAAATTTTCAGAAATATTTTATAACTAAAATAATTTTTTGAAATATTTACACACAGTAGAGCGTCGAAAATCAAGATCAATTGGGACCGGGACGCATCCAAACTACTGATTTATCCGGATTTTCAAACGATCTCTAAACTACTACTTATAATTGATAGTTCAATAACTATAACCTATTTTAGTAGTTAAAATATTGTGTATGTTTGAATTAAATCAGAAATTATTACAAAATAGACGTCAGAGGGGATAAAAAATACAAAAGAATTTAGTGAAAGAACATATAAAGTACATACTAATACATAGCATAAAAAGCCAAAAAACATGCCGGTAAAAACTTATTGAATGAAAAAGTTTGTTTTTTAAAAAAAAACATACGATAAACAGCTAATGATTAAGTTTGATAATAAATTTTATTATTTGAAGTGTGATTGATTAGTGTCCATAACATACAAATCTAAAATATTTAAATCATGAATAAATATACTGTACATTAAGTTTTAAATTTAGTTACGACATAATTTTTCAGAATTAATCTATCTTTTTTGCATTTATAATTAAAGATAACACTTAGATTAGTATGGATTGTAGTGGCAACGAGTGTCTCGCTCTTCACCCCAAGTCCAATACATGCAGAAACCACGATCCGGATTTGAGATGCTCCAGGTTTTTGATGTCTGGATTACTGACACTACTCTACTAATAGCATATTGTTTAATTATTATTAACAACAATATATTTTTTTATTAACATGTAAAGACAACAGTACAGGTCTAGTGTAACTATGTCTACCCCCTCACTGCACCCTCTATCTCACAAATGATGAGAGACTAGACTAATAGGATGATAAAAATTACCAGCTTACATGTAATTTATAACCATTAGAAAGGCAATAAAACCCCTACTTTATATGTTCTTTCATTCCGAGAGCGGACAGAATAAATGTCTTTCATTATGGTGTTTTAAGAAGTAAAACAATTGCTTTGTCATGAGAAATGTATTGCACATGCTTATCTGAAGCTTGGAGACAGTAACAAGAGTCAAGCAGATTAAGCATTCAACAACAAAAATCGGCATAGGTTCTTGAAGCGATGATAAAAATCTATCACAAAATGATATCCTCTTTATCCTTTCTAGCAAGATTCTAATAGAATGAGATAATCCCATCCATGAGGTTCAATGTGTTGAATTGTACAATATAAGTTTTCAGAAATTAGGCTACCTAAATAAGGCCCTAAATCCACAAAATAATACATAAAATAGTCATGTACACTGTAATGTAAGTCATTAGGTTCCTAAATTTAGTATGAAAAACATTCGCTTTTGTTTTTAAAATTTTGATCCGACAAACCAGTGGACTATTTAACAGGAATCCATTTTCCATTTATTGTTTCTTCAATACTTTATATTTTATCACTTGAACTAGAAAATAAAAAAAAACAAAAGTTACTACTATTTACTATAAATTTAATATTGAAACAAAATCAAACATTGAAAAATACTCTTTTATTTCCCATACATTTTATTTTAATATAATGTAAAGGTATTACAATTTTTTTAAGAAAAATCATAATACACAAAAACTATTGTCAACAATACACAATTAAACTTTGTTGATAAGGCTAAGCTAACCTGACTAGAGTGGCATCAATCTGGGTTATCCAAGGCACTGCTAGTTTGATCTTACGGCGATAATTAGGATCTTTGTAGATGGGGTTGTGTTCCAAGTACACTGTCGCTAATTTCTTGTTAATGGTCAATATCTCCAAGTTACTCCAATCACTTATGTTATTGTTATTTATCTATAATTTTTTTTAAAACACAAATTCATAAAGCATTAAAAAGTTTATAAATTTTTTTAAAAATTTAATTTACAAAAAAATACAGTTGAGTCTTGAAAATCCGAGTCCCAATATTTAGAGCTTCCATATAATTCAAGCATATTTTATATATTTGAAAGGAAATTGAGTCGGACGTCCAAGAAATGTCTATAGCCATAAAGAAAATGAATCAGGCATTCAAGAAATAATTATATCAATACGCCATACAAAGAAAATGAGTCAGGCTTCTAAGAAATGTTTATACGGTATTTTTCTTCCTCAGAATTTTGTTGTTACGCTGCCGCTCATGTTCGCTGTTATATTGTGTTTTAATGACAGTATCAGTTATGTTTAGATGACAGAAGGTCAATGGGCCATAAATATCTTTCTTTATTTGTGCTGTAAGTTTTGACAGTCAACAAATATCCCTGCAAAAATGTCTAATCTTGTGCGTGACATATCAGAAAATAATCTCTCTTGAAGCAAACAAATCAACCAAACAATGACGATACTCATGATTAGCTGAACTGGTATTTATTCCCGCTATTAATAAATCTGGATCGGGCTGTCACCGCATTGATCTGGATATAAGGGATTTTACTGTATTAGGGTAAATTTTTTCTAATGCTCAGGAACTTTTTCAATGTATTCTGATGGGGTCTCGGCCCAATTCAACTCGAATTATCGAGACTCTACTGTACATTTAGCTTATTACTTTAAAAATTAATTATTCTGATATTAACATGAACAAAAACATGCTAAAAATTTAAAATTACGTGTAATTATTTTTAAAGGAAAACACATTGATACTATCCAAACATTGGAACACAAATTGTGAAATAGTCATATGGGAAAGTCCCTCCTACCCTTCAAATTTTATAATTTGAATAACTCATCAAAGTAAGCTGGGTAAAAAAAGGAATAATCCAACTGAAAATTGCGTACAAAATGAGATCCAGAAGTGGTATGATATTCCACCTTTGGGACTGCTATACTAATTATGGGTAATAATGATTAATACCAGCTGATAATACAGCTGTTGTTGTTGTTGTCGTGTTGAGGCATAAAGTGAAAAAAGTTCTGATTCCTCCAAAAGTCCTGATGACAAGATCTGCCAGTTCTGGAGCCCGATGGCCATGAAGCATTTCAATTGGTGGTGCTCCAAGTTGATAGACGGAACGGACAATGGCTTGGCAGTCAAAAACATGATCTGGGGTTAGTTACGATTGGAGACAGTACTTGCAAAAGTGATAAGATTTTATATTAGTTGTTGATATCTTCATGCTCTTGAAATGTCCAGTAAGCAGCCTAGCTATTGTAGAGGAGAGGTTTCTTAGGCAGTTTAGATCGGGGGATGGCTGCCTTCCTAAAATAATGGTTGATGTAGATTTTTCGCTTGGAAACAGCATTCACATCTGTATAAGTGACTGTTAGAGGTTGATCTTCGTCACATGCTTCCTTTGCATCTGCACACTCATTGCCCTCAATTCCGATATGAGCAGGGAACCACTGGAGAATGCAGAGTATATTTAATGAATAGAGAAGAGTATTAACTTCTTGTGTCAGCCTTGTCTCACCATTATGTATGGCTTCGAGTGCTGATTTTGAGTCAGATAATTACAATTTTTTTTATTGAGTTGTTAGGAGGAGGAAAAGAGTGACAGTGGGTAAGCTCCTCTTTAATGGCAATTAGTTCACTAGTGAAGTTTGAAGCAATTTGGCCAGTGGGTATTTTAAGCCTGACGTTATTTCCTGAGGGGTAAATGGAGATGCCTGCACCACCTCTATATCAAAGGAACCATCTGTGTAGACTAATGCACTGTTTTCTTTGGCAAGTAACCGAACAGTGTCTAGATTTTTGAAATAAAACCTGAGTTCGTTCTTTCTCTATAGCATGGTTCCAATAAGTTAGTATTGATTTTAGTATTCATGGGGGCTTGAAAGGAAAAAGTTGTTCCTGAGTAATGTCTAGGGAGAAGTGATCGAGAAGGATGGCCTCTCTGATGTCTCTGTCAAATTTCGTTGATGATCTCTGAAGTCTTGACGTACCTTCCCAAGCATCAAAAGCTCTGTGAGCTATATGGTCTTTATTGTGGCTTCTGATTTTGCTAATGAACTTTACAGTAGCAAATTTTTGTCTGTTTCCTAGGGAAACAAGACCGCTTTCAAGTTCGGCTTTGGTGATGGTAGTAGAAGATACTGCACCAATGATAATTTTTGATGCTCTATACTGGACTGAATCTAATGTTTCTTTAACAGATTCAGACCCATGAGCCCAAATTGGGGAGCAGTACTCAAGTACTGGCCTAATGACAGTGCAGTAAGTATTTTTCAACGTTGATGATCTTGAGCCCCAGTTCGTGCCACAAACTTTGCGGAGGATGTTCAATTTCTTTAGACCCTTATTTGCCGTGTTTAGTAAATCTCAGTTCTGGATCTAGGATCACTCCCAGATATTTAGGATTCTTAATGCGTTCAATTATGGGGTTTTGAAATACAGGTAAACATAGAATGAAGATAGACTTTTAATCTAGTACAATATTGCAATACTAATAATAGTCCAATGATTACTGGCCAAAAATATCCTAATGAGAGGCTCTGTTAATTTAGACTGTTAGTTCATAATTAAACAAGGGTACGTTTGTTCAATGTACATCACACAACTTGAGAGTACACATATGGAAACACAGAAAATAATCCTTTATAAGAGTGTAACATAATAAACTTTTTAATTTACCAAGGTAAGTCTGTCAGTCTCCTAGTCCAAAAAATCTATATATATATATATATATATATATATATATATATATATATATATATATATATATATATATATATATATATATATATATATTCTTGATATTATATGTTATCCATTGTTTTTCCGCTGCACTGACTTTATGAAGTTAATATATTGCTATTGTAAGAAATTTTATCAACCAATAAGTGCAATGATTTTGCCTTGTGTGATGAGGCACCTTTCGGTCACTTGACCATTGACCAGTGATTCGACAATGGTCAAGTGACCGAAAGGTGCCTCATCACACAAGGTAAAATCATTGCACTTAATGGTGGATAAAATTACTTACAATAGTAATATATTAACTTCATATATATATATATATATATATATATATATATATATATATATATATATATATATATATTTAGGTTAGTTTTGGTTGGTAAAGATTATTTAGATTTTTTGGACTAGGAGACTGACAGACTTACCTTGGTAAGAGTCCACACTGTAGTCTTGAAATAGAAACACATAAAAGCACTTAAACAATGATATATTTCAACCACACAGTGGTCTTTGTCAATCGAAGAGAAAACCTCTCTCTTCGAAGAGTTTTCTCTTCGATTGACAAAGACCACTGTGTGGTTGAAATATATCATTGTTTAAGTGCTTTTATGTGTTTCTATTTCAAGACTACAGTGTGGACTCTTACCAAGGTAAGTCTGTCAGTCTCCTAGTCCAAAAAATCTATATATATATATTATAAAGTATTTATAAAACGCAATACAACTGGGTTTTACTATTTAAAGAATTATTTGAATGATGATATTTAGTTTCTAGTTAAAACACACAAAAAAAACTACTCAGGAACAATTCATTAACATTTATTATCACAATTTTTTCTTTCAACATTAAAACAATACACAGAACAAAAATAAACTTAACAAATTTTAACACAATATACTAAACTCTCTTTCTTTGATTTTTAGTTACAAACTTTTATATACCCTAGGCTAATTTTACGATCTCTTACTATCTCGGGGTTTATAGCATGGGCTATATTTTTACTTCTTTTGTTAATTAACAAAATTTTGAAAAACAATATTAAATTTTGAAATTTGTTTTAATAAATATTTTCCTGATGGAAAAACTTTAATTTGGAATGAGCAAAAAAAGCAAAACTATTTGAACTGGATTATGATCTTATTACTATTAATTACAAGATATTCTAATGTACAAAATTAAACTTCCTGATAATCTTAAGAGTCCACTAAAGTTTATTTTTTATAGCGCTATATATACTTAACTTATCAAATACCGAAATTCTGCAGGTCGCTTACGTAAGATTCCGTTCTCTTCAAATTTCACTTTTTACACACTTAAATTCGTTTTAGTTCCTTCAAATTATATTTACACTTTATTAACTCTTTCAATTCACTTATCCCTGTTTAATCTTGTCAAGTTTCTTCACAAAACGGTATAATTTTGACGAAGTTTCTAATAAATAGAATTTTGACTGGTCCTGGCAGATTCGCTACCTTACTCGGCGTCCCACGCCAGACTGCCTCTAACTACGCGTCCTTAGATTTTAAACAATTGTTTGTTTTTTTAATATGGCGGCTTCTCCTTCTTAAAAAAAAAATCATATGGATTATAATTTAGTTCGATTCCTTCCCACTAGAGTCGACTGTACACTTGACCTATTTCTTTACTTTCACATCTGTTAATGTCAACGAACTATTTTCACCGTTTTAATTTGGTTAACATACTGTTTCAATTTTCCGATCCTTAACAAACCTTCCAGTGTTTATTTAATTATAATTATTAGTGTGTGAAGTGTCTTTGTGTTTTACTTTTGTAATAATTCGAATTGTGTGTGTTTTGACTGGACTTTTCCAAACATAACCTTTCATTGTTTACAATCGTTTTTCACTTTTTCCTTCAAGTAATTACTTATGCCCTATGTTACTAATATTTACAATTTTGTTTGAATATAATTATTATTAGATTATCTTGTTTTAATTTATGTGTTAGGGATTTTGATATAACACATTTCCTAATCGATTTTACAGTTCAAATACCTTGTTTACAATTCTAGGCTTTTACCTAAATTTAGTTTCAATTTAAT
This sequence comes from Prosapia bicincta, assembly GCA_036971475.1. Taxonomy (NCBI): domain Eukaryota; kingdom Metazoa; phylum Arthropoda; class Insecta; order Hemiptera; family Cercopidae; genus Prosapia; species Prosapia bicincta. The sequence continues at coordinate 20,534,705 of JBAIZL010000006.1, read as the reverse complement.
CTAATCAATCTTTTAATGAATTTCTTTTTTTAAATTTTGTGTGGGTTATTTCTAATTTATTTTTCCAATTCTTAAAGAACATTATATAGCCCATTCTATAAATGTTACAATATATATATATATTGTAATAATTGGTAAATTCACTTTTATAAGTCTTAATAAAATTTATAAGTTAAAAGAAATAAAGATTCAATGCTGCTTTTGTTACAATAATTTTTTAATATCTTAATATGACATTCCTTATTTTCTTTTACAAAGTCACTTACTAATTACAAATTCTTATTTCCTCCACAAAGAATTACAAAAATTAAGCTTTATTAGCCTAAGTCTAAAATTTGTTTATGGCAGCAAGAAGTTTAGTTATAAATTTTAATATTAATTGAATTTGATTTAATTACTTCAATTTGAGCTTGAGCTCTCTTTATCTCGGGTTAATAGGTGGGTTTTCTAAATTTTGAATAATAAAATTTGAGTTGGCACTTTCAAAAAAATATCTAAGTTACAATTCTTACAAGCTAAAATTTTTTACAAGTTATTTGGTTTCTAATTAAATAATTTCCTGAATAATGTCTTCTTAATCGATCAGTTCAATGATTTGGCTTAATGTTATTCTGTAATTAGGATTGAATACGATACTACACTTTCCGCACCAGTTAAAAAAATAAAATTTCTACAGCCAATTCTGAACACGTCTTCCTCGTTCAAGTGCTCTGTTCCAACTCCCCCTGACGCTACCTTTTTTAGCAATAAAATGGCCAAGTCGTGAATTTCCGCTATTTTCTCGTTTATTCCTTGTAAGTAACAGCTTTACGGATGTCATGTTCACCGCCTTTGATACACTTCTTCTTCTTAACAACTGCACTTAAATTTCTTTGCAAAACAATTGCATTTAAATCTTATTTCCCAAACTGTTTTAGATTATATATCCACGAGAAATATTTAAAACGAATATCTTTTGCCGGTCATGCGCACGCAACTCTACAAATCCGTTCTCCATCTTGTATACTACAGAACATTCACTAGCTTGCTGTTTGAAAGTTTTAAGTGTATTTATATCGTTCTATTGTTCTATTTAAATTGTTATCTATCAATTACTTCTAATACATTTTCTTATAAATAGTGATTTGTGTGTTTTTTTTCTTTTTATATAAAATCTTGTGATTAGATCTAAAATGTGGCCGTGTGCATTTTCTACACAAGTGAAATTAGGTTATGTTTACATTTCGTTCCTGGTATATTTTAGTAATTTTTTACATACTGAATTTATTTATATATATTTATCTTATTTTGTAAGTGCCTTTTATATATATACTACTTCAAAATGTTACATAGTCCCCAAATTTAGATAAAAAAAAATTTTGATTCCAAAATTCCTTTTTTTTTTCTCAATTTTCACATTTTGGGAGTAAACTCTTACTCTATCCTTCTTGCTTGTCTGCTGCCCTCTAATTACATATGATATACTTAACTCCTAACAATACAATAAATTAACAATTAACATTTAATCAACAATCCTCTTACTCTTAACTCTCAATTTTCACATTTTGGGAGTAAACTCTTACTCTAAACTTCTTGCTTGTCTGCTGCCCTCTAATTACATATGATACACTTAACTCCTAACAATACAATAAATTAACAATTAACATTTAATCAACTATACTCTTACTCTTAACATCTAGTACATTAATCATTTTCTGATTCTTAGAATCTATTTTATAACCTTTTTTCTTTTTCTTTCTTTATTTTAATTTTAATAGAATGGAATCTTTCCAATCATAAGTCTTTTTATTTATCTATATAATCTATCTTCTGACAGTGTTTTTTTTTTTTTTTTTTTTTTTTTTTTTTTTAAATTTTAGCCTAACCGAGTCATAGCATGTCTAGGTTGTTTGTAGGTTCTTGTTCTTATTCATTCATCCCTTCCTATTTTATTTTTATTTTTCAATATCCAGTTCAATTATTTTCTTATATCATTTCAGTTTATTTTGTATGAAGTTTAACATCTAATATTTTTTTAAAGGTTGCAATCCCATATCCTCTATTTGATCATATCTATAGCTCCTTCGATTACACTGTCCCTATATCAACGAATATAAATTTTGTTTTAATACTTATATATATCAACGCAGATTCTCCCTTACAATACGACGAAATTTAAATACACAATTACCATATTTTTATTACAACGATGCTTCAATATTTATTAACATATATTCATATTTATTTTTATTCATTATTCGACGAAGTTTCCAATAAATTATCGTAGATATAGTTACCATCCCTTAAAACTTATCTCCTGCTAACGTTTTTCTTATACACATAGTCACCTAGAGTTTATTCATATTGCTTCCTTTACTTATATTTAATATCTCCCTTCCTATTTTATTTAAATTTATATATTTTTTCTTTCTATATTTTTTTTTTTTTTTTTTTTTTTAAGTGTTTGTTTAATTATTAAGTCATTTCTGGTCTATTGTCATTTCCGGTTTATTTGTTATCTATCCCTCCTACATTCGCTTCCTTCTCCTAATACTTTTATATCCTGAGTCATTCCTGTTGTTACCATCTTATTATCCCTTGTTATTTTCCTTTCTCTCGACTTCTCCCTTACTATTTAATTTGTTCTATCTGAAATTTATCTGATTCTCCATGGTGTGCCTCCCTTGGTTCATAAAATTTCTTTAACAAGCTAATATGGAAAATTCCTCTAATTTTATTGCTTCTAGCATCTTTGATTTCATAAGTCGCCTTGCCATATTTCTTGGTGATCACATAAGGTCCATCATATATATAAAATAATTTTGCCATCTCACCTCTTATACCCTGTGGTTGCCAATTTTCTTTTACTAATACCTTGTCCCCAACATTTAATTCTTCTATTTTATGAGTTTTATTAAATTTCTCTGCTCTCTTATGAGCCTTCTCCTTAATTCTACTCCTAGCAATTTCTAAATGTCTTTCTAAATTTATTAATTTTGAACTCCAGCCTAAATTTTTTATTTCCTTTTGCCAAAACCTTTCATCCTGAATTCCTAGTTGTAGCTGGTTAGGTGTGTATCCTGTAGTCTCATGAGGAATTTCATTAATTGCCTGGTTAATAACCTCTACATATTTTCCCCATTCTCTATGGTTATGATGACAATATGTTCTCAAACATCTAATGATCTCCTTATTCACCCTCTCAACGATATTGCTTTGTGGCCTCCTCATTGGAGAAAATATTGGTTTCATTTCTCTATTTTTAATATACTCCAGCCATTTCTTATTATTAAACTGGGTTCCATGATCAGTCTGTATTCTTTCTACTCTCCCGAAATTTTCTATATAATTTTCTAAACATTTAATTGCCTCCCCTGTGGTTGCCTTTTTCAATTTATAGATTTGAACGAATTTTGTAAATACATCTAACATTACTAATAAATACTTATAGCCTCCTACAGTTCTTTGAAATGGTCCTATAAAATCAATTGACAATTGCTCCTTTGGTTTTTCCACTTGGATCCCTTTCATCTCTCCAAAATTACCTTGGGTTACATTTTTAGCTCTTTGACAAATATTACATGTTTTAATAATTCCCCTAATGCTTTTTCCCATCTTCTTCCAAGTGAAGCTCTCTGATAATATGGTATGACATTTCTTCTCATTATTCCTCCTTCCTTCTGTTTCCAATCGGTCAATTCTATCATTATTATTGTTTCTCTCAATCGCTATCTCCCTATTTAAAACTCTTAACTCTTCCCTGTTCTGTATTGTCATTTTTTCTACCTTCTCTATCTCTTTCTTATTAATTTCTGTCACATCAGCTATTATTTCTTTTGTTTCCTCTAAATTCTCCTTAATCTTCTCCTCTAAGTCTCTTCTCATAACTCCTACTACAGCATTATTCTCTGTTCTCAACTGTTCCCTCATATCCTCTATCATTTTCTTACTTTCCTCCCTTATTTCCTGTGTTATGAATTTGAAATCTTCCTTCATCTCTCTCATTTCGTCTCTATTTTCCTCTAATTTTTTGTTTATTTCCCTCATATCCTCACTCATATCTTTCATTTCCCCTTTTATTTCATCTATCTTATCTAATTGTCTATTTATTTTTTCATTATTTATATTTAATTGTCTATTTAGATCCTCTCTCCCTTTTTCACTCATTTCCATGAGAGTTCTCATCATCTCCCTTAAATCTTCATTCTCATTATTTCCCTTTTTCTGTTGGGTTTGCATCAGTGGTAATCCCCTAGCCTCATCTACTTGGGTTTCCACCTCACTCTCTTCTATAGGCATATCTGTGCCTTCCGTTTCTGTCTCTTGTATTTCTAGGCTTGTCCCTTTTTCCAATTCTATTAGGCCTATTGTAGCTTCTTCCTCTTTTTCATCTATTTTTTCTTTTAATGTCACATATTTTCCTTTTGCAGCTTCCTCAATTGCTGTACCCTTCCTAGACCTACTATGTTTGTTATATTCCTCTAATTTTTCTGTTTTTTTCGCTTTCTCCCCCCTTAAATTATATGTACCTGTTTCAGATTCCATTTTTTTTTTATTTCTTTATCTAAATTTCAAATTTCCCTTTATGCTATTTAAATTTTGAAAATTAAAAAAATTATTGACTTATGGTTGCAAAGTCCTGAAAAGTAAACAATATTAATACAAATATTTAATTAATAATCTTATCTAAAGTGCCTTAAGGTTAATTCTTAAAATTTTTTTATAATCGAGCCCCACGTTTGTGTGCCAAATGTAATGATTTGGAAAATTTCACTTTTATAAGTCTTAATAAAATTTATAAGTTAAAAGAAATAAAGATTCAATGCTGCTTTTGTTACAATAATTTTTTAATATCTTAATATGACATTCCTTATTTTCTTTTACAAAGTCACTTACTAATTACAAATTCTTATTTCCTCCACAAAGAATTACAAAAATTAAGCTTTATTAGCCTAAGTCTAAAATTTGTTTATGGCAGCAAGAAGTTTAGTTATAAATTTTAATATTAATTGAATTTGATTTAATTACTTCAATTTGAGCTTGAGCTCTCTTTATCTCGGGTTAATAGGTGGGTTTTCTAAATTTTGAATAATAAAATTTGAGTTGGCACTTTCAAAAAAATATCTAAGTTACAATTCTTACAAGCTAAAATTTTTTACAAGTTATTTGGTTTCTAATTAAATAATTTCCTGAATAATGTCTTCTTAATCGATCAGTTCAATGATTTGGCTTAATGTTATTCTGTAATTAGGATTGAATACGATACTACACTTTCCGCACCAGTTAAAAAAATAAAATTTCTACAGCCAATTCTGAACACGTCTTCCTCGTTCAAGTGCTCTGTTCCAACTCCCCCTGACGCTACCTTTTTTAGCAATAAAATGGCCAAGTCGTGAATTTCCGCTATTTTCTCGTTTATTCCTTGTAAGTAACAGCTTTACGGATGTCATGTTCACCGCCTTTGATACACTTCTTCTTCTTAACAACTGCACTTAAATTTCTTTGCAAAACAATTGCATTTAAATCTTATTTCCCAAACTGTTTTAGATTATATATCCACGAGAAATATTTAAAACGAATATCTTTTGCCGGTCATGCGCACGCAACTCTACAAATCCGTTCTCCATCTTGTATACTACAGAACATTCACTAGCTTGCTGTTTGAAAGTTTTAAGTGTATTTATATCGTTCTATTGTTCTATTTAAATTGTTATCTATCAATTACTTCTAATACATTTTCTTATAAATAGTGATTTGTGTGTTTTTTTTCTTTTTACATAAAATCTTGTGATTAGATCTAAAATGTGGCCGTGTGCATTTTCTACACAAGTGAAATTAGGTTATGTTTACATTTCGTTCCTGGTATATTTTAGTAATTTTTTACATACTGAATTTATTTATATATATTTATCTTATTTTGTAAGTGCCTTTTATATATATACTACTTCAAAATGTTACAATATATATATATATATATATATATATATATATATATATATATATGTTGAAAAACAATGGATAATGTAAAATATCAAGAATATATATATATATATATAGAGTAGTCTTTGAGAATGCTGGAACTATAATCCGGCGAAAAGCTTCAGCATAATTGTAAATGTTGAATAAAATATATCTTGATTATGAACTTTTTGAAGTTATTTAATAATTATAACAAATCAAGAAAAATAATCATCTTTATTATAATATATATATATATATAAAACTATACGTCAACAAACACCAACTTCACAGACCGAACATCTACAACAGAAAAACATCAGTGATTCGACAATGGTTAATTGACCGAAAGGTGCCTCATCACTCAAGGTAAAATTATTGCACTTTAATGGTGGATAAAATTACTTACAATAGTAATATATTAACTTCATAAAGTCAGTGCAACGGAAAAACAATGGATAACGTTAAATATCAAGAATATATAAAACTATATAGAGTACAATCATTATAAACAATGTTAGAAAAATGACATCATATGAGACAAAAATATGTATAAAGTGAAAAATAATTCTGGAAAAAAGCTGGACAGTGAAAAACAAAATATACTCACCCAAAATTCTTCTAGATCTATTAAATGTGCAATGTTGCCAATAACTGAGATTTTGTTACACGCGAGATCAAGCGTACTCAATTTAGTATTGTGTTCGAGGCCTTCAATTTCAGTTATTCCATTCTCTGACAAATATAGTTCTTCTAAATTTGTAAGTTTTTCCAGACTTTCAATTTTCAACAGTCTGTTGCTCTACAAAATTTTACATTAAATTTAAGAAACATTCAATATATACACATCGTTTTAAAATTAAACAAAAATAATAGTAAAGTTTCTGTCGTGTAAAATTATTTAGATTTTTTTTCCAAGAATATTCTAGAAATTACCTTTTTAGGCAATATAAATATATATACATTGTTCTCCTCAGATTAAATTACTTTTTTTACCACACACACACACACATATATATATATATATATATATATATATATATATATATATATATATATATATATATGGTTTTGTTTTCTCTTTCTTGACTGAAGAAGATCATGTTGATCGAAATATTTCAAATAAAAGTGTATTAAGTGTTTTATATGTGTTTTATATGTGCTTATTTCCAAGAGATTGCAGTTTTGGACTATTGCCTTTAGGTAAGTCTGTCAGTCTCCTATCAAGTCCAAAAAATTCCTATATATATATATATATATATATATATATATATATATATATATATATATATATATATATGGGGAAAATGTTTTGAAAGTTCAGTGACCTTGAAACGGCAGTTTTTACAAATGTTTTCATTAAGCCTTAAGTGACTAGGGTACTCTGACCACTGCAATCAACATGAATTATAGTGCAGCCATTTTTAGAATCAATACACCACTGCATCACTTTGCTTTTGTTCATTACTCCATTTCTATAACCTTCATAAAGTTGGTGATAGATTTTAATTGGCTTGTAGTTATTTTGAAACAAAAACCTACTTACTGAATGCACTTCACAAGTGGTGGGTTTTGTTGAGTTATGTGATTAATTTTGTAAATTATACAATAAAATTATTGTTAATTTATTATATAATATTAAAAGTTTTATATTAGCTAAACAGTATTAAAAAAATAATAATTTAACAAAATCCCCATTTTATAATTTAAAATTAGTAATTAAATGTTAGAGCTGCATCAACCAAGTTTGAAATGTAGAGGTAAGTTACATCTATCTAACAAGGGAGGTATTTTATTACCTATAAAATAATTTAAATCCTTAAATGTTTTTATTCCAGTAAGAAGATCCAAGAATTATTGCCAGATAAGCCTGTCAATCTTCTACCTAGGGCAATAAATCTTAAATAAACTTTGATCTACCAGAACAAACTGAAATGTAAATAAAAAATTTCTTAATAGATAGAAGACTTGCAGACTTTTACCATTACAATAGTACAGGCTGTCAAAGTTTTGTAAGCATAGTTCGCGCATGCAGGAGTGATTGGGGAGTACGGCCGGCTGTAGAAGGGATGACTCACGTTAGACGCTTACGTTTGCTAATGCGTACTTTGGCTCGTTCTACTCCAGCTGACGTAAAGAAGGGATAATAGCTATTACGGTCAACAATTTTATTATCTATGGTCGGTGGACATTAGTGAAAAGCCCCCAAGGATACGTCAACCCTTCCACCATGTTGGAGGTCGCTCTTTTAGGAAAAAGAGGCTCTCGTAGGCCTAGACCATATAAACCTACGGTACGGAGAAACCAGAAAATTCACTAAATATATTTTGGTTACAGTATTGGCTACATCGGTTTAATACATTACTTGTAACTCATAATTTTATTTATAATGGCACAATGTCATCTGCGTCAGACTCTTCACTGTCACTCTCAGATTTTCCATCACTGCTACTGTCACTGTCATTTGTAATTATTAGACTTTCTAACTGCATGCCCATAGCTCAGTCTGTCTCTTAATATTCATTTTCTATTTTTAATACATGATCGCAACATTTTTTCCAAAAATCCGTACCAAATTCGCTTTACTTCTGTTCAACCATTGTTTTCACATTACGAATGTCATTCATAACGTTCTTTATAGCAATCTCATTTTTTATTTTCTCCCAAATTAATTCCATGGGATTCAAGTCTGGGTGGTAAGGTGGCAGTCTCAATACTTTATGACCTTCACGTTCCAATAAGCGATCGAAGTAATACTCCTCGTGGCGTGACTTGTTCATTTTAACTAACTCATACAGTTCACATTTTAACATTGCTTCAGAACATGGAATGTTTCTTTCTTTTAACCATGTAATCAATATTGACTTTCTGCTGTTTGAATTTGAAGTAACAGCCGCTAATTTATTATGATAAGGAGCGTTATCTACCACAAGAATAGATTTTTTTTGGGAGATTTCTAATTAGCTGATTTTCAATCCATTTCTCATAGTTTTCCGCACTCATGTCGTTGTGATAGTCTCCTGTTTTCTGGCCTGCTCTAAAGACCAAAAGGGCATTTTCCAAACCTCCTGTTTCACTGCCAGCGTGGACTATGATTAGTCTTGATCCCTTTGAAAATTTTTTTTTGTAGCCGTTAACAGATTCATCAGTCCATGCTAAATTCGTGGTATGAGTCGAATGAATATAAGACTCATCTGAAAATATTATTGGCCTATTTTCCGCTCTATACTGTCGAATTTTATTTAAATAGCAACTCTTTTAAAGCGTATGTCATGTTTTTCGATCATAACCTTTCTTTTATTTTCAGTTTTTTTCCATTTAAATCCCATGGATCTTAAAATTTTGCGTAAAGTTTCATGAGTGAAATTAAATTCTAATTCCGGATATTCAAGCATTAAAACTCTTAGCACATTCTTCAATGTTGGGAGCGAGTGATGAGTCGTATGAAAATTAAAAACTATTTTTCGTAATGCACATTTTTTAAAGTCATCGATGTTGACTTTTTTAATTTTTCTTGGACAAATTTTACCCGGTGTACTGAATGTTTCGTTTTCTCCTAGTCGTTTTTCCTCCGTCAATAATTTCCTTAATGTATGAACAGATATTCCACAAAGGTTTGCTATGCGGTCTTTAATTGCCGAGCAAGACATGTTGGGATTTTCAGAAGATATGTTTTTAAATACATTAATAATAATGCATTTAGTTTGCCTTCTGAGCGCCACTCCTTTGCCGAACAGACTTGTTGTCTTCGGTTGAGGCATATTTAGTATTGAAAAATACTGTTTTGGTCGGTATACTAAACACATAAACACTGTTACACAAACTAAAGCGATAATGTTGTATTTGCTGTGTTGTGCATTCCAGCGAGTCAGCTGTAAAAGCCCCTCCCCTTTTGCACTACCCTCCCTACTCTTTCTCCCCACCAACGTATCTTTACCAAATCAGTCTCTTAGCATCACGCTAACATAACTTTGACGACCTGTACTAATTTGATCTATTTTCAAAGACTTACAGGAAAAAACACATTCTAACATTTAGCATATTTCAGAGCCACAGCTTCTTTGTCAATCAGTTAAGTCTTACCTGTAAAAATAAGCATACTGTTTTGGAAAAGGTAAAAATAAATTATACGATTTTATAAAGACAAAATTACCTGTAAACTGACGATCTTTAATTTATGTAATGAATCCAGGTTTTCAATCTTTGTAATTTTATTTTTTCCTAGATACAAATGCTCTAATTTGTCTAATTCCTCAATGTTCTCAATCACCTGAAATCAAAACATTATAAAAAGTTTAATTAAAAATGATTTATATACACAGAAATTTATTTTTATTAATTATAACACTTATACAAGTAATTAATTTTCTATTGGATCTGGACCAAGGAAAGGATTTGGAGGCAATCGGATCTATTACCAAATGGTCCAATTGATAAATGAAAATACTAAGACATTAACGGTTAACAATGGTATGAAGATTTGTAATTAATATATTGTAATGCTTTCTTTTGTGATTTTGAAAATTTTATTATTTTTTAGGTTTGCCAAATTAGATAGTTTTGCAAAATACAAGTGAATCCAGAAAGATATAAATCATATAATTTTCTTAAACCCTTTTTAAAATTTACACAAAGTATCTGTCGAACATACATTTGGTATTTCTTGCTCATAATTACCATCGATGTATTTTAATCTATTTGAATGAGAATGTGTAAAAAGGGATAAGTGTAAGTAGGTTTTTCATAAATTTACTTAAACTCTAACTTCAGAAAATCATTTGTTTAAGAAAAATGTTAGTTTTGTTGATCCTCGAGTGCAATAAGACCCACAAATTCGTTATTTGTTTCATTGTACAGTAAAAGCTTTAATATCCGGGACCTTCAGGGACAGCATGTTGCCAGTTATCGAAAATTTCTGAATATAAGCTAACCTATAGCCTATATACAGCCTACATATACTGTGCATAACATAATGCTACCTATCAAGAAAAATTGAATGTACTGTTGAAATCTTACCTTCCATATTTGTTTATATCCAATTACTGTATTTCCATATGTATTAATAAAACTAACGATCGCAGATGCAAAATTTATAAGAGAAAAGTTGAAAAAAGAAAAGAAGGTTTTTGCCAAACAACTTTTCTTCTTCATACAACGTTAAAATAAAACCTGCAAGAGTGCACTCAACTATACAAAGACTAATGATTTTTATAGTATTTTAATTATTTTTAAAATATTTTTTTCCTGGCGAAAAACCAATTGTGGTTGTCATTGCCAATGATTTTTAAAATAATCACAAATGTCAGATTCCTTGATAGTGATGACAGTTTTTCAACAAAAACTGCGTTTCCAATGAATCACATCTTGTAACAACAAAGAATGATACTGTACTGATTTGTCTTGTTTTAAAAATGTCAGTAGAACGTTCCGGATGGTAGAATGCCATATGAAAGACTTTTAATATAACAACTACGATGCCAATTTATGTTGAGTATTTTTAATGAGAAAACAATAAAAAATTGAAGCAAATACCTCATTCATTTAGATTCTCTTCTACAAATTTTAAAGAGAACAGCGTTATTATATTTAACAATAAATAAGCTGTCAGAATCTTTACGTACCCTAATTTTGTTATCACCCAATTCAAGCAGTTGTAAATTTTTTAAATGGTTCAAGTTTTCAATTTTCGAGATTTTATTTGAACACAAGTATAACTTTTCAAGTTTAGTCAGTTTCTCCAGTCCTTCAATTTTTTTCAGACGATTCATTGACAAATCAAGCACTCTGAAACATTTACATTTCAATTAGCTTATGAAGCTTGTCACAGAAAATTACGTAATTCAATACTTATTTATTTAAGGTAAAAGTGATGGTAATATTACCTACACTAACCTACAATTTTCAAGATTCATAATGTTCAAAAAGATTATTTTTAAAAAGAAATTTAATCATAAGTAACTATTCCGTAGCTGAGTGAAAACTTATAATTTAGATAGCTTATTGGTTTCATCAATTAAACGATTATTTTGAAACACGTCAGCAAGGAAGAAAAGTTTACACTCAGTAACGCAGTAATTTCTTATGATTTATTCAGTGAATTTTAGATGATTACAACAAGCAACTTTAGAATCTTCAAGCTGTAAGCCTCAGATATACAACCTTTATATTTTCATTTCTCTATTATATAACCAACCCCATCATATACACTGAGATATTGATTTTTAACCAAAATAAAATTATGGAAAGGTTATGACAAAGATACCTTTCACCACCCATCCTATTCCATGTCTATTAAAACAAATTCGTAAATGATTTTCTTGATAACAAATGAGAGTTAATGTGAGTATAAATAATAAAATTCAAAAGATTTTTGAAGGATGTAGCTATGTTGACAAATTTATGTATGACCTTAATAGCACACATTGTTGTGAATGCAATAATATAATACTCTATGACAATCCTCTATGGAAAAAAAAAAGAAAAAGAACATTATATAAATTAACAGATGATTTGTAATTGTTTTAGTTTTTTCTCAGTTCTTTGTTTAGAGTTTTGTTTTAAGAAAGATGTGAAGTAATAAATAGTGTTTAAATATGAAATAAGTTTTATTACCAGCATAATTATATAAATATGACGAGTGTTCCGCCTGTAGCGGCAGTGTCAAAAGTTTATAGAAACAACATATGGCGACCGTGACAGGATAATAATTTGGTTACAGTTAAAATCTATGATCCATTAGTAAGTATTTTATAATGGATGCTCTGAAAAAGAAAAGAAAATTGTTTAGAACTGGATTTTCACGTTTACACAATACATTATTAGAATCCATAAAAAATGAAGATGATGTGATTTTGTTAAAAGCTAATTTAGAGCTATTACGTGAAAAACATAATCAATTGGAGGTCTTAGACCGAGAAATTATTGAAGTTTTACTAAATGAAAATGCATCTACTGAAGTTTTAGAAAATGAGGTAGAATCTGCCGATGAATACTCAGGCAAGTTTAAAATAGTTGAGTATTTAGTTGAACAGGCTATTGACAAGGCTAGGCCTAAGACAGATACTAGTGTGAATGTAGAAAAACGTAAATTTAAGTTACCCACACTTGAGTTTAAAAAGTTTGGTGGTGATATTAGTGATTGGTTGCCGTTTTGGGGCCAATTTAAGAAAATCCATGAAGACCCCTGTATTGATTCTGATGACAAGTATCAGTATCTCCTGCAAGCGACTATCCCTAATACTAAGGCTAGGGAAATTGTCGAGAGTTTTCCCCCATGTGGACGTAGTTATGAACAGGCTATTGAACATTTAAAATCTCGCTTTGCCAAAGATGACCTGTTAGTAGAGTTTTACATAAGAGAAATCTTGAAAATTGTAATAACATTAAATAGCAGTGAAAGTAAAATTACTATTTCCTCACTTTATGATCAAATTGAGTCAAAACTAAGGTGTTTAGAAACTTTAGGTGTAACAAAGGAGAAGTACGCTGCTATGCTCTTCCCATTAGTAGAATCTTGTCTCAGGGAGGATTTATTAATAGCTTGGCAGAGAAGTAGGCCTAACTCTCAACAGGACGAGACCGCGTCAGAAAGTAAAAGTAGGCTAGATAGCCTAATGAATTTTTTGAAAATTGAAGTGGAGGGAGAAGAAAGAATAAACTTAGCTAAACAGGGATTTGGTTTACAAAAAACAAAAGTATCAACAGGTGATAATCCTACGAGTTCATATAAAAGAGACTTTGCAAGTAAAGATAAGCATATTAAAAATACAAGAAGGCCTACCAGCAATGTTACAGCAGCTGGCCTTGTAAATGTAAAATCAAATACGTCTACAGTAAGCACAGATAAGACGAAGTTATCGATGTGTGTGTTTTGTGACGGTGGTCATTTAAGTGAAAACTGTTTTAAAGCTAGGGACATGTCTTTAGAAGAAAGGCAGAATATTCTTACTAGCAAAAGGTGTTGCTTTTCTTGTACAAAAGTAGGACATTTAAGTAAACATTGCAGAGCTATTGTTAAATGTATTATTTGTAATGGAAAACATGTACCACTTATGTGTTCAAAGTTGCAGAATAATTTTAATAGGTCTAACATTAAACCTAAATGCGAGGAAAAAGAAGCTGAGCCCAATTTTGAGAATTCCTTGTCCAATGTGAATGGCAATCAGGTTTACATGCAAACTCTTGTTGTCAAGGCTGTTAGTGACACAAAAGAACTCAATGTGCGTTTACTTTTTGACAGTGGATCCCAGAGGTCATACATAAGGAAATCGACTGTTGAAAAAATGAAATATGACACTTGTGGTGAAGAAACATTATTACATTGCCTGTTTGGAGGAGAGGTCACTAAGCCTCGCAATCATGCATGCTACAAAGTCAGACTACAAAGTATAGATAAAACATATTCTTGTAATTTCAAGGCACTTAGTGAAATAAATATTTGTACTTATGTTCCTGCCTTGAAACCAGGAAGATGGACTGATGAACTGATGGAAAGAGGTATTAAATTGTTTCAGGATGCAGACAGTCCAATTGAGATATTAATTGGGGCTGACATATATGGGAAACTTCTAACTGGAAGAAAAGAGGTTCTAGATTGTGGTATTATAGCCCTTGAAACTCATTTAGGATGGGTTTTGACAGGAAAATTTCAAGAAAGTAAAGAATTTAGTTCTATGACAGCACTTTCTATGTTTGTACAAAGTAATTCAATATGCAAGCTGTGGGAAATGGATGTTTTAGGTATAAAAGACCCACTACAGACCAGAAGCAAACAAGAAATTGAACATTCTGTTCAAACACAATTTTTGGAAACTGTGAGAGTAAATGAAGAAGGACGCTATGAAGTCAAGTTACCTTGGTCCGAAGACCACCCAGAAGTTCCAAGAAATTTCAATCTTGCAAAAAAAAGGCTTGAAAACTCAGTGAAAAGGCTAACAAATGAAAGTTTATATAATGTATATAACAATGTGTTTTCAGATTGGCTGGAAGATGGTGTTATTGAGGAAATCCCAATAAGCAAATGGGATGAAGGTCACTATTTACCTCATAGACCAGTGATAAAAGAAAACAGCACCACTGCAGTAAGACCGGTTTTTGATGCCTCGTCTAAAGAAAAGGGTTACTATTCCCTTAATCAGTGTTTGGAAATAGGTATTAACTTAATTGAAATAATACCAGCTTTGCTTTTACGTTTTCGACTTTATAAAATAGGAGTTATCGCTGACATAAAAAAGGCGTTTTTGCAAATAAGTTTGTATGAAGAGGACAGAGATTTCCTAAGATTTCTGTGGCAAAACACAGATGGATCACTCAAGATTTTCCGACATAGAAGAGTTGTTTTTGGAGTCTCAAGTAGTCCATTTTTGCTCAATGCCATCATCAACTACCACCTGCAGAAGTATTTAGTACCGTGTGCTGAAGACAATCAATTTTCTAAATGTACAATAGAAAAGTTGTTTAAAAGTTTCTATGTTGATAACTGTGTTACAGGTGTAAATAATGAAAGGGATTTGAAACAGTTCATTTCAGAAGCAATACAAATATTTTCTTTGGGAAAGTTTGAGCTGCGAGGATGGGAATATACTGAACCTGGTCTGGAAGACAAGACAGAGGCTTCAGTCCTAGGTCTCACCTGGGACAAGAAAGAAGACACAATTTCTGTGAGTTTTCATAAAATAGTAAATTTAGAAGAGAACTTGGTAACACAACGTGTTATATTGTCCACTGCACACAGATTGTTCGATCCTATTGGATTCACTTGTCCTATTTCCATATGCCCTAAGTTATTATTGCAGGAATGCTGGAAAGATAATTGTGGGTGGGACAAAGAAGTACCAGAAGAAATCAAACAACGATTCAATATATGGTTTCAGGAACTCGATCAATTAAAAGAGATGAAGATTCCACGATGGCTACAAGGTGTGGATGACGTAATCATTTCTGTATCAGTTCACATATTTTGTGATGCCAGCAAATTTGCGTACTCAACAGCAGTATTTATGCGTTTTGAACTTAGTACATGTATTCAATTACAGCTAATCCAGGCAAAGTCACGTGTAGCACCTGTAAAGAAGATGACAATACCCAGACTTGAACTAATGGCTGCTACTATAGGTGCTAGATTAGGTTCTTCAGTAGTGCAAGAATTAAGAGATGAAAACAAATTTGAATGTAATATTAAATTTTTTTATTGGAGTGACTCTTCTACAGTAATAGCTTGGATTAAAAGAGAAGAAAACTGGGGAGTATTTGTTAGAAATAGAGTTGAAGAAATCTGCAGCCTCACTTCCAGAACATCTTGGCGGCACATTCCCGGCACTATGAATCCAGCAGACTTGCCCAGTAGAGGATGTTCAGTTTCCAGGTTGATTAGTTCCAGATGGTGGGAGGGCCCGTCATGGTTGAAGTTGCCTGAAGATACCTGGCCATCAAATGAACCTGAACCTGACGAAGAATTAATTTCTTTAGAAAAAAAGAAAGGACCTACACCTTCACTTTTAAGTAATAATTACCCAAAAAATTGGTTTTATTACTTTTCAAATGATTTTGATAAGATTGTGTGTGTTTTTGCATGGTTGCTGAGATTTATTCATAATTGTAACCCCTCAAAGAAGGAAAAGTGTGTGAGTAAAGTTTTGTCATGTAAGGAGATTATTGAAGCTAACAATTTTATAATTAGAATTGTTCAACAGCAATCATTTGAAGGAATAAGGGAGCCTAAATTGGCTTCATTGTCACCATTTATGGCTGCTGATGGTATTATAAGGCTAAAGACAAAATTAACAGAAAGAAAGGATTTGGAAAATTTTAAATTTCCTGTTGTTCTACCATCAAAACATGACATTGTAGATATTCTTATTCTTACAATACATAAGAGATCATGTCATGTGGGAGTTCAAGGTCTCTTAAGTTTATTAAGAGAAAACTATTGGATATTGAGAGGAAGAAAAACAATAAGTAATACTTTGAAAAAATGTATTCCTTGTCAGAGACATAATTCAAAAAATGTAGAAACAATCACTCCACCCTTACCTGAAAGTAGAGTACGAGATGCCGCAGTATTTGAAGTGGTTGGAATTGATTTTGCGGGACCTTTGTTTCTACGAGATGGCAGTAAAGTTTGGATCTGCATATTCACTTGTGCAGTATACCGTGCTGTTCATTTGGAGTTAGTAAAGTTTCTTTCTGTCGAAGCATTTATAGATACACTTAGAAGATTTATTGCAAGGCGAGGAAGACCATCAATAATATATAGTGACAATGGTACCAATTTCACAGGTACAGAAAAGGCATTTAAAATTCTAGATTGGAATGCTATCTTAAAATATAGCTCATGCCAACAAATTGACTGGAGGTTTAACCCTCCCTCTGCTGCATGGTGGGGCGGATGGTGGGAGCGACTCATCCGACTCATGAAACAGTTGCTACGCAAAACCTTGGGCAAAACGTCATTGGATTATGAGGAAATGGAGACAATCTTATGTGATTGTGAAAGTATCATGAATTCTAGACCTTTGACATATTTATCTGAAACTTCTTCAGACCTAACTGCTATTACTCCAAATATGTTTTTACATGACTTAAAAGAAATTGGAGTTCCAGATTGTGACCATGTAAATACAAAAAGTCTTAACAAGAGAGTACGTTATCGACAACACCTGAGAGAAGCATTGCGAAAAAGATTTAGGATTGAGTATTTAGGACAATTAGCTTTAAAAAGTAAGAAAAACGGCAGACAGTTGAAAGTTGGAGAATTAGTACTGATTGAAGTTGAAAATAAAAAAAGAATTGATTGGCCAATAGGACTGATAGAAAAGACTATCATTAGTAGAGATGGAGTGTGTAGATTAGTGCAATTGAAGACTGCTTTTGGAAGTTTATTGAGACCAATACAAAGACTATATCCTCTTGAAATGCAAGAAGAAACCATCCAAGAACAATTAAAAGAAAAGATTAAACCAAAAGTGACAAAAACCAATGAACATGAACTACACCTGGAAGAAGATAATGTGACAAAAGAAAATAAAATTGTGACATATTCAAGAAGTGGCAGACAAATTAAGCTTCCACAAAAATTTGTTGATTAATCTTTTAACAATATACTATTTTTTAATGTTTTGAGTTAAACCATAACTCAAAAGGTGGGAGTATGTTGTGAATGCAATAATATAATACTCTATGACAATCCTCTATGGAAAAAAAAAAAGAAAAAGAACATTATATAAATTAACAGATGATTTGTAATTGTTTTAGTTTTTTCTCAGTTCTTTGTTTAGAGTTTTGTTTTAAGAAAGATGTGAAGTAATAAATAGTGTTTAAATATGAAATAAGTTTTATTACCAGCATAATTATATAAATATGACGAGTGTTCCGCCTGTAGCGGCAGTGTCAAAAGTTTATAGAAACAACACACATAGTGTGGCTAAGAAACGCAAGAAGGCATTAGAGAATAACATTCATTTACAAAAATGGTAGATACTACAAGAGCACCAAGTCAATGTTTTAAAAGTAGAATAATGGAAGTTTTAATGTGGAATTTAGATTTGATACAGTTAGATAAAATCTTTCAATAAATTAATATCTTTTAAGTACTGACATTTTTTGCTATCAAGAATTAAAAATGAAGATCCTTTAAAAAAGCTTCTAAACCATTGCTACCTACAGAAAATATAAGCCATAACAAATTAATCATCTATAGTATACAGATCTCACTTTTCCGTTATAATTTTTGTTGTTTGTTTGCTGAAGGAGTTTATTTTTTGTGTCAAGTACCAGACTAGACGACTTTAATGTCTAGAGAAATTTATCACTTCTTCAAACCTACAACATAGGATACATGTTTATAGCATTATAAGTTGTTCTTTTATTAGATGTTCCAGACATGGTAGGTAGACGCATCATCAGATTTTATCAAGTGGAGTCTCTTGCTCAGTTTAGTAGGTACTCGGTCAGTAGCTGTGGTTTTTCATATGTCCTACTGCTACAATATAGAAAATTGTCGTCATCCGAGATGGATCGTTTGTTAGAAGTGAGCGAGAGTAGTGACATTAAAGTTTTAAATTTAAACTTTCCTAGTGAAAATATATCACTAAACACTTTAAATGTTTATAAACTTGCCTACAGTAGCACTGACTTTGTTTGTTGAGGAAGGCCGTTTCGAGAGATGTGTCCCATTGTCAACTCAGACCTTACCTGCAGTTATAGTCTGAGTTGACAATGGGACACATCTCCCGAAACGGCCGTCTTCAACAAACAAAGTAAACATTTAAAAGTGTTTAGTGATAACTAGTAGCTCAAGTGAAGATGGAAGCAACAAATATATGAAAATATATCTAAATATTTCTTATAATGAGTGTACTTTTTTGTATAACTGAAGGGAACAATAATAGTGGGAGCCTAAAATCTAACGCAAACTTCAAACTATAAATAACTTTTAATTTGTTTTTACTAATTATGATTACAAATAATAAATCAACTAATTTACTATATTATAAATAACAAAGTGCACCTGTATAGAATATATAATATTTAGTGCTTTATAAGTAAGAATGTTTTCATAGCAAAATACAACTCAATTGATATAAGAAATTAATTTGTGTGCGCTAAATTGCTTAGATCGTAAATAACCTAATCTGCATTGGTTTAATAAAACAAAAATTTTTTTGTCCTTCGTAAAAAATTTTCAACAGACTAGTAATACGTTTTCATTGAAGACAATACAATATGGTCATCAAAGACAGAAAAAGGGGAGTTGATATAGAATTGAATTTACATTGGAGGCTTGAACTTATCACCATACATGAAATATCCATAATAATAATATCCATAATATTTGACTGCTAAAAAGATGGTATATTTTTAGAAAAAAGCTATACAAAAAACAAATATCAAAATACACAGGTCATTTAAAGATAATAAAACAAATACTAACTCTAGGTTCACCAGTTCATCCAGGTTTTCTATAACCGTTATCTGGTTGTCATACAGTTCAAGTTCTTTCAAAGTCACTAAAGTTTCTAGGTTTTCAATTTTCTTAATCAAATTCCACCGAAGGTAGAGATGTTCCAAACATGTCATTCTATCTAAGTTTTCTATCTTTGCAATCCGCTGATGATTCAAATCTAGCTCCTATAAAATAAGAAAATAAACATTAATAATTTAGTTGAGCAAAACTTTCCCAGCTGAGTCAAGGTTTATGTAGGTGATGCTTTTCGAATAATTTCCATTCCCTTATACCGGTATTGTACTCTCTCTATATGTTCCAATAACCTTAGAACACACAGAGATTGTCCAAAAAACATCAGCTATAAACAGATTGAGTCAGCTAGAAATAGCACAAGATTGTACTTATCTAAATTACTTATATTCTAGCTAACTTGAAAATAGTAATTATAACTTCAAAAGTTAATAACTTGATTTTAACTACCTATTTTTGCCCTGTTGATTAGACCCTGTGAGATCTTTGACCTTTTGAATCACTAAAATCAATACTTTGGAACCGTACCGTATCTTGCTAACTGCAAAAACTTCCTAACTTTTAGGACTATTTAGAATCCATTTTTTCGTATATAACATGTAAAATTTTTGTTAGCATCTTGAGCTCATACATCCTTAAAAGAAATCATGCCCACTATAAGGTTAAATTTTATAAAATTTACAATAGTTATATTTTTCAATAACATTAAAATTTCTAACTACTTTTAACTTTTCTTACATTGTTGTCTGAAAAATATCATAAGTCAATATATTTTTTTTGTTGTTTTTTTTTTTGATAAGTGAAGTCTATTTTTACATGCAATGCATAAACAACATATCTTAGCATTGTATACAACTGTTGGTTTAATACAAGTTGTGAACATTAAATGCTTAATTTTATTTTTAATTATCTAAACAATTCTTGAATTATAAAATATGATTTATCTTCAGGCACAGTTCAGTTGAGACTTTGGAGAAATAAATTGTTTGTTCTGATCACTCTGTGAACTATATGAATCAGTTCTTCAAGTGAATAAGCAAATTGTTCTGTGTTCAGAGTAGGGATTAAATGTGATTTGGGATTATTAATTAGGTATGGTATGTGATTGTATAGTGCTATACATTTATTAATTTAAATTTTCATATAAATTTAACATTCAGTGCATGACCAGACAAGGATTATTCAGTTGTTAGTGTTGTCTTTGTGCTTTGATAGAAGACTAGACGAGAGAAAACCAGGCAATGCCTAAAAACGGGTCCAATAAAGCTAGGGTATGGTTTGTTCATTCTTTAAACATAACCAAATTGACAGATTTGTTTGCCGAGAAATGAATTAAATGGAGTTTAACCATATATACAATATGTACATTCATATATTGTGTAAATACTCTATCTGTGATAAACATAAATGAGTTTTTCTGTAAGTAAAATGTCTTTTTTTTAACTTTTCCTTAGTCTCTGGCTATCTAGCATTTTCGATAACCCGGATGGGCCACAGTCCCAGTTAGTCCGAATTATGGAGATTCACACATAAATTCCGGACACAAACGGTTATTAAACAGAAAGAAATTCAATGAACTATTCCATTAATCTAAATGTGCATTCATAATTTCTTACCAACAATTCAATAATATAATCGATAATCAGTTAGCATGGATGTCTTAAATAATCTAACAGACCCTACACAAAAAATTAGTTCATAACATCCAATATTTTTGCTCCAATCTTTACACCGAATTCTAAATGTTTATAAAATGCCTGAGTGAATATCAAACATTAATATTAATTTTTTTAAAGAAATTGAATGATATTCAAGCTTATTAAGTTTTTAAATAAGCTTACAAGCTTATTATATAACAAAAATTAGTTATACCAGCCATTAATTCGTTTCTTTGGGATTTGCTACAAAGAGCTTACAAGACAGAAAGATTGATGCAACGAGGCTAAAGGCAAGCTGACAAGAAAAAGAAGAATGTACAGCAATGGGTCAATAATGTTTACATATATTTGCATACTATGATGTTATTCTATTTAGTATTTACTTATATAGCTTCATACAATTTTTTTTCATCTGAGTACCTCCACAACATTTTTCTTTTATGTTGCCGTCATAACAAACCATTATTCCAAGAAGATTTGGATAATGCTTCACGTTTCTACAAAACTGGAGTTTCTTTTTAAAAATAAGTTTAAATGACCAAATTTATTTAAATTTTCTAAAATCTATTATACTTGGAAAAACTCACCACTGCATTTATATCGTAATACACAACTTCTCCAAGCTTTTCATCATCTCCAGAAGAACTTACATTATCCTCTGTAAAAAAATAAGTAAAGCATAAATGATTTATTAACAAATCTTTTTTAACAATAGCTAGATAAAAATGTAATATTTTATTTAATAAATTTAATAAATTTAATACCTTTTTTTATTAGATGTATTTCAAATTGATTTTGTTTTACTAAAACTTTAAAATAGCAATGACTGAAATAGTAATCTTGTTATAAATATATCGATACTTGTAAATATATTGATACTTGTAAATATGTCGATATTTGTAAATATCTCGATACTTGTAAATATATCGATACTTGTGAATATATCGATACTTGTAACTATATCGATACTTGTAAATATATCGATACTTATAAATATATCGACACTAGCAAATATATCAATACTTGCAAATATACTGATACCTGTGAATATATCGATAATACTTGTGAATACATCAATACAATGAATAGATGCATCAATATGATGAAAAAAATTAATGAGTGTACTGGCACGTACACAAGGTGAGCACTGCTCACAATTCCATGATTTTGTTATATTTTCTAGAGCGAGTTATTACATGCTCCTAATCTAAACAGGGATATCATTTATAATTGTTTCCCTTTTCTTCACAGGCAATAATAAAAAATCAAATGGTCATCTTGAATTCACACCATAAAATATACAACATAAAGAATTCTTATTCTTCTGGCAAATGTTGCTAAAAACCTACTGTTGTAAAAGAGTCTTTCTAAAAATATTCATTTTCTCTTTAAAAAATTAAAAAAACATTTCAACAAAACCTCAAGGCCATTACTAATATTAACAATGCACAAAACTTGAACTTCCAATTTATAAATAATTTCTATCTGCTATTTCTATTATGGCTAAATTTAGGTGTACGTTCCTGGACACAATACTCTTGTCATATATTAATTATTTATTTTCCATCACAAGTGTAAAATGTACATAGCAACTATTTTTATTATGTAAAATTATGTAAATTTTCAGTATTTAATTTTTTTATTAAAATTTTACAGTACTTACTCTACTTCTTAAAAATTCTATAAAGAAATAAACATTATTCCTTCATTCATTTAAATGTTGAAATGAATTAATTATATTACATTTAAATGTTTACATATAAATAAAATTGTCTCAGAAGTCACCTTTCTTAATACTAAGAATTTTACTTGTTTTCTTATTTACTACACTAGGAAGTCATTTGTGACACAAACCAAAATGTTTTTATAACAAGACAAGGCTGTTTTATATTACAAAATTGGAAGGAAGAACTTAAAACAATTTTAAATAAAAAGTAGGCCTACTTCAGGTACAAGACTCTAAGCAAGTGTGCCTTGATCCGTACACTCATATCCTAGATCAAGGTTTCAATACTTTATATTATTATTCAATTATCAAGGCCTTATACTTAATTATTCATAATCTTTTCCATTTCAATAATAAACAAGTGATAAGTAATAAACAAGCAATATAAATTTTTTTTAAAGTCAATTCCTACTTAAATCAATTAAGAAAAATTTTATTTTAGTTTTTTATTTTATAATTACAATTAATATAAATATGTAAATACAACACATATGTTAGAATAATAATACTAAGTACCAAAGTATAAAGCGAATTTCCTTGCAATTTTCCATTTTCTTTTCATCGTATGGTGTTGGACTTCTTCTGTTTTGTTTGTTACTATTTATGCACTTTCTTTTTTTTCGTTGTTTGCATTGTGTTGTAGTATCTTTCCGCCTACTTTTTGCATTGTCTATTTATGACTCAAGGTTTGATACTGTTAATCCAGTTTGTTTGTTTATTTTATTCTTTTCAATTGTTTTTAATCCTAGAGCATTATTTATGATATTGTGTGGTAACCATGGTAACAATTTAAAGTTCTCCAATGAAGGTTTCAACAACAGCCAGATGAGGCAAAAAAAATTCATATACATCTCTGAGAAGTACATTACTAGGTATGGGGAAGTTGGCGCAGTGCCAAAGCTCGCTAGAATTCAAACACGACGATACTCAGTTTGAATCAGACCTAAACCTTCTAAAATTTTATAATTTAATTATTGAATAAATATTTGAAAAAAAACTTTATTAATAACAATTGTCATCTACTATAAGTTTAAAGAAATGTATTTCAACTTGATTAGATGAATAAAAACATATTTTATTAATGATTGAAAATTAGTACAAGATTTATATCAGGAGAGTGTGAGCTAATAGAAGGAATTTAATAATAATCAATTTGACTAATTGTTTTAAAACAATAAAACATTAATAAATTTTAATCATTCTTGGGATTTTGAGCTCGCAAGACATTCATTGAGATTTTCATTTCCATTTCTGCAATAAATAAATATACCTATCTGATTCAGTTTAAAGAATTTTAGTCATAAATATTACCTCCTTTTCCAGCTAAGTTACCAGGAATAAGGTTGAATTCCAGTGTAAAGTATACATTTTAAACCTATATAATAAGTAGTAGTAAGTAATAAATGTATTATAAGCGGCTGTAACAAGTTTCAATTTTTATGTATTCTCGACCTGTTGTTTAATTTTTAGCAAATATGCTAACTGTAACTATGTGATTGTTTATAGCTTAAATATTGTAAGTACTAAAATAATATAGTATTATGAATTTGGATGGGCATCATTTTCATACTTTACACTACACACATTCAATAAAATTTTACACAATAAATGACCTAATTAAAATATAACACTATGTTTAATGACACAATTATCATGAACATATTACTGTTCTTATTTGCATAACTATGCTAATTTTTTATGATTAAAACAAATTAACATCATGATAGGTTTACTCAGAGGGAAGTGTTAAAAGCAAGAAACAGGAAACACCTGAAAACATGAAGTAACCAACATCCAAATATTTTGCTATCAAGTTGAATATCATAGTTTTCTATGATTCATAGCATTCCCAAATAAAATCTTATCAGGTTTCTGAGAGCCTCCATCAGTCATAACTTTCTATTAATATCAAGGTATAACAATACCAGGAATGATAAAAGACTAGCAGAAACTTAGAATATTGTAACAAAATAGGAAGGTTTAAAAACTATATTTCTTTATTTTAATTTCAATGAAATTAAGTGAATCAATTTCTCTCATGAATCATACAGTTAAATCTTTGCCCCTAAATAGATTACATAAGCTACACTTTTTAAATAACCCAGAGCGATATATGCTTGTGTCAAAGTAATTATTCTCAGAGTATTTTAAATTATATTTATTATGTTAACCTTGTCCTTCTGATTAAAACATTGCTGGAAGATAGATTGATTTTTATAGTTGGAAATATAATTTTTGCTAACTTTTTTCTAACTTCTTTTACAAGAAAAAAATACTGTATATTTTCTTTTAAGGCTATGTATGTGCTTCATTTTTCAAACTATAAGAAGTGAATTTGAAAAAAAAAAATCTGCAAGGGTTATCTTGTAATAGTGTTTTTTAACTTTTAGCAGTAATTAGTAAAAATTAGAAGTTGATCAAGTATTGCAATAATCATAACATAAAAATTTTCTTCTTCAATTGATTTTTAATTAATTTGACAATTTCACACATCCTGTTTAGCCTTTGAGTTCGCTGAAAAGGTATCATACATATCCAGCAGTACCTCAATTGCCACTTTATATCACCACTTGGAAGTTTTCCAAAATTTGCTTTGGTAAGAAAACAATTGGTTGGTTATGTCCAGACTGTCAAATAGATACAAGATACAAATACTCCAACAAACACATTGAGTACTCCAAAGTTTTTCTTAAGCTGTATAAAGAGGCTTTTTGGAAAAATAACCAAAAGTGATACTGTCCTGTGATGAAATTCCATTTTTAAAAAGTTATCCTCAAGGTTTTATTTATTGCTTATAGTTAATATAGTAAAAATAAACACCTGTTATAGTTTCTAGACAAATACTAAATATAGAATCATGTTTATACAATATATATTGTTGCTGGTGTCAGGCAAATAAAACTCAAATAACATAAAATAATGTCATCCAAATTTTTAATAAAATTTGCTAAAACCCTCTTACAACATAATACAGACTCTAAAAAACTGAGAATTTGGTTAAAATGCTGAAGCTCGGCCACCTACGATATTTTGAGAAATTGTTTAACACCACCAAATAGGACGATATCAATAAGAATTTTTTTTATTGACCTTGGAAAATTACTTTTTTCAATTTAAAGTAGGGTAAAAAGTTCAGCGCGGATGTAGAAGTTGTGAATAGGGGCGGAGTGATACAAATGTTTCATTATGTCACAGTGCTGCGCATAATGTTTGTACGCATCGGCCCCGGTACATCACGCAACCTTACGTGTGTAGATATTTGAGAAACAAGGGTTTGGGTTAATTTGTATACATATACTTAAATATACTTATAAAGTCTCCAGTTAGGATAGATATGGTTTTAAATTTATACATTACTGTATACCTACATTAAAATATACCTAAAAAGTGTCCAGTCAGGTTAGATTTGGTTTTAATTTTATACATTACCTAAATGGTTACATTTATACAATTAGAACCAAATCTATCCTGACTGGATACTTCATAGGTATATTTCAATATAAATATATAAAATTCACCTTCTTTGGCAATAACAAAAATAATAGTTATCAATATAGCTTAAAGACTTGTTTTTGTTACATAAAGTTTAGATTGTTAAAACACGTAATACAGTTGTGACATCACGAAGCATCTGTATCACTCCGCACCCATTCACAACTTCTATATCCCCGCTGAATTTTTAACCCTACTTTAAATTTTAAAAAAAAAGTAACTTTCCTAGGTTGATAAAAAAAAAATCTTGTGGATATCGTCCTATTTGGTGATGTTAAATAATTTCCCGTAATGTCATAGGTGGGCGAGCTTCAGCATTTTTACCGAGAATTTCTTCTTGCCTGACACATCATTTGATTTTACTATTAAAAAAGAGAATTGAAATTATGATACTATGTGTCTAAGTGCATCTTGGTTTCATGACAGGAGAGTAACACAGTCAATTCTATAAAAAAATTGTTTCAAAGTCGAAAAACACATTTATTATGTTTAATAAATTTTGTAAAATTTACAAATTGGTCTTCAACAATTGTACTTAATACAATAGTTTAATACTTATGCATGCTTAAAAGGTATAGCTATTATATCATAATGTACAATTTACCTTTAACTGGAGGAACAATAACAGAATTAGTATCCACACTCACAGATTTCATATTAGTATCAGAATTTGGTGTTATTTCTGAAAAAAAATTAATGAGGAATAATTAAATTTTTTCTTAAACACTGTAACACAATTTTAATAAGTATAATTAAGACTCAATTTTTATTGTACAGGTTGTTTGGTGAATATTTAATGTTGAAACTTCAAAATATCACAACTCGCATGAACTTTTTTAATTACTGTGATGAAACAGTTCAGACTGCACTAGGTAAATATCGTCATTATCAATCTGACACTTCTCGCTGAACATACCTCTTCATTAAATATCAAAGTAAATGTTATTTTAAGTACATATATTGTGTAAACTGTATACTAGTAATTTAACTTGAAGATGGGAACAAGTTAAACAACTTGCTAAAGCTTTTAGTAAAGAGAACAGTGAACAAGACAATAAATGTTTCGTATCCTGACAAAACAAAAAGCAAACATTACATTCTTTGTAAAACACAGACGACAATAGTCGTCGTTTGGTACCTTAAAAGACATTTTGTTTCAACAAGTATTTTTAAATTGACGATAATTATAACATTTCAACTTTATAAAATAACATTTTGTTAAACTTATAATTCAAGTAAATTTACGAGACACCTAATGCAATATTACATTTTCAAATGCAATTAGAAACCATTTAGTCAGTCTCTAGACTGGTCATTATGAAGCATTCTTGACCCAGGAGACAGCGATTTTAAAGGCAGCAGGTTTTCAATAATATAGTGAAAAATTGTGCGACTTCAATTAATGAGTTTTCATTTTGCGTTTTGGTATGTTAGTAAATTTCATATTGTCATATGATGTCATACTTTTTGATGTAAAGAATTTTTTGATAATGTTTGATGTCTGTCTTAACACTGACCTGTTTCAATTATATAATTAGTACAAGATCATATTTAGTAGAATATACAGTCTATATTCTTTGAACATTTGTTGAAAGCTGCAACCATGTTGTATTTGGGGCTTAAAGTTATATTTTTCTTCTATGTTATGTTGTAGTTTATTGTTAGTTTTACATTACATCATGTAGCATTTCTTTAGAATTTTTTTAATTAACTTATTTGAGGTTTTTTTATTTATTTAAACGTAAACGTTTTCTTGTTTTTCTTGTAGAGTTATTGTTCATTTTGTGGAATAGTTTGTATTAATTATTGTGTTACTCTACTTATGAAATAATTGTGAAAAAAGCTCAAGTCTCTGAAGTAAAAGAAAATTATGGATCCTTGGGAGAGCTTTAGAAGGTAAGAGGTGATTTTGAGAAGGTTTCTATCTATTGAGAGATTTTTAAAGTCTATTTATCTTTATTCTTTAAGTGCTACTAAAGGCAAGTTGTA
The DNA here is from genome assembly GCA_036971475.1 of Prosapia bicincta. Lineage (NCBI taxonomy): Eukaryota > Metazoa > Arthropoda > Insecta > Hemiptera > Cercopidae > Prosapia > Prosapia bicincta. The sequence goes on along the minus strand of JBAIZL010000006.1, from coordinate 20,505,928 downwards.
AAATATTTACAAGTGTTTTAGTAAATTACTTATAATTTTATCAGTGAGTTCAAGATGATTACAACAAGCAACTGTGTATATATATATATATATATATATATATATATATATATATATATATTGATAGATAGATAAATATATATATAACTTATAACAAAGTTTGGCAGTTAATAAATAATTGGTTCATAAAGGAATGTGTTTCATAGGTTATACTTCTATATCAATAATTAATGAAAGTACTACCAACTATTTATGATTATCAACATTTAAAATCACTTTCACCTTGTTTAGAATGTATTAAAAAAGACATATGAGACAACAAAAAATATTTTAAGTACATGCAATGTTTGTTAATTTTTACCAATTCCTAATTTAATATCATTAAACTATTGTTTAAGATAATTAAATATCTAATTTACAGTTTCATAAACAACAGTGTAATTGGCAACAGAAAAATACATGCATTTTTAATGTATTCGTATCATATAGTTTCAAAAATTTTAGATATAGAAAAGATCAGTGATTGCATAAAACTCTCCCTAGATAATATAACTTCCTCTTGCAGCTTTTACTCTTATTGCTATTCCAATTAGTATAACTTTCCCCACATTTTCCTCCAGATTATTATGTTTAGACCATGTTTTTTTTCACATAACCTCCAATGACAGCAAATGTATTTAGAAAGCGGATATATGAGGTTAATTTTTATGCCACTAATAAAACTCTTAAATTAAGGTTCCCTTTCATGACATGAGGTCCCCATGCTTGTAACTTTGTTTTAAAAAGTGAAAAAGTAACTCTGAAGGTCAGACTTATAAATGCAGGACTTAAATATCATTGTTTTTATCCTGAAACACCTTAAAAGTAATATAAAACTTTCATGTTTTTTTTTTAATTTGTTGAATTCTAATTTGTAGGTTAACACGATTGAGTGATATAATTGAAACTCACCTTTATCTGCCATCATTAACACCAAAATAAGACAACTTTTATCATAAAACAATTATGTAAAATAATATATACAAATAACACCTAATGAACGGGCTTGGTTCAAAATTCAATAACACTTGATTTAAGCGCACCAGTGAAATAATTTGTATTGCTATATGACGTCACCAGATATGTTCTGCTGCAGTATTATATTAAAGGATATACAGTAGTAAGTTATATTTTATTGGTATTATTATTGCCATTAACTCTCCCCTTGTAAAATCACGCCATTACTCGCGTGTTAGATATTTTCCATCTCATTGTAATTTGTGGTCTTTGTTAAAGAATTACATTTTATTTGTAACAGAATTTTTTCGCTATCAAAAATTCGGCGTTAGAATATCGGCGTTATATTGTGGCTGGCAGCTAAATGTTAAAATTGGTTAATTTTTATAACCAATTTAATTTCAGTTTGTATGACATCTATTTGAATAGTTTTGTTTATCATCTTATCCTAGAGAAATTTTTGAATTTCCTCTAGGATATTTGACAATTATATCATATTTATTTTATCTTTTATTTATTCTATATAAAAATAAAATGTGAAGAATAATTTAAGAAATTAATACTTATTATTATTCATTTGTCTCTTTTGTTATTTAATTACCATGGTAACATTTAAAACATCTGACATTTCTATTATATAATTTTGTCCATTTTTGTACTACAAAATTTTTCAAGTGATTTTATAACTTTCTTTTCTTTTTTTTTTTTAAGTAATTAATATTAAATGTCTGCTAAACAGTATCGTCAAATCAGGCTAGCCCATCCAAAGCCTTGTAGAATGAATCCAGAGTTAGAAAGAAAATTACCAGCACCAGTTCCTACGGCTTGTTTAAATCCAAAAGTCAGCCCAGAAATTTTAAAATTATATAATGCTCGGAAGTCTGTAATTCCAAAATTTATTCGACCCCTACCACCTGAACACTATGTTAAGCCTTCGGCCATGTTGTATGTAGCTTCAAATAGAATGCGTTCCCTTGCTCATCCTAAACAGCTTCCATCACCTTCACCTCCACCTCTAAGGACAAGAAAACAAGAAAATTGGGACCAGCACCTCAAGGCTAATTTGGAAGAGTGGATACAAACTCGCTCACAGCCTAAAAAAATTCCTCCGCCTCCAGAGTTACCATTGAAAAAAAAGCGATTGCCATTGAGTGAGTTGATAGAACGTCTTAAGGTATTGTCAACTCCTGCTAAACACCACCAGTGGCAACGTCCAAAACCTCCACCATTTAAATTGAGGGAAGACCCACCGCTTTCAGACAGAGTGGTGTTTCTAGCACAACCAAGAAAAGTTCCTTCAGAAGCTTTACTTAATCTTAATTATGATCCATATAAAATAGATTTTAACACACTGCATGCTAAAACAACTGATGCAACAAAACGTTTAGCAGAACCAAGGAAAAGAGTAAAAGCTGTTGATGATGATTTTAAAGAAAATGCATTTACAGTATCACCATTAGCAATGAAATACAAACCTACTGCAAGGATCAAAGCATTAGCAAAACCTCGTCAGTTGTTCACCATCCTGTGCTGAGGCTAGGGTAAGTTCTTGTGCTATTTAGTGGCAGTGTATAGTGTACACGTTTAGTGCGATGTCGGACTTTTGCATTTTAAAGATTTTAGTATTTGCTTTATACAAATCATTAAATATTGATTTTTTGTACCTCAAACTACCATCACATTACCTCTAACTATTCAAGTTCTAACATGTATAAATATTCATAAATATAATGTATTTGTTTATAAAAATGTACTTTTGGAATAAATATGAACAGTTATTTTCTACTCATTTTATTAATTTTGCACTAAAATTTATAGTCTGCACAATATAATGGATTAATACAGGCTTTGACAATGGGTCTGTTATTCAATGGTTGAAGTTCCCTTTTGTTTTCTAAAATAAAGTGCCCTTCTTCAGCATCGTGTAAGCTCCTGAACTGATTTAGCTGAAACAAAAGAATGTTTTAATACATTTTTGTCTGTAAAATAATCTTAGTAATTAAGATAAGCTTGTTAGATCTGAATAATGTAAATAGTGTTAAAAATATCATAAACTGTTAAATATGTTCAGTTTATTACCTTTCTGCCACTTCTATAACTGCCCACCTATTCTTTAAAATCCAGATGGTTTTTTTAACCCTGGAACCGTACACCTAAAGTTTTGTTTCACTAACCATACACCGGGGTACTGGATGCCCCAAAATTTAAAACACGATATTTCATTCAAAAATTTGTATATTGATATTTAACAAAGTATTTTCTTAATCCTACGTTTTCTATGTTACTAACAATACATTTTTTCACTAATATTATTAATTAAACACTGCTAAAATAATTAAAACACAAAAGCTTACATTTTTTTACACAAGTTTGTAACAGTTTGGATTTGTTTTTTCCCTCTAATTTTCATTCTTGCAATTGACACAAACTACTAATGAATGGGCTTTACATGTGAACTGCCTAGAATCAACACAAAAAATAGTTGTCTTTACGTCTTTGTTTTGGGGGCAGAACCTTCCGGCTTTCTTATTCACAGGTTCTGATGGCATTGGCACAGGGACGCCCAATTGTTCAGCAATAGCAGTTCTTATTCCTCTTTGAATTGATTTGTTGTCAAGACACTGTAACATCAAAGGTCTCATGAGGTCTTCTGCTAGCATAAAAAGAAAAATATTTCTTGACATTGGAATTTGCTTTGAAAGATGTACATTGTCTGCAAGATCGGGTGTTCTACCAGTTCTTGTTGGAGGGTTTGTAGACCATCGGTGTTTATTTTTCCCAAGAAGTTGTTTTTTGTTTAGTTTTATAACATAGTTTGGTAAGGCAGCTGCTTCATAATCGTCATCATTCTCTTCATCTTGAGAAATTCCCTGTTCTGAAGTTGAGGGACCAGGTTCAACATTTCTTTTGTCCTCACTCCTAATAAGTTTCTTTTTTTCAATTGCTGTTGATGATCTTCTTCATCCTCTTCAATTGGAAAATATTCCTCTTCTGATCCATCTGGTGAAAATGAGTCTGAAAGAACATCATCGTCCTCTACAACTTCATTTTTGTTATTACTATCAGATCTATCTTCGCCCATTTCGAAATTATCAGGTTCGGATAAACGTAATAATTCACTCAGAATATCGTCTTCTGTTTCAAGGTTATCCATTACTATTTACTTTAATATAACTAAAAATATTTACAAATAAAACTAATCACATATACATAAAAAAACTGAAAAAACTAATTGAGTACACTTCACAAAAAAATTGCACTAACCATACACCGGGGCACTGGATGCCCCAAGACCGAACTGTAGCAGTAGTCTGATAAGTTATTTGCATGAGCAACAAAGCAATTGAAAGATTGTCAAGGACAAGGAGAAGTCACGGAAAATGGCGGCGCTAAATGTTACCAACATGTGTGACAAAATGAAAATTCCCTGGGGCATGCAGTGCACCGGTGTACGGTTCCAGGGTTAAATACAGGTAATGACTATTAGTTTTATATAGGTCTACTATTTACTTCCTTTGGTTAGAATTAGACATTCCACACTCTTTTATTAGTGTGAAAAAGAATTAGTTTCCCCTTTTATAAGAAATAATTTAAACTCTATAATTATAATGTTAGAAGTTTATCTTTTTGTTATTCTATATTTATTATAATAAATACTGGTTGTATGCATGTTTTTGCATATATTATAGTACACATTTGGACTGATTGGTGGAGTACATATTACCTTTAAAGTATTGTTACAATATTAAGGACATTTGAAAGGTACAATATACAAATCTTGGCAGAAATTATATTTATTTTCATAAATGTATTAGAATTAAGATGTGTTTTATACTAGCCACATGTTAATATTACTCTGTGGTACTACTACTAGCTATTCTTCCTCTGGTGTATGATAAACTAAATCTCCTTACCTGGCAAATTAGGTGCAAAAGAAAAGCTTAGACTGTATTTTTCTCTATAGAAGTTCAGTTCTAGAGAAATACATTTTTTACAGTTTAAAAATTTTTTTCTAAACAATTATTGCTTGTAAATAATACACGTTTTACTAGCAACATATACAAAACATTCATTAAATATTTTAGAACTTGGCTTGGATAAAAATTATTTCCTGTAGTTTTTGTTTTGTGCATTTTGAGGTTTTTCTAATGAATATACTACTTTTGGTATGACTTGGCAAAAAACGCTACTTACTGATATTTTTTAGCAGACAAGTGACTCACAGGATTGAACAATACACTGATCTAGTGCAAAACACGTCTGATGAAAAATATCAGTACATAGTGGTTTTTTGCCAAGTGATACCAATAGTAGTATTTTAAAAATTATATGATCATAAAGAATTTCTGCACTATAGTTATACCTGGTAATGAAAATGGAAACAATACGATATAGTAAAAACTTAATACAAAAACTATTGAAGGCTAGATGAGAGCAGAAATTTTGCAGATAATGGTTAACAAATAAGCAGCATTCGTTATGTATAAAGGACCACAAGAAAAGTAGAATTGCATGTGTTCGTTTATCACTGTAAAACAAACAATATCTCATGCTTATCATTGGACACCATCCTAGACCTTTCAATTTTTGTCCACTCTTGTATATGAACAAATACTTTTACAATTTCCTTGATTATTGCATATTCATATTTTGCCCTATTTCTCAATTTGTTTATCCACTGCCACATAGACATTTGAAGAATGACTAATTTCTTCATGAACCCCTAAGACAGAAGGAAACCTCACTCATAGCTGTGGAGAAATTAATTTTAAGTTCAACTATGTCCTAATAAAAATATAATTAAATTCAAAAATATGTATTTAAAATACACAATACTCAGTTCTCTGTGATAAAACTACTTTTTGGTTATTAAAACTTATTTTTTTAATTACATCCAACAAAGAGAAGAAAAACAAAATTTTGTATTCTAAGAAAAGACTTATACCAGTAGTCTAGAGTTTTTCAAGAACATAAATGGATAAAAAAATGTGTTTAAATTGTTTAAACCTAAATAATATATGAGTTAAGGATTATATTTCTAAGCTTTAAGTCTAAAATTCTATACTTTTTGGCAGCTATAATATGAATACAAATCGTAAATATAAATCCTATGTAATATGCCACACAGGAGAAAAACTTATTCTATAAAAATAAACTCTACATTAAAAACTGTAATCAGCTGTAGCATCAATATTTGTTTAAAGTTGTAATTATCTTGAATTCACCAAATAAATTATAATAAATAAACAACAATAACTTTTGCTACAAATATTTAAACACTCTTGATGTACATTTCTCTAATACTGTTAGCATCATCACAAGTTTACATTTTGTAAATTTGTTAAAACTTACTGAGACAGAACGTTTTTGACCGCTATGTGGCGATCTTCATCAGTGTCTTCTGCAGAAGACGTTCTGTCGCAGTAAGTGTTAACAAATTTACAAAATTTAAAGTTCCAAAAGTCATAAACTATTGTTTAAGTGATTAATTAAGATTCACCGAACGTAATAGACTACAAAATTCAAGAAATCATCAGAACCTTACAAACATACTGTATGTTCGGAACTTTCTGATGATGCTAACAGTTTTAGCAAAATGTACATCAAGGGTGTTTAAATATTTGTAGCAAGGGTTATTGTTGTTTATTTATTATAATTATGCCACTGTGCTCCATATAGATTTTGAATGAATTATAAGTAATTATTGTATAACTGAATGAAAACTTTTGAACTTACTTAGGTAGGGATGTGACTTTGACAATGAAATGTTTGTTTTGAAACACATCAGTAAGTTAAAAAGTTTTCACTGCTACACAATAACTATTTATAAGATATTTCTTTTCTATAAGCTGCATCTATTAAATTGTAAAGAAGGCTATTAACACCAAGAAAAATTAGTTTAGTATCCTATATGAAACAAAAATTAAAACTAATATCTAATCTTGAAAAGTTAAATTATATGTCTTATCTTAAATTAAAGAAAGCAGCTTTAATTAAAACATATTTTTTAAAAATATACCACACATTTGAGTACATTTTTCTGCCTTTCCTAACATTACAATATTTTCCTTTGTTGATGCATTTCAAAATACTCCGTTTTCAAAACTTAAATAGTATTCTTTAACCCACCATCAGTAGCGCTATAGGAAATCAGACCATCAGTCCCTCATTACGTTTAATCTAACATAAGTCATTTACTCTTGATTCTGATTTTTGCTAGAAGTTTTAGCAATTACAATCACTGAAGATAGTTAAAGATGTTTTAAATATGGTATTAAAAACTACTAATTGGAAATATAATGTTATAATTAATGGTTATTCTAAAATATATCACTTATAACAAAACTTTTATACAATACATTTTTAAACATATTCTTGAAATTTTTTCCGATAAATGCTATCAATGTTACAAATAAAAACAGTTTTCTAGTATATTTACCAATTTGTGTCCATTCATAAAGTTTGTATAATTTATAAAAATAATATTTACAGCAAACCTTCTCATCTGCAATTCTCATTTAATGAGTTGTTGATTCAATTCCAATGATGCCTTTATCTTCTGTTTCTAGGGTATTGGTAGACTGTTGATAGGTGCTTGTCTCAATAGATGAGGAGATATTGCTTTCCTATTAGGTAATAAAAGCTCTTCTGATTAACATGTTATCAGTGTTTGAGGGGAAGAATTTTTGAGCATTAATTACTACATTCAATAATCCACAGAACGCAGTTAAAAGTCAACAGTTACATGAAGAAACAATGACTGGATGCTGTATTTCCTTTGTTTCCATATAAACTTCATGACAATCTTCTTTTAAATCAGGTCTGTGGTCACTAAAGAGTTCATTGAAAACATAAGATCGTTCAGATGTGACGTCTTATAAATCACTGAAATTTTGTTAATCATTTTCAGTAAGCCACGATAAAATCTTTAAATAATTTTTGACAATGTCGTAAATATACTACCAATAATATTATTACAATAAAATATAACAAACAATTTTAAAAATACAAGTTTACCAAACATTATAACCTTACTAAAATCTTATATTTACTAAAATAAGGCAAAACAATCTCTCAGAAAAAGCCACAAGCGATCAGTCCCGGGGCTAGAATGGATCTAACGTTATCTGTACCTCGAACGGTCCTGCAGCTAAATCTGTACTAAGCACCCCCTTCTCAGCCAACTGTGGCAACTCCAACTTTCGCTTTAGTATTTCTGTCGACTCAGATCAACAATCAAGGAGAATAACTACAATTACAAAATTCTAGATTCTAACATAATGGTTTTATATTAAAATTACTATAATTATTAGATTCAACCTAACAGCTGGACTGATCCTGTGTTAACAAGCAGTACTATTTATGTTCTGAAAATGGAGTAATTCCAAAATCCGTTAACAAAAGAAAATATTGTAATCTTAGAAAAGGCAGAAAATGTACTCGGATATACTTAAATATTCCCAACAGAAGTGAAGATATATATATTAAGAATTTTAAATATATCAGTTTGAAGTTTTGAAACATAAATCTCTCCTAAAAAGATTTAGGAGAACTTTTATACAAATATAATAGTTCTTAAGTAAAATCTCTTGTAAAATGTTTTTTACAAAAAATATAATATCTCAGCTCACAAGCAGGATAAAGTGTATACTTGTGATTTGGCTAATGGAAAGTGAGCTGAGGTAGGTAGTATAAAAACAATATTTTAAAATGCCAGTTAAAAGAAATTTTAACATCCTTAACTAGAAAAACATTTGTACACTGTACGAGTGTATTGCAGTTCTTTTGTAGAATTTCATTTTTATTTTTATTTGGTTAAACTGTTTGTCAAACATTGCTACTGGCTGAAAAGTTTCAATATAGTTTAAATAAGTTTATCTAGATTAACAGAAATTATGCAATAATCCATTACCTGTTCATGAGATAAACTAAGAGGATTTGGGAAACAAATAAAAATGACATTTTCACTGTATGGGCTAGTCGTCAATGATCCGGGGTATGTGTAGTAAGCATCATTATTCAATTTCACACTTAGAAACCATGCAAGAGCCTGAGCAGACGTCAGTACTTTATATTGACCAGGTTCAGATATTTCATCAAGAGTGTTTACAAGTGGTTGGAGTAGTGGATTTGGATTATCAACTGCCTGTAAATATATTACAAAATATTAATTTCAAGTAAAATAATAAACAATGTTTAAAACATTTTTAGTTTTTGCTTATGTTTTAAAAATAAATTTAATATTAAATTTTTTTTGTAATATAGGCCTCCTAAAAAAGCAGAAAATAAAATGAAAAGAGGTCATCAGTTTTCACTAGGCATTAGACATGGCTGATTATTCCTGTCATTTCACCAAAAAGTTGTTCCCATTAGAAAACAAATTTTGATATTTAAAACAAGAATGATATAATGGAATAATTACAAACTACAACTAAGCTAACAGTTTTAAACTATTATTGTGACATTTGAAAAATGTACAAGAATTATATAATGTTTTTTTTTTTTTTTGTTAATATTTGTTGATTCCATCTTCACATGAGCTACTAGTTTTTTTTGGTGTAAAGCAAACTAGTAGATTTATATAAAAATGTTTTCTTAGTGATAGAAAAACATAATATTTCCCTGGGAAATACCAAGTGAATAATTACTATTTTTTATGGGTATTTTTAGAAAGTAGGAAAATTAAGTAAACATTTATGATTTCATTTATAGTATAGAAATACTTAAATCAGGGACAAAAGCAGATCTTTACCAGTTGTTTTAAAGCTGCCTTTATTACTTAAACATATTGTAAGTAAATTTATCATATATAAGTCTAAATTAACTTAATCCATGAAGGGAGGCGAGACCTCACACCAAAGTGTGAAGGGGGGGCTCAGAGCATAAAAGGTTGAGAACCCCTGCTTTAAAGTATTATAATTAAGTTTATCAACAGTTTTCTTTTTATAGCCATTCTAAATTGCAATTTGATAGATAATGTTTTTCTCTCTTATTTTGTTTTCATTATTCATAGGTATTTTATGTAATCTATATAATGAATTGTATAATGCAGCCATTTTTGGATTAATAAAATACTTTTACAAAATTAAATCATATGTACTACAAAGAATCATATGTTTATAAGTATTACACTTTATGTAAATTTTTCTATAACATCAATGACTTTATAAATAGTTTGGTGCCTTGATCTCACTTGAATTTGTTCATCAATTAATTTGTCCTTAACTTTATGCTTATAAATTTCCAATGTTTCAAATATGTTCATTTTTAATCCTTTATTTAATTCTTTTATTAATTTCATATTTTCTATTTCCGAAAACTCATGTCCATCATTAATACAATGCATAGCTAAATTTGATTTTTATATGTTTGGTTTGATATAAGCGTTTAAATGTTCTTTGTATCTTTAGAAATTAGGAAATAGAGAAATTGTATTAAAAGAAATATTGTAACTAGAATAAGATTTTAAAAACCTAAATTAAACAAAAATTAATCGAATTATAAGAAAGTGTTTTATTTATTACTATAAATGGTAAGTAATAACAAATAAAAGTAATAGGAATCTAAATTTTACTGTTAGGGTTACAATTATATTGTAATTCTAACTGGCGCCCTGCAATTTATTATTTTCTAAGGATTATTATATTTAATTTTGTTTTATTATAAAGAAATTATTTAAATTATTCAAAATTATTTAAAAAAAAAATATATATAAAAATATTACACTATATATATATATATATATATATATATATATATATATATATATATAACTCAATTAATTAGCAACTCTTATAACTTTAACAAATATACTTCGACACACAAAGGAATTTACCTTAACTTGATGACTTATTAACATTCGTTAAGTAGTATATCTTTTTAATCGATGTAAATATTTATTTTTATTTCTGGTTTTGTTTTAAAATATTTCATATAAATAATGTTTACCGATAATCTGGGATATAATAATATTTTGGTTGGATAAGTGTTGTGCCATACCAATATTTTTAAAGTATTTTCCCATTTGTAAATTTAATACTCATAACTGACATTTTAATAGTTTGCTGCGAACCTTTTTCAAATATTTTTTAAAGTCCTTTAAAATATACTGTACAAAATATACAATATCAAGCTCGCACTCAACACCCAATTACATTATAATTCACTAAAGTCATGACCAGAATTATCTAGATATCCACCTATGACCCTAATCGTAACTCATCTAAATCTTAGGTCTATTTATATTGATGATGGTAAGTATATACAGGAGCAGGATTCCTCATTGAAGAAACAAATAAGTGCTTCTAAAGGTAAGTGTGACTGTAATTAAGATTTTATGTGTAGAACTAGCATCTGCAGCTAAAAAAGGATTACAATAAAATTACTGGTCATTATATTGAGATAAATGACACTTTTATCTGAAAATATGTTTCAGAAATGCCTTTTTCAATATTTAACAATGGGGATAGGTTGCAAATTGTAATTAAATATTGTAAAATGATAATGCAAAAAGAAGAGTGGGTATAAGAATACTCACAATATTCACTCCAAAAAACTAATTGCATCAAATGTGCCTTTAAACAAGTGTGTAAATTTAAAATATTTTTTTTCTTGTTTAGATTGTTAGTGACAAGTAAATACGCTTTTAAATTATGTTTTGGTTGTTTAAGCAAATCCACATAAAAAGAATGGGTTATTTTTTATTACGGCGGCCCCACTCCATATTTTGGATTATTGTTCAAAAGCACGAAAAGGTACGATATCCACAAAAAAAAAATTTTTTTCCTTTGAGCAAAGTTACTTTTTTCGACTTTAAAGTAGGGCAAATTTTTTTTGGCGGAAGCACAAGTTGTGAATAGGCGCAGAGTGATACAAACGTCGTGACGTCACGGTACTCACTATTTAGACCAACAAGCACAGACTGACTAAAGTCAATGTATTTTGATATCCTGAAATAGTCAACACGCAAAGAACTCCAAGCACATTACTTAGAAAAAAATGTATAATTATAATAACCTTTACTTTATAAAGAAGATCCTTTCCATTACAAGAAATTTGCTTTCTACAAGGTAAATTTGTAAACTATCAATATATTAGAGACGTTGCAAGGGTTTTGAAAAAGGACAAGTGTTTCTAATAAATGTTTGGTATGTTATAACTTTTTTTAAATATTATTAATAACTTAAACAATATTTTATGACTATCCGAACTTTTCACTACTAATAACTTTTTTTAATTAATTACTTAAACAATAGTTTATGACTATTCGAACTTTAAATTTAGTAAATTTGATAAAACTTACTGAGACAGAACATTTTCGATCGCTATGTGGCGATCTTCATCAGTGTCTTCTGCTTGGAGATGTTGGGTCAACTTATTTTAATAAGTTTATGGACAAAATGTATCGGTTAAATTTGTGTATATTGTCTTAGTTTGTTGGTTATAAAACTAAATAACATTTTCGGTTTTCTTCATCTCCTGGTAGAGTGTAAGAAAAATGAATCTCATCTTCCTTACACCTTTTTCTCTACTTTTATTCATTTTAATTGTGTAAGAACTTATTTATTTATTTTTGTATATCATAGAGCACAAGGTAGTTTGTAAGTGTTTTATTTCAATTGTCCCATTTTTAAATTTAGTAAGTTTAAATACAAAATATTTTACTATTAGTACTATTTCTTAAAAATAATTAATTTTTTCAATTAATTTATAATTTGTGTACAAAAATTCAAGAAAGGGTTAGTATATTCCCTCGCCGTTCTTTTCTGTCTTTAAATTATGTTTTGAGATATACAATACCATATTATACTGCAAAACGTAGCCACAGATTAAATTCCTAACTGAAGAAAATACAGTGTAACAGTTTTTTATTTACTTTGAGCTTACAATTTAATTCTGTGGTCTAGAAAAAGTGAGTTATAGGTTAAGTGTTATACATTTATTTTAAATAACATTAAAAACATTATTGCTAGCCTTCAAAAACAGTTCTTTGAGTATCAAATTATTTTCAAGCTATCATACCTTTTCGTGCTTTTGAACAATAATCCAAAATATGGTATGGGGCCGCCGTAATAAATTTCAACCACCGCCTGATGTTGAAAGTCATCAGAGATACAAAAAAAAATTATTACAACTCTCACTACCCAAAAACTAACAATTTTGGGAAATTTTAATTCCCCCTATATGTGGTGCTATTAGTGCTGGTAAAAATGCACATTTCCCACCCCCAAAATCATGTCCTGAAGCCATATTGATAATTTTTGTTTGCTATTGCCACGGAAGGGTAAATATACTTATGAAGTATCCAGTCAGGATAGATTTGGTTGTAATTTTATACAGTTAACCAAATGTATTCATGTAACACTAAAATAGACATCATGGACGTCACCTAGTAAAAAGTATTACTCTGTGGAAGTAGACGTCTAATTAGGTAATGTATAAAATTACAACCAAATCTATCTTGATTGGACACTTTATAAGTATATTTTAATATAGGTATATAATAATATATAAAATGAAAACCAAATCCATCCTAACTAGAGTCTTTATAGGTATATTTAAATATATGAATACATAGTACGGCACGTCGTTGATATGGGGATGTAGTACTTCTTACTACTCTGCACTGAATTTTTTACCTAACTTTAATTTAATAAAAATCGTATTCATTTCCCTGAGCTAGAATTCTTGTTATTTTATGTGTATCTCTGGTGACTTACTGCGTCACTCGGTATAAATATTTTTGCTACAATCGTACACTTGGGCACAAGAAATAAATACCAAATAGTGTTCTGTTATGTAAAAAACATTCCCATTATACAGTTTGGTAGAAGAATTGATTTAACCCAGCATTGTTTCTCAACTTCTTAAAAAATTTTGTATTAACTATGTTGGGTTAATGCGGACATTGGGCACCTCCTTAGATTAGAATATGAAATTGTTCAAAAACATGTCCTAGGACAATAACCATTAGAATTTTAAAAAATTTGGTAAAAATGCTGAAGCTCGGCGTCATACGATATTTTGGGAAATTGTTTAACACCACCAAATAGGACGATATCCAACAGAATTTTATTTGTATTAAAGTAGGAAAGTTACTTTTTTTTCAATTTAAAGTAGGGTAAAAAATTCAGCGCGGAAGTAGAAGTTGTGAATAGGCGCGGAGTGATACAAATGCTTCATGATGTTACAACTGTATTTCAATGTATAAAATTACAACCAAATCTATACTGACTGGAGACTTTATGGGTATATTTAAATATATATGCAAAAATCATAAAAATTAAGCCAAAACGTTTCTCAAATGTGTACATACGTAAGGTATGAATAGAGATAGTGTGGTATTGTATCACTCCAATGATGTTGCACAACCTACTATTTTGCACTGCATTTTTTACCCAACTTTAATACAATAAAATATAACTTTCCAAGTAAAATTTAATAAAAGATTTCAAAGATATTATCCTAGGACATTGTTGAACAATTTTTTACTTTAATCTCAGGTGGTGCCTAATGTGCACATTAACCCTATGTTGAATAGAATATGGTTTTTACACCAGTGCTGACACCAGTAGTTGAAAAGGCTTAAACTCATACTTTGTTCTAGTATAAGTTCAAAAAGTTCATTTGATTTGTAAACATGGGTATTAAATAACTACTTAGATGATCATGTTGTGTGACCAGTTAATACTGCATACATATTCTTTAAATACGTTGGCGTTTAGTGATGTATAATATATATTTTGTAGCATAAAAAAGGCTTTGCACAAAACTGAATCAGTTGCTGCATATCCTTTATAACGTGGACATATTTAGTTCATTTTAATTGTCTGAATACACAATTTAACAGCAGTGAAAAAGATAATTACTGTAGCTTGAAATGTGACAGTCTGGTAATTTTTCACGTGTCATAAAATTGAAAGAAATATTTGAGTACAATAATTAAAATCTTGCTACTTATAAAATTTTGTCGAAGATGAACTAAGTGTAAATTGAAACATAGATGGCTCAAGCAAAAGCTAAATTAATTGTATTAGTAAATAAGTTGAATTATCTGTACATATGAAATGCACCAACACCCAATGAAATTTGGAATATACCTTTATAAAACAGATATTAAAACTTTTGAGCCTTACATGTAAAGTATCGATTGGTCCCTCTTTAAGAAACGAAAAGCTAGAAAATTTTTCACACTGGGTATATGTCAACAAGATTATAAGATTTGCTCCTTTAAATCCTCTTCTGAAAGCATAAATATTGCTGTAATGGATTAAAAAAAAAAAAATGAGTTGAAAAAATATTAGACTTCCTACCATATTAGAGGAATAAGTCACGATTTGCCTTTTTTTTTATTAACTTGGGAGCGGGTTTAAACTGCCCGAAGCACTGCTACCTTAAGGTATATTGTACTTACCTCCCTGATCTAGTCAAATAGCCCCTTCCCTCTTACCAGGTTTAGGAGTTTCCTGACTAGTGTTTTACCTTCAGCATCCACCAGAGCCGTTCCATCACCAAAGAGGTTGAAGCGCCTCTCAGCAAGTACTTCACATCTGTAAATAATGTGTGTGGCAGTCTCCAGTTCCTGCCCGCATAATCTGCACACTGGTTCATCATTGTAGATAACCATTTTATGCAGATGTTTCCTTAGTCCACCGTGTCCCGTGAGTAGACCTGTGGCTATCCTCAATTCTTGCCTAGACAGATAGATGAGACTCTTCTGCAGCCCCAAGGAAGGTTTCCTAAGGGTCAGCTTACTGTGTCTCATCCCTTCAGCCCTGATCCAGAGCTCACAGTGTCTTTCAGCCATCCACCTTCGCACTGCCATCTTGACCATGGATTTGGAAATACTTACCGCAGGCTCCGGCCCAATCAGGGGAGTTGAAGACCCCTCTGGCCAGCGCATCTGCGGCTTCATTTCCAAGTATTCCCCTATGCCCTGGCACCCAACCTATCTTGATTTGATTGTGCCTTGGCAGGGCTTGTAGGTTATTTAGGCACTCCCTGACTATGGCCGAGGTGACCACATGTCCGTTTAGTGCCTTAATTGCTGCCTGACTGTCGGAGAAAATAGCAATCCGGGTCCCGTGTGTTCCCCTTCTCGCTATCTCTCCCAGACAGGCATTTATAGCATATATTTCGGCCTGAAAGACAGAGGTATGCCTCCCCAAGGAAAAAACTAGTTTTACCCTTGGGTTTTTACAATACACCCCCGCTCCAGTGCCGAAGTCCATCTTGGAGTCATCTGTGTACCAGATCTGAGCTCCCGATGTTAATGTCCCTGACCATTCCATCATAGTTTGGTGGACCTGGTCAGGCTCAAACGTTCGAGTAATGTGGTCGCTGCCCATTTCCAAGACGGGTTCTTTGACCACGCACTCGATACTCATATGTCCCAAAACATCTGGGAGGTTAGCCCAGTTGTTCGAGTTGTGCAATCTCCATGCCGCCAGCCTCGCCTCTCCCCTAAGGACAAGCTCGAGGGGAGGGAGGTTAAGCATTACTTCCATTGCTGCACCAGGTGTAGTTGACATCGCTCCCAGTGTGCACAGACAGGCCAATCTCTGGATAGAGCTCAGTTTAGCTCTTGTCTGTGCCTGGTTGGCCTTTGTCCACCACACCAGAGCTCCATAGGTAATCATAGGTCTTATCACCCTTAGATACATCCAGTGCATCATTGATGGCTTCAGTCCCCATTTCTTACCCACCATTCTTCTCACAGTCATCAGTGCCCTTTTGGCCCTGTTAACTGTCCTCTCAAGATGTGGGTTCCAGGTGAGTTTCCTGTCCCCCACAAACTCCCCACTCCTGTTCACCTCCCCCACAAACTCAAGGTATTCAAACAAGCGAGGCATCCTGGTCGTCAGATCTTTTCGCTGTCTGGTGAAGTTAATAAGAGCAGTCTTTTTTGGATTTACCCTAAGGTTCTCCTTATTACACCACTCTTCAATCAGTGGTAGAGGATTTCTGATTACCTCAAGGACTGTATCAGGGAATCTGCCCACGGTCAGAACAACTATGTCGTCCGCATATCCTAGGCAGAAGTACCCCTGTTCATTCAGGAGTTCAATAAGGTTGTCAACCACTAGGCACCACAACAGAGGAGAGAGAACCCCCTCCCCCCCTGTGCACAGCCCAGACTTGTCTCCGCCCTTCTGACCTCCCCTGCCACCTTTACAGAAATGCTTCTGTTTGTTAACATGGAACTTATCCAACCACAAGTGGTCGCATCCACTCCATGACGTCTTGCACCACTTACCATCGTCTTCACTGAGGGGTTATTGAAAGCCCCTTCAATGTCAAGGAAGGCACCTATGGCACAACCTTTCTTAGCGATCATTTGCTCAATCCTACCAACCATTTGATGGAGAGCTCCCTCGCAGGATTGCCCCGGTTGATAAGCATACTGGTTCCAATGCAGTGGTTTTATGCAGTCCAATGCAGTTTTTCAAGTCCCTTAAGAACAAAGGACATGAGTGTAATAGGTCTGTATCCTTTCCCTTCCGATTGGTTACCGGTGGGCTTAGGTATAAAGACCACCTTACTAGATTTCCAGGCTGCCGGCACATGCCCTAGAGCAATGCTTAGCCTGTATAATTTAGTAAGTACCAGCACCAGCATATCCATTCCCTGCTGCAGCAGCACAGGATAGATCCCATCTGGACCTGGAGATTTGTAGGGTTTAAATGTGCCAATAGCCCATCTTACCCTTTGTGGAGTTACTATCCTCCTTGCCACTTCCCAGTCCTCCCTCTTACCACGTCTTGTGGAGAGTTTGGCAACTGGTTCAGTGTTTGCTCCCCCAAGTTTCCTCAGAGTACTGGAAGGGAAATGTGTTCTGATTAATTCTTCCACAATTTCCCCCGCCATTTTTGTTATATTTCCCAGTGGGGTTCTTAGCATCCCCACCGGGTTAACTGGGTCCTTAGAGAGCACTTTATACAGTCGTGCCCCTTCCCGAGTTTTGTCAATCTCTTGACAAAACTCCTTCCAGGACTTCCTGCGTGCTTCTCTAATTGCCCTGTTGTATTCGGTTAGTGTTTTTCTATACTGGTCCCACTCCCCGTTCTTTTTTGCTCTATTAAAGAGTCTCCTGGTGGTCTTCCAAAGTTTGGCTAGCTTCTTGTTCCACCATGACGGATCCCCCTACTTTTCTCCCCTCACTGAGATGGCAGTTATCAGTAAAGGATTCTACTATAGCCTCGCCAACCAATGTGGCAGAGTCTTCTAGCTCTCTCCTCCCGCAATACTCCAATCCAGCCTCCTCAATCCGAACACCCAGGACCCTCCTGTAGGAGTCCCAGTCTGTTCTTCTTGGATCCCTGGTTGGCTGAAGCATGGCTGGATTTAGGGAGATATCATACCTAATATGTCTGTGGTCAGAAGAAGATTGTTCATCCGACACATGCCAATTTAGTACATACCTAGCCATCTGGTTCGATGCCACCGTAATGTCCAGGACCTCCTGTCTGGCCCTAGTGACAAACGTCGGCTCTTCCCCCTCATTTAAAACTAGTAAATTCTTAGAGCTAAGATAAGCTAAAAGTTTCTCACCTCTAGTGTTGGTACCAGTACTTCCCCACGAAGTGTGATGGGAGTTAGAATCCATCCCCACCAGCAGCTCCTCATCCACAGCCCCGCAGTGCTCGACCAGCCTCCTCAGCTCTTGTGTTGGTAGAGCCCCTGTGTAGTCAAAGGGAAGATATGCCGTGGCCAGGTTCAGCCTCTTCATCCTCCTCTCCGCCCGCAGCTCCACCATCACTGCTATCAAGTCCCTGCTAGAAGTCCGTTAGTACAAAAGCACTCAACCCCCTCCTAACCAGGATACACGTCCTGGGAACACCGGAGTCCTTATCATACAACAACTTACCTCCAGATGTCGCCAGCCCGCATATTCGTCCTCCAGAAATCCATGGCTCCTGGATGAGAACCAAGTCCACCTCTCCTCTGTCCAGCATCCTACACACGACAGCACTAGCCGCCCTGCTATGCTGTAGGTTCACTTGGAGGATCTTGATCACTTTTCTGCTTACTTCGCAGTTGCCTGGGTCCGCAGAGCAGCCCCAAGACTAGAGAGCACCTTGAACGTGCCTGTCTCAGCCCCACGTTCACCCTCAGGTTGTTGTTCCGCGGAGCCCTCTCCTATATACAGGATCAGGGTAAGACCTGCATCCTCCCTTTTCCTAACAATCACCTTCCAAGTATCCTGAACTATCCCAGGGTTTTGGGTTTTGACCACCTTCAGGATCTCTTCTGGCTCCTTGTCATTGTAGGGTTTGGGCACCCACATTGAAACCTTTGCAATGCAAAAGTTCTCCTTGGGTGGCCCTGCCCTCAACTTTACCCCCTCACTCAGGGTGAAGCTTGGCAGGACCCGAAGGACCCACTCCAGGCTCTCCTGTGAGGAGCATACGACATTTAGAGCCCCCCTCTCTAAGTATGCTGTCCTGAATCCTCTATCCCCACTCTCCGCCTCAGCGGTCAGCAGTTCCGAGAAGAACAGCTCCTCCAGCTCCAACGCCATCTCTTCCAAGAGTTGCCTCTCTGGGTAACTAACTGGGACAATTGCTAGCTTTTGCCGAAGGGTATCGCCGTATGTGCACGAAGACACTGCAGCATCCCCTCCCCTTGTCCCAGCTTCACTTTCTTCTTTCCTCCCTCCACTGGAGAGGGATTGGATGTCGCACTCCTAGGCCTTTTGGACGTGCTGGGGTTTGGTGCTCTTGGTCGATTGCTTCCCTGTTGCACCTCCTTCCTCACAACATCCAAGCCCTGGACTTTGACAGGCTCGGCTCGGTTTTGGCCTCCCCTTCGTTTTTTCAGGATTATTGGCCCTCCCGCTGCTCTCGCCCGTTCTCTTCGGAGCCGCCTTTTGGCCGCTCCACTCATACGCTTTCTCCGTAAAGACAGTGTGCTCAACTCTACAGCCATTTCACCGGTTTCTGCAGTCGGCAGCTTGACAGCCTCCCCCGCACCCCCAGTGATGGTTGCCGTTGACACATCTGCTACAGACTCACTGTTTGCCATCTCATTGGCTCCCGCTGTCTGTGCAGTCTCAAAATCAATTGTTTTATTTTTATGGTCCATTAACGTTCCACGAGTATGGGGGAAATAACGGTCGACCAGAGCGGAGCCCCCACTCCCTGGCAAGACAACATACAATGAGGTTTTGTCTGGTTCCTCAAGGGGATCGTGTGCGACTGCATTTTATACCCTGCAGCCATTCATCCTTCGGCACGATGCCTTCCATCTTGGATTGGGTATTCAGTCACTGACCATAAAGCACACCCCAAGTTCAGGACATTATTAACTGTTGCTCATGGAGCGAACAGCCTGCTTTACTCTCTTTTTTACAACTGTGTCGTTAGGGTAGTTTCCCGCCCATACTTCACTGTTGCATTGCCCTTGGTTCACCTGGGAGGTGAGAGTAGCATTGTGAGGACTTAATTCCCAACTACCCCAGTCTCCCCAGTCAAGCAGTTATTTCTACCACACCCAACCGGTTGACTGACGAGGAGGGATAATTCCTCACCTTTGAACCATTGTCTTGGTCCAGGCCTGCTTATTCAGAAACCTTCCGGTATCCTTATTCACAGGTAACCTACATATCTGTAGGTTGTCCCACTATCCGCCACCTGTGGACCCGCCCGGTTGCTCAGGCCAGCATAAGGGAAGCACTGAAGACAGATATGGATGCGAAAATATAATCAACAGCAAAATAGGAGTTTTTGAACTACCACGCCTAACCTCCCCCCCCCCAGCAAACAGTACTCAAATTTAATTAAAATTGGTCTTTAAAATACAGAAATAAGATTAATCCAATAAAAAAATATCATAAAGCTGTCTTGTTGCCAAAGGTTTCATGCAATTACCCAAATAGAATTATACTGGAATATTTCCTCCTATAGTGTATTATACTACTATTATAAGGTTCCTCATATACAAGGGTATAAGATATATCTTTCAGATAGATGTTGAAACAGCCTTCCTTAATGCTAAGCTGATTGAAAACACTTATGCCTTTCAACCAGGCCATGACTTTCTGGCATTCAAGATTCCGTTGTTGTAGTTATATAAATTCACATTTTAAGATCAACAACCAGGAAAACTGCTTGTAAGAATTACAAACCTGATACAGTTTTTCATCAACCAAGCAAACATTGTTGACTCATTGAATTACCTTTCCAATGTCAAAAAACCTGCAGGAGTCAATACAGATGTGTTGCAGTATCAAAAAATACTGGGGTACTTACAGAGGGAGGATATGTGGTTAGCTCAGCTGGTATTTATTACAAGATACAATGTTATTATCACCTCTAAATTATTAAATTGTATCCTTTATAATGTACTTATTTGTAATTTTATTTTAAGATAAAAATGGAACTTCGAGAACCTAAACGGAAACGTGTTCCACCACACATAAAGACACATCAACCATTTCCAATTCTGATAGAAAGTGAGTCTGGGATCCAGTCACACAGTAGTTTGTGGACGCTGTATAGAGGAATTTACAATGGAGATTGTGTCATCGTGTATAATAGAGAAGAAATGGCATCATTATATAATATGGTGTGTGGGAGTATGTTACTAACATTTTTTTTTTCTGAAATACAGATCCTTTCATATATTTATTAACTAAACAATAATAAATATAGAGTGCAGCAGCACAAATTATAACATAAACAATAAAAGTATCTTAGCTGGAACTAACAATTGAATAACCATTCAGTTGTAGTCTTTTAAAGATGATCTCTGTGTTATCAAAATGTATATTAAGGTTTATAAACTGTTTTCAATTATTGTATTACACAGTATTTGTTAATTTTTAAAATTGATTCTTTCATTTTACATATTTCTGATTCTGCTTCTTATCACACAATATAACATTCTGTTAAATTTTTGTTTCCTGGAAATTGTTTTCATTAAATATTTCAGTTTACTTGTTTTTCTACGCAATTTAAGGACACGCACGCGCGCACGCGCACGCGCACGCACACGCACACACACACACACACACACACACACACACACACACACACACACACACACACACACACACACACGCACACGCACGCACACACACACACACACACACACACACACATATACGACAAAGTGAACGAAAGGTGCTTCATCACATTAAGGTAAAATTATTGCACTTGCACTTGGTGGTGGAAAAAATTATTTACAAGAAATAATAACTTCATATATGTATTCAATATTAAAAACAGTTAGTTTTGTTTAGCCAACACTTGTAATTGGGATTTCAGCCATTAAACATTACCTCGCCCAGTAGTGGCCAACGAGATCCTCAAGGGAGCCAGACAGACCTGGACAAGAGTTTAAGTGTTTGCCATCCATTCTGCCTTTGTATCAGAGGGGGTTAGGTTAGGTGTCTTTCACTATGCCGATCAGTGTAGATGGTTCTGGAAGTAGTCATGTCCAGTCAGTAGGCAAAATCTGGCAACCGCTTCCATACTTGATAGGAGTGTAAAGTTAGCAGACCTCCTCATGATGCCCCCTGGGTAACGTTAAATCTGCTAACACCAATCGCCTTTCTTCATTTACAAGCAGCGACAAAAGTCTTTCGGGAGAAATAGAAAATGGAGTATTAAAAACAAAATACTTGCTTCCATGTGAGATGTTTTGTCATAGAACTGAGAATCATAAAATCTGCCCCAAAAGGAGAAAAAAACGGAGGTATTTATTCAGAGGATCAGAAATTTACCATACATATAACTTCAGAATATTAAGCTACATGATTACTACGGCACAAAGACCGGCCGTCACAGGAATTTTAAAAAGTTATTATCATTGATTCAAGTGTGTATGCGCTCACTTGGTCATTCTGGCCTGGCAGGCAGGGTTTCCACATCTTTCGCTTTTTAAAAAGTCGACAAGGAAGAACTTCAGGACATTTCTGAAAGAATGACTCATCGGCATAAAACGAATCATTTACGTTTGTCCACAACTATGAATGTTTACCACTATTTCATTCTGTGTACAGGTTTTAAAATTGTGCTAAACCTGGATAACTTTATACATTGTTTGGTATATAAAACCCGTTTGGTCTTCAAAATGCTGTACAGGATAAATAGTATGTTTAGCATATTAAAAAAAGTCTGAAAACTCATTAGCTCAAATAAGAGTATTTACAGCAAATATGTGAAACTAAAAAGTCATCAGCTCAAGTAAGACTATTTACAGAGAATATGTGAAACTAAAAATTCATCAGGTCAAATAAAGCTGCAACACAGACACACAGCAGTCAAATGTGCGGATGGTGGGAGTTCCCACCTAGTAGGCACAGCTTTAAAAATTCGGTCTGTGCCGTGCCGTCCTAGCCTGCTTGGCTTTGCACCTGCTTTAACTTTAAGTAACCACAAGATGTTTGTTTTGTAGCATAAATTATGACATATTCTACATGTGTTTATATGTAGAAGTATATATGTATGTTCAGTTCAATATATGCACAGCCATACTTAGGTATAATTTAACGATAGTATTAATTTGATCTTTCAATTCATTAAATTTGTATACACATTTAGGCAACCACATGATGTACTTCAACCACTTTTACTATCACAAGAGTTTCAACATAAATTAATAACCTAAGAATTATACTTTTTAAAATCACAAAGCTCCAAGTAAACAAACTTATTTAGATGAGGAATATTGATAAACTGGAAATAGGCTTGAGTGTACAGTTAACAACTTCGTCCTTTGGCTGTTCACAAAAGAATAAAGATGAAAAAGTAAATAGAAAACTGATTCTTTTGAATGATTCATTTCAAAGAGCGTTCTTTCAAGTGATTCTCTGAAAAGAATCAAATTCAGATTCAATGATTCCTCTTGAACTTAAGAATTAAACTGTTCAGAGTGTCAAAGTCCCATAGAGCTCCCAAACAAACCAACAATCTAAATTTTTTCCCCGAATTCTTGATTCAACAATGTAATTGAGATGAAGCGTTCTCCAATTCTACGTTTTGGACCTTTTAAACTCCAGTTTCCTATAAATTGTAAAATTTTGTGACTGTGTGTAGTGAAAAAATTTTTCATTTTGTTTGTCTGCACTGTATAAATGTTATTAACCTCTTAAAATAAATATCATTGTAAAGTCTTTTTATTGAACGCCCTCATTAGTCATACAAGTAGAGTAATATACAGTTTAGGTTAGTAGCTTACATATTTATTTTCCTATTTCAAAATTTACATTACTTTTTATGTTATATAATAGAGTCTCGAAAATCCGAATCCCGATTTTTCGAGCTTCCGTTAAATTCAAGCTTTTTTCTATTTGAACCTATTTTATCTATTTGAAAGGAAATGAGTTGGGCATCCAAGAAATGTTTATAGTCATAACGAAAATGAATTATGATTCAAGAAATATTTATATCAATACATCATGCAAAGGAAATGATCCAGGGTTCCAAGAAATGTTTATCTCAATACGGTATCTTTCTTCCTCCTCACTCTGTTGTTGTTCATTCTGTTATATCATTTAGTTTACTAGTATTCTACAGATTGGTGTATTACCCAACTTCATCAGTTGTGTTTGAATGTCCTTACCAGTTATGTACGCTAGAAGGTCAATAGGCCAAAAATATCTTTCTTTATTTACATTGTAAGTTTCGATAGTCGACAAATATCCTTTAAAAAGCACAAATGCCTAGTCTTGTGCATGACATATCAGAAAATAAACTCTCTCAAAGGAAACAAATCATTCAAACAATGACAACACTCATGATTAGCTGGACTGGTCTTTATTCCCACTATTAATAAATTCGGATCGGGCTGTCACCACATTGATCTGGATATAAGGGATTTACTGTATTAGGGTTCATTGGAAGTCCTATTTTTCTAATGCACTGGAACTTATTTTCATGTAATCCGAGGGGATCTTGGTCCCAAACTGCATTTCAAACTGAAATTGAAAAAAGGCTTTCATTAAAGCAAATTTACATAATCTAACAGGCTTTAACAGATTAGCATTTTTATCAGGAGTTAATTGAATAATTTACTCAAGAAATATTGTCCCCCATTCATACAAATGAGAGTGTATCATCAAACAGTATACATAAGATCATGTATAGAAAATCTATATGGCCTCTTGGACAGCCACTAATAAAACTTGCATATTCAGCATAAGCTGGTGTTTGGCGATTGATTCATAAAATTTTCTGAACCAAATAAATTTTAAAAGTTCATCTTATGATCTTTATCAATAGACATAATAGTACAATGTGTGTAAGTATTCTTGATACTTTTTACATAATTGAAGTTTTTTAGTAACCAGTAAGCTTACACTTATGATAACTAGATATAAATTTAATTTTAGTGTCATTATTGTATTTTGTCATAAGTTAGTTAAAAGATACATACAAAAGAGGATGTATATACAAGTAATATAAACATTAAAAAAAAATAAAATCCTACTTAAATCAATGAAGATAAATTTTATTTATTTTTTTTTTTAAAGTTTTATAATTGCAAGTAATATAAATATGTATATCCATATGTCAGAATGACAATATTAAGTGGCAAAATAGAAAGCGAATTTCCTTGCAATTTTCTATTTTCGTTTCTATGTATTGTGTTGGACTATTATTTTTGTTTGTTACTATTTATATGTTTTTTTGTCCCTTGCATTGTGTTGCAGTTTATTTTAGCTTTCCTTTCGGATTGTCCGTTTGTGAAGCGAGGTTCTATACTGTTAAACCAGTTAGTTTGTTTAGTTTATTGTTTCCATTCATTTTTAATCTTCTGAATTATTTATGATATTGTGTGGTAAGCTGGTAACCATAGCAGCAATTTAAGGTTGTACAATGGATGGGATTAAAAATCTGTTGACAAACAGATGGGAGCAAAACAAAAATTCATATACTTCTTTAAGAAATACACTTCTAGGTTTAGGAAAGTTGGCTCAGTGCCAAAAGTGCTAGATGTTGAACATGAAGATACTCAGTTCGAAATCGGCCTAGATCCTCAAATTTTTATAGTTTAATTATTGAATAAATATTTGAAAAAACTGTTTTAACATTAATTGTGATCCACTACAGGTTAAAAATAATTTATTTGAATGTGAATGGATGAATAAAAACACATTTTTTTAACAACTGAAAATATGTACAAGATATATATAAGGAGAGTGTGAGCTAATATAAGAAATTTAAAAACCCATTCAAGTAATTATTATCTTTACAACTATGTTGCTTGATCAGTATATTATTGTGTAATATATATAAATGAAATATTTTAGTTGAACATTAACTTCATAAAATTAGATTCTAACATTTTCAATAAAGGATTTCTTTTATGTTTTAGGGTTTCTTTGGGAAAGGAACTTTTTCTCGAGGCTATCCAACATTTGAGTTGCCTGAAGATGATAAACCTCCTTTTATATATAGTCGTCAGTGGAACAGAAGGAAAAAGTGGATTAAAGATATTAAAAATGATTTAAAAAATTCCCCTATTGATTCAGAAATAAACAAATCAAGTGAGGGAAGTAATACACCAGATGCTTCTGATTTAATTCCAGGCACTAATGAGTCAGAAACTTCTAATCCGGCAGTAACAGGCAATGAAGAGTCAGAGGATATCTCTGAACCTATGGATGTTGATAAGCAGGAGTCTGAGAAAACTAAAGATTTGAAGCAGAGTGAAATAAATAAAACAAGAGAAATTATCTTAGATGATGATTCTCGAAATTCTGAATCATTGTATGACAGCAACATTGTTGTGATTAATGACTATAGTGATGATGATGAAAATATTTTAATTAACCCAAAAGTGAGCATTGAAAGTGAACCAATTAAATCTGTACAAGAAACATTAAATCTCAACCTTGAGGAGGCATTTTTTCTAAGCTATGCTTTAGGATGTCTTCATGTTTTTGACTGGTCTGGACAGCTTCTAACTTTAACCAAGATGTGGTGTACCTTTTGTCAAACACAATCTGATTTCATTGAAAATTATGTAGCCTATCACTACTTTCGTGCTAAAGGATGGATTGTCAAATGTGGTTATAGGTTTGGAGGTGATTTAAGTGAGTATTCTAAACTATTTGTTTTGGTACATTTGAGTCACGTATGTGATAAAATTTAATATTCTGCCTTTTGTTAACTATTCTAGATGTCAATGGCCTTGGTAATTCCAGTTATTTTATAAAATATACTTGAAGAGATTACAAACATTTTTAGGAGAAAAATTTGTTATAATAGTGATATATACTAAAGTCGTGGAATAAAATATAATGCTAGAAATACTATTGAATAGCACATGCCAATTTAACCAAAATTAAAGAAGATAATTAAATTAATTGTCTTGTGCTATTCATAAGTATTTATACCATTAAAAATTAACTATGTATCACTCTCAAAAATACATAGAACAGAATTAATTGTTTCTAAATTAATGTGATTTACTCTTAATTCATTGCAGTGTACAAAGTAGGTCCATTAAGCACAAGTTATTACAGGGTGTCTAGTAAAATAGCTTGAAGAAATTCCCTGAGTTTTCCCTGACTTTTCCAGGGTGTCTAGTAAAATAGCTTGAAGAAATTCCCTGAGTTTTCCCTGACTTTTCTAAATTGTATTTACACTATATTTATAACACTTAGAATATAAACAAATTTATACAACTGTCTTGTCTTAGCTTTTTTGCTTTAGTTTTTCAATCTCTTCAGATATAAGTTCTATTTCTTTTGTAGCAACTGACATCACTTTTGCTTTTTTAACTTCCAGTTCCTTCAGCTGAATATTATTTTTCCTCTTCTCAGCTGCTCTTCTATCTTTCTCGGTCATTTTCTGTCTATAGAAAGCCCAGTTTACATTGGGCCCATCCATTGATATCTGAAGGATCTTGGATAAATCCAGACTTTGAACACCTTTTAAGAACTAATTGAGTAACTCTTTTGCTTTTGTGTCTGTAAGGAACACAGAACCAAAATATCGAGCTTTCATTTCATCCGTCTCTGCATCCCAATACCTAACACTCAAATCCATTTGGGCTCTTTGTGATATTTTGTTTAAACTTTCATCAAAGCCAATTACATAGTTAAAATTTGAATTTAAAATAATTTGATAAACCGAATACAACACTATAGGAAATTTTATCTTTCCGCAATCTCATGTTCTGTGCAATGGTGCTATCAGGGAACATCCTTGGAAAGAGGCACACACTACCTTCTGCATTACGTAAAGAAGTGTTGCATTACTCAATTCACACACCATATAATCTCTGCTTCTGTCACTTCATCTTTCAGTTTATATTTATCCTAAGGAAGGACGGAAGGTAATGACGACATCTGCATGACGTGATTGCCCGCTACGGCAATGAAAACCGGAACCTTCCATGTTGAAATAAACAGTGTACAAATAATCACCGTCAAATAAAACACATACTATCACGAGTCTAGACAAATTGCTGGCTACGAATGTTTACACAGCGTTCTGTGTGGTCAAAAACAGACTGAGTTATCTGTTATCCCCACCTGTCCATACGATAACAGAACCACTGCGCACCCCAAGGCCACGGTCCAGGCTAAAACTTCCCAGCTGTACCAACTCGACACGTTTAATATTTATTGACATAAGTCCTGAGGTCATAGCAACGGGCTTATCAAATAAATAATGGGCATCTAAATAAAGAAGTGTTATTTCCTGACTGCCCTGCCCCTAAACCGCTGGCTTACAATACCAAATATTCGAGAGCAATGGCCACTAGTTTTGTTTCTAATCAAAATAAATATTTTCCCGATTTTTAAAAATTTTCCCTGAATTTTCCAGAATTTTAAAATTCCCTGACTTTTCCAGGTTTTCCCGGTTTTCCCTGTCACTAGACACCCTGTATTAGTAGCAGGTATAAAGACTAGCCCAGCTAGTCTTGATGTCTTCATTGTTTGATTGACTTGTTTGCTTCAACAGAGTTTATTTTATGATTTGTCATGCACAGTACTAGAGGTCTGGTGCTTTTTAAGGGATATTTATCGACTCTCGATACTTACAGCATAACTAAATAATGACAGCCAGTGGCCGTCATGGTGCAATGTAAATATTCCTACTATAAAGGCGCTGTGCCAGTCACTTTATCGGGGCTCACTACATATTCCCCGTTCAAGGCCGATGTTCAGAATGAATATAAATGTTAACATTTTTATTGTATTTTTTCAATATAAATTCTAGTAGAAATATATACTATAATGTGTTTTCAAAATATTATAAATATTTTTAAACAATAAATATAGCTGCTAGATTTTTCTTATGTATTCTATAAAACGCACATTTCAGCATAACTATATTTTTGTTTGAAAATATTTTTTCTCTAATAATTAGAATGTAAATATAATCTGAACATTTTTCTTACATTTATGTTTGTATTGTTTTAATACGAGTATGATCAAATCAAATGTAACACTATTCTAAAACGTTATGTAGTTCTACAAAGAAGTGTAAATAAAAACTATTTCCTTGTAATTCTGAACTTCTAGTTTCCCAATAATTATAGTCTTGTAAAAAAAAAATTCTGAATGACAAGTTGCAGGGACACAAACAAATATATACACACTCACACACACACACATATATATATATATATATATATATATATATATATATATATATATATATATATATATATTGTAAAGTAATTATAAAACAGACACAACGGGGTTTTAATATTTTATGAAGATATATTATTTCTATTTAATAACCAAAACCAAAAAACTACTCAAGAACAATTCATTAACATTTATTATTACAATTTCATCTCAACATTAAACAATACACAAAACAAAATTTTACAAATTAACAATTTTTAACAAAATATACTAAAATTCGATTCTTTAAATTTGAGTTACAAGGTTTTTATACCCTTGGCTATTTAAGATCTCTTGATATCTCGGGGTTATAGTATGGGCTATATTTTTAGAAATTCTTAGGTTAATTAAATAAATTTTGAACAAACAATATTAAATTTTGAAAATGCAAAAAGGCTAAACTATTTGAACTGGATTTATTTCTTACTATTAATTAACTACAAGATATCCTAATATACAAATTTAAACTTCTCTATTATCTTAAAAGTCCATTAAAGTTATTTTTATAGCGCTATTACTCAAATTAATAAATATCAAAATTTTGCTGGTCGCTTACGTAAATTCCCGTTCTCTCCAATTTAAACAATTCACACACTTAAATCCGTTTTAGTTCTTTCAAATTATATTTTCACTGTATTAACTCTTTCAATTTTCTTATTCCTGTTTAATCTGGCCAAGTTTACTCACAAAACTGTATAATTTAGACGAACTCTTTCCAAAAAAATAGAATTTTGACTGGTCAGCAAGGTCTGCTTCCTCTCGTAGCGTCACCCACGCTAGAATCCACTCAACTCCAACTACGCGTCCTTCTATTTTCTTTTAAAAATCTTACAAATATGGCGGCTTTCTTCTTCAAAAAAAACACATATGGGTTATAATTTAGTTCGATCTCTTTCCACTAGACTTTCACACATGTTTTTACAGCTGTTAATGTCAACGAACTATTTTCACCAGTTTTAATCTTGTTAACTTTGGTTGAAACTTACTGTTTTAATTTTCCGATCCTTAATAAAGTTTCCAGTGTTTATTTTATTAATATTATTAGTGTGTGAAGTGTCTTTGTGTTTTACTTTTGTGATATTTCCGAATTGTGTGTGTTTTGCTTGGTTTTTCATAAACATAACCTTACATTGTTTACAATCGTTTTTTCACTTTTTCCTTCAAGTAATTACTTAGCCCTATGTTCCTACAGTTTACAAATTTGTTTACACATAACTATTATTAGATTATCTTATTTTAATTTATGTGTTAGGTTATTTGATATAACAAATTTCCTAATACATTTCCAGTTCAAAAACCTTGTTTACAATTCCTAGGCTTTTACCAGAATTTAGTTTCAATTTTAACCTAACCAATCTTTTAATGAATTTTTGTTTAAATTTTGTATGAGTTATTTCTAATTTATTTTCCAATTCTTAAATAATATTATATAGCCCATTCTATAATGTTACAATATATATATATATATATATATATATATATATATATATATATATATATATATATATATATATATATATTATATATACATATATATATATATATAGAGAGAGAGAGAGAGAGAGAGATTTTTTGGACTAGGAGACTGACAGACTTACCTTGGTAAGAGTCCACACTGTAGTCTTGAAATAGAAACACATAAAAGCACTTAAACAATGATATATTTCAACCACACAGTGGTCTTTGTCAATCGAAGAGAAAACACAAAAAGAAATATGAGAGAATGAAATAAAATAATTATTTTATTTCATTCTCTTCGATTGACAAAGACCACTGTGTGGTTAAAATATATCATTGTTTAAGTGCTTTTATGTGTTTCTAATTTCAAGACTACAGTGTGGACTCTTACCAAGATAAGTCTGTCAGTCTCCTAGTCCAAAAAATCTAAATAATCTTTACCAACCAAAACTAACCTAAATATATATATATATATATATATATATATATATATATATATATATATATATATATATATTGTAACATTTATAGAATGGGCTATATAATGTTATTTAAGAATTGGAAAAATAGATTAGAAATAACTCACACAAAATTTAAAAAAGAAATTCATTAAAAGATTGGTTAGGTTAAATTGAAACTAAATGTAGGTAAAAGCCTAGAATTGTAAACAAGGTATTTGAACTGTAAATGCATAAGGAAATTTGTTGTATCAAATAAAATTAAAAACAAGATAATCTAATAATAGTTATGTGTAAACAAAATTGTAAATATTAGTAACATAGGGCATAAGTAATTACTTGAAGGAGAAAGTGAAATACGATTGTAAACAATGAGATTAGAAAGGTTATGTTTCTATGAATTCGGCTCAAAACACACACAATTCGAATTATTACAAAAGTAAAACACAAAGACACTTCACACACTAATAATAGTAATTAAATAAACACTGGAAGGTTTGTTAAGGATCGGAAAATTGAAACAGTATGTTAACCAAATTAAAACGGTGAAAATAGTTCGTTGACATTAACAGATGTAGAAAGCAAGAAGTAGGTCAGTTGCAGTCGACTCTAGTGGGAAAGAATCGAACTAAATTATAATCCATATGATTTTTTTTTAAGAAGGAGAAGCCGCCATATTAAAAAAACAAACAATTGTTTAAAATCTAAGAACGCGTAGTTAGAGGCAGTCTGGCGTGGGGACGCCGAGGGAAGCAGACCTTTCTTAGCAGTCAAAATTTTACATTGGAAGGAATTCGTCAAAATTATACCGTTTTGTGAAGAAACTTGGCAATTTTAAATAAGGATAAGAGAATTTAAAGATAAAGTACAGTGGTAATATAATTTGAAGGAACTAAAACGAATTTAAGTGTGTAAACAGTGAAATTTGAAGAGAACGGAATCTTACGTAAGCGACCTGCAGATTTTCGGTATTTGATAAGTTAAGTATGTATAGCGCTATAAAAAAATAAACTTTAGTGGACTCTTAGGATAATAGGGAAGTTTAAAATTGTACATTAGAATATCTTGTGATTAATAGTAATAAGATCATAATCCAGTTCAAATAGTTTCGCCTTTTTGCTTATTCCAAATTAAAGCATTTCCATCCGGAAAATATTTATTAAAACTAATTTCAAAATTTAATATTGTTTGTTCAAAATTTATTTAATTAACCTAAGAATTAAAAAAATATAGCCCATGCTATAAACCCCGAGATAGTTAGAGATCGTAAAATTAGCCTAGGGTATATAAAAATTCGTAACTAAAAATCAAAGAAAGTGAGTTTAGTATATTGTGTTAAAATTTGTTAAGTTTATTTTTGTAATTGTGTATTGTTTTAATGTTGAAAAAAAAATTGTTATAATAAAGAAAAATGAGATGTTCCTGAGTAGTTTTTTTTGTTTTAAATAGAAATTTGATATCATCAATAAAATAAATATTTAATAGAAAAAAAAATAATTGTAAAGCGTTTTATAAAAACATTACAATATATATATATTGTAAGTAATTGTTTTATTAGAATGATATTATGAATGAAGTTTTTTAAAATGTAATTTTTCGAATAATATCAATCAATCAAGGTAGGTTAGCAACTTTTCAAATTTATTTTAAGATAAATAAATTTTCTAGAGCTTTCCTTTTTTTATAACAAGTTTAATGTATCATTAAAAAAAACACTTTGTTAACAATTATAAGTTTTATTCATAAATTATAAATTTTCTTCTTTTTTAAGTTTTACAAATTTATTATAAGTTTCCTCTCTTATTACAAGTCTTATTATTCTAAATTGGATTTCTCTTTTGGGCAGCAACAGTTTTTATTTAATTTAGCCTAAATTGATTTTAATTTTGATTTAGCACAAGCTCTCTTAATCTCGGGTTATCTAGTGGGTTTTAAATTTTGAATATTGAAATCTTATTTGGCACTCTAAAGTACAAGAACAAAAAAATCTAATCTATAAATGTTATACACTATGTTACAAATCAATCTATTTCTAAGTAAAATTATTCCTTAATATTTTCTCTAAATGTTTTCTTTTATAGTTTAATTTTATAATAAATTCCTCTAATTTCTTTTCTTTTTATAAATGTCTGATTGCAAAATTTCAAAATGTATTAATGGATCTAGCCTAGATACTTAAGTGTCTTGAGATTGCAGAATCCACTTTTCAGCCTTTTATCAAATATTTAATAATATTTTTTTTTTTTAATAAATAGTTTTAATTTATTCTCTTGTAAGTATTCCGTAGTGTTAATTCAATTCCAGACCAACACTCCCGCACTACGTTTGAATTCGTTAAATTTTGCTGGCCAACTTTGAAACACGTCCGTCCCGCTTGAATAGGTTGGAAAAACTGAAGCCACGCTAACTACGCATTTCAAAATGGCTAAAACAAACTATTTCCTTTTCTTAAGTTACCGGCTTTACGGATGCTGTATTCACTGCCTTTTGTACATTTCATGCTCTTAATAACTAGGTTTTAATTTCTTCACAGGTGACTGCATTTAAATATTATATCTCTGTTTAAATTGTCAGCTGTTCTATTCACAATGTGCGCGCATCTTATTTAATACGCTAGTCATAGTTCAACTTTTGTGCTTCTTAAATTGGTTTCGCTTTTCTTAACACTTAAAGGCTTTTATTTTTATTTACATTGTTTTAGTGTTCTTTTTAAACTGTTACACATTAAATTGTTTCTATTATATTGTTTGTTTTACAGTGGTTATTGTTCTAAACGTGATTAAATATTACGATTTTGTGACACACTAACTGTGACACACTTTAGTTAAAGATTTGCAACTGAAACAAATAGCTGTGAAATTCATCTATTACTTCTTGATTTATAACTAAACAAATGGCTTACGCCAATCTCCATGACTTATTGGGCTTAGAAGTAAATGAGAACTTTTTTTGACAAATTTAAAACCCAGGCTTGAATAGTGGTGCCACAGGTATTACTTGCGCACTATAAATTCGCAAGTCTGTTCTGGCTAGGCCGCTACTAGCCAGTCTGCATAAAACGATTCTCGCCCTTATCCCAGCGTGTCTTCACACTGTGCTGACTCTACACTCAACGTTAGCAAAACGATAGCTATTTCTTCAATCAATTATTTCATGAAAAACTGCAAGATACTGCTTGCTCATTTACTTTGCTTACTGGTTCCGCATATTATGTTCTCACAAATGAAAAGAGTTTATAAGATATTACAGGCATGAATTAAAACAAAAGCAGTACAGAATGGGATCACGAATCGCGACTTTTCTAAAAAAAACTTTTTGGAATACTCACTATAAGGAATACCCACTTCGCAGGCAAGAGAGATGTATGTATCTAAATTCAATCCAATTATTTTTGTGTCCCCTTAAAATTTTCAACAGCTCTGTAATTTTACAGCAATACTCAAAACAATCTTCTGCTGCAATGATCCATAAGGTCTATAAAAAGTGTGGCCATTAGTTCTGTGCAATGTGTGTCATCGATTACTTGGTCAGAGTGTATATTGCCTATTGCGATTTCAACTGGGTCATGTGTTTAGTTGAAGAGAAGAAAGTAAGAGCTGAATAGTAATTATTTGATAAAAATAAATTGAAGTAATTGACACTTAAATTTGTGAAATGTTTAATAAATTATTTTTATATCAGTAAATATTTATGAGTCATACTTAAGGACATTTGAAGGCCATACTTATATGTCTCCCACTAATTTTTATGAAACAATGGAAGTTTTATTGAAATATGTTGGTAATATAACATCTAATAATAAATTTGTTTGTATGTTTCAGTATTGTACAAGCAAGGGCCTCCTTTTTACCATGCTTCCTATATAGTAGTTGTGGAATCTATAAAGGAAAACGAACAAACATCTAAAAACATTTCTTGGAACAAACTTCTAGGTATAAACAGGATAGCAGAAGCAACAGGAAAGGTATGGTTTCCTTTTTTGAGTTATTACTCATTATTTTATAACTTATTTCCCCTGCACAGCCTTACATGGAATTTGTACACATCATAACTTATTTCAGTCTGGTTTTCTACATTTTTAGCAGGAAAATTTAAACAATACAGTTAAATATTACAATGAAAATATTGGAAAGAAGCCAAATACCACAAAAATAATCAAAAATAACAAATAAAACAAGTTATTTAAGATTAAGCCCTTATGTACATTTCAATGACCAGGCATCATCATCAGAGGGTCTTATTACAAAATTACAATCTAGCAAACAAGAAGTTACAAACTAGAGTAATGACTTCTTGACTAGGTGATGAAACTTCTTGTTAGCTAGATTGTAATTTTGTAATAAGACCCTCAGATGATGATGACATGGTCATCGAAATGTATATAAGGGTTTAATCTTAAGTAACTTGTTTTATTTGTTATTTTTTATTATTATTGTGGTATTGGGGTTCTTTCCAATATTATCATTGTAATATATTATAAGACTGTGCTCTTGATATTGTGTAATACAGTTTAAATAGGATGAATATTAATACTTTTCAATTCTGCTCACACAGTACCGTAATTTATTATATTTTAAACTCCAGGCGTAATTTTGTTCTTTCCTTTATTCCACTGATTTTTCCCAAATGATAGTGTATAACAGATCACTATGAAGCTAAGTAGAAAGGTGTAATTCCAATATACAAGCATGCAAATGATGCGAGTGCTTTCTCAGTTGGTCAAACCAAGATGGTCTATAACCCTCCACTAATAATTCTATCTGTTATGACATTTCATACAAAATGACAAACACTTTAAAAAAACACATAAATCCCTTTCAGCATTAAATAGACAAATACAATCTATCTGGAACATATAAAATAACAACTTGTAACGACTGCTCCAGCTTCTACTTAGATTATTTAAGACAAGATTAAAAGGACACATGAATGACATAAAAAAATTAAATCCGAAATTCAGCTACGCAACACATACAAAACACCAAACACATACATACTGACTAACTTAAATAGTCTCCAAAAACTAAACCATAGTCACAATCTAACCACTACAGACAAATTTAAAATATACAAACATCACACAGCACACAAACAACATATTGTAAATGATCACACACAATCGAATCTAACACACTTTTCCATTACACAGTGCACAACCCGCCTATCCCATACCCATTAATCATATACTCGCAACCTTGAGCAATCGCGCCTTCAGTAGCAGGCTTCTCATTGAAAGAATTGTTTTGAAATGGGCCAGCTGTAAGTTTTCACTTAGTTACCCAAATAATTATTTATGACATTCAGTGAATTCAAGATGATTATAACAAGCAACTTTAGGGTATTTATATGTATACTAATTTGTTCTCCAAGAGACAGGAGAAATAAAGTAGGATTTTTATTGCCATCCTAGTTTGTTCTTAGAAAGAACTTATCAGCGGGAAATTTAGATCAAGTTTTTAGTTCAGTCTTAGTTACTCCATATTTCGGTTGCGTGTCATATTGAAGCGGTAGTGTTTAAAAGTGATGTAGTGAGAGTGAGTGTAGTAATACTAAATTAATTAAGAAATCAAAGTTTAAACATCTGTAAATATTTTGTTTTGTAATTATTGCAGTTATACCATTTTTGCACAAATGTTAAGTGAACATATAGTTGTGAGAATGTTAGAGAGAATCAACCGCTAAGCTTCAAACTGTAAGTGGCATTTGATTTTGTTAAAAATAATGATTAGGAATAATAATCAATTTAAAGAATAAAAAAATGAACGTTTATAATATATAATTGTTTGTAAGTGTGAATATATGTGTGTGAAACACTATTTAATTGCCTCAATCTTCGGTAGGAATGTAAATTGTTTAATCTGTATTAGGTTAAATGTGGAACATAAATATCATTGGGAAAATGAAATATATTTCGGTCAAAGGGTTACTTGTTACAACTGGAAAATTAACATAGGATGCAAAAGTAATTTCATCATTTAGTCCATGTTTACTAAAAAAACAAATAAGATACAGTATGTAAGGAAAGAGATAGTATATATCTTACATATATGTAGCATGTATAGAACAATAAAGCCTAAGTATAACCCACCCTATTAAAAACCGAACTGTTTTTTTAAGATAGATCATACCATCCACCAGCTACTTAAATAGATATTGCACAGCTGACGTTAGAACAATGCTTAAATGGCTTCTGTCACAATCGCTTATACCTTCTGCCAAGTGACATTCCTCCTAATGATGCAAAAGAACTGTAAATAGTGTAGTAATCAGTAATATTTATGATACTGACATCAAATGTTCACAAATATTTTGTAGACAAACTTCCTCCCCTAACCAAAAAGTAACTGACTTTTAACGTGACTTTTCTTGAAAAAAATCAAAATGCTTTCAATGTCAATCTACCTTTTATGTATGACTTCATACCTTAAAGTATGATAATATTTGTTTAGCATTTTCATTGAATTTTATGTTACAGTAGCTGCAGAGAACTATTTTCTCATTTTGACTTTGTTTTTAACAACTTTAAAATAACTTTTTCATTTATAACAGAGTTTTATTAAAACAGACAACCCCCTTAGCCCCAATTAGATTGTTGTAATGAGGTGCTATTGTATTTTTTTTACTATCAGCACTGTTGTTTCTCATAACGCCTGCAAGTTCGAACTTAATTTAAAAAAATGTTTTGAGCTGCTGCTTTAATAACGATAAAAAAAATATAATTTCTTTTTCAATCTGTTTTGCAGGAGGTTTTACTCTGCCAAGTTTTTTGGCCCTCTCAGTTGGATTCTAAAGAACTAGATTCACCTCAGGTTTTACCCAGATTTGAAGTAAATGAAATTTTATTAAGAAGATGGGTTTCATCTCAAGAAAGAGAAGATAAAAATTAGCATATAAACAAAAATAAATAATTTATTGTGTTAAAAATGCACTGCATATTATTACTTTTTTGTTTCCATAAGTATATTTAATGAATAGTTATATTGAAATGAATTTTTGTATCATTCCAAATATAGCAGCTTTCTCTGTATTATATTAATGTTTACCTGATTTTTTGCTACTACTGTAAAATATTTAGTTTTTTTACATAGTTCATGATTTATTGTTAATTTACCTGTACCAACTAGTACAGAAATCAGATAACACTGCCATGCCTACAATTTGCTATTAAAAATAATCTTTCTCGAATTTTGTCTGCTTACTGAAAAAGTTTAGGGTATTTTTTTCAATGCTCGGCGAAGCAGAGAAACATAGCGCTTGTTTTCATCTGTTGAACGTTGCAAATTAATAAAATTCACTATAAGCTGGCGTCTGTTGTAGCCAAGCTTCCAAAATATATCATGAGAGATAAACTAAACACTGAAATTATAAATTGCCTTGTGAAGATAAAAATTATTTAAATGTAACATTTAGGAACAACTTGTAAGGCCAGGAGAACAGTGGCCCATGTTTACACCAAAAAAAAATAATAAATACAACAGAAGAAGTGAAGGCAATAATTTTCAATGTATTTAATAGTCTAAAAAAATAATTTGGATATGATGAGAAGAGCCATAGAAAGAATTTTTAAATGAAAGAATACTCTGCTAAAAATAAAGGACATTTTCAACAATTGTTATACAGGTAAAATCTTATTTATTACTTTACTTTATAACTGTTTTATTTGAAGCTATTCTTGGATATTAAAAAGATTATTTGTGTATAAAAATTGACACATTTTCCCAGATATTTTAATGTTAGTAAAATTTATATTTTTCAAATTATTTTTGTTTTGTAGTTGACGTAATTTAAATCAATTTGATCATGATTAAATTTTATAGATGTTTTATTTAAAACTATTATGTTTATAAAGTTATAGTACGTCAAACCTGAAAAACAAGGATTTTACTGCAATTTATTTCTGTTTTACCCCCCAATATCTCAAAAACTATTCAGAATACAGTTCTGCAACTTGCATAAGTTCAAAAAGTGACTCACAGTAAATAAAAGAAGTAAGATTCATTCATATTGAAATTCTAAGTCATTGGTGTCTATTATATGTTAGAATATAATACAAATATTCTTTGAGCTTAGCTTGAGAGGTTATGTTAAAACAAATAAAAACATACACAAAACTCACAAATTAATCATTTATTTACTCAGGTGTTTCAATGACAAAGTCATCATCAAGACCCTAGTTGTAAGTTAGAGTTTGTACTAGTAACACTCACTGATGATGACGACTTTGTCATTGAAACGAGTATGAGTAAATAAATGATTAATTTGTGAGTTTTGTGTATGCTTTTATTTATTTTATTAGAATGTAAATCCAAGAAAACAATATTCCTATCAATTGTTTTATATATACAGAATATATTTACATAAATATTTTTTTTTACAAAGAAATTTAATAATATTTATTTACTAAACCTTTAAAAAAGTAATTCTCTACTTTGCCTCTTCAGCAATCCTTTGTTTTTCCTTCATTGTGATTCCTGTTCGGCGATATTCTGCTCTTTCCGCTAAATATTCTTTTGTGCATTCGTCTTTGAACTCTGCATTCTTATACCAAGAACTTAGGCAATCTTGGAGTGCTTTATTTTCTTTCCGGCACATAACAACCATGCCGAAGTTGTACGCTTTGCAACATGTGGTAAAATCTGTAACAAAATTATCAAATCATAAATAACAAATTTAGTAGCTCAAAGAAAGTTCTTAGTGAAGTTTAGAGGGTTTGATATTTTGCCTCCTCACATAACTCATTTTAATTTTAAATGTAAGGATTGTGTTTCTTATAGCACAACAGGCTTAATAAGGGCAACAAACTAGTTGGTGAAATGTCGCATTAATCAGATAAATACCTTTGACAACAGTTTTCTCATTTATTTAAAATAAAATATTTTTATTAAATTATGCCCTTAAGCTAAATTTGCAATTCCTTATGTAGCATGTGAAGGATTAAATAGCAAAATAAAAGTTATTTTACTAAAAAAAACTGTCTAAATAAATCTTGAACTATAAAATTATTTTCAATGTCAAATATACTGGCTAGTAGTAATATAAGTATAGTTTGGTGTAGTAACTTTCTCATTTTGCAATTACAAATTTGTTTAAAAAAATATAAAACAGGTTAGCTACATGAATAAAAATAATAAACTATATGATTATTTCAATATGGTATTTTTGGCTTAGTTGTATACCACTAGCCATCCAATAAATATAGTATTAATAATTTTTTCCAAATGCATATTTAATAAAAGTATAATACATGAAAAATATATTGAATTATTTTTATTTTGGTGATATATCTGTAAACATTTAAAACTTTTGCTTTAACTTGTATCATTTACATTCATACTTGTGACTTGTAGATACTTTAAAATATAGTTGTGAACAATCAATCAAATTTGCTTTTGTGATGGAAGGTGTTAGGAATGTAAATGTGGAAGATCTTTCTCCACATTATTTCATTGTACAGAACGGATAACAAATTTATTAATCCTGTTGGAGTCAGACAAACAGAGGAAGTTAATGAACAGAAGATAAAATGGACAAATTATATGTTTGAGTACAGTTTTCTGCCATTCCTAACGATATATAAAACAAGTTGAAAAAGGAAAATGTAATAAACAATCAAATAATTACACAGTTGAATTAAAAGTTTAAGATTATTAAGTAGTTGGATGCAAGAAGCAAAAGTAGGCATTCACCAATAGGAAGTGAGGTCTGGAAGTAGTGGGGGCATGGCTAACGGTATGTAAAGACAAACTCAAAGTTTGGGCGAACAGTATAATTTAAGTTTTTGAAAATAGAGTTACTCTGAAACGCGTCAACAGAGTAGAATATTGAATTGTTAGGAATGGGAGAAAACTGCACTCAAACATAGGAATATTCCCAACAGAAATGAAGATGAGTATATTAATAATTTGGACAAAGTATATTTAAGTGGTAATTCAATGATTTTTGCTTGATTGAAGATGTTATGTATAGTGCAGTTTTCAAGTTTGTGAACTCTAGATAATGGGCTACCTCCGTCTGTTCTCTGGCTTGCTTGATTGACAGATGGTTAATTAGCTACTTATGATATTCTGGTTCAGACTATGCTACAACCACATTCCAACTTGGCTATTGTGGAATGTAATTGATAGTCCTGGTAATTCAGAAGGAATATTATACAACAGGATTTTCCAACTGGCGGCCTGGCGTGTTATTCTGTGCGGCCCGCCAATAGCTTTTCAAACTTAAAAAGAAATAGTTATTTAATAAAGTTATACAAGTTTGAATCAGTCAGTTGAAGCTATCAAACTGCTTCAAAATTCACCATTTTGCTTATGATTTAAAAAAAGTTCCTCCCCGGGTAGTAATTTTAATTCTATCCCCCCTGGTAAATAGATTTCATGGAGTCTGCACCTCACATTGGTGTGGCCCGCGGTTTGGTCCAAAGATTGATTTTTGCCCCCTCCCCTTTGTAAGTTGGACAACTTTGGTATACAAATATCACCACCAACAAAATTAGACAAATGACAGAGCTTGGAACCAAAAACTAAGTCCCACAAATGATTGAAAAGGGACTGTCAAGCTCTCCTCATAACCTGCTGAGACTTTATTATAGGGTACAATGATGAAAAAATTAAATAGACAAAGGTTGACTTAGAGATGGGATTATTATGGTCAAAATTTTAACTAAAAACAATTTGAAATAATGGACAGTTTTTTACTGTCCATTGCCAAAAAAAAAGATTTAGAACTTCTTACCCAGAAGGAAGAATATAATTTTTTTGAGTACAATCTCCATTTAAATCAATATTTGAAAACTAGTTTATAGTTACTGGAATACAATGAAGGGATTGCTGTGTTAAACAGAAAGTAGAAATTACAGCTTAATTGCAAATATTTGCAGTGTAAATGCTATTAATCACATCTTTGTCTAATCTAACAAATCAACACATAATACATCACAATAAAAATATTTGAAAAAACCCCAATACCACAAACATAACTGATAAT
Organism: Prosapia bicincta; assembly: GCA_036971475.1. NCBI lineage: Eukaryota > Metazoa > Arthropoda > Insecta > Hemiptera > Cercopidae > Prosapia > Prosapia bicincta. The sequence continues at coordinate 20,463,442 of JBAIZL010000006.1, read as the reverse complement.
ACAAGTTACTTAAGATTAAACTCTAATGTACATTTCGATGACCATATCATTATTATCACAGGGTCTCATTACAAAATTACATTCTAGAAAACAGGTTTTTTTGTGTAGCTGTGAGCTTGGTGAAACTAGTTTTAAACTCAGCTTACAAGGAAGATGCAATCAGCAAAGCACAAGTCTATGAATGGAAATATGGAAACATGTCTATTGCAGACTTGCCTTGATCTGGACGTCCTTTAACTTGAAAAAACCGAGGAAAATGATGTAAAAGTTCGCAAATTGCTTATGCTTGACTGGCAAACTACAATTGATGAGCTTGTTGACTCAACTAACATTTTTTGGAGTTTGTGTCAAAGACTTCTCACTGAAAAGTTACTAATAAATCGGGTAGCAAAGTTTGTTCCTCGCATCCTCACTGATGAAAAAAAACAAAATTGAGTGAAAGTGTGCACGGAGTTAAAAGACCAATTAGAAAAAAAATATAATGTTTTCTCTACAATAATAACTGGTGATGTGAGTTGGTGTTATGGCTACGACCCAGAAAATAAACTACACCACGCCAGTGGAAGTCACCATAATCTCTATGACCCAAAACAAGAAAGACAAGTGAGATCAAAGATGAAAACATTGCTAATTTGTTTTTTTGGTGTAAATGGGATTGTTTATTCTGAGTTTGTACCTCAAGGTCAAACCATAAATCAAGAACTATATTTGGGTGTTCTGAGAAGCTAGCATGATGTAGTGCGACGCAAGTTCTCTGATTTATATGGAGAGTGGATGCTTCACGACAATGCACCTGCCCACACCGCCATTACAGTATGACGATTTCTGGCAAGAAATAGCCATGACCTTGGATTCCCACCCCTGTTTATTTACCAGATCTTGCTTCATGCAACTTCTTTCTGTTTTCCCGAATGAAACGAGAGCTCAAAGGAAAACATTTTGTTAACATAAAAGATTTATAAAAAAACTATGGAAGAGTTGAAAGGCATTAAATTAGAAGAGTTCCATAACTGGAAAAGATGTCTAGAAATGAGCATCTTGTATAATGGGTAGTACTTTGAAAGAGATAAAAATGGCATTGTCCAAAATTAAATATTAAAGGTATAATAAACAAATTCCTGTTATTTTTGGGTCCTCCCTTATATTTTTAAGATGAACTCTGTCATGCTTATTACTATTCCCTTACAATAGAATGTATAATTCTTAATTTATATTTACGTTTTGCTTCTTCAGAACACTTCTCTATTCTTGCACGATCTCGCATTTTCTTTGGTATCAGAATCTCAGTCTCAACTTTACGAAGTGAAGTATCATTAGGATCTCCTATAAGTAAAACGTCAACAAATTAAAATATATATGTGATTCAAAATTAAACTTTGGTAAAACCATTTTTAATTGGTTAAATTAAACGATTATTGTTTATCACCCATTCATTACAATAAATATTCATTTTATCATAACCTATTCTATTTGGCAATGTACTTAAATTGAGGGGGTACAACCACAGTGGGCCAATCCCCATTTTTTAAGAAACTGAGTTAAGAACAGAAATATTATAGCAAGAAGTACTTTTTACTGTTAGAATGTATTAATTCCAGTTAGGCTACTTCTTAATAGATAGCAGCTCGGAAAATTATTGATATATATATATATATATACATATATATATATATATATATATATATATATATATATATATATATATGAAGTTATTATTATTACTTGTAAATAATTTTTTCCACCACTAAGTGCAATAATTTTACCTTATGTGATGAGGCACCTTTCGGTCACTTGACCATTGTCGAATCACTAAATTAATTTTCTCTATTTTTCTGGTGTGGATGTTCGGTTTGTGATGTTGGTATTTGTTGACGTCATACATATTTCTTCTTGAGCCGCGTGTATAATGTTTTTGAATAGTACGTCGACTGCATATGTTGTCTGTAGGTTCATTAAATTGTTGTGTATGTTTTTATAAATGTGGTATTTTTCTAGTGAGTTTAGTTCAATTGGGTTATTTATTTCAAGTATAGTTAGGTTATTTTCGTAATTTTTGATTTCATGTTTATGTAATATTAGGTGTGCTGCAACATTTGATGCTTTTGTATTTTTATTTTTGAATGCTCTGTAATGTTCTTTAAATCTTATTTTAAATGATCTGGTTGTTTTTCCTATGTAAAATGCGTTGCAGTCGTTACATGTAATTTTGAAACATTTGCTGAACTTCTTCATCTTTATTAAACGTAACAAAATGATGAAAAGAAAATTTCAACACACTTTTCTCAAATGTTAGCTTGGCACTAAGATATTCTATAAACTGAAATTTTATTCAAGTGCTGGCAGTGGACTCCATATTCATCTTTAGAAATGCTACATTTATATAGTTTTATAAGCTGTAGTCTCTTTATAATCAAATATCTCTTAACTAGATCCTTTGTAGCTACATTTTAATACAGGAATTTAGTAAGTAGTCCTAACATAATGGACTTATATGTAACAAATTCTTTGTTACACTTTATGTCTGCGATGTTTGGTTTTGTTTCAAACACCATAAGTGATATAACATTTTTTAAAGTATTTACATGGTGCTTGAAACAACCATTTTCTTACTTGAAACATTTTTTTTATTACCATATATGTGTACATGAAAAAGAAAATATCTAAGTTAAATTATATTTGATCAAATAATACCACCAATTATGTATAAAAAACAATAAAAACCCTTAAGGTTATGCACTTCGGAGATATGAAAATGGACTACTTCAAACTAATGTACTGAGTAAATATAAAGAACACTGAAGGAATTAGCCAATTGGTTTATGTGGTTGACTTGCTGCAGAAAATGTGTTAAAAAATACAGTCTAAACAAAAAAAAAAGTTGTTTTAAATGATGCAGGCTAAAACAATGGTTGTAATTAGAAAGATTACACCCACCTTAATTTACAAAAAACATATGAAATTATACAACTCAAACTGTCTTTATAAAAAAACAAATTATTATAACTACATGATTATATTATAGTTACAAAGTAAGCGGTTAAAATAAGTTTGATTCGGAAAAAAATAAAGTTTTTTTCATCATAAACTAACCTTTAGTTATTATCACTTTAATAGTTTATAACTATCCGAACTTTATATTTAGTAAATTTGTTAAAACTTACTGAGACAGAACGTTTTCGATCGCTATGTGCCGATCTTCATCAGTGTCTTCTGCTTGGAGATGTTGGGTCAAGCAGTGACGGTTTTAAAGGTAGGTTTTCGATAGTATCAAAGAGTATGTGTGATTTGTATTGTGTTAGTTCGTTTAATATATTTGTATTTTGTGTGTCTGTAAATTTCATATTCTTCTAGTGTGTTGAGATTTAGGATTTCTAAACTATGATAAATGTCTGTGGATTTGTGTCCTGTTTCTTTTAAGTGATTGTAAAATGTTGAGTTGGTGTTATGTTTGGGTTCTTCGACTCTTTGTTTAAAGCTGCGACCTGTTTGTCCAATGAAGAATTTGTTACATTCATCGCAGTTTAGTTTGTATACGCCTGGTGCTTGTAGTTTATCTTTGTTGTTGGTGTTGCTTTGTATTTTGCATTGTAATTTGTTATTGGTTTTGTATGGTTTTAATAAGATTCGCCGAACCTAATGGACTACAAAATTCAAGAATAACATTTAGTTGTTACTAGACTGAAAAATTGGATTTCACAACAGATCAATAGTTTAATAAGAAAACTAAACCTTAATGAAAACTTTGGTGAAACTTGATGAAACTAATTTGGTAATTGTTTAGTTTGCTAAACCGGGACTATATTTTCATGAAACATGTAAAAAGGCTATTTTCATTGAAATGATTTTTTTCTGTGCCTAGAAACATTATTTTTTCTTAAATTAAAGTTGGGTAAAATTTTCAGCGCGGATGTAGCAGTTGTGAATAGGCTGCGTGCCTCACGAATAGGATAAACGACATCACAAATGTACTAACTGTTACACTTGGATAATGTGTAGCATTATGTTTTGGCATAATTTTAATGAATTTAACAAAATAAAAGTATAAAATATGATGTATCCAGTCAGGATAGATTTGGTTCTAATTGTATAAATGTAACCATTTTGTAATGTATAAAATTAAAACCAAATCTAACCTGACTGGACACTTTTTAGGTATATTTTAATATAGGTATACAGTAATGTATAAATTTAAAACCAAATCTATCCTAACTGGAGACCTTATAAGTATATTTAAATATATGTATAAAAATTAAGCCAAAACGTTGTTTCTCAAATATCTACACATTTGTATCACTCCACGCCCATTCACAACTTCTACATCCGCGCAGAAAATTTTACCCAACTTCAATTTTAAAAAAAATAATGGTTGAAATTTATTAGGGCGGCCCCACAATGTTTCTAGGCACAGAAGAAAATAATTTCAATGAAAATAGCCTTTTTACATGTTTCATGAAAATATAGGCCCGGTTTAGCAAACTAAACAATTACCTAATATTGTAATGTAGTATGGCGTAGTGCTCTATTATTTTTTTAACTGAAATTATAAAGTTTCCTGTGTTTGTAAATAGAGGTTATGTTTGTCTTTAGGCATTACAACTTCAAATACTGAAAACATTATGTTTAGTGACGCTTTTATAAATTTACTTTGGTAATTATAAAAACATTTAATCATAGGCGAAGTTAAGCAATTCCTAATTGTACTACGTTTTAAAAATTCTCATAATATATGATAGGCAATATTTTATAGGTTATATTTAAAAATAGTTGTTTCAAATTATTAAACACAAACTAATGAACATTGTATAATCAAACACTGTAATTAAAAGATAATTTAAACTGCATATTTATTACCTAAACCACATGGTCCATCTTTTCCTTCATAACTATTTTTTCTGTTATCAGTATTTTCTGAAATTGAAGTATCCGCCACCATTTTCTGGTTTTGTACTTGTATTTCTAAGTGCATTCCTTCTCCCAAAGCAATTTTAATAAGTTTAATCGGGAGTCTAGGGTGCTAAGTCCTACTATTCTCTTGTTTACAACTGTAATCTTTCTTAATCTAGATAGTTTTTTGCGAATTGATACCCTTACTCAGAAGTCAGAACCGAGTTTTCAAGTTTTTCTCTCTAGACATTGGCAATTCAGATTATAAAACAAGAACTTGAATTCCTAGAAAAACAACTGTTGAGTCTAACAGGAACCCTAAATAATTAAAAGAGAGGGAAATTATTGTTCAACTTTTATATAATATGTTACTTTCCAAGTTAACATTAGGGACACATCTCCCGAAACGGCCGTCTTCAACATTCATATAAATATTTGCTACTATCGATAAGTGTATCATATGTACAAGTGTTTTTAGTTAAAAACTAGTAGTTCACGTCAAAATGAAATAAATTATTATGTAAGTTGAAGTTGCTTGATGTAATCATCTTGAATTCACTGATTAAGCTAATTTTAAAAATACTTAATAAGTGAATACATAATTGCTTACTTGCTGACGCGTTTCAAAACACTCGTACCTTTTACGAAGCTAACTTATACTCGAGTATAGGGTTAGCTTCGTAAAAGGTACGAATGTTTTGAAACGCGTCAGCAAGTAAGCAATTACGTATTCACTTAGTTTAGTATTTTTAAAATTAGACACAGATAGTGCTACTACAAGTGAGTTGACATAATCATTAATGTCAAGGTGTTTAAGTAAATATTATAATATCGTTATAAACTAGAACTTGAGGAAAAGCAACTCAGTTTTGTGATTTACATTTTATTCTAGTACCACAAAATGGGCATTGTATGACATATTTATCCATCACAAAATATGCTATCATCTAATTTTTTTGGTTTACAGTATACTGCGACTTTTAATGTAAATTTGTATGCCTTCAAACGTGTAGATGCCTCCAATTTGTATAGATTCATTGAACGTGTCCATTACGTTTGAAAACAAAAAAACGCAATTATAGATACATTTCTTTATTAGTTCTGCTTTTCGCTGAAAATTCATAAGATATTAATTATTCATTATACGCAATCAGAAATCTATAACATAGGTTAATACATAGGTTTTATACTTACAATTATAAAGCTGTGCGAGGTGTATTAATCTTCACACAACTTTTAGAAAGATAACCATGTTTTCAGTAGTCTGTGTCCTTTGATTTTAGTGCCAATGGTTTATAGTGTGAGGTTGCAGTTTTGATTATATTGCAACTGTCATATTTTAAAATAATTATTTCTAATAAATTGTAATCAATTCATAATTTTCTCTGTTATAATTATTTCTGGGTTAAAGGGAATACACATACCTTTGGAAGTAAGTATATTGGGAATTTAATTAAAACATGTCTGCATTGTTACATTAATGTATAACCTCAACATTGTCTTAGAAGCCAACTATTTTAATTATTAAATTAGTAATTGCGATAACATTTTGTCTCTTCCAGGGATTTGGATTCCAGCTTTTCCCAAAAGTTATTTTAAAAGAATATTTTGTTCTATTTTATATATAAATCTTGGTTTTTTTATGTAATATTTTGGTTTCCAAATGTTTATGAACTTCTATTGTATAGCTACTATAAGGTTAAATACGATGATTATTCTTATATATTGTGAATATTAATTTTTAGTATTATATACCAACTTCCAATTTAAAATAACATTAATTAATTTGTCAATGGAGCTAATTCTTTCTATTACTCAGTGAACTACTTGTGTTCCTGCCGAGTAAGGGTTTTTGTATTTCCCCCTTAAATGTAAAACAAAACCATGTGTTTTTAGTCAAAATCAGTCTTTCATCCTACTAAAAAACCATGTATGTGTACCATATTGTTAGGACTTTATATCCATGGATAAAAATACATATATATTTATGTGACAGCACAGGCAGTGTTTTTATATAATACAGATTGTGTTTACTGACATTTAACCTATATTTTTGTGAATGATTTTGTTTTCTATTTCCTTTTCCCACCTAACCGATATTGGCTGTAGAAATTTTTTAGGATAGATTTGCTATTTTAGAAATATAATTACCTATCCGTTATGTACTGCAAGTGAAACTCTGTCTCATTGTTCTGTGTTGCTATGCAAAAACGTTGCCTATACCAAAATTTAATTTTAGCCATTTCGCTTGTTAATAAGGTTTAGTCTCATACTAAAAGAAATTTCCATTTTTTATCATTAGATCTAGCCTAACTGAATACTTTGTAACTGTGTTTAAATATACCTTTATAATAAAAATTGAATGTGGCGAATAGTAAACAATTACTGTCCACAGTACACCTAAAACCTTACAAGTTTTGTCCCAGACTTGTGGTGATGTATACTTTTCTATCAAAATTTGTTGTTTTTAAACCTTTGTATGAAAAATATGTTATGTTTATGTTTTAAGTACATTCACTCAGTTAAATGACTAACAAATACATGTATTTTATAAACAAATTTGTAGAGTTTAATTCTATAGAGAATAATGTAATATAGGCCCATAATAGACACATACAAACTTTAACAACATTAATTTTACCGTACTTTATTTCATGATAAAGCACTGTTACCTCCATTTTCCCTTATATCTGAGTACAATCTGTCCTTGTACAGGCGATCCATCTATTGATTATTAGTTCCATATATGCTAATATTCCTATTTTTTTTAAGTGGGGTGGGCCTTCCTGTTGCTCTCAAAATATTCCTACGCTCAGTATGCATCGAGCTATGGTAGCAGAATGACTATATCTCTTGTACATTTCTCACTGTGACTAGTTAACCCACTGCAGATTAAATTATTATTGTTCCCCGCTCCCCAGAGCAATCGAATTAATTCCGAATTCAGTGGTCCCAGCATTGTGATTTCCCAAATTGTGTTGTGCTGATTTTTTATATTTTAATTGATTATTTGTAATCATTATTATTTTAAAAAATTAGTAATAATTATGGATTAAAATAATAGAAACAGTAGAACTCGGTTTTAGCATCATAGAACGAGCCGTATAATATATGACGTTACATCTGAGTCTTGTGCGCAGAGGTAATGCTATAAATAGCTTATAACCCATGAATAACTGAAAAATGATAGTAAGGTTCATCTAATAATTCGATTTAATTAATAGGCTGTTTTCAAAACGTAGCCAATTAAAAGGTTTCAAAATACATATACAGAATGCACAAAAGGGGCAATTAAAAACCCATTCTGTCCACACAAGGACTATAAAAAAGTTATTGTTTTGCAATTATTTTGTAAAGATTTTACTTACATTTATTATTAAAATAACTCTATGCACTCTCTTACTTTCTGTAACTTTCTTCTGCACTCTCCGTTCCCCAGAATAAATACTCTCTGTAACTTTGTGGAGATTATCTACTTTTATCAGAATTTCAGCAGGTGTCTGTTGTGGTAAACATGTGACTATGTTGTAACTGATGACATAGCCTCCTGCAATGTAAGACACCCAATGTTAGATTCTTTGTCTGTTTCTGCTAATTTTCTCATCACTCATCTTCTTCTGCAGCATTTTTAACACTTTCCACTATCTGTGAATCACTAAGAACTTCAAACGACTCCACATGGTTGTCCATTGTTTCATATGTGTCAAGCCTATCCTCTGTAGAGATTGTTATATCCTTAGTGAGAGAGGTATATTGTTTTCATTGTCGTCATTAAACTCTATTAATTAACTTTGCTTGGCGAAAACAATTGGCTATCATTTGCAGTGTTACACTTTTTCACGCCTCGTACAAAAATTCAATTGCATCGAATAGAGAAATTTTGACACAATTCTTTGAAATAAAATCTTATAACAGTGGTTTGCGGTAGTAGCGCTTTAGACTTCTAATGACTCTCTGATCCATGGGTTAAAGAATACTAATGATATTGACATGCAGGAAGTCAAGATTAATATTGGTTAAATTTACCCTTATGTGGGCTGGGCAGTTGTCAACCAATTGCAAAATTTTTGTTCTTCTGAAAGTTCTTTGTCCCATTTTTGCAGTTCGTTTCCAGATGCAAGAAGTCATCCAGGATTTTTTGTTTATAGAAAAGTGCACAGGAAGTTTTTTCATGTTTCGGAACTTTCTTTATAGTGTCCACTTTCTTAAAAGTTTTTAAAAGTTTGCCCTTATTCTTTAAAATTGTACTCATTGTCGAATTGACTAACTCAAATTTTTTACACACGTCAACCATCCTTTTCCCTATTTCATGCGCTCTTATAACAGAAACCGTCTCTTCAATCGATAGATATTTTCTCTTAACACTATAAGTGGTCATACTATCACGTGTTTACAGTAAATAAAAATTAAAAAAAACAGATTACTTTGACTCCATGCCATTTGACAGTGTGAACAAATTGATGGAACAATTTGAGATACTATAGTGAACTGTGTAACTAAAGAACTTCTGTTATGGATCTCTAAGGCTACGTGCAGTTGTTTCAAGAAAATCTACAGTAGGCATAATATGGGAATAAGCTTCCTTTCCAAGAAAGCAGTCTTTGCAGCATTACATATTATACTCAATTCTTTAAGCAAGAACAATAGAAATACTGTACTGTAATAGATATTTTCACCTTCTATTTTAATTTAGATGAAATACTAGATTTTTTACGCTACATTTTGACGCTAAAGTGATTTTCTTGACTCAAAAACAAAGTTTTTTCATAAGGAAATTCCATTACATTATGACAGGACTACCAAAAATCGGACGTTACAGCCGAGGTGATGTTTTATTAGAGGTATAACCAAGTTTGACTGTATGTGCAAAAAAAAATAATAATAAAGAATATAGTACTTACTGCTTAAAGCTTAGTGGGTTCCTAACAGTCACGCAACCAATTATTTACTTCATATTTGTAAAAATACTTCATAGCTAAAATAATTTCAAAAAAAATAATCACTCATATTAACAACTTATTTAATAATAAATACACAAAAACCTCTTAACCACAAACTTTCTTTAATTTACCCTAATGTACATTTCAGTTACAAAGTAACCATCCTCAGAGGGATAACATACAAAGACTGAGTCTTTGTATGTTATCCCTCTGAGGATGGTTACTTTGTAACTGAAATGTACATTAGGGTAAATTAAAGAAAGTTTGTGGTTAAGAGGTTTTTGTGTATTTATTATTAAATTCAACCACAGTATATTCCTAATAAATAGTAACAACTTATTTCTTAAACTATTCTCAGATTTCAATATAAGTGACCCAATGCTCAGTCAGAAAAGTAGTTGCATTTTTATGGTTTTTTATCAAACGTATCGACTTAGAAGCCCCAATTGAGCTACAAGTATGCCAGCAAGTTTGCAGGAAATGTGTTTACCTCAAATATTTCTCCCAATACCACATATGGACATTTCAAATTTCTCCAAAAATTATGGAACATTTAGGTTGAGGCTTACCAATTTATGTAAATTCTATATTATTACCAATGTAGTGATAATTTTGCAATAGGCATATTCTCCTACATACACTACGAACGATTTTTGGTACCTTTTGAATTTTTTTTTTTATTCAGAAACAGTTTATAAATTCTTTTTATTAAGGAAACAAATTATTAACAAAATTGCTTAAACTATATTTAACCCAAATTCCCCAAAAACCTAAAAATTTCCCTGAGATTTCCCCTGATTCTAGATCGCCAGATTGGATCTAGAAACCTTCATGGAAGAGTACCTAACAACTTCCCTAAGTTTCATGACGAATGGATTAATGGTGTAGTAATGCATAAAGAACATACATTAATTTTTATGTATACAGATTTTTAAAAAAATATGTATCATGATCTGGAGTTAAAACTTTATTTTTCAGTTATGGATAGACTGTTACGACTTGGAGGAGGAATGCCTGGTTTGAGCCAAGCTCCACCGTCATCTGATGCACCGGTAGTTGATACAGCTGAGCAAGTCTATATTTCGTCCTTAGCTCTTTTAAAAATGCTGAAACATGGACGTGCAGGAGTACCAATGGAAGTTATGGGCTTGATGTTGGGAGAATTCGTAGATGATTACACTGTGAGAGTGATAGATGTATTTGCTATGCCTCAGACTGGCACTGTAAGTTGATTTGTAACCTTTAAATCATGCATTATAAATTTTAATGTAAACTTTACTTTTCATTACAATTTAAATGTACTTATTTATACCCTCAAATAGAAAAGTGTTGGTGTAGAACACCAATCATTGGAAATATTAGTAATTGGAATCTATTTTGTAGTATTTAAGATTTGAGTTATCTTTCTGGGAAACAGAAGTCATTATGCGGCATTAGAAACCAATAAGGAATTGTTTGCGGGCAGGTCACATTCCTAGCTCAGTATTGTTTTGTCGGCAGCATATATTTATTGTTTACCAAGTGTGTTCTCTCAGTCTGTATTGGTTGTTTGGTTCTACAAATTAAAGTACATAGAAAAAAACATTGTTTTTTCCTGTTCCTACACACAGTCTGTTGTATATATCACAATTGTCTGTGGATTTACTGTATAGTGAGTTTTATTTTTAAATGTATTTTTTATTTCAAAATTTCTATCCTCTCAACTTCATCAAAAATTAAACACAGCACGAAAACTAAAATATCAGTTATAAAATTTAAGAATGCAGAATGTAGATGTACTCATCAATACTTAATTTTGTGGTTGTAAAATACAAAAAAATAAATAAACAAATAAACTATATAAATGACCAAGGATAAGCTCTTGGAAAATACCATGCATTTTGGTTTGGATATTATTCTTGTCTAATTTGCAGTCCTGTTTGATAGATTTTTTGCAGACCTTGAATAGCATATAAATGCACATAGTATAATTTCAGTGTTTTCTTTTAGTTTATAATAATACATTATAACCTTATAAGTATGCAGTATTATCAAATCAAATGATATAATCCATACTGTTTTAGGGAGTAAGTGTTGAAGCTGTTGATCCAGTGTTTCAAGCGAAGATGTTAGACATGTTGAAACAGACAGGAAGGCCAGAAATGGTTGTAGGGTGGTACCATTCCCATCCAGGCTTTGGGTGTTGGTTATCTGGTGTTGATATCAACACCCAACAGAGTTTTGAAGCTTTGTCAGAGCGAGCTGTGGCTGTTGTGGTGGATCCTATTCAGAGTGTAAAAGGTTAGTATTGTGAATGTATTTACAAAATTATTTATTATTTTGGTATAGTTTAAGTAAAAAATTTAAGAAAGATATATAATCAAGAATATGTTAATGAAAGGAGGTAAGTTAAATATTGAAATCTTGTTGCTGTTCATGGTGAACTGGTTGTTAATTCTTATTACACTCTTGTTATTACTTGCGACCAGACTTTTTGTTAACTAAAAGTTGTTAAATTGTTAACTTACACTTGAAGGAAACATTTTTGTCTTACGACTTCTTCAACATCGTATATTTGCCGGTAGGAATGCTGCAGCTGTGCTTCCTCAGTACCATTATTTTGAAAGTTAGAAGTGATGTGATCGAAGAGTATGTGTGATCTGTGCCGTGTTTGTTCATTTAAGATGTCATTTTTATGTGTGTTGCTATGTCTATATATTTCATACTGTTCTAGGTGTTTAATGTACGGCCTTTGTTGCATGTGTGGAGGATGCTCATGTTATTTTCCATTCTTTTGCATGAGTGTTTAGTGTCGAGTTGTTGCAACAACTGCAATAAGTTCTATATTGGACAAACAGGCAGATCTTTCATTGAAAGATATAAAGAACACAAAAGCGCACTGCACACTACTATTTAATCCACCTTCGCAAATCACCTCATGGACACTAAACACTCATGCAAAAGTATGTAAAATAACATGAGCATCCTCCACACATGTAACAAAGGCCATAAATTAAACACACTCAAACAGTATGAAATATACAGACATAGCAACATACATAAAAATGACATCTTAAATGAATAAACGCTGCACAGATCACACATACTCTTCGATCACATCACTTCTAACTTTCAAAATAATGGTACCGAGGAAGCACAACTGCAGCATTCCTAACAGCAAAAATTCAAGGCTGAAGAAGTCATAAGACGAAAACGTTTCCTCCAAGTGTAAGTTAACAATTTAACAACTTTTAATTAACAAAAAGTCTTGTTGCAAGTAATAACAAAAGTGTAATAGGAGTTAAGTTGGTAATTGTAGCTGATGAAAAAAAGCAAGAATGATGTTACTACAAACTGTTTACAGTAACATTATTTTTATTTTCAAATTTATTGGGAACCTAATTTACATTTGAAATGTGGTAATTTATGTTTTTAATATTTCACTAAAGTTTGAGTAAAATATTAAAGATTTTTTAAAATAAAACTGAGATAACTTTGACACAACAAAATTTCTTAAGCCAGACAACCAGAGTCAGTATAAAATTAAAAACTGTTTATTACAGGCACGTATTAATACACTTTTTGTACCTTTCAATCTTGTAATTTTTCATTGTTAGAGGACATCAGTTAAAAAAATTGTAACTGTTTTATTTCAAATTATATCAACATATTAAGTAGTTTTGTTCTTACCATTTTTATGCCGATCCTAAGATTTTGTATAGGGTTTATAAAGACTTTATAGGAATTTTTACCACAGTAGCTTCTTGAAGACATGCTAGCGGTTTGCTCCTGAATTGGTCACCAGTGCTAGTATTTAAGTTTTTGCCGAAACTAAACTTTTGAAGAAGAAATCTGGTATTTGAATATTAAAAGTTTCATTCAAAGCAACAGTTTCAGTTTAGAGAAAATTTTGGGCTTTTTACTGTATGATAGGTATAAATGTTTTCACCTTATGATGTGTAAATTTTCAACTAGTAACTTTTCAACTTATAGGTACATTTTTGTCTTAATTCAAATTAAATTGGCAAATTAAGTTTTAAAATTAACTGATATTACAAAAACAGTTTTTATAATATAAAAATATTATTTTCGAATTCTAAAAACCATTACATCTCTACTTGTAAAATTTGTTCAATTTCTTATGGTGGTTTATCATATCACATTTATCAGCTTTTTGTTATTATTCAATACTAACAGTTATTTATTTACTGATAAATTAATTACATAAATGTAGTTTTACCTAAAATGACAGTATCTCTTCACTCCTTTAAAATAATATCTAATGAAAATTAAACTATCTTAACTCCTAAAACATATTACTCAAACTTAAGTTTAAAAAAAAATTTTAATATATGTTCTGATGTACATTTTGACTGCAAAGCAATGATCTTCAAATAAAGTCACTACAGTTCAGACTAACTACATTTTGTCTTTTATGTTCAATATATAAATATATATATATATGAAGTTAATATATTACTATTGTAAGTAATTTTAAAATTACTTACAATAGTAATATATTAACTTCATAAAGTCAGTGCAATGGAAAAACAATGGATAACATAAAATATCAAGAATATATATATATATATATATATATATATATATATATATATATATATATATATCTTATATATTTAACATAACTTATCACATTTTTTATATGTGCCTATTTATTTCCAAGAGATTTCAGTTTTGGACTATTGCCACTAGGTAAGTTTGTCAGTCTCCTATCTAGTCAAAAAATTCCTTAATGAGATTTAAGCTGTACTAGAACTAACCTAATATTTATATATACACACACACACACACACACACACACACACACACACACACACACACACACACACATATATATATATATTGTTATGCCCTCACCACGCCTCCTACACTGTTTGAGCAATTACGTAGCGCTAAGATCCACTTCTATCAGCCGACCATTACCACCTCATCAAGGTCAAGTTCCCCAACTTGACATGCTAAGGGCGTTAACCTTTCAATATTTGAATTTACAGTTTGTTTTAATTATTGTTAAAATATTTTACAAAAAGTAATAAGACTACTACTATCTGTTAACGAATATAATAGAGAACTCGGGTTAGCTCTTTGCCAGAATTTAATAACTTATTTTTATCATTAAATTCAAAATTACACCACAGTTGCTCCAAGTTATTACCAGGTTTTTCCCCTGATTGTTATAGATGAAAAATAGATAATTTATCTTTGTGTTCTATATTACACCATTAAAAAAAGGGGCTATTGGGAAATAACAAATAAGCAATCGCAAACATAATCAATGGCATGAAATGAAGTTTGAGTATAATGTAGATAGGAATTAGAAATCATACCTCTAAAAATGAGAAAATAAAAATTTTAAAAAATAATAAGAAATAGAACCAACTTTAAAAAAACCTAAATATATAATTTTTACTAACTAAAAAGTAAACAATAATTTTCCAATATCAAAACATTATTTATCACAAGGTTATTACCTACAAAATTTTGAAGTCAGAGCCACAGTCATGCCTTCTATTTGCTAATCCATCAAATTCCAAAGATTTCCTTGAAGGCATGATTGTGTCGCTAACTTCAAAATTATGTGATAAATTAGTTTATGATAAATTATGTGTTTGTTATAGGAAAATTATTTTTTACTTTTTAGTAAGTAAAATTTATATATTCTGGTTTTGTTTTGTAATGTTATATATTTTTAAATATTTCTCTTTATAAGCTATAAGATACTGTTTATTTTCTCTAGGCAAGGTTGTCATTGATGCTTTCCGACTCATCAATCCTAATATGATGGTATTAGGCCAAGAACCCAGACAAACTACATCAAACCTTGGCCATCTTCAGAAACCCTCAGTACAGGTACTAGAGTTCTCAAGTGTCGCATTCGACAGATTGTATTAGTAGTTTTTGTAATAATAGAAGTTATATTGTTTATTTTACTTGTAAACAACAGTTTATTAACTAATTATTAACACTTTATTTTTATTTTAGTATGTCGCTGTGTGTTGATCTTATTCACCACGGCATTTAATAATTTATATGTTAAATATAAGACTCATACATTATTTTCAATACTAATAACAGTTCATATACAAGTCTTGTTTGAGCCTAATCTCTGGACAGGGCTAAAGTGCTACTTTAATATCCAAATATACATTGCCCATTGATCTGTGCTACCTCTGCTCTGTATACCATGGATTTTTAGAATGTTCTTTGTGGTGAAAAAATCCCATGAGTCATATGGTTTAGTAATGAGATTTCTATTAGTAAAAAAAACACAAATTGATATTCATTAAAAACATTTTACTGAAAAAGAATAATGAAAAGAGGATTAAGGCAGTGGTGCACTAGGATTAAAAGCAACAGCAAAAATGTTCACAGTGAAGACTGTACTATTTGTCCTTGCCTTATTCCAATGAACTGAACTGAAATCTATGGCATTTGGTTTTTTATATACAGAGTTTTTCATTTCTTTGTATTTATGTTTCATTTTCCTTAAATTTCACAAAGGTTGTTATTTGCATGAAATTGTAACAGTCATAATTTTATAAGAGATAAAATTGGTATCTCAATTTTTGTGTCAGCTTGCTGCTAAAAATCTTGATAAAAAAACACAAACCGTCTTTGACGAAGAGAGTAGCTCTTATCTTGGCCCTATTGAGCAGTTACTTCTTTCCAATAATGTCTGATTTGGAATAGAACTTTGATTGTAACACAGAACTACTTTATGCTGGAAACCGCTAGTTATAATCTTAGGCAGCAGATTTTGCACAGTTTTTGCAATATTATAATTCTACAAGGAATTGAAAACATTTTTGCATTGTTATGATATTTGAATTGTGACTCTAGAATAATACAAGGATCTGCTTTTCAAATGCATATAATAATTTTTTTGTTTCACTTGGAACTAAATGCTTTGTAACTATATTGTAGCCTAGTGCTATATTTTAATGTAGTATAATATAATGTTTTGTTTTAAAACAAATTTTGAATGCATAAAGTTGTGTGTGTGTATGTATGTATTTTGAAAGTGATGAGGTTATTTTTGCCTGTTTAAAATTATTTCATTGTTCCTGATATCATAAGTTATAACTTTGTATCGCAGTATAAAATTTATATAAATTCCTATTTTTCTTACAGTAATAAAATGAATCTGTTAAGACTTTTGTGTATAGTAGTAGTGGTAGGAAACATAAATATTTGCTTTTAGGCGTGTTCTGGTATTATTGGAAGGTTCAATATTTCTATTTTCAAGCATTGCCTATGAGTTTACACACACATGGGCACACATACATGCACTCACTCATTGGATAGTTATTAAGAAACCATGAAATTTATACTCTACTTTGACAATTGAAATTTGCACTTTGATATAAATTTGCTAATATAATAAAAGTGTTAACATATTATATACAAGCTATATTTAATCTAGAATATCGTACTTTGATTTTATTGTCTTTTTTTATAACAACTATACGTTTTAAGTTCCAGACCATGTAAATACCAATTGCTTATTACTAGTTTAGACAAATTAATGCAATTTTTCTTGATTTATTTATGTTGTTTTTTAGCCATTTTAAAACACATGGATAAATACATGTTTCAGGCATTAATACATGGTCTTAACCGTCATTACTACTCTATCAGTATAAATTACCGAAAGAATGAATTAGAGCAAAAGATGTTGCTAAACTTACACAAAAAGTCTTGGATGGATGGACTGACATTAGCTGACTATACTGAACACTGTAAACTGAACGAGTCAACTGTTCATGACATGCTGGATCTTGCAAAGAATTATAATAAGGTGAGGTTTGTACAGTAGTAGAAAGTTCTTACAGTAACAGAAGAATGAGCTAGATACATGTTCAGACAGAATGTGGATGTTTTTTTTAGTACACCAGAAAAATAAAATATAACACAATAAATAAAAACAAAAAAATATAATTTATATAAACTTATAAAATTTATCAAATTCCGAAGAAATCACAGCTTCTTCAATATATCTTCATAAGAAATTATAAATTTATGAGGAATTATCATAATATTTATCTTTGATCTAATCATGTTTATTGATGACATGTTACATGATGATAATGTTACAATATGCTTGATTTCCATTAACAGCATTATTCATAATACAATGTATTCCTTCGTTAGTTTAAAAATCCTTTTTTTCATTTACTAGCTATAAAAACCTTTATAATTACAGATTTATTTTGTTTCTAAATACCAAATTTTCTGTCTACAAAAGTTAGATTTGCTTGTGCAAGGCAAATCTGTATGAGAGTTCATTACAGTGTTATTTGTATGGTGATGATACGTAAATTGACTTTCCAGATAAGTAAATACATGTTTTTTGTTGCTCTAAATCTACTTGATATACTGAATATGTTCATTATTTTATAGTACATCTATATTATTATATAAAAATCTAATGGCATCTGTCTGTGTATGTGTGTTACTCAATCACCTAAAAACTACGGATCCATTGAGCTATTATTTTACATGGACATGTTTAGAGTC
This sequence comes from Prosapia bicincta, assembly GCA_036971475.1. Lineage (NCBI taxonomy): Eukaryota > Metazoa > Arthropoda > Insecta > Hemiptera > Cercopidae > Prosapia > Prosapia bicincta. The sequence continues at coordinate 20,445,101 of JBAIZL010000006.1, read as the reverse complement.
CCTGGTTAACACATTGCCCTATTTTTATGTAGAAAAGTTCAATCAGGGCTCCGCCCCACTGGCCTTGAAAACTCCCTAAACCCTCAATTATCTATACTCCATTATATATTTGGCTTAATCAGCTGATAATAAATGTGATAGTAATTACCCGTAAAGTCATTTTAAACACTATTAAACAGGTGATAATAAATGTTTGTTGCTATTCATCTTTTGAGGTTAGTTATACTTTATAAATATCATTTTACAAGCAAAGCTTTTCCTTCTCTTGGTTTTTCAAGACAATAATCGTTAAGTTTATAGTTTGATGTATTTATTGAGACTTAATTTCAGTAAATTAAATTCAATCCAAATACAAATTAAATCAATACAAATATATGCCAACACTGTACAAAGGACGGGTACTCTGTTAGTTTTAAATATGTTCAGTAAGACAAACATCTAATATAAAATTTTTAAAAAAATAGGCTGTACTTCAAGACCCACTTTTGTATGATTAGAATCGTTCACATCAATAGTAGAGTTAGGTGGTAGCTGTTAGCTGCCAAGCCCAATTTCGTAACTTGAAAATGAAAACTTGTCGAAAAAAGTTTACATGTCTTTATGCCTACATATGGGATTATATTTTGTGTCTTTAGGAGACGCACCTATGTAATCCACATTTTAAACAAAACTTTTTTACTGTTATGTTTGTTTGATAAATGAGGTTTGGTTCAAAGCAAGGGAGAAAATATTGTATTTTTTAAAATGTCATTCAAATTCTTGAGACTAATATTTTTAAAAAATTTTACATAATTTTGTAAGCCAAACATTTTTTCCCGTAAAACGTACATAGGATTTATCTAAAAAATTTGTGGGGCTCGGCTACAGAAGTAAATACGTCTTATAAAGAACGTAGTTAATAGAATGCCTTTATTAAATGTTAATAATATACTGAGTAAAAATTGTATTTAATGAGTAAATGAAATCACTTTTTAAAAAACGTCAGACATTTCTAAGATTGTTTGAGTTTTAAAAAATTGGAATACAAATATATAATTCATTATCATTACATTTAATAAATTATAATAAGATTTATCGAAATACAAATATAATAAGATACCTAATAACTTACTAAAAATATTTAACAATAATATTTTTACTTAATAATGTATGTACAATAAATAAATAAAATAACATAATCTAGAATCTTGAATTTTGTAGTCCATTACGTTCACTAAAACTTATTTATCACTTTTACATTAGTTTATGACTATCCGAACTTTAAATTTAGTAAGTTTATAAAAACTTACGAAGACAGAACGTTATCAGTCTTCATCAGTGTCTTCTGCTTGGAGTTGTTAGATTAATTGGTGATGATTGTAAAGGCAGGTTTTTGATAGTATCAAAGAGTATGTGTGATTTGTATTGTGTGTTTTTGTTTAATATGTTTGTACTTTGTGTTTTTTTATAAATTTGTTTTTTATAAGTTTTTATAAATTTACTAAATTTAAAGTTCGGGTAGTGATAAACAATGTAATAGTGATTAATAATCTAGATGTTAAAACAGCTGCTTTACAACTTAATCTATGATAAAAAATTATCTGTTTTACAAAACTATATTTAATTTCACCTAAAATATAAAAATCGTCTCATGAGTATGATGGCAAACTAAAGATTTTTTTTCTGTGCAAAACCTATACAGTCAAGTCTGAGGTAAGAAATAGTTATTTCAAATGACTTTTTTTTCAAAACCTCAATTTTTTAATTGGTTTAATTTCATACCCATATCTGAAATTCCAGTTTTATTTGCTGAAACTATATAGATTTTTATTCATTTTCTACCCAATATTCTATACAACCAAGTCAAATTTATTTATTCTGATGGTAAAATTTTAATTATGCTTATGTTTACAGGCCCTTGAAGAGGAAGAGAAAATGACACCAGAGCAACTAGCAATTAAAAACGTTGGCAAGCAAGACCCCAAGCGACATCTGGAAGAGAAGGTTGATGTATTGATGGCTGCAAATATTGTTCAGTGCCTTGGTGCAGTGTTGGATACTGTTGTCTTTAAATGACTCAAAACTCTCAATATATTTATATGCTGCCTATGTCTTGAAACTATAATATTATTTGTAAAATAAATTTTTTGAAGAAATCTCTGAAATACTTTTTATTTTGTTTTTAAATCACCCAGGTCTAGCCGATTTGCCTTTTTGGTGCCATCCATAGTCACTCTTTCCATGCTGTTTTCCCCTCTACTGCAGCAATCTCCTTTAAAAGTAAATGTTTTGTTCAGGGTACATTTAAAAAACAAATATGTTTCGTCAACGTTAAAAATGTTTTTTGCTGGGGTTTCTTTAATAATTTGTAAAGCAGCTTTCCATATACTTGCAGCTTTCTTATTTACACTTGCATTTCACCGCAGACTGACTTAAAGGTCATATTTCTTTCCTTGAAACCATCTGAACAACCTGTACTGGCTTTGAAAATACTTTTTCCAAACTTAAAGTAAACTCTTCTCCCTTTGTTCCAACAAGGAGGTCATATAATGGAATGTTTTTGTCCCTAGCTTGTTTAACCATTCATCCACTTCAAGGTTATCTGGTTCTCTGGCTCGTTTGTGGGCCTTTCTATTTCCACTCAAAACACTGTTTAATATTTTCTCCTTATTTTTCAAAAATGTAGACACAGTGGTACTTTTTAGCAATGTCACATTTATTTTTAAGAATATTTCCCACCTTTTAAGAATAATAGCGACCATTTCACTAAACCTTGATGTCTTGTAAGGATCATATGGTTCAAGCAGAGATATTGCGACCACTCAACACAATCACTTTCAAAACACAGAGGCACACTTTTGTAACAACAAATTGGTGATTGAGCAGAGCTTCGATTGATAAGTGATTCTCCTGTCACCACCTATGTGCCAAACACCATGTCTACAATCTGAATGCAGAGAATTCTTAGAAGTGCGCCTGAGTTCGAGCCCATATCGATAATTATTTTATATTGATAGCATTCATAAAACGTTCGTAGTTCAAGTGATCAACCCAAAAGTTTGAATTATCAGCTATTTCGAATTATCCACATGCTACTATAATAATAATGCTAAGATAGAAAAAAACTGCATCTCTATATAATATATGAATTGATATAAATAGTATAATAAAGTATAAATAAGTAATGAAATCTTGTTGCTGTTTATGAGGAGCTGGTTGTTAATGACTTATTACACTTTGATATTACTTGCGACCAGACTTTTTGTTAACTTTTAAGGTTGTTAACTTACAATTGGAGGAAACATTTTCGTCTTGCGACTTCTTCAGCCTCGTATTTTTGCCTTTAGGATTGCTGCAGTTGTAATTCTTTGGTACCAATTTTTGAAAGTTAGAAGTGATGTGATCGAAGAGTATGTATGATCTGTGTCTAGTTTGTTCATTTAGGATGTCATTTTTATATAAGTCTGGTCGCAAGTAATATCATAGTGTAATAAGTATAATTAAGTATACATAAAGTACAATAAAGGTGAGTCTCTTTTTAGTTTTTGGAAGATAAAGATCATTGTGTGATTGAAGTATAATAAAGTATATAATATTTAGTTTTTCAAATAGAAAATATTTTTGTAGCCAAATACAACTAAATTGATATGAAGTATTTATTCATTTGACCTGCTGATTGCTGCGGTGTGTATCTAGAGATATGTAATGGATAAAGCTGTGCATAGTCAGACGCAAAAAACAAGATCAGTACTGAAAAGCACACTTTCAAAATCTGTAGGAGGCAAACAATGACACAGGACATATTTTAAAACAAAAGAAAAAATCCAAGCAACAGGTATTTACAAACTAAACTGTATAGACTAATAAATTGTATAATAGGCAGGCATTTCCATCAATAGGCCACAAATTTTGTCAAAACAATATCCAATTAACCCCTTTACTCTACAATTGTAAGAGCCACCTACAGTAACGATGTCACTATTATGTTTTTATATTAATTTTAAAGCATTGTTAAAATATACATATTGCGATCTACTTATTTTTCTTGGTGAACTGCCCTGCCACCTCTCACTGATTTTTAAAAGCAGATTTTTATACTTCTATTCATATTAGATAGATATCATAAGTGTGTTATGTGAGTAGCACTACTAGGCACGTCCAAAAAGCTCCTGCCAAACCCTAACCCTAGTGTTCTGCCTTCATAGGAATAACTGCTGGCAGTTTCACTACTTGACGGTTACCAGAAAAATGTTTCTTGATCATTGTTGTGCCTTAATAAATAATAATTAACTTCTTTATTTTAGGACAAGACTTACAAAACATCTTTAGTCCGTATTATACGGAGGCCACTATTTTTAGAGGTATTTTGCAAGAGACTAAATATTTATACACGACGGATTTTATTTGACTAACTGTGAAAATTACTTATCTTTATGATGATTTTGTTTTTTGCTTCCAAAAATAAGCGTTGTTAGCGAGAATTAAGTTGAATGCATTACTACCAGTCACGGTCACTCCCAATCGCCACATATATATTCGGCGGTACCTCGATGCCTCTTGTTCAAATTCATATTGAACTTTCTGTATGTTTGCTATGGAATACTTTCTTTTGAAAATATTGAATTTTTGCATTTGAAAATATGACTTTGACTTCTTTGCCCAGGCATCTAGCTTCAAGAGTAGCCGATAGCCCGATTTCCACGGTATATTGTCCTTGCCAGCCCCCAATGCTTCTTGTTTATGAGAGTATCTTTCCATGTTTCCACTTTGACTCTCAGAAAGTCCCTCACTGGTATGGGGTATTTGCAGTCAAACAAAATGTGCTTTATTCATCTTCACCCTCACAAAGTGCACAGATTGGAGAATTCGAAAGACCAAATCCAAATAAATGGTCTCGAGACCTCTGTCACTGGTTGGCATTTGAAAATATAAATTATATAAAATCATTTCATAGTGTGCACTTGCTCTAATAGACAACATTGATTTTTAAATCAGTCTGTCTACTTGCAATATTTGCTTTTAATATAAAAATTATGCAAATCCATTCTTAATGGAGGGAAACCTACATTATAAATCAAAGGTTCGCTCAAAATTTTAAGTATCTCATATGAGTAGGATTGTAAGTTGATAAATCAGCCAGATCACCTTACTTTATAGATTTATATGTTGTAATACCTTTGTTTAATTGTAAATTGTTCAGTTTCAAGTAATAGAACAACTCTTTGGGTATTGTAAAATAAAAGCCATTGACTTGCGAGTGAGGTACAACTATTCATTTACACAGGCAACGTTTCAATAACGGCTACGTTATCGTTCTCAGGCCTACAATACATAAGTACACAATTAAAAATAGTAACACAGTTCACAAATAGTTCACAAAGAATTTTTTTTAACATTACTGACCATTACAAACTATTACATATTTAATTATATAAAAAACATGAAACAACCCTAACCAATGCTACACCCTGAAGACCTAACCACTTATTGTAAGCTTGAAGATGATAATGTACCCATTATTGAAACGTTGCCTGTGTAAATAAATAGTTATACCTGACTCGTAAATCAATCGGTTTTATTTAACAATAATCTCTGAGAGTGCAAACATGATTAATAACTGTTTGTTTTTTTATTTTATTTCTGTATATAAGCACCAAATACAGATTAGCATTTACCAGTCAGCCACTGTTTGAGGAAATTGTAAGGTCATGTTTGGCAAAAAAAAAGTAATAAAAACACTGATTATATCCTGGTCTAATTGGTACATTATTGAATCTGAGAAGAGTTCAGGCAACTAATGTCCTTCCTCCCTTGACTTCTTTCACTCATCCTAGCATCAAGTCAGCTTTATCTACTGCATGAAGGAGGAATGGTTCAGTTAAATAAGTCGTTTTCTTTTATGAAGAAATTATGATGACCACCTAGACCAAAGAATTCAAAGACCTCTTATGACTTCTGCATTTAACTATAAGGAGCCTTTAACTAAGCAGTTGGTTGCTTGCCTGTTTAATGCAGTATATCAATAAATTTCTCAATGCCTCTTTTTATATTTTAAAATAAAGTGAGTAAAGGAAAATAAAATAAATAAATTTCAATTTTAAAGTTCAAAACACTTGAATTTTCATCATTATTTCAACAATTTTAAAACGATTTTCTTATTTCTTACCATAATTTGTTTTTATTATGAATACAAAATTTATGTTATCTGGGAATAAATATATTTATAAAGATGTATATTTAATAAATAGAGTTAATTATTTATAATATTTAATGCCACACAGTTTGTTATGTAGTAGATATGAAGTGTTTTTTTATTTCTTTTTAATTAATAAAAGTTGTTTATACTTGAATTTGAAAAAAAGATATGAATTTACTTCGAGATTCGAAACGTTGCATCTGAAGCTCGTAGCACAATATAAATCATACCAAGCAATTCCTCTGACTTTAGGTCTTTACTAGAATTTAAATTGTCTCAAATTTGAGACTCAATATGGAAACAAGTATAAAATTAATCACTTTTACATTAGTTTATGACTATCCGAACTTTAATTTTGTAAAAACTACTGAGACAGAACGTATTCGATCGCTCGATGGAGTGAAGGTTGTCACAGAGTGATCGAAAACTTTCTTTCAGTAAGATTTTTCAAAATTAAAGTTCGGATAGTCATAAAGTAATCTAATGTGATTAATTAAGTTTCACCGAACATAATGAACTACAAAATTTAAAAGTATAAAATACTCTAACCATTAATAGTAACGCTTGAATTTTGTAAGTTTGGCTTGCAAAGTTCAGAAGTCATAAACTAATGTAAAAGTGATTAAACATAATAGTAATTGATGTGAAAGATAAAACATGTTGCAATGAAACCCCTTCTGCCAGCAAAAGTATAGCTAAAAACTAATTAGATACATTCATTATATTTAAATATAATTAAATAATATGTAACTAAGTGAATATTTAAGAGCTTACTTGCTGACACGTTTTGAACAATCATTTGTTTTACTAAGCGTGTTTGAAACACGTCAGCAAGTATTCACCTAGTTAGGCATTAATTAATTATAGTTTAATCAATGAATTCAAGATGATTACAACAAACAACTTTATTTAAATATGTTATAAAAAGTGTACCAATTTTTTATTTGTTTCTACAAACGCCATAATAAATTTTGAAGTTTACCGGAAAGGATCTAATAACGACTTCCAAGTGTTATATTAATGTTTGCTTCTAAAGAAAAATAATACATCCTATGAAATTAGTTACTATATCTAATAACTTTAAAAAGATGATAAAAACTGACGTTTGCACGAGAAATTCAAAAGTGGCGCGAATTGAACAGATAAAAAGGGGAAAAAGGTGGATACGTTTAATTCATCTCTTCATAATGATGTATAAAATACATCTGTAATACCCATTTTCAGATTTACTAAATCGTGATTTTTTTTCACAGTTTCTGTAAAAATAGTTGATGTCACAGAAAAATATCGTTTCTACATCTTGTAGATGATGGTCGCATTGTAATTAGTATTATGGTTTAAAAAAAATTAATTAAGCAATTGTAGGGAAATTTCAGATAACATTTACAATATTGGTAATATTTTTCTTGGCAACACTGATGGATCATATGATCGAACTGCCTGTTCCTATCTGTAAAGGGAGTGTTTTGGAAAGACTTCAAGTTTCTAAATAAGGATTTAAATTTAATAAGTAAGAAAATCATTATTAAAAATGAGTGTTAAAGCTGTATCGATGAAGGAAATATTGCCAGCTCTTCCAGATGAAAAGATTGGTAAGTGTTTTAAAGTTGAAAAATTAAAAAAAAAAATCATTTCACTTTGAATAGTTGAATTTTGAATACTAGTTGAATGCTCTATAATGTATATTTTATTAATGTACATATTTTTAATCGCTATTATTAAACACTCAGTTACTCACTCAAGAAATATCTCTAAATTTGTTTAAAGGTTACATTAATGACAAAAATTCTTAACCTTAATTATACTGTACATTACAATCTTAAATAAAATTATATTTTTTTCTGTCATTTTCAAAAGTATTAATGATTTAAGTAGATACTAGAAGTACTGACAGTTTCTTACCATAGCCACTTATATGACAGCTTACCATAGCAAGGTTTATTACTATGGTAAGTTGTCATAGTTTCTTATGACAGCTCACAGTTAGGATCATAAGTTTACATACATGAATAAATGTAATATTTTGATAGGACTAAAAGGCAACAGGAAATGAGTATGTAAATTTGGTATTTATTTACGTGCCCACGTGTACGGTTTTAGCAAAAGAAATTATACCGGCCAACACAGAAAGTCATCAGAGATACAAAACAAAAATTATTACAACTCTGGCTCACGCCTCAAAAATTAATAATTTTGGAGAATTGTAATTTTCCCCTATGTGGTGCTAATAGTGCTGGTAAAAATGCACATTGCTCACACTCATTACAATGCTTATAAAACAAATGAAAAATATGTTTTGAAGCTATATTGGTAGTTATTGCCAAGGAAGGTTAATTTTATATACCTGTGAAGTATCCAGTCTGGATAGATTTGGTTATAATTTTATACGTTTAACCTAATGTACCATGTAAGGCTAGAATAGAGATCACGTGACGTCATCTTGCAAAAAGTATTATTCCCCAGAAGTGGACTTCTAATTAGTTAAATTAATGTATAAAATTACAACCAAATCTATCCTGACTGGACACTATACAGGTATATATTTATCCAACTTTAATTTGATAAAATGGTATTTATTTCCCTGAGGAAGAGTTTTTGTTATTTTTTTCGAATTCCTGATGAGTTTCTGGTTTGGCCGGTATAATGTTTTTTTGGTAAAATCATACACCTGGGCACGAGAAATAAAAACCGTACATTTTTTGCTGTAGTGAATGAATCTGTGCTTCCATTTCCTAAAAATATATTCATTGGTTTTATTTTTCATAACATAAAGCTAATCTTTCAAGATAAAACCGTGCAGTAATTATCTGTTATCCAGATGTCAACAATATTGCAAAAATAGAAAACAATAAAAATTGATGCTGATATTCTGAAAATTAATTGTTTTGAAAATTATTACCTTATCTACAACACATGCAAAAATTTATATAATCGAGGTTTTATTTTAGTTACAAACTATCCTTATAGTACAGATTTTGTTTTAAAAGAATGAAAATAAAATTTGCAAAGACAAATGAACTTAATCTCAAGTAATTCTGGAATACATACATTATTACTCCATCCTTATACATAATAATAAAGCAGGGTTGAATTTCATGCTTAAAGTATATACTTTGTGCATTACTAAACATTCTTTTTTAAAATCAAATCTATTCTGCTAAAATACTTTACAACTATATCGTTGTGTTATATAACAATAAAATGAAAAGTGAATTATGGTCTGAGTTGACAATGGGACACATCTCCCGAAACGGCCGTCCTCAACAAACATATAATGTCCTCAACAACCAGACGCCTTATCCATGGGAAGTCCTATCAGTAGGACTGATAGTATTTACTGGCACAGATACGTCGATGATATCATAACACTATAAGAGGCAACTCCCGTCAATGCCAAAAACTCCTCACCTACACTAATAAAATACACCCAAAACTCCACTTCACTTCAGAAATTGAAACCAACCGATCCCTAAACTTCCTCAACCTAACCATAACGAAAAACCACACACAAAAACACAGCTTCAACATTTACAGGAAACCCATAACAACAGACACACTCATCCACAACACCTCAAACCACCCTATCCAACACAAACATGCTGACTTCAGATCCATGCTCCATAGACTTAAAGAAGTCCCAATGACCAGGGAAAACATAAATAAAGAACTAAACACAATTAAATATTTAGCATACACAAATGGATACAACACAATAATAGACAAACTATGGTATAAAATACAAAAAAAACACTAAAATTAACACTACAGACAGGGAAAACAAATACATCACATTACCATTCATAAACAAAACAACAAACAAAATAGCCTGCAAATTTCAAAAAATAGGATACAAAATAGCATACAAAACCAATAACAAATTACAATACAAAATACAACAAAACACCAACAACAAAGATAAACTACAAGCACCAGGCGTATACAAACTGAACTGCGACGAATGTAACAAATTCTACATTAGACAAACAGGTCGCAGCTTTAAACAGAGTCGAGGATCACAAACAGAACACCAACTCAACATTTTACAATCACATAAAAGAAACAGGACACAAATACACAGATTTTCACCATAACCTAGAAATTTTACACATCAACAAATAAGGACCACATCTCAACACACTAGAAAATATGAAATTTACAGACACACAAAAACACAAAGTACGAACATATTAAACGAACAAATACAATACAAATCACACATACTCTTTGATAATATCGAAAACCTACCTTTAAAACCGTCACCGCTTGACCTAACATCTTCAAGCAGAAGACACTGATGAAGATCGCCACATAGCGATCGAAAACGTTCTGTCTCAGTAAGTTTTAACAAATTTACTAAATTCAAAGTTCGGATAGTCATAAACTATTGTTTAAGTGATTAATAAAAATATAAGTAAGTGCTACTATAACCAAGTTTGTAAAGATTTACAAATGTTTTAGTGACAATAAAATGTTATAGGTTAAATGTCATTTTAAAAAAATATTGGGTTGTCAGCCCCAAGTTTAATTATTTCCGTGTTTCTGAAGACTTTTTATATTATCTAGTATATATTTTTTTGCAATATTGATGTTGTTCAGATAACTAAAATTATTAACTTTGTTTGAATACTAGTACAAATTTATAATTTTTTTAATGCTACAGGCAAAAGGTTTCCTTTAAAACCTTAAAAAAACAGTTGAGTACAGTTAATAATAGACAATTGAGAAATTAATAGACGTAACATGGTTTAGTTTACAGTAATCATGTAGTTTACTGTTTGTGGACATAACATAAAAATCACACTTGAAACAGAACAACATAATACAATTAACTATAGTAGTAACTGTAGTAAACAAAATAATAAACACAAATTTAAATATACAGAAAACTGACCACTACAGACAGAATAATAAACAACAGATCTAACTACCCAAAGAGAAACATTCTGCTTTTTAATCCAAAATACACTGACTAATAGACATAACCCTGAAAAATGAAAACAACAAATAAAATCAATGCAAAAAAAATACACTGCCTAAAAAAATTGTACAAACAATAAACTCTGATAGACAACATATTATGCAAAAACTATAAAAGAAAACACAATAACATACAAAATCAAAAGTACATAACCTTGATATATCACAAAGAACAACTTCATCCTTCTGAAAATTCCAACACAACTAAAAACCTAACAACTACACTTACAAACACCTAAAAACACTCCAGGTAAAAGAAGCATTCCACTTAAAATCACACGTAATAATTACCAACAGTTCTATATAGGATAAACAGGAAGAAACTGCTCCATAAAGTGCAAGAAACAAATAATAGACATAACACACACACACACACAAACACACCAAAATCCTACAAATTCTACACTTGGTTGATATAAGCAATAATCTAAACACAGTAGAAAATTTCAAGATATACAAGCACTATAAAATGTAACCACAACACATCCTAAACAAGAAAACACACTAACAATTGAACACTGTATTCAAATACATAGTAAAAAACTACTCTCAGAACAATAACATATTACAGAACACCAAAACACATCTCTATAGAGAATATCTTAACAGTCACTGACAAAGTTGTGTTAATTGTATAACAACAGTTTCCGCAAAGTGATTTCAATATTTATGATAAATAATTGTTAAAAAAAACTGAAACGCCTAAGTAAATTGACAAAAATATCAGAGTCATAGATATTAAAAAAAAAAGTTTATGGCTGAAACACAATTGCAAAAAAAGTTACATTTAAAAAAAATTTAAAAAATCAACATGACACGTGAATATGATTTTTGTAAAAAGTCGAAAAAATTTATAAGTCTTTATTATAATTATTTAAAAAATTGTCAAGTTACGTACATCAATTAAAAAAAAAATCTTAATACACTGAAAACATAAAATTGTAATTTAATGACCTTATATTCTGGACCATATATTTCATTTTCTACTTGATAGTTTATATTTGAAACTGCTACAAGGAATGCTAATCTTTGTATAAAATAAGAAATTAGATAGTGTAAGTTTAATTGAAATTGATTATAACTACATGAGATACTATTAACAATATTTTATAAGATTATAAACTACCCAAATTAATGAGGTTACAAATACTTTAAACCAAAATTACCCTTAGTCCAAGATTAAGTTTACTTTTAATTCTACCATTAGTTTAATTGCTTTTAAATTCTACCAAAACTAATCTAGATCTGATGAAATTTGTTATAATTTTGAAGACAAACTCAAGATGTACAACACAAAACTGCAAGTTCCTTATTTTTTATTTTAAAAAATATATTCAAAAAATTATATGTTTAGTTGGTATATCTTAATTGTTAGTAATATTAGCTTTTAAAAGTACATATTGTACTTAATATCAATAGTAATTACATATTGAATGTACTCATGATGTTAAAAACCACTGGTATTGTAGATAATATTTTTATACTATCTTTCTTTAAATTAAATCTTAGTAATAATTTTCTCTAATTGAAAAGTAAATATAGGATCATTACATGTATGAAGCAACAGGATTATTTTTAAAGAGAAACACTGATCTATAACCATTATTACAAATAAAACATTATTCCTTTTCACCAAATTACAAACTGAATTTTATAAAGAGACACAACTTCCAACTACTACCTAAACCAAGCTAAAGATGAAGTTAAAAATATGAAACATCATTTATTTGGCTTCAATCCAATTTGAATAAATAGTTTTGTGGATGTGTTGCCAAGATTTGAGGCTAATTTTAGTTTTATTATTAACAAATATAAACAATAAAGCAAATAGGCTGTTCCATGAAAGTCTTGTTGACTGGTCAAGTTCTATGGTCAAGAGATAAGAAACTGCTGTTCTTAGAATATTCTAACATATTTGTACTTTGCCTAACAGTGTTAGGAATATTTTTTGATTTACCAGACTTTTAAAGCCTTCACCATTTTTCGCTGGAAGAAATCAAAACCAACCAGCCGTAAGTATTTTTAAAATAGCGTTTTTTTGAATCAGTTTTAATATATATAATTTAAAAAAACAAATATTGTATAAATATGTGTGAATTACATAATATATGTTTGGTTCATTACTTGAAATATATCATTTGGTGTTTTAAGATGTACAAATAAATGACAGTTCATTGTTTAACATTATAACTTTAAATTTAATTTAAAGTTATGTTTTGTTGTGCCTCATGGTTTGAAAAGAATACATTCTATATGAAAGTAATACAGATTAATATTTATGAAAATTTTACCTTTGTAAAAGGCCGAACAGGATTGAAGATAAATTTCATGAGCAGTTATTAGGCCTAGGTCATGCAAGTGATTATTTAAGAGCCATATAACTTTGGTATCAAAAGCTTCTGTCTGGTATAACTGTTAAGAAAGATGATTTTATAACACCTATAAGAGGTGTTAATTTTAATTAAATATAAGTGTTTAGTATGTATTATATATTTGTTATTTATTTTTATGTAAATATTCATTGTTATATGTGTGTTTTATTGATTTTGTTTTTTAATTTTTTTGTTTTAAAAACTAATTTTGTTTAGTGGTGATAACTGAATCAAGAAAACATCTTGATAAAACTGGGTTGTGGCAAGACTAGATAAGAAAACAAAATTATTTGTTTCCGTCTTCACTTGAGTTTCCGTCCTCTAAAAATACTTGAAGATTTATTAGAATGTTACATTTGCTAATAGTAGCTCTTAATTTTATATTATTGAGGATAGTCATTTTGAGAGATGTGTTAAATTGTTAACTCAGATCCTAACTCCTGATAGTTATGGTCTGAGTCGACAATGAGACACATCTCCTGAAACGGCCGTCCTCTATAATAACAAAAGTGCTACTACATTATAAGTGTTACATACTAATACATGTTCAAATGTTTTTAGAGAAGAAAACAAAATCCAGTTGCTAAATGAAAATATCAGTTTAGCACCATATTTACAAAAAGTAAAGATTATAAATTTTAATTTTTTAAAAAATTGTTAATGACACAAAGTTAATTTTTAAAAAAGTAACAGTAATATGAAAAAGTTACCCATATTTTTAATAGATTATTTGTTATTTGTTAAAAGTTTTTATTTGTTAATCCCAAGTATATGTATATAGATATATACATACATACATAAGACTTTTAAGTTGTTACAAATTTAATTAACAAAACAACATACCAGATTGGATCACTCATTCTGGGTTACTATTACGATGAGTCATTGATATGTATACAGAACCACAATAATACTTACATTTTTTTCAATAATGCATTTGTTTTAGATATGTTGGCTGCTACTAGTGTGCTGCAACAGCAGGCTACAGAAATAAGAGCACAAAGGGTCAATTGGCAGTCATACATGCAGTAAGTATTATGAAAAACACTTTGTTTTTGCAAATACTTTTTGAATGGAAAAAACTTTAGTGTAAACTTCTGCTGTTGGATCATACATTGTTGATGGGACAAAGATGTGATTTCACATCATGCTTAAGATTCTCAGGCATAAGATCTTAAAGTATAAACATTTTTATTTGCCTTAGCATACCTTGAAGAAGTGTCTTTTATTCATATGAGGGCATGAACATTTCTTGCACAGTTACTTTCAGATCCTCTATGAAACATCTATATCCTTTGTGTCACTTCTATGAAATTGTGACATGACTTTTTTTTAAAGGTCTAATCTGACTAACATTTATGTCAGTTTTGTTTATCTTGAATCCTCAGATTTCATGTCCTCTTGTCCGGGGATGGAATATGAGGAGTTTTGGATTTAGAGTGGTGGGTTTACCATGTCCTTCTTGGAAATTAATTGTTCGGGTCCAGTATCCATGAATGCCAATTTTTGTAGTGCAATACCAATTTACCTGCCTCAGCTTTCTTAGACAAAGTATTGCTTGTCTTGGTCTGATTAATTCTTTTGTCCTTATTAATAAGTCTCTATATGTAATGACCCCTTTAGAGAAATTCAAAGGTCTGTGGGGACCCAAAGGCACCTTGATCTCATCAAAGAAAGAGATAATTTTTACAAGTAAACAAGTTTTCCTCTCATTGCTTGTTGCAACAAATATTGTTCCATTAACCCTTAGCGCTCGGATTTTTTTAACATGCTTTGCTTCTCTACTTGTAATTAAATTGAGACAAATTCCTCACCTGCAAATTGCATTATTATTTATGGAAAACTTTGTTTTCTCTTACATAATTTTAGAAAACTAAGCTATTTTTATTCACTAATACTGTATGTACATGATTTTATTATCTTATTTGTAGTTTTGCAAAGTATGATTTCTTTGAAAACAGTCTTCCGGATGAAGTCCTGGTTTTCTTTTGCATGTTTTGCAGTGAAAAACTGTTTCCCTTCTACCTCCTTTTATCTTCCTGTTACTGCAAACTACACAATCCTTAGAACTACTTTTATCATTGGAAAAGAATATAATTTCCCATTCAGTCTTTCTTCTTTGTCAGTAGTTGATGGCCGACCCCTCTTACTATACGGGTTATTTCTGATATCACCAATGCGTTCCCTCACCACGTTTTGGCGAAACTATTTTTGTTTTACAGGATTTTCTCTCATTTCCTTTTTTTTTGTGTTATCATAGATAATAAAACTGTTTACTATAGCCAGAAAAACATTTTCCTCCACCATTTATTTGTTCTTCTTGTAAAACTGCACGGTTCATTATATTGAACAGCTAAATCTACACAACCCATAAACTGGTTATATTTACAAATACCTGTTGGTTTAGTTTTTGAAACTGAACTACATTCTAATAAATCAGTATCAAGTAAAAGATCAGGAATTTCAGAATCACTAATTACACGTGAAGCCACAGCAAACTACGAGAAAACAAATAACATGCTAAACTGTAACCTACTTGCAGCTTACAACGTAGTGGCAAACTAGATTTTGTGATGACTCACATATTCCTAGACATTTTCAACTTAGTTCACATTATTGTCAATAGATTGTAGCACCAAACGGTAAAAGATTGAATGTCGTGGGCTTCGCCGTAAACGAGTTATAGCCATTTGAAAATCGTGTCGGGTGACCCCCCGACATACGAGTAAACTGCAATATACGCTTGGCGGGGCTGCCCCGACAGTCGAGTGCTAAGGGTTAAGTTTCCTGATAGAAGAGCCGGGACTTCTGAACAGGCAGTATTGCTTTGGTAATTAAGAAAGACGCTTTTGACAAATCTTTTTTATTATTGTTATTTGGAAAATACTACTGTAAATATTCATCCATCTCTAGGCTAATCAGGCGAATTCTGACATTGCCCTCTTTGAATCAAGAAAGTTTGACATAAGATTTGTTTTCTATAAATGTGTGTAGAGCCAATCATCGTGTCAAGTCAGACAACAGGTATATCAATAGTTCACTTATAATAATTTCCAACCCTTGGAATTTTAGTGACCATAGTTTTCCTTCCTAGCTCGATTGGCTGGTCGTCATTCGAGAACCTGTAATACTGATCAAAAGCTCCGACACCTGTGAAATGTAGCTACTTCCTGATCAACCTCCAAAGCAGCTAGAAGACCAGCAATACTCAGTTTGCTCTTTGGGTCCACAATATTTCAAACTCTCTTAGCATCTATATTATAGGCCAGGGAATTTAATTTTGAAGTTATTTTTTTATGCCATCTAAGTATTTAAAAACTTTTTATGAATCATGTTTACACTCGAACAGTTTATTGTTAAATAAAAGCAGTTGACTTGTGAGTCAGGTAGAACTATTTATTTATACAGGCAATATTATGTATTGTAGGCCTGAAGAAGATAACATACCTATTGTTGAAAGGTTGCCTGTATAAATAAATAGTTGTATGTGATTCACAAGTCAACAGCTTTTATTTAACAAAACTTTTTATGGTTTAAAAACATATTTACCAATTTTTGTTAAAAAAAACTGAACTAATAAAGAATAATAATTCCAGGTCACTGATGATTACCCAAGAAGATTACAGCTTTATCACTGCATTTGACAACGCAGATGCTTCTACTCGTGAAGCACTTTTGAAAGAAAAACGAACCCAATGTGCAAAAACTTTCCTTAATTTGTTAGAACATGTCTCTAAAGATCAAACTATCCAGTATGTACTTGTCATGATTGATGATATGCTTCAGGTAAATTGGTTGAATAATTATTTTCAAACTTTTTAAACATTTGAATCTGTTTTATTGTAGTTAAACTGCCTTGGTTTTATTTAAAAAAATATTAATCAGTTAAAATAAAAGTTCGATACTTTTGTTTAAATGGCTACTTTTTCAGTTACCAAATTTTTGTGTGTATTTTATTTAACTTATTTTATATAATTGTTTTTAAAACTTTGGCAATAGAAACAAATATTACAGTTAAAAAAAAGATTTAGTAAAATGTTTACATTAATTAATAAATGTGTTAAATTATTGGTTAATAAGATTTATCAAATTTTTATAATCTGTAATTTGTTGTGTATAATGCCATATGCAGGTTCAATACACTGCATATTAGTTGGGAAAATGTTTTATTTTAAAGTAAACTTAATAATTTTTTAAAATAGATTTTACTAAGTTATTAACATAATAAAATCTCACTTATAAATGAAAACTTCCAACGAATTTGAGAGATGATGGAGTCATGAAGTAAATTGTGTATCTATTAGTTTAAAAGGAGTTTTTATGTCATTGGGGTATCAGGTCAGAAATCTACCCCTGGTGTACTTTACTGTTTCTTTCTATCTATTCTACAAAGATATATTCTTTGTCTACCATGATAATGTATTTATACCTAGCTTGGAAGTCTGTCCGTTAATAAGATTTATTTTTTGTGTACCCAAACAAAGCTGTAATATCAAAGTCTTAATTGCTTATAACATTTGTTCTTTGTCCAAAAAAAGCTATATTCTTCCAACAGAATTTAGGATTGTTACAAAAATTACAAACATTATAGTTTTTTTGAATGGTTTGACTTTTATAGACCTTGAAAATTACTTTACCATTAAACCATTTAGTACTTTTTATCAATATTAACAGAGTGTGATTATAAACACAAAAGAATTATTATTGGTTTGGTAGTCTGGTTATTAATCTACAGATGAAGCCCACTCCGATTTGTCATAAAAGTGGTATAAGTATGCTGTTCTAATTTTAAAGATTTGTAATAAAAATTTCCAGTTACAATTTTAATTTAGTTTTTGTTTTGAACCTTGGCAGAACATGCAAGTGAAATCTCTCGGCTAATTTGATTGTCTGTGAGCAAGGTTCTCTGGTCATAATTATAATGTATTTTTTGTTTGTTTTGATTGCTGGTTGTACAAGCGAGCAAAATTACACCAATATTATGATATCAGTAGATGGGCTTTCTAATTTTTGTTTTGTGTTCTACTGTATTTCACTTAAACTAAATGCCAGTTTTTTCAGCTTAATAGGTTAGTCCGGGTTAGAGTTTAGCCTGGAGGTGACAACTAAAGGGGGTGTATTGTATATACAGATATCTTAACCCTTAGCAAGCGGGACATATAAAGGGCAAGTAACAGATTACATGCTATTAGATAAAAAAACGTTTTTGCGAAATGTTCGAAGTTCTATTTAATTCTGAGTTCCAAAAGATGTATTTGACCAAAGAAAATTATAAACTAGTTATCTTTTATATTTTTTCACTAGGTAATTCAATATATCAATAAATCCATTTAAAATAAAATTAAAGTAACTAAAATTATTATTCACGAAATCATAAACAATAAATTATTCTTACAGTACAAACAAAGGTTACTCACGTAAACAGTAAACAACTATAGCAATCACAATACCAACACAAAATACGACAAATTACAACGCTGTGTCCTGCAGAGAATACCCGTTATACGCGCAGGCATAGACCACATAATGGCGGCTGGTGGCTGAAACAACAGAATGTGGATCGGTAGCACGTGGCCGAGAACAATAAACGTAACAGAGGAGTTTATTTACACCAAACAAACATTGTCACACATTGTAATGGACTTTAAACAAACAACTAGGACTTCCATAAACAAAATATTGTAAATATATGATTTCTCATAATACGCGCTAGCAGAGATTACAGCCTTACGAGAAATCACGTTATACGCGTGCAAAGGGTTAACAGATAAATACTTATATTTGGATTGACATCAGACTTGATAAAACATTTATTATTTCATGTTTAATTGATTGCCCTTTAAAGCCTTATCTTCTGTTTACTGACAGTGTATCAGTTTTGAAGTTATAAATTTGTTATATTTATTGTATTAATTTAATACAGTCAACTCCCGATTATCCGGGATCGCATCAACCGGGTTGCGGATCAACCGGGATCGTCAGCTCCACTTGAAGCAGTGGGGCGGGAGGAGTCAAATGTGAATGCGGCGGACGGATGCGAGCGCGGGCGGTCGTTGGGGCGTAGAGTAACCTTTACGGAATAATTTATAGACTGTCAACTCGCCCGCAGTCGTCACCCCGTGTCCTAAATCCTTCCTACCTGTTTCCCCGCGACGCGCACTCGCGGGCAGAGTTTCGGTCAGCATGTCTGAGTTTACGTTATATTTCTTGTTGTCCTTTTATAAATTCACGCGGTTTTATGAAGCGCGAATCCCTAATTATGCGTTGATCTCCAACGTCCAATCAGATCAGAGCACATCGAAACATCGAACGTGATGCATGGAGCGGGCGTTTTTCGGAGAATAAATCCGAACGCCGAATTCGCGGAATTACGCGATCGCTCGAGTCGAACGTAAACACTACCCTTCCTCAGTGGTCAGTCTATGCGTTGCTTCTGATCAAAATGAACTGTATAGTAGTGACGGGACAACAGGAGGTGATACTATTTATTTATTAGCTGTTTTTACAGTCATTGGGTAGAAGTAGGGCTGTGGATATTATGGTATTTGTTTTAACCGTGATTTCGCATTATCCGTGACGGCCCTGCCGGTAATTATCCCGGATAATCGGGAGTTGACTGTACTTTGTTTTTATGATAAGACTAGCTTAGTTACTAAAAAACTTCTTTTTGTTAAATTAATATACAGAGGAAAATGTTTTAAGGTAATATGTGTAATGAATAAATTATTTTACCAAAAACTATTTAAAAGTAAGAAATACCTATATTTACTTTCGAGGCAACATAACAAATACTTTCTTAGAATTTTTCTATTCCAACACTTTTTGTATCAGTCTCTTGTGGGCGATTTTTACACTTTTTGGAATGTCTGCTGGATTAAAGTAATATTATAGGACACATTTTAGGCTGAAAATAATTTTTAAGGTAATAGAATTTTTTGCTTCCACTATCATTTTAATTTTTTATATAATTAGAAAGATGTTAACATTTGTTGCACAAAAAATGTGTCTTACAATGCAATATCATTTATGTCCAACATCAGAATAGACAGATGACATTCTGTCGACTCATTAAAATTATTCAAGTTGGATTTGTACTCATTTCACTATTTGAAGGCTTGAATTCTATTGTTCCTCTAATTTATTTTTTATAAAATGATTTCTGAAATTTACACATGTTTTTGAACAAAACCGTGCAACATGAAACTTTGTATTTTTTAAAGAATAACCACAGAAAAAAAAATTATATTAAACATTGAAACCAGAAAGGTTTTTTCATTATAATAAGTAAAAATATTATATTAATTGATTCCATCTTCCCACGAGCTACTAGTTCTTAACTAAAAACATTTGTAAATATGTTACACTTACCTACAAAGTAAGTGCTACTATAGGAAAGGTAACATATTTGCAAGTGTTTTTAGTCAGAAATATTAGTAAAGAAATTTGGAAAACATAATAAAAATCAGAAAATTACTAGAATCTGTTAGTGAAAATTTAAAAACCCAAGAATGGATGGAACTTTAACTATGAAATTTTTATTTTTAAAATATGTTTATAGTAACTGATATTGAAGTACTAATGTTTTTTTTGTTTTCTTTTACACAGGAAGATCGAAACAGAGTTGAAATATTTCGTGAGTATTCTATGCGCAAACGTGAACCTGTTTGCGGCCAGTTTTTAAACCTATTGAATGGCTCTGATGGTTTTATTATCAATATGACTGCTCGAATCATTGCTAAAATTGCATGTTGGGGTTCGGAGCAAATTGAATCTTCTGACCTTCAGTTTTACCTTACTTGGCTCAAGGATCAGCTCGTTATCACAGTAAGTGTTAATGATTTTTAATTAAACTATGAAAACTAAGTGGTATTAATATACTTACAATGCATGAATAATAGTAATTACAATGCACATGTTAATAGAGTTTTGATACTCTATTAGTTTTCTTGACTGACAGTTTCTTTTTCTAAACGTTTAGCAATTTATAATTGTAACTATTATTAACCTCGTATTATGATAAGGTTCAAAGATGGAACTAAATAAAATCAATCAAGTTTTTGAAAAGTTATAATTGATACAATAATCTAATTATAACCTAATTATTTGTTAAAATGAGTCTCTTTGGTCTGTCTCAATTACAGGCATTTTCTCATCTTAAGGACAGATTTATATTTAACTCATTTCTTATAAAATGTACCGTAGCCAAATAATTTTGTTCATTGTAGTTTTTAATCCTTTTTTAGAGTGTTGTATGGAAAACACCAGGTTTTAAAATTACTTCTGCTATCAGTTGACTAAGAAGTATTTATATTATGCTTTAATTAATCACTATTTTAAATACAAATATAATTTATAATTAAAAACATGATACAGAAAAACTTGGATAATTCGAAGGTGAAGGGACCTAAGAAAACATTAGACCAACCAAAAGTTTGAATTATGAACGTTGGAAACTGCTTTTAGTCAAAACAGTTCAGCTTTTTTTTGTCTACGACAACCGTTTCGGCTGTTTTCAGGTATCATGTCACTGGTCTATGTTAAATACTCTAATTTTAATAAGCAATAAAATTAGTTATAGTGGATTTACAAAACCTGTAATTATTACCAGTTTACCCATTGCGGGTCTAATTACATGTCTGTAGACACTAGTGGGTCAATTTAGTTGTATTTCACTCCAAAAACATCTCCCTTATAAAGTAGTAAATATTATATTTTTTATATGGGTGCAATTTTTGTATCTGTTATATTTCACCTTAGTTAGTTTATTATTTGCTATTTGATTGTTATGTGTAATCATAATTAATAAAAACAGATTAAAAGTTACGGTTTGAAGTTTGCTTTAGATTCTATGCTCCCACTATTATTGTTCATTTTAAATGTACACAAAAATTGAATAATTATAAAAATATTTACAGTACTGACCAACACCAAGTGAAATCTACACTGAGCTCACTTCAGTTGACATAAAAACTGCTGAAGTGATCTGTTATGTAGATGTTCAACAGAGGGTCAGTGGGCCATCTTTCTTTATTTATGCTGTAAGTATCGAGAGTTGATCAAATGTACCTTAGAAAGGTCAGAAGTTTAGTCTTGTGTGTGACAAATCAGAAATTAAACTCTCTTGAAGCAAACAAATCATTTAAACAATGACGACATTCAAGCCTTGTACAGAACACTAGGGTTATTCAAAGACAACACAATTACGTTCAAAACACAAGCAGAGGCACACTACTGTAACAACAAACTGATGACTGACCAGAGCATTGATCGAAAACTGATCCCCCGATACTACTTACCCATCGATTCCTGTGATCTCGATCTGAAGGCAGAGAATTCTTGGAAAGCAATCACTAGTGCCTCTGGAATTCGAGCCCAAATCCAAACTAATAACTTCAAGTTATCCATATTTTTTTACATCAATAGCATATAAAGTTCAAGGGTCCAGCCCAAATCTGAATTATTGGCAATTTCGAATTAAAGACGTTTGAATTATTCAAGTTTTACTGTATTCTGTTTTGAACTGTATTTAAAGAATGTAAGATATTAAAAAAGTATGTTATATGTTAAACAGGAATAATTGAGATACTAAATGTACCCTTGTAAATATTTAAAAATATTCCTAATAGTAACTCTTACACTTGTAATTGATTAGAACGGGTGTTTTGAGAGGTGTACAAATTTTCAATTGAAGTTGTAACTTAAGAAAGTTTTTACGTTTTTAAAAGGGTAAAGGTTTAGATGTTGGTATCTTTTCAATAATTTTTGGGTACTTATGTATCATACGGACGCCACTAATATAGTTACGTTGTAATGTTGTATAAAATTAAAACCAAATCTATCCTGACTAGATACTTCATAGGTATATTTTAATATGGGTGTAATAATGTTGTATAAAATTACAACTAAATATATCCTAACTGGATGCTTTATAGGTATATTCATGTCTAGAAGTAGTACAGTGCGCTGTTGCTACTGCACGCCCAAAAAGGTAGTCCCAACTAAAATATGAATAAATAAACCTAACATAACCTAACTTTAGCTTGTTTTCAGCAGTTAATTTGCTTGTTTGTTCAAGTCAATTTATTTGCCTAGATTTGGTTGTAATTTTATACAACATTACTACATACCTGTATTAGTGGCCTCTGTATAATATGTAAGTACCAATTTTTGGTCAAGTAAAATATTTTTTTATAGTTTTTTATTTATATTCTTGAAGATACATACTTAGCCCAAATATAATTATTATTTATAGAATTCATTTTAATGTGTGTAACTTAAGAATAAACGTTTTATGTGATAGTTGTTTTTATAGAAGTTTAATGCTTATACTAAATTGTAAAATGTGAAATTAACAGCATGTGTTAGTATTTGTTGATTTAACAGCACCCACTTGTACATTTAGAGTGACTATGATAACAATAAAAAGGTGTTATGGAGAGTAAAATGTAAAAAGTAATGGTATCACATTGCAACTAACAAATGTGGCTTCAATTGATTTGATTTTGTTAGCAAGGATTGTTTTAGATTTTTAGTTTTGACATTTTTGTGTTTTGTCAAGTTTTATATTCTATACAACTTGATTTTGTTTTTCTTCGCAACAAACGTCGTAAAAATATTTTGCGCAGCATTTAGTATAGAAGAAACTTTCTCCTACTCTTCAAGTTTTTCAATTCTGGTCGGTTGGTTGCTTTTTGTTAGTGGAAGATTCTGTGTGGCTTGAAATAGACATCTAACCACTGGTTTGAAATCAGAATGAAGAATAAGTTTTTATGTCTTCGATTGTTTTGTTTTCTTTTAGTATGAAGCATATGTGCAATCAAAACTTGACAGTGGACTAACTGCGTCACACAATATGCCATTGGATGAAGTTACTGAAGCTATTAAGCTGGCTGAAGATATGGTTTGTTGTCTGGTTTTATTCTTTAAGTCTTCATTTCATATAGAAAATATTTGTTACTTTTGTCTTATATTACAGTTTAAGTAAAACATTTCCATTCTAAACATATTTAAGTAACATATTTTCTAGGTAAAGACAGTACTTTATTTCACTTTATCTAAGAGATTTTTGGGTATATTAAGGATTTTAATTCGTTATACCTCATATTTCTCCTATGAATCACATTTCCACCATTTATTTTTGTGATGCTTTTGTTAAAACATCTCTAAATTATTTACAATTTTAAGTTAATATAGTTATGGTTTTAAAAAAATCATTCCACATTAAAAAAGTACTTAGCTTTGTTATTTTTTTTTTTTTTTTTTTAACTTGGGAGCGGGTTTGAATTGCCCGAAGCACTGCCTTAAGGTATATTGTACTTACCTCCCTGATCTAGTCAAATAACCCCTTCCCTCTTACCAGGTTTAGGAGTTTCCTGACTAGAGTTTTACCTTCAGCATCCACCAACGCCGTTCCATCACCAAAGAGGTTGAAGCGCCTCTCAGCAAGTACTTCACATCTGTAAATAATGTGTGTGGCAGTCTCCAGTTCCTGCCCGCATAATCTGCACACTGGTTCATCTTTGTAGATACCCATTTTATACAAATGTTTCCTTAGTCCACAGTGTCCCGTGAGTAGACCTGTGGCTATCCTTAATTCCTGCCTAGACAGATAGATGAGACTCTTCTGCAGCCCCAAGGAAGGTTTCCTAAGGGTTAGCTTACTGTGTCTCATCCCTTCGGCCCTGATCCAGTGCTCACAGTGTCTTTCAGCCATCCACCTTCGCACTGTCATCTTGACCATGGATTTGGAAATACCTACCGTAGGCTCCGGTCCAATCAGGGGAGTCGAAGACCCCTCCCTGGCCAGCGCATCTGCGGCTTCATTTCCAAGTATTCCCCTATGCCCTGGCACCCAACCTATCTTGATTTGATTGTGCCTTGCCAGAGCTTGTAGGTTAAGCTATGTTATTTAGTTTCTTAGTAAAATAAAGTTTACTAATCAGTGACAAGGTATGCCGTATTTACGTATTTATAACGCCTATTAGTTTATAACGCTCAGCCGTATTTCATTACAATATGTTGGGGAAAATATAAAGACGCCAATAGCTAATAAGTTGTACTTACCAAAATTTTTATTGAAATATTCAAACACGAAAAGTTAAGAAACAATACAATTTAAAACTTACAATATCTACATTTTGTATGTTTTTAATATGCACAATTTTTCACTCCATCATCACTACTTTCCGAAGATGATGGAATTTCTTCATTCTAATGAGAATCTTCATTATCACTATTCCAGAGCATGCAGTCCTCCGTACCATCCATTATATTGGAAATACCTCATTTTTTGAAGCTCTTCACTACTGATCCATATTTGACTGTATTCCAAGCTTTAAGAATCCATTCCAAAATAAGTGAAAGGGAAAGTCTTCTAATTTTCCCAGATGGGGTATGTTTACCATCACACATCCACTGGGTGTACAGTTTTCTAAAACTGCCTTTCAAAAGTTTATTAACAGAAATGTCTAGAGGCTGAAGTACATGTTAATATGGCTGGAATTACTGCCAAATCTGTTTTTCATATCTGCCAGCTTTTCGTTTACGCTTTCAGTCAAATGCGCTTTGAAACTATCCAGGACTAATAGACTTTTTTTCTTGAACTAGCCACCTGGCCTTCAATTCCATACTGTTTTGATCCAGTCTAAAACTAACTTTTCCTCCATCCATCCTTTCTCTTGGGCATTAGCCATTGGCATATCCCAAAATATGGGACATTGATCGGTGTTTTCAATTTGAGACAATTCAAAATTATTTCTCGTTCTCACTTGTAAGATAAATCAGTGAAACTCAATTTTATTCTCATATTCATTGGGTAAGCGTTGAGCTACAGTTGTTCGCCTTCGAATTGACAGACTATTTCTACGAAGAAATCGTGCACACTAAACAAGACTTGCACGAAATTGTGTATTAACACAATGTTAAGACATTCAGAATTCGCCTTGCTTGAACTTGTATCATTTTCATAGTCACCGCGAAAGCTGCATCTCTCTTTTCTTTTTATAAACTCGACCATCTGCGTTTCTACATTTGGATACATTGCTTTCTTCCCATGAAAAGACCAAGGATCACGAGTTGTAAGAGTTGTATTTTGCTTTTTCCACTCCCGGACATTAGACCCTGGTACATCAAATTTGCGTGATGCGGCCCGATTGCCATTATCTTTTGCATGTTTTATTACTATAATTTTAAATTTTGCTGCGTACAATAAACAAATAAATATATGTCTTTTCACTCATTTTAAATAAAAATCAGTTAATCGATAAACACTTGATACCTACTGTTCAAGCTTACTAGCAATTGCAAGCTAAAGGCCTTTGTAAGAAGCAGGCAAAAAATGAATGCGTAAGTGAGGATTACTGAAAGCAAGAACTGTGTTACAGTACCTTCTCCAACACATGAATTTAACAATGACGGAAAAGAATCACTTTTGCTTTAAATTTATCTTAAAGGTAGGATCAATGACCCTTCCCTACTGTATTCTGTCCTGACGAATTGTAGCAGGTAACGGCCCATCCATTAAGGTAAACCC
Source organism: Prosapia bicincta (assembly GCA_036971475.1). Taxonomy (NCBI): domain Eukaryota; kingdom Metazoa; phylum Arthropoda; class Insecta; order Hemiptera; family Cercopidae; genus Prosapia; species Prosapia bicincta. Next base: position 20,418,046 of record JBAIZL010000006.1, on the reverse strand, counting down.
CTGTTTTCTGAGTTTTTGTCAATAGAATTATGCCTATTTGTGTATAACACGCACCCTTATTTTGTAAAAGGAATTTAAAGGAAAAATATGCGCGTTATACACGAATAAATACAGTATTAACAATCCTCCTGCCAACACCAATGTGGTAAGTATATATTTAATGTAACGTTGCAATATATACTTTGAATAAATAAAACCATTACTGTTCTAAGAATACTGATCAAACAATTACATGTCATTATCACTGATAATTACAAAAGTATATTAATAAAATATTACATTATAGTGGTGGGAAAATCTGAAAAAATTATAAATTCAATGGTACAGTAATTCAGTTACTTAGTATTTTTTAGAAAATCTTATAAAAATTCCTTAATTCATGACAAATTGACTACCATATTTTGAACTTAAACACAATTATGAACTTAATTTTTGTCACGTTGTATCTTTGTAAATTGCTTATTTACTAAAAATTGTATGTATTCACTGGTATAAATTAATTGTAATTTTAAAATACACATAAATATAGTACTAAATTATTTAAAAATGTAATTTTCAAGTAAAGTTCTAAAATAATTTTTTAAACAAATAATATAGATATAATTTGTACAAATTAATCTTTTAATTTGTATTCAAACTTATGTTTTGTTATATACTTAGTATTGTTAGCAAATAAATTACAATAACAAATTTTTCTTTCCAAAAGTAATGCAGAAATATTTCTAGTTTTGTAGTATATATTATTGAATTTAATGAAGAATTAATTGTGGTATAAAGTTTAATTTGCTTCATGTACCAAATAAAGAATCAGGAAAGACTTTAAAAATAATTCTGGTTTAATAATCTAGACAGACGAAAATTATTCTGATTTACAAAGGAGATTCAATTATGAAACAAACTTGTCATGTACAGTACATCAAATTTTGGTCAAGAATTAAACATATAAACTCGGACATAACTAAAAGTAAAAAATGAATGAAACTCGATTGTTTTTTAACCTACCTTTCTTTGAATTCGATTAAAAAGCTCTTTTAAAAACCACAGATTTTCCATCTCTGTTTCCAAAGATTACTCTATGTTAAGGAGGGCAACATTATAAAATCCAGAAGTGCTGCTAAGAAGGATTAATAAAAGACCATGCTAGATTTTTGTTCAATATCTTTGAGGACCGGAGGCAGTTTTGTAAAATTTCACCAAAACTAAGAAAGTTGCATTTATATCTGTAAAATGTGAAAGCTTTATTAGTTTTAATTAATAGTTTTATTTTCTTTATTTAATTCTTTTTCCAGGCAAACTGGGGTATTCAAAGAGTAAATTTAATTTTGTCGTTTCTTTAATTAACAAATTTCGTAAAAAACAAATTGGATATTTTAATTTTGCCAATATAATCGTAGTTTTATTATTTTATAAATTTACAAATTAACATTTGTAGTCAATTACAGACCTAAAGTTATAAAATCATCTTCTTCTTTGTCATTGTCACTTTATTACAGATTCAACAGATTATCAGGAAAGCAAAGCATTTCATTTAAGAAAAGTGATTCACAAACAAGTGATAGGAAAACGAAATATATGTACACACTAGTTCATATTGTAAACAATATGGCAAAACTTAACAATATTTTGTAAATATTGGTAGTACTAATTAGCCCATGAGTTTAGTTCATAATTCTCACCAGATTAAATCTGTATATTTATCTGCGTACCTACAGCAAAAGGGTTTACACTTACTGTGACAAATATTAGGCTCATTCTAAACTATAGTGCAAGAAAGTGTAGTATTAAGCATTTTTAATGAGTCTATTTCTACCTTTCTATTACTATCTTATTAATATGCCAAGTACAGAAATATTCTGCTTTTCCTAGTAAAGCCATCTACTTTATAGTTTAATCATTTCAGGTATCTTTTAAACTATCTGTTCTATTGTATACTAAGAGTGCACATAACTAAACAAAGTGTTTGGAAATGGTCAATTTGTCAATGAAGTAACTAAAGAAGAAACACACACACACACACACACACACAATATTGGGTTAAATGTATGTGGTTGTATTATGTTTTAAACTTCATTATGGTTCTTAACAAATTGATTGTGCAATTTCCTTTTTCTTATATTAATAATCAATGGATGAGCAGCATTCCTTATAGATAATGTTATTTCAGTAGATATTAAATATGTAACTATATTTTAATAAGAACATTTATATTGTTTAAGGGTTTAGATCACATCAGTTCCCCACAGTAAATATTTTACTTCATATTAAATATTTTTTACAATTCTATTAATAATTTTGCACTTTTAGTTTAAGTAATAGTAGAAAATAGAAATGATACATCTTATCGTAATCAAAATAAAGTCATAAATTAACTAAACAGTAGTATTGTTAATTGTGATACACTGCTTGAGTGAACTGAAAACAATTTTTATTCAACTTTCTTTGATACTCTGATAGGAAGAGTACTAACAAGTGTCATTTAGTTATGGCAAGTATTTATTGATTGATTAACGGTCAGTTTAATTTAGTTATCAATCAAAAGTTAGCTGACTATGCTGAAACAATATTCTCCTGGACTTAGCATCTTTCTTGCAAGTTAAAATAGCACTGTTGTCAATTGAGAGTAAAATTAAAATTGCTTAGCAAGTATACATTCGAGTAAATTTTTCTGCCTTTCCTATCATTGCAATACTTTCCTTTGTTGACGCGTTTTGGAATTTGTTGACATGTTTTGGAATTTGTTGACATGTTTTGGAATTTGTTGACTCCATTTTCAAAACTTAAATATATAAATAAATGAAACTATTTTGATTCGATATTCAACTGTCTTACCATTTATTCAAAACTTGAATAGTACTGTTTCCCCAAATCTTGATTTCAGCTTTATATACTGTTAGTTGTGACCCCCCCCCCCACTTGCAGACCTCATACACACCTACGCTTGACTCCTCGCGTTCAACTAATTAATAATTTTAAACTTTTAAAAATAACGTCGGACATAGTGTATTTATTTGTTCATTAATTAGTTAAATGCAAGAAGTCGAGAGTAGGTGTGTACCAATAGGAAGCGAGGTCTGCAAGTGGTGGGGACTAACAGTATATAAAGACAAACTCAAGATTTGGGTGAACAGTTCTACTTTAATTTTGGAAATGGAGTCATTTCGAAACTTGTCAACTAAGGAAAATATTGTAATGTTAGGAAAGGCAAAAAAATGTACTCAAATATATACAAATATTCCTAACAGAAATGAAGATGAATATATTACGAAATTTAGCTTTCCAAGATTTCTTGTTGTATTGTTTATTATAATTTAGTATACTAAATGAGTATTTTATTGTTATTAGAACAATGAATATATGCAGTCAGTGGCCAGGTGCTTACAAATGATGCTACGAATTGAAGAGTATCGTAATGCCTTCATATCTGTGGATGGAATTTCTACTCTTCTCAGCGTACTCTCTGGCCGGGTCAACTTCCAGATACAGTATCAGCTGATATTTTGCATTTGGGTACTCACATTCAGCCCCAAACTTGCTGAACGCATGAATAAGTATGCCTAATTCTTTAATAATCAATGTAAGAACTTTTATTGAAGTTTAGAATTCAGGCGGAAACAAAATTGTCATTTAATAAAGTGGTGTGCCACAATTAGTATGATAGTGATTCATGAAATAACGTCTCATAAAAAATTCATGTTTGTTTCCTTTTATTATTTATTTTGAAGTACATAGTACATCAAAGCAATTAATATATATGCATGTTACTGATGTCTACAGGAGGTGAAAACCTATACATAGACTCAAAAATCTAGCAACTATAAAGTAATTGAAATATTATTCAGAAGACAAAATAATATATTTTATTTTTGTTGACTTCGAGTTTCTTAAAATTCATCAGTCTTCTTTGACTATAGAAATAGTATATAGGAACTTCTAATTTACAAATATTTAATAAAAAAGATTTAAATCAATCATATCTATTATAATATATTTCTATAATATACTTATAATTAGTACCAAGCAAAAAAAGTTAGGAAAACAATAAAACAAATTAAAAATAGAAATTCAATGTAGCCAGGCAAAACAGCTCCCATATTTTTTATTCTTTTATTATTGTAATTTTAATTGCTCACTTTGATATAATTTATAAACTTATTCAAAATTTGTATTCATTATTGGCGATAATAATTTCTAGTGTTTGTTTTGGAGAAAAATATTTGTGGTGGCTGCCAGATTGCTTATGGTTGAAGATAAAAAGATTATAATTATAATCGAATCTGTGAAATGTATAAGTACTTTGTGAAACCTGTAGTTGTAGTATAGTCATGAAAGGTACGGTTAAAATATAACATCTTTCACCATTTCTTGTTTAAATTATTCTTAAAAATAATAATATAAAAAATTGCAGTTTTTGTGTTGTAGTGGGTTTTTTTGCAAATATAATACAAACAATTGTAATTTTTATTGCTGAATAAATCAGTAAGTAATAGTTTTTTTGCCAAGATAATACAAACAAGTGTAATGATATAAGTTATTAAAATTTTAAAACTGTTATGTAACTATCCAGAAAATATTAAAATCACATGATTTAGTTTATCTGTTTGTTTACCATTTAAGAGGCTTTTTTAAAAATTGGATAACTCATAATAATTGAGCTTCTTATATGGTTTCTTATTATGTTACACACACACAGCTTCAATTTACCTTTTGCACTAGTGTTCTTCAAACCCTTTCTGTATGTCCATCTGTATATAAAACCTGTTTTGGTTGGGTTATTTCCATAGCTAGGTTTATCACCTTCACCATTACCTTCAGAAATAATCACTGTTCCCAATCTATTCTCTTGTCACTCCAATTTGTACATAGTTTTGGTGGCCTTACTTTCTCTAAAAAACTTGTATGTTTTTTTTCTTTATAATAAAGATACCTTTCTATTTATCCTCAGGTACCCGAGAACATATGATAAACACTTATGATTTTTATTATGTTATATTTTTCAGATTTAGTGTTATTCCAATATTAGCAAGTATTTTGAGCGATTCTGTTAAGGAAAAGGTGACTCGCATCACACTTGCAGTATTTAGAGTAGGTATATTATTTGATATTAATAAACAAATATTTGCAAATAAAAATTTTAAATATTTGTTTTTTTTCTTATGCAGGTAGTCAACTTTTACTACTTCATGCAATTTTTGGCGTAGAATTTAGTATATCAGAATTTTTTTCTTTTCTGCCATTTTTGCTTCTTTTATGATGCTTTTACAAATATTCCTATTACAAATTTGTTATTATGCTAACCGTTGAGTACCCTAAATATAGTTTTTATTTTACCTACTGTCTTTTGCCTGGGTTTCTTCGACTGTCTCATTTTCAGTACACAAAATGTTAACTTTTTTCTGGCAAAATTGTTAGTATTATTCTTTTTTTCTTATTTTAACCCTAAGCACTTGTATTATGAAATATCTCTTAAGTCAGATTTTCAGCAAACACGTTTAAAATGATATTTTATATTTACAAATGTTGATATCTTTGTCCTACTAAAGTTTAAAAAATATTAAAATGGTGCTGAATAATCTTGGCATGGTATAAACCAAAATCTACATTGTATTGCTATAAAGTACTGATTGCCATAATGGTTAAAAATAATTTTATACCTTGTGTTTCATGTGGTCTAATTGAAGTGACTGCTATAATAGTATTGAATAAATTATTGCTAGCTTTTGTTTTATAAAACTTTAATTCAAGCAACTAATGCAGTTGAATTTATCCTGTGAAAGAAATCTCTAACTGTCAATTAAAAAGTTTATACATTAGGTTTCTTCAATTCTCATATGATTGAATAAATCCTACATTGTAATTTATGTCTTGCAGTTTGGCCAAAATACCATTGTATTTAGCACATGTCTTTCATGTCATCAGTCAACCTTTGCAGCTCTAATGTTAAATGTATCTCCTATGTGTAAAGTCTCTTACAAACTATACAGGAACAAAAGTATTCATTAAGATGATATTTTTGTAAAACGTTTTATAGAAAAAAATATTGGTTTAAACTAATACATTAAAAATACAAAATTTCTTTGGTTTCAAGTTCAAAATATTTGATTCCATTTTCATGCGAGTTACTAGTTTTTTTCCCTTGTACATATGTTAGTATTTTACATTTGATCGTTGCACTTACTTTTTTGATTATTGAGGACAGCCGTTTCCTGATACATCTCCCGAAACAGCTGTCCTCAATAATAAAAAACGTGAGGACTACCATATGTTGAAGTATTTTAGTGATTATTTTTCTAATTTATATTCTTTTTTCAGCTTTTTAATATTCAGTATTATATTTGTATGGTAGAGATGTGATATAAGGATGTGGCGGGTAGGGATTTGGTATTATGGTGAATTTTATGTAATAACATATCTTGTAAATGCATCCCTGATATAACCTATAAATAAGACTTTACAATGGTTTAGATAAATTTTAACTATGTTAGATTAGGTATATGTAAAAAAAATGTTCGATTAATTATTTTAAAATAAATTAATTAAATACAAAAATTGTAACTAAATATACGAGGCATGTTTTTAAAGTAAGTACCGTTTCTAAATTTCCCCGCCGCAGCTCTGCGGTCGGCGTTTAGCGCATGCGCGCAGTGTAGCTACATCTGTTGGGAAGCTACAGACGCCATTGTGACGCCGTTTGATCGAGTCTTAGTTTGTTTACGTGATTTTAAAATGCCACAGACAATCGAGAATCCCGCCGACTGTGAAGTGCGTGGTGTGATTCGTTTTCTCTGTGCTAAAGGCTTAAAAGCAATTGACATTCAACGTGAAATCAGTGAAGTTTATGGTGAAAACATTATGAGTGAAGGAATGGTGCGGAAATGGGTTAGGGCCTTCAAAGATGGCCGCACAAACGTTCATGATGAGGAACGAAGTGGGCGACCTTCAGTCATTACCGATGATCTCATTCAAAAAGTGGACTGTAAAGTGAAAGAGAACAGACGGTTCACAATTTCGTCCTTAGCTGTAACATTTCCTGCTGTATCAAGAAGTGTTCTCTACGAAATTGTGTCTGAACGTTTAAATTATCGGAAATTGTGTTCACGGTGGGTACCGAAAATGTTGACTGATACGCACAAAACCAAACGATTGGGCAGTGCATTGAGCTTTCTCGAGCGTTACCGTAACAATTGGACCATCCTCCATACAGTCCCGATCTAGCGCCTAGCGACTACCATTTGTTTCTACACTTGAAGACGCATTTAGCGGGGAAGCGTCATTCCAATGATGAAGAAGTAAAAACGTCTGTGTAGCAGTGGTTGTCCAGTCTGGCGGCAAGCTTCTATGACGACGGCATACAAAAGCTGGTCCCAAGATACGATAAGTGCCTTAATAATAATGGAAATTATGTAGAGAAGTAGAGGAAAGAATGCTCTTTGAGGTAAATAAAGTTTTGTTTGAAAAAATTTACTTGTTCATTTTTTATATCAAAACGGTACTTACTTTAAAAACATGCCTCGTACTAGGCTTGAGTTGCCCTTGTTAGAAAAAAGTTGTTTGTTTACTTATGAGATTCAGTGTTTTTGTAGATATATGCCATCCACATCTACTAATTAAAAAAGTACAAATATTAAAAAACTTTAAATGAATTTAAAGTAGACTAAATGAATTTTAAAATTATCGCTAAAAACACTTGTACAAATGTTAGTATATTACACTTTTGATTATTGAGGACGGCCGTTTTAGGCAAGTGTAACATACTAACGTGTACAAGTGTTTTAGTCAAAATATTATTTAAATAATATACAAGATTATTTAAATAATATACAAGATGCTGAATTTAATACAATTAATTTAATTTTATATTTGCAGAATTTAATAGAAAAACCTGAAGATCCTACCATTTGTAAGGAACACTGTATTGCAATGGTTCAAAGCAAAGTATTAAAGCAACTGAGTATCCTGGAACAGCGGAAGTTTGATGATGAAGATATCGTTGAAGATGTTCAGTTTTTGAATGAGAAGTTGCAAGCGTCAGTCCAAGATCTTAGGTATGTTAGTGTTATTTTGTTTCTGGACTGGTTTGATATTATAAATATCTTTAATTATGTTTCCAGTCACTGGAATATTTGTTTCCTGTTGTATTAAATTCACGATACCAGTGCTTAGTGTTACCTTTACTTGTTCCTTGTATAGTGTTTTATCAGAAGCACGCATCTTTTGAGAAGGGGCTTCAAGCTGGAGTCTTAGCTCGATTCAAATACATTTTGAATAATTATTATTGCTATTTGGTCTCTCTGATAAACTCTTATTTTTGTCAAGTGTTACAGTATTTGCAATCAAGTTTTTCTTTAACTTTATCTCTTAGTAATAATCACTGTAAATCTGCTGTTGACGTTAATAGGCCATAAAAACAATTAGTAAATAGTAACCATTTTGGTGTTTAGCTTAAGCTACAGTAAAAGTAACACCATAATCTATGATTTAGTTATACATTTCACAACTGGTATGGGTTTTTATGACATGTCATAATACTGCTGTTGAATGGCCAATATTTATCCAGTTAATCAACTGGAGTAACAGCATATGTTTCCTTTGACTCATTGTTGCCAACCAATTTTCTAATGACGTTCAAACACAATTTTTTTTACTTTTTGTGCAAATAATGACAAAACATAATAATATTTTGTCTTCTAGTGTATTTATTAGTTTATTTTGTAATAGTGTTGGACACCTGTTACTGACAAGGCATAGTAAATATTTATACTATGTCGATGTCACGTTGTCGGGCATTTTACGCATTCCCCGTTCAAATGAATTGAAAATGTTAACATTTTTATTGTATTTTTCCAATATAAATTAAAGTATACATATGTACTGTAATGTATTTTCACGATATTATAGATATTTTTAAACAATAAATATAGCTACTAGATTTTTCTCATGTATTTTATAGATACAGAATTTCAATTTTCAGTATAACTGTTTTTTTGTTTGAAAATATTTTTACTTGAATAATTAGAATGTAAATATAATCTGAACATTATTTTCACATTTATGTTTGTATTGTTTCAAATTGAGCTGTTTTTACGAGTTTTATATGATCTTATGAATTGGAGATAGGCGTATTAAATAAAATTTTGTAGTTTCTAATTTTCAAATTGTTCAGTTTTTAATGTGAATTTTTTTAGAATCAAATCAAATGTAACACTATTCTAAAACTTATTGTAGTTCTACAAAGAATTTTCAATAAAAATTATTTCCTTATAATTCTGAACTTTTAGTTTTCCAATAATTATAGCCTTGTAAGAAAAACAAATAAAAATTTTTCTAAATGCCAAGTTGCAGGAACACACACAGGGGCCATCTCGGACAACTCATACGGTTAGGTACAACATGAATGTGTCCGACAGCCTTGTGTGATGATCTAATTTAGGTCTACATTGTCGGTCACAGGTGACCACCGTTGTCCTATACAACATACAGTCTTGGTCACTGGTAACTGCCATGACAGTCAACGTGTTAAAGATATATACTAACTAAAAAATATTTAAAAACAAAACTTATTAAAATTATTGGATTCAAAACCTTTCTGTTTAAAGTTATATAAAATTGTATTGAGAATTTATACACATTGAAAAATATATAATTGTATTGATATATAATTTTTAAAAAATTTTTTCTGTTTGATTTCAGCATATTTTAGTTTTTTCTGAAGTAATATTAATAAAATTTAAGAATATTGATAGCATTTTAAAGTTTAAACAATTAAACATCAAATAAAAAATTAATTAATTGTTAATTTTGTTTAGCTCATTTGATGAATATGCAACGGAAGTGAAATCAGGCCGTTTGGAATGGAGTCCTGTTCATCGATCAGCACAGTTTTGGCGAGAAAATGCTCCTAGACTCAACGAAAAGAACTACGAACTTCTCCGTATTTTGATCCACTTACTAGAGACCAGCCGAGACACACAGGTTTTGAGTGTAGCATCATATGATATAGGGGAGTATGTACGCCACTACCCACGTGGAAAACAGTTAGTATCTTTAATACACTTATATTATATATTGGATGGGATTTTATTGTATAAATAAGTATTTATTTATTTACAAAACAGGAGCCGTGGAATTGGATCTAGACAAAAAGAGATAGTCAACAGTGCTGTTAGGGTATAATTATAACCTAGATATATAGCACATTTTGTCATTTGCTGAAATTTGCTATGAATAAGCATTTATAGATAAGCCATTTAAAATTTATAATCTGTTGTAAAATTATAAAGAAAAGCTCAGAAAAAATTTATTTACAAACCCAAATAATTGTTGTTTGTAAAGCTCTTGAGAAATTGATTTGTTAGTATTTTTTATAAATTTATAAATACAGTCGAACCTCTATATAACGAACCTCCAGATAATGAAATCCTCTATATAACGAATTTTTATCTTGTCCTATGACATTTTAGAAGTTATACTGCTTATTTACTTCTATGTAACGAATTTCGGACCTCTCAATAACGAAGTTTTTTTTCTCCATTTCAACCGAAGAAATGTAGTGTTGTATAGGCAGCTCACAATGGCATTTCCAGGATATTGTTTATTTTCAGTAGGAAGGTCAAAAAAACCAAGAATGGTAGGCAAAACACATGTCGGCAATTGACTGAATGCTATAGATTCAGTTAACACGTTCAGCACGGCTAGCGTTCCGGCACGCTCTGGGTTCCCTTACAGATGCGCTCCCAGCTTATTTCCTTAGATACGGCGAGCTCACCGGCACGCTCACTCCCAGGCTAATTGAAACTTCTCTAGTGTCGATATCTGTATAAAGGTTTGATTTTTACGCCAGTGCTTTAAAAGAGTTTGGAGAACATTGTGCCTGAGTTGCTTCTAAATTCGACCATCCCAAGTTAACTTTTGATGCTTCAACTGAAACAATGATTCAGGAAGTTTTATGAACAGATTTAATTTGGTTTAACTTTTATATTTTAATGTTTCTTTTAGTTTGAACCATTTAACGCAGCAGAATATCCTGTAAAAACAACGATCATAAAAATTAACCAAGCTTTCTGAACTAACGCAAGAATAAACGATAACTGTCCTATTAGAGTTAATAAACCAACTGGGGGTGGGAATAGACTATTGTAAATATGAGTCATTGACAAAATGCTTGGGTGCCCGAAAACCTAATGTGTCAACATAAGATTGTAGTAAACAAATGTCAGCTAATCTCTGCTATAAATAGTCTTGGACGTGCATATGTATTATCTATGTCTCCATTTACATTATTGATCTCTATGGCTTTGTGGAACACGTGGCACAAATGTTGCTAGCTCAGTTACTTATTTTTATACGTGCAGTGAAAAAATGTCAAAAAAAGTGTTTAAGTGTAGCAGAAAAAGTGAGTGTTTTACGAGAGGTTGATAAAGGTGTAAAAAAGTTGGATGTTGCAAACAAATTCGGTATACCTCAGAGTTCGCTATCCACTATTTTAAAAAACTGGGATCAAATTCTAAAACAAAGTGTTTCTTATGATTTGCAAGAAAGAAAATGAAACTTTGTACATTCGATAATATCGATAACGCGATGATTAAATGGGTTACGATAATGCGCGAGAAAAATCTTCCATTGTCAGGAAATCTTATTAAAGAAAAGGCTTTAGAATTTGCAGTATCATTAGGACACAGTGGCTTTAACGCAAGTAACGGTTGGATAGAAAAATTTAAAAAACGCCATAACATTGTTCAAAAAGTCATTTCGGGAGAAAGTGCTAGTGTTAATATCCCCACTTGTGAATTTTGGAAAGGAAATGTGTTGGAAAAGTTTTAAATGATTATGAACCGAAAGACATTTTCAATGCTGATGAGACTGGTCTGTTTATTAAATGTTTGCCCAACAAAACACTAACTTTTATAACCGACCCTTGTTTTGGAGGAAAAGGAAGCAAAGAAAGGATCACCGTATTAGTGGCAGCTAACTTGTTAGGGACAGAAAAACTCAAATTGCTTGTGATTGGAAAAAGCAAATCTCCACGATGTTTCCGATCTGTCAAGTCCTTAGAAGTTGATTACGCGTTTAATAAAAAGGCGTGGATGACGAGCGAAATTTTCGTTGAATGGATATTGAAGCTGGACAAGCAGATCTCCAAAGAGAAAAGGAAAATTGCACTTTTCATCGACAACTACCCTGCACATCCGCATGACATCAATTCTAAACTGAAGAGTGTCAATGTGTTTTTCTTTCCACCAAATGTTACATCGATACTTCAACCACTCGATCAGGGAGTAGTAAAAAATTTAAAGCTACACTACAGAAAAAGAATTTTAAAAAAGGTTGTGACTACCGTAGAGAACAATGAAATCGTACCCAAAAACATTGTTAATCTAAGGGACTGCATCGCTGACTTGGCAAAAGTTTGGACGAATGATGTGAAGAAAACAACAGTTTTTAATTGTTTCTCCAAAGCTGGATTTAATTCGGTCACACATGAATAGGACAGTGAGGACAACATGACTTTAAGTGAATTAAAAAAGCAATGGGATTTTCTGAAGAGTTCGGGAAACGTAGCTGATGACGTTCCACTTGAAGATTTTATTTGTCTGGAAGAAGATTTGGTTGTTTCCAATTTTCCAGACGACGAAGACATACTCCAAAGCGTCCAGATGACAAACTCAAATGAACTTTTGAAAGATTATGACGATGATTGTGATGAACCTGAAGAGAAAAACCCTACAGATCATGAAGTTTTACAAACTTTCAAAATCATCAGGCGAGGATTTCAACTGAAAGATGGTGTACCAGACAACATTTTTGATTGTCTGAATAAATGTGAAACATTCGTTAAACGTAATGTTTTATTCAAACGTAAAGTGCAACAAAAAATTACTAACTTTTTCAAGTAAAATTTTGAAAACTAGAAACGATTTAAAAAAGTACCTATACAAAGTTACTGTATTACTGTACATCATATTTTATGTTTAATTTAATACAGTATTTGTTTCTCCGGATACGGTCTGTGTAGTGTATAAAACAGTTTGTGTTGTTTGAAATTGAATTGTGTATATAAAAATAAAATACGGATAGATTGTGTGTATTCAAATAAAATCAGTATAGGCAGTTAATAAATGTAATAGGGTTAATAAATTATACAGTTACTAAATTACGGCCTACTGAGTTTGCTTCGATTAAATTCCATTACGTTTAAGTCATGCTTCCTGAAAATGAATTGGTGAGTGTACTTATTTACCAGTAAGTTTTCATAAGCATTAGATAACTATCATAATAGCCTATACAGAGTAGACCCTATGAAAAATATTGAATGTAGATATCTAATACAATGAAGAAACATCAATAAACATTTTTAAGAACTTGAATTTCAAATAAATTGAGACTTTATAAAACATTATCCTATATTAACATTGGCCTATTACACTAACAATGCTCGCGATATTATACTGTATCCCTTTTATTACCACAGGTAGTGGGATATGCGTAAGATGGGGTGGGAGCATTCTTGACAACACAACCTCTCTACAACGAATGTTTTCTCTGGATAATCGACTTCGTTATAAAGAGGTTCGACTGTATTTGGTAATTTTATAAAATTTTAACTATAGATTGATTGTTTCGGTAATCCTATAAAATACATACGATGGCTTCTTACTAGGCTTGAAACTTAATTTTGTATGATAATTCTCAAATTTGGAAATTCATGGAATTTATTGCATTCATTATTAGGAGTTGACTGGAATTTGTTTTTATACAGCAACTTTACTGCAACGACTTTAGGAACATAACTCTGAAAACATGGATGTTTTCAGGTAGACAGGAATTTGGAGGAAGAATATCAACTATTAGACCCTAACCATGTCTAAAATGTTCATTTTCTGTTATTGAGTACTAAGATGTCTCAATACTTCTTACGAAGATTGATTTCAAACTATATATTTTTAGGTCTAGAACTAAAAGATATTCATTAGCTCTTGAAAAGGATTTTCGGATAGAAAATCGAAACGTAGATTATTTGTATTAGGATGAGTTGGTGTGCGATCTGCCACTAGCTTTAAACACGTTAAAGTTATTAACATACATTAAATAAAGTTTAAGCATAATTTTAATGTACCTTGTTTAGTGTGATTGAGCAGCTTGGAGGCAAACAGTTAGTTATGCAACTCCTCTCACATGAAGACCCTAATGTGAGATACGAAGCACTTCTTGCAGTTCAGAAGCTTATGGTTCATAACTGGTCAGTAGCTAGAAGTAACAATTTCTATAATATTAGATTTGTCGTGAGTATAAGTTAGATTAAAGTTAATAAATTTCTTGAGCTCTGTAGACTAACTTTACTAAATAAAAACCCACTAACCACAATATAAAAACCTTTTATTTTACAATATTTATTCATGTACATTTCAGGTAAGTGTATCTCCTAATCAATGGCAAAGTCTTCCTTTATTACCAGTACCTTAGGACCGTTACTTCCTTTCCTTAATCCTCCCATCTTCCATTCCTTATTCTTCTACTTACAAATGAGAGTAACGGATAGGTAGGCCTATATATTTATTACTCTGGTAGATGTGTCTACGCTATTCTGTGCACAGAATGCCACAATATCTCCCCCATATCCTGCTCTCAGGATTTAATGTCCCTACTTAAATCATATATTATTTATTATTTGCTCTCATTCGTAGCCAATAAGTAACAAAAAATATAACATAGTAACAATCGTTTTAAAAATACAACAATAATAATAGAAGAGACTGGCGAATAACGATAACGTCATCATAACGAATACCATGCTAGTGAGGGATTGTCTGACCTTGTATAACCTGGTTTTTATGAGAATCAAATGAAGTACTTCTGAAGATGATTACCATGTAATCGAAATGTACATATACTAATTGTAGTGAAACGAAAGATTTTTATATTATGGTCAGTGGGTTTTTATTTATTTAGTTAGATAAAAGTTAACTAAAAAAAAATAGTGCGAACAAATAATTTAAAACAATAAATAAACAAAAATTAGCAGTGTAAAAGATAGTTATATTTCTAAAAAATTAATTATTGCCCATCATCTCCTGCTACTACTAATATTGTTTGCAATAGACTCATGACTCACACAGCACAGTAGCCAAGACTAATGTTCAATCAGCTCAGGGTGATCATAATAGAAATATACTTTTTATTACTTAGCGAGAAAAATGCCTATGAAAACATTTTGTTCAATTTATGCTCAAATTATTTTTTAGCCTAGTGACGAAATGTATTCAGATGAAGAACAACAATCAGGTTAGAAAGAATTATTTTAACAACCAGGTTCAGATTAGATTGAAGGTGCAGAAAACTCCAATGTTAAGAATTATTCTTTGATTTGTTTAAGAAAGTCACTAAGACATTTATCATTTCATAATAGCTTGCCTGCATTATACTATTCAACAAACCACAAAAATAATAACCAGGAAACTTTTAAATTACTAGTTCAATTTCAAATTAGTAGGCATGATAGAAAAAAATATTAGAATGTTATCGTTGGCTTTGTAGATTTATGAACAGTAACATTCTTGTACGAGGTCTGTTAAAAAAATACGCGGACTGTTTGAATTTCGCGGCTCTAGTTAGTTTCAAGAGAATTCGCTTGGTGTCGCTAGGTTCGTATAAATCAGCTGATTAAAACACGGTATTTCAGTCGCAACTCTTCATTTGTTGATGAGTTACACGCAGTTTAGTAAAGAGTGTTTTTTTCGTTTGTCGGATTTTAAAATGGACAGCCTGAAGGAGCAACGAATTGCTGTGAAATTTTGTGTAAAACTAGGGAAATCTGCAACAGAAACATTTGCCATGCTCAACACGGCCTACAGCGATGTTCCCATGAAGCGTATTGCATGTTTCAACTGGCATGAATGTTTCTAGGGTGGCCAACAGTTGATTGATGACGATGAGCGTCCTGGACGTCCTTCAACGTCAACTGACGACCCACACGTTGACAAAATCAACACCCTGGTGTGCGAAAATCGACGTCTGACCATTAGGGAGCTTTCCGAAGAGTGTGGGATATCAGTTGGATCTTGTTACGAGATTTTGACCGAAAAATTGAAGATGCACTGCGTCGCTGCGAAATTTGTGCCACGCCTGATGACTCGCGACCAAAAAGCCAATCGCGTCCGGGTTTGTCGGGAACTGCTTGATTGTTCAAATGAAGAAGAGAACTTTTTGTCAAGAATTATAACCAGTGATGAATCATGGGTATATGGTTACGACATTGAAACAAAGGTCCAATCATCCCAAAGGGTGAGTCAAACGTCCCCAAGACCCAAAAAAGCTCGCCAGGTTCGGTCGAATGTGAAGGTGATGCTGACAGTTTTTTTTAATGCTAAGGGTGTTGTTCACTACGAGTACCTCCCTGAAAGCTCTACAGTCAACCAGATTACCTACATTGAAGTACTAAAACGTCTGAGGGACGCCGCCTGACGCATAAGGCCAGAACTGTGGAGAAGTGATAACTGGTTTTTCCGTTACGACAACGCTCCAGCTCACTCAGCACTCAGAACTCGTGAGTTTTTGGCCAAACACTCGATCACTGTTCTTTACCCCTCCCCCCCCACTCACCTAACCTTGCTCCTTCAGGCTGTCCATTTTACAATCCGACAAACGAAAAAAATACTCTTTACTAAACTGAGTGTAACTCATCAATAAATGAAGATATCTGCAACACCAAGCGGATTCTCCTGAAACTAACTAGAGCCGCGAAATTCAAACAATCTGTGTATTTTTTTGAACAGACCTCGTATTGTAATATATTACAATTTAGAAACTTCACTTTGTAAGGTTCCACTTTAGAAACTTATTGTGGTGACTAGTTTAGAAAAAGTAAATTTATAGCAAGACAGTGCTACACTTTTGATTATGAAACAGTTATTTATGAACATAATCAATGAAATCAAAGTGATTACAACTAACTTTACTTTGAAAATTAATGTCGCAGAAGCAGTATTAAATGTCCAACTGTGTAATAATTTACAATATACTTCTATACAATATAATATAATTCTTTGAAATCTACGATTGCTGCAATGGCTCTTTGTATATTGAAATTGCTTTTAGACAATAGTGTAGTAATGTTATAAGAAGTTGTGCGATTTTACTTGAATTCAAATTGCTGATGTACTAAACGTTTTTGTTTCTCCATATACATTATCCGTTAAGGCTTATGCATGAAAGTCATTAGTTATTGAATCTTTTAAATAGGGATGGGGCGATTCTGATTTTCAATTCCAGGAATCGTCGATTCTAATAGTATTGAGTGATCGCTGGTACTCAATTCTCCATTGATTAAAGGGTTGATTCCGATTCTTGTTTTTTTAACTGTTGAAATATGAGTGTGGTGTAATTTTTTGGAAAAATAATTATTAACTATGTCTTAGTTATGTTGCTTTGAATGAATTAAACATTAAAGCAAATGCCTATTTGAGACAACGAAAATGTTATTATTTATGACGCAACAACAAAGACGACTAGAAGCACTTCTGGTCCGTTTGTTTGTCATCTTTATCTATAATGTTTATCATACTTTCAGAAATTCTTATTAATTATTAAAGGTTGAACAGTTTGTATAACCTGTTGTATTAAAACACAACTTTTAAAAGGGTTTTTTATATTGAGAGTCGAAAGAAAAATTTTAGAATCGGAATTGAAAAATTTAGGAATTGGTTCAATCCTACTTTTAAATAACATAAGTAAGAGAAATTTAGTTTAATGAGTTCATATATTGGTAGGACAATAGCAGGCTTCATCTAACAAGATATCCATCTGACTAGAGTTTTTTATGTGCAGGGAATATTTGGGAAGGCAACTAGAGAAGGAGCAGAGTACGACAACCAGCAAACCTGCTTCAGGAACAGGAGTTCTTACTGGCAAAGCATAAAGAGAATGGGTACAATTGATTGGTGGATGGTTTATATGTGCTAGAATTAGACGTCTTAATGGTTAATTAATGTAGTTGTTTTTTTTTCAACCAATAAATTGTGCATTGCAATAACAGGCTTCAATTCATTGTATGCACAAAATAGTAAAGAATTAATGAAAACATTACACATTCCAGTTTTTAAGAAAATATGTATTGTAATATATTGTAATGCTTAAAAATGTCGTGTAAATATCAGTTGTATTTAAGCAGTTCATTTAACAAAATTGTACATTCATCCATTTAAATATATATTTTAATTTAAATACAATGTTGTAGTAATGATTGTGTTTAGATGGATTTATTACTACCTAGTTACAAACTATATTTACCAGTATTTGTTTCTTTTAAAGAGTTTTTCAAACTTCAGAGCAAACAGACATTTAATTTACTAAGAAGTAAATTAAGAATATAATTCATAACTTTAACTGATTGATAACAGATGCTGATGAATATTGCCAAGGAGCGATTGAAAACGTTCTGTTTCTGTAAGTTTTTACAAATTCACAAAAATTAAAGTTTAGATAGTCGTAAACTAATGTTATTAATTAATATATACATTCTCTACATGTTGTGGTGTTTCACTAGTCTGATAAGAACCTTATACCTATTCACTTATTCTTATTCAGTTCCCACTATCAGCTCACACTCTCCTTATATTCCTTGTATATATAATCGGTAATAGAATACTTTTCATTCATCCACTTAAGTTCAATACATTTTTTTAAACTTGTAGTGGATGACACTTAATGTTAGCACAGTTTTTTTTCAGATATTTTAATTAATTAAACTCAATTAATTTTAGTTTTATATGGGAGAAAAACATTTTACAAAAGGAAAAGGTATGTATTATAGTTATTTTCAACCCATTTGGCTTGAAATAAGTGATAACATATGATTTCATAAAACAGCTGATTTTATGTTATAGGTTATGTGGTAGAACAGTTCTTTTAATACATAGGTTATTTTATTCATATTAATTGTAATTATTTAATTAAAAGTAACAAAAATAAAATTTTTCTATGTTAAGCTAAGTAGAATTTGACTTACTGGTCTACAAAACATTCAAGAATGAATATTTTTCAACATTTTCCTTAAACGATAAATTTATTTTATGTTACAAGGTCTTTTTATTTTATCAAAATTGTATCAGTCAGGTTGTGCACAGTAGATAAAAAATGATTATCATGATTTTTACTCTTAATAAAATGATTCTCAATTTTCCGTATTGGCAAGGTAATAGAACAAAATTTGTATCTAAAAATTTTATTTTTTCTATCTCTTATGGGCAAGGTCAGTGTGTAACAACAATTTATTAGTAGTGGGTATAAAGACTAGCTAGTCTTGAATGTCGTCATTGTTTGCATCAAGAAAGTTTCTGATATGTCACACATAAGATTAGTTGTCTGTGCTTTATAAGGGATATTTATTGACTCTCAAAACTTATAGATTAAGTAAAGAAAGATATTTATGGTCCATTGACTTTGTCAAAGATCTAAACATAATAGATTGTTTCAGGATTTTTAATGTCAACTGGAGTGAGAAGCTCAGTATAGGTTTAACTCCATGTCGGTCAGTAGCTGATAGTGTAAAAATATTTGTAAATTTTTTTAATAATTGGTTTATTCTTGTATACATACAAAATAAACAATAATAGCCGGAGCCTAGAATCTAAAGCAAGTAGTAAACTTCAAACTGTAAGTATCTTTTAATTTGTTTTTACTAATTACGTTACACATATTAATCAATTAACAAATAATAAACTAAGGTACAAAATAACATATAAAACCATTGAATCCGTATAAAAATATAATATTTAGTGCTTTATAAGTGAGAATATTTTTATAGTGAAATACAACTCAATTGACACGAGGAATTAATTCGTATCCACTAGTGTCTGCAATGGATTATGGGGCAACTCTGATCAGTGTGACTCAAGATGCAATTTTAATGATTTTTATTACATTTACTTTTGATTTATTTTTATTCAAAGCCATCTGAATTTATTTGAACCATCTGAACAAATAAATGAAACTAAATCAGAAAGCCTTTCTTAAAAAGTTCTTCTTCTACTTCAGCATCAGAAAATTTGTGCACCTTATATTATGTTTTCCTGAGTTGGCAATATCTGCCTCCTGGGGCAATGGAAGCTCGCTGAGTCATATCTGCTATCAGCGCTAAGGGTATTGTATCTATCATGTAGACACAAAACACATATTATCTCTAATACAGCTCCTTGTTTGATTGTTATCTATCATCACTCCTAGATATTTAATTAATTTGTTAACTCTTTTACTTGTTACAAGAAAAATCATTATTAATTCATCTCTTTCTTATAAATACATTGATACATGTTTTCAAATACATTAGCAGAGAATACCTTACTCTCACACTACTCGTAAATATCAATAACCAATGTCGATTCTCTCAAGTTGTTTAGTCTCAGAATGTAAAAATTCATAGTTAAATGATATTTGTTTTATAAAATACATAAATATTATAGCACTATTTTCAAACAAATACTTAACTAACAATTTTTTTTTAAGCGATAGCTACTTAGTTACAGTATTAAAGAACCTAATTAGTATTTTATATCACAGGTTACTGTAACAAATATAACCCTGAATAAAAAATAAAATTTATTTGGCTGTAGCTTTTGAAATCTCTTTGCTTTTATTGGTTGCAGCTTCTAATGCTTCTATTACTGCTGCTCTCAAGCCATTTCTCTCCAAAGCATAAATACCTGCTGCAGTAGAACCTAAACAATAATGTTAAAAATTAAAATTAATTTTTTTTTATGAAAAAAAAACAGTTGAAAGCATTTAATACCTAGCTCAACGCTTCCCTGGTTAGTACTGATTCATTATAGCACTTCTCCATTTACCTTCCAAGTCACCAGTGATTTGTATCAACTCATTGTAGTATTAGGCATGAAACTGCAGTACAGGCATGTCTATTGCTTGTGAGGGGATCAGAATATGGGTAGCATTTTTCTACCCTTTCAGTTACTGTGTAAATGATCAAGCTATTGTTTTAATTATAACTCATGTAGGCTACACAATCCTACTGTGTTTATGTTATTCTATCATTTGTAATAATGTTAACTAGTCATTCTGTCTCAGTCTTGTTGAGTAAGTGGCTACGTGTATTCGACTGTCTATTTCCTTCAAGTTTACTAAATTTCTTGAGCAGCACACAACTGCTGTGCCAACCAATGTCATGTTAATATGGCACTGGCACAATATTGTATCATCAACCCAGCTTAGTACATTACTCCAAAAAAAAATTAGTTATTTTGTTCCAAATAATTAACGTTTTGAACGAGGTCTGTTGAAAAAAAAATACGCGGACTGAGGTCATAAAAAAAAGTACTTTATTTGGAAGTTACACGTCCTGGTGTGGTGGACAAAGGCCAACCAGGCACAGACAAGAGCTCAACTGAGCTCTATCCAGAGATTGGCTTGTCTGTGCACACTGGGAGCGATGTCAACTACACCTGGTGCAGCAATGGAAGTAATGCTTAACCTCCCCCCCCCCCCTTGAGCTTGTCCTTAGGGGAGAGGTGAGGCTGGCGGCATGGAGATTGCGCAACTCGAACAACTGGGCTAACCTCCCAGATGTTTCGGGACATATGAGCATCGAGTGCGTGGTCAAAGAACCCGTCTTGGAAATGGGCAGCGACCATATTACTCGAACGTTTGCACCTGACCAGGCCCACCAAACTATGATGGAATGGTCAGGGACATTAACATCGGGAGCTCAGATCTGGTACACAGATGGCTCCAAGATGGACTTCGGCACTGGAGCGGGGGTGTATTGTAAAAACCCAAGGGTAAAACTAGTTTTTTCCTTGGGGAGGCATACATCTGTCTTTCAGGCCAAAATATATGCTATAAATGCCTGTCTGGGAGAGATAGCGAGAAGGGGAACACATTAGACCCGGATTGCTATTTTCTCCGACAGTCAGGCAGCAATTAAGGCACTAAACGGACATGTGGTCACCTTGGCCATAGTCAGGGAGTGCCTAAATAACCTACAAGCCCTGACAAGGCACAATCAAATCAAGATAGGTTGGATGCCAGGGCATAGGGGAATACTTGGAAATGAAGCCGCAGATGCGCTGGCCAGAGAGGGGTCTTCGACTCCCCTGATTGGACCGGACCCTGCGGTAGGTATTTCCAAATCCATGGTCAAGATGGCAGTGCGAAGGTGGATGGCTGAAAGACACTGTGAGCACTGGATCAGGGCTGAAGGGATGAGACACAGTAAGCTAATCCTTAGGAAACCTTCCTTGGGGCTGCAGAAGAGTCTCATCTATCTGTCTAGGCAGGAACTGAGGATAGCCACAGGTCTACTCACGGGACACGGTGGACTAAGGAAACATCTGCATAAAATGGGTATCTACAAAGATGAACCAGTGTGCAGATTATGCGGGCAAGAACTGGAGACCGCCACACACATCATTTATAGATGTGAAGCACTTGCCGAGAGGCGCTTCAACCTCTTTGGTGATAGCACAGCTCTGGAAGAGGATGCTGAAGGTAAAACACTAGTCAGGAAACTCCTAAACCTGGTAAGAGGAAAGGGGCTATTTGACTAGATCAGGGAGGTAAGTACAATATACCTTAAGGTAGCAGTGCTTTGGGCAGTTTAAAACCCTCTCCCAAGTCAAAAAAAAAAAAGTTACACGTCTGGATCTCCTTCAAAGTACTCTCCTCCCCAATGCACACTCTTATCCCAACAGTGTTTCCACTTGTTAAAACAGTCCTTATACGCTTCTTTTGTGATGGCGTTCAGCTCCTTCGTGGCATTTGCCTTAATCTCCAAAATCGTATCAAATCTTTTTCCTTTGAGGGGTTTTTGAGTTTTGGGAATAAGAAAAAGTCACAAGGAGCAAGGTCAGGTGAGTAGGGGGGTGGTAAAGAACAGTGATCGAGTGTTTGGCCAAAAACTCACGAGTTCTGAGTGCTGAGTGAGCTGGAGCGTTGTCGTGATGGAAAAACCAGTTATCACTTCTCCACAGTTCTGGCCTTTTGCATCGGACAGTGTCCCCTCAGCCTTTCAGTACTTCAATGTAGTAATCTGGTAGACTGTAGAGCCTTCAGGGAGGTACTCGTAGTGAATAACACCCTTAGCATAAAAAAAAAAACTGTCAGCATCACCTTCACATTTGACCGAACTTGGTGAGCTTTTTTGGGTCTTGGGGACGTTTGACTCACCCATTGGGATGATTGGACCTTCGTTTCAATGTCGAAACCATAGACCCATGATTCAACACTGGTTATAATTCTTGACAAAAAGTTCTCATCTTCATTTGAACGATCAAGCATTTCCCGAGAAACCCGGAGGCGATTGGCTTTTTGGTCGTCGATCATCAGGTGTGGCACAAATTTCGCAGCGATGCAGTTCATCTTCAATTTTATGGTCATAATCTCGTAACAAGGTCCAACTGATATCCCACACTCTTCGGAAAGCTCCCTAATGGTCAGACGTCGATTTTCGCGCACCAGGGTGTTGATTTTGTCAACGTGTGTGTCGTCAGTTGACGTTGAAGAACGTCCAGGACGCTCATTGTCATCAATCGACTGTCGGCCACCCTTGAAATGTTCATGCCACTTGAAACATGCAGTACGCTTCATGGCAACATCGCCATAGGCCATGTTAAGCATGGCAAATGTTTCTGTTGCAGATTTCCCTACTTTTAAACAAAATTTCACAGAAATTCGTTGCTCCTTCAGGCTGTCCATTTTACAATCCGACAAACGAAAAAAACACTTTATTAAACTGTGTGTAACTCATCAACAAATGAAGATATCTGCGACTGAAATACCGAGTTTTAATCAGCTGATTTATACGAACCTAGCGACACTAAGCGGATTCTCCTGAAACTAACTTGAGCTGCGAAATTCAAACAGTCCGCGTATTTTTTTAACAAACTTTAAGCTCAAATACTGAGCTAGCACAATGAAAATATTGGAAAGAATCCCAATACTACAAACATAAGAAATAAAACAAGTTACTTAAGAGTAAACCCTAATGTGCATTTCGTTGACCATGTCATCATCATCAGAGGGTCTTATTACAATCTAGCAAACAAGAAGTTACAAACTAGAGTGATTATTTGTAACTTCTTGTTTACTAGATTGTAATTTTGTAATAAGACCTTCTGATGATGATGACATGGTCATCGAATTGTACATAAGGGTTTAATCTTAAGTAACGTGCTTTATTTGTTATTTTTGATTATTTTTTGTGGTATTGGGGTTCTTTCCAATATTTTCATTGTCATTTCCAAGTCAACAATAAATATCACTTATTTATCAATTTAACTCGGCAAAAAGCCACTTCTTACTGATATCTGTTAGAAGAAAATTTGGTCAATGAAATGTTCAATGATGCAAGTTACAGGACAAGACTCATATTTAATGAACAAGTATAAAACGTGTAATAAAAAATACAAGTTGTGATTTTAAAAACTGTATGATGTACAACCAAACAAGTTTTAATAAATGTACTCTATTATCTTGTATTAGGAAAAAACTAAACTAATATTAACTAAGGCAAAGAAAAGTAAAATATTTCATTAATTATAAAACGTTTTGGCCATTTGAATGGGATAGGTATATGAAATAGGCTATTCTACGTAGCATACATATTGCATGTAGGTAACATATATATGCAATTAGAACATACACATAGGGTTAATTTTTTATAACTGTTTAAATTGTGATGAAATAAATTATTTTTTAATAGTTAATATATTTTTTGCAACATTCAAAATTCAGCTATTTTTAACTAATATAATTTATAGATCAAAATAATACCCTACAAACATAGAAATAATACAGCAAACTCTCTATAATCTGGCTCTTCACCTATCCAGCCCCCCAGTAATCCGGTGTTTTCGTCAAGGACAGAAGATGTATGCATAATAAATATGTAAACAAACTTGTATATTTCCACTGCTTGTTGTTGACTGACTTTCACGCCCCCCCCCCAGTTTTTGTTGTGTAGCTCATGATATACAAGCAATTTTAATCCGTATGTTGTAGCAGTTATGTACAGTGACTGTTACTGAAGTCCAAGTGAACAACATCATTGCAGTGTAAACAGAAATGTATTTAATACTTTGTTTTCAACGTTAAAGATAAGGTAACTTTTATTGTAAAGTACAGAATAGTATGTTCATTTTCCTGTACAGGACTACTTTTCTATGTTTTCTTTATTTTTGGGCAATATACATAAATATCGTACATTGTGTTTTCAATGGACCCTCCATTAATCTGGCAGTATCACAGCCCCATATCTGCCGGACTAGTGAGAATTTACTGTACTAATATTTTACTAAAAACAAAATACACAAGTCTAAACTAAAATAGTGTAAGCAATACACAAACTGAACAGGAAATGAAACATACAGTGTAGAAAAACAGACAGACTGCTCGGACCAACAGTATGTATATAATGGTCTATGGAGATTCACTTTAGACATGAATGTGAATGGCCACTAGCTGATATGACAACAAATTAATAATGAATGAAATTAATGCAGTACAAATAAGCTAACGTTATGCTGCACTGTATTTGAATTTTTTCAAACTTCAGGAAGATATAGATGTTAAAAATATGAGATATTTGTAAATTGAGGTTATAAAAATATATAATTTTGTGTTGTATGTGTTTGCCAATATTATGAACTGCCAAGATAGCCAAAAATATGTAAGCTAATGGTTAATTAATTTCATCCAAACTTGCTGATAATCTGTTGAACGACCAAAATAAACTAAAAAGGTGTTTATATAAGTTCAAATTAATTTTCCAACTGCCAAATCAGTGAATAATGGTTGCGTGACAGGTGAGAACTGATCTTGATCACTGTGTGTTGACATCCAGACTCACAGTGCCCAGTTCAACTCAGCAATTTCTTTTGATTTGAGCGATGCTTCGACACAGTGCTTATAGGATCTAGGGGCTGAACTAGCATTAACCCTTAACTAGAAACATCCGTCCGCCAGCCGCTTACAGAAACAACCTTCTAATAGTCGGGAAACAATGTTAGAGGGTAAATGAAGTGTTTAACATTTGAATGCCTACCAAATTATTCTGCCAAACTTACAGAATAATCTTTAATTTAATATAATATTATTCTAAAATAATAGTGGATGTATAACTCCTTGTATTTGTGCAAAGATGGAACATACGAATCATCGGATAATACTTCATTGTCACTGTGATCAGAAGGAACAAGTATAACCATATTCATAATTCGTCTTGTACGCTGAGCCATATTGATATTAGAAGTTGGCTGTGACATAATAAAAACACTTATTTATAACAAATAAAAAAGTATATGGCTAATTTATATACTATGTTTAGAAACTGACTAGATATTTAGAAAGAATGTATGAAAAAGATTACGGTACAACAAAGTGTAATCTATGTAGAAAACAAATTGTGTAAACAGAAATAACCGACTGTGCGATGTCAAATATACAATGTAAACGCCATACTCAGTAAAACCTGACTGGGAGATAGAGAAAAGTCCTACTTGTCCTTTGCTGATAACAGATAATGAGTCATTTCTTGTGAAAGTGTTTGGCCGAGGCATAACTAGAATAATATAATAAATTCAATGGACCACATTTTATTTGTATTTAAGCAAACAATCTCCATCTCAGAGACGGATGTTTCTAGTTACGGGTTAAAAAAATTGTCTTTTAAAGACACTGTTTGATGTTTCTGTTTTTTTGTGATAACAGGGAAACCATAAAATAAAACCTGTCAGTCAAACTTTACCTTCTTTGTTTTCAAATTATTGCTTGTAACTTTTGTTTAGTATATAGCTTTTAGCTGAGAAGAACTCCAGGTGGATAGTTCTAACTAAGACTATTAATACTGATTTATACTAAGAGTGAACTGTACTTGTGTCTGGCACATGTAGATTTACAAGTATAACAAAATTTAAAATATTTTAATTATTTTAACAATGTAATTGTTTTTTAAGTTTCTGTGAAAAATTGAAAATATAACTTCTAAAACAAATACCTAAAATTACAAATTTCTAAAATGAAATATTTGAAATTAAAAAATTAATTTACCTGCAGGAGAAGTGACATTGTCTTTTAACTGCCCAGGATGTTCTTTTGTCTCCAGTACCATCTTGCCCGCTCCAATGACAGTCTGAGCCGCTAACCTATAAGCTAAGTCTCTTGGCAAACCCATTCTTACTGCTCCATCAGCTAAAGCTTCAATAAATACATACACCTGTTGAATATATCAATAAAGAGAAAACAATTTTGGTACTTATATTAGATTAACATATCTCCTTCAGGGACTGATTAATACTAGAAAGCAAGTCATATACTAAATTAATGACATGACTCAAAGTTTTATATTGAAAATAAACTTTATATTAATGACAACTCTACAATAAAACTTAACTCAGTGACTGACCGAAGTGGGTCAGATTCATCAATGAAACGATTGTTTCAAAACACATCAGCAAGTAAGTTCAAAGGTTTTAATTCAGTTAGGCAATTAATACTTACAATTTAATCAATGAATTCAAAATGATTAAAACAATCAACTTTTATAATATAAATAAAATATTTTATACAATTAATATTTTTGTACAATTTTAATAACTACAATGCATAGACATTTCTGTTTAACAAAATATTGTTGTAACAGAGGATTAAGTTCTTAAAAAGCAGTCTCTGTAAGATTGTAGTTTATGAAAATTAAAAGTTTTCTCTATATTTCTGTAAGCTATTAACCTGTTTTCATCAAATGAATACCAACCCATTTATACTAGAGTCTTGATAATTCAAGGTGAATGGGACCAAGACCCCCTTGGATTACTGAAAACTTGGATTACACGGAAAAAGTTCCTCAGCATTAGAAAAAATAGGACTTCTAATGAGCCCTAATACAGTTAAACCCCGCATATCCAGATCAATGTCGCCACAGCCTGAACTGGATTTATTAACAGCAAGAATAAAGACCAGTCCAGCTAATCATGAGTGTTGTTATTGTTTGATTGATTTCTTTGCTTCAAAAGAGTTTATTTTCTGATATATCATGCACAAGACTAGATGTTTGTGCAGGGGTATTTGTTGACTGTCAAAACTTATAGCATAAATAAAGAAAGATAATTATGGCCCATTGACCTTCTGTCATCGAAACATAACTGATACCTACATTCAAACCCAAAATAACAGTGGAGCATGAGCAACAGAATGGGGAGGAAGAAAAATACCATAGTGATATAAACATTTCTTGGAAGTCAGGCTCATTTCCTTTGCATGGTATTGATATAAATATTTCTTGAATGCCTGATTTATTTTCTTTATGGCTGTAAACATTTCTTGGACGCCTGACTCATTTCCTTTCAAATAGATAAAATAGGCTCAAATTATACGGATGCTCAAAATATTTCAACCCGGATGCTCAAAATATTTCAACCCGGATTTTCGAGACTACTGTATATATTTATATTTAATGTTTATTCAGTACTCAAGTTTGAAATGTAATTGAAAGAAAATTTAACTCACTAATTTTTCCATCTTGTGTCTAATTTTAAGCCAATGAGATAAAAAGGACTTAATTTTTTAAATTTTGCTTTAGGTATTTGAATTATCTCTTAGGCCACATGAAATGTCCTTCTACGAATTTTTGTTGGCGCTACTAGTTCTAGATATATAGGCAAGAAGTGCTTTCCATTGTATTAGCACACACCAGTTTCACATATTAAGCCACCTAGGTAAATAAAATCTTTTGGGGATTATATGATTAAGAAAAACACCAAAATATCTTATTGGAAAAAATAGGCTGTAATAAAACAATAAATCTACTTACGTAGGCTGGTCCTGATCCACTAAGACCAGTAACAGTATCCAGAAAGTATTCAGGGACTTGTTCACATGTTCCTACGGCTTCAAAAAATCTCTTTGCTATTACTGCATCTTCTTCTGTAGCTGCTGAACCACACACAAATACAGATGCTCCTGACAGAACAAGTGCGGGTGTGTTAGGCATAGCTCTGATTACTTTGGTACCTTTGGGAAGATCCTATAACCATGTTACTATGTTACATTTTATACAATCTGATTAATTATATTAATCTAAAGTTTAGGCCTACATAATTTATGTCATTGACAACCAAAAAAGAAACAATTACAAATTTTACTTTATTGCTTAGTTAGGTACCTATTTAAATTGTTACTGTATGAGAGAATTGTATACTAAACAAATAGCTTTGCCTTCATTAATAATTAAACTCAGTGCAATAAAGTTCATTACACAACAAAACAGAACACATAATAATAGACAAAATAACATGAAAAATGCAAAACTAAACTAACATAAGGTACACAATAAACATCAAGATCACAAACGTTAGTATATTAGAACTAAAAACAAATACGTAGTCTTAGATTTACAGAACCAAGCATTATAAAAACAAAAATTATAAATTTTTTTTTACAGTCAATTCCTACTCAAGTAAACAAATAAAAATTTTATTTTAGTTTATTTTTATTTTATAATTACAACTAATATAAATATGTATATACATATGTCAGAATAACAACATTAGGTAGCAAAATAGAAAGCGAAATTCCTTGCAATTTTTAATTTTTCTTTCTATGTATGGTGTTGGACTATTATTTTTGTTTGTTACTATTTATACTCTTTTTTGTTGCTTGTATTGTGTTGTAGTTTCTTTTTGCTTTCGTTTCAGATTGTTTGTTTATGAAGCAAGGTTCAATACCTTTAACACAGTTTGTTTATTTTATTCTTATCATTTATTTTTAATTCTTGAGTATTTATGATATTGTGCGGTCCATGGCAACAATTTAAGGTTGTACAATGGAGGTTTCAATGAGAACCAGATGGGAGCAAAAAAGAAAAACGCATACACTTTTTTGAAAAGTACATTTTAGCTATGGGAATTTGGGTCAGTGCCAAAAGTGCCTGACTTTAAATATGAGGATACTTAATTCGAACCCGACTTGAACCTCTAAATTTTTATAATTTAAATTTTGAATAAATATCTGAAAAAAATGTAATAACATCAATTGTCATCCACAATAGGTTAAAAAATGTCTTTAAAATTGGTAAAAACGTATTTTAGTAACGATTGAAAATCTGTTACAAGTTATACATGAAGCAAGTATGAGCTAATAGAAGGAATTAAAAAAAAAAAAACATAATAAATATGTAAACTGAAATACAAATTAGCATTTAAAACTAGTAACACAATTACAGATAAATATTAAAACAATTACAGAGAGCAACTAGTCAGGTTTGTATCTCAAACAAATAGTGAGCTAAATAAATGGAAATTCTCTTTTAATTATAAGAAGTGTCCTAAAATCAGTGGTTTTAATCAGATATTTGAATTATTAAAATACTGATTTACATAAAACCTTAAGTTAAAGAACAATATAAAAATTACTAAATGTATAACCTGTTCGAGCTGACTAATTGGGACTCCCATTGCAACAGATATTAACAAGGTTTTTTGTGATACAGCATCTTTAACTTGACGTAACACAGTTGGGACAATGTTTGGTTTTGTAGCTATAACTACCACATCTTTGTCTTGTGCCACTTCAGGATTTTCAAATGTCATTTTCGCTCCCAATTTCTGAAATAAGCAGAAAATATTGATTTTTAAAAGATTACATAAATAATACACAATATCAAGAGCACAGTGGTACAATATATTACAATGAAAAAATTGGAAAGAACCCCAATACCACAAAAATAACAAATAAAACCAGTTACTTAAGATTAAACCCTTATGTACATTTCGATGACCATGTCATCATCATCAGAGAGTCTTATTACAAAATACAATCTAGCACACAAGAAGTTACAAACTAGAATACTAGATTCTAGTTTGTAACTTCTTGTGTGCTAGATTGTATTTTGTAATAAGACCCTCTGATGATGATGACATGGTCATCGAAATGTACATAAGGGTTTAATCTTAAGTAACTTGTTTTATTTGTTATTTTTGTGGTACTGGGGTTCTTTCCAATATTTTCATTGTATTACATAAATAAGATTAACTAATTATAAAAACAAAGCAAGCAATTGAATATGAGGGGAAAATTTTTCAAGTAAAATAATGTACAAGGATTTTATTGAACCTTATTAATAAGATGAAATGAGTGAAAGACAGCCTTATTTCACTCATTAAATGAAAGTAGCTTTATATGTCAACAAGAATCAAAACGCATCTCACCCATATTGTACAGTAGAGCTACTTGGGTTTTGCATTTGTCTCTTAGAAAAAACTAGAGGTAAGTTACTTTGCACACATACACTACAATTAGAATGACCATAATTGGGTAATTCCAGGATGTAACAACAATAGAGTGAAACTGAGGAAAATTAATCATTGAGTTTTAAAAGTTAATAACGAAGAAATTTTATTGAAAATGCTGTCTGGTTTTGCCACAGTCATTATTTTTAACAGTTGGATCAAATGTAATAAAAAAATATAAAAAGTTCATGTTCTAAACCTAAAAAACTCTACTTTTACAAATTTCTAGTACAAAAATAACTATTGTAACTGTAGGACATATGTATATTTAAAAAAAGATTTAAAGTTCCAATAAAGAATAGTGAAGTTTTTCTCTTGATTAAGATACTAATTGTTGACTTTTAACACAATTTCTAGATATGAACTTCACTGTTTATGAAGACAGGTGTATTTACAAATTATGATCAGGTCTGACAGAGCCTCAAAACATTAATGAAAGCATAAAATGTTTGTTTTTGAGTTGTTATATTTGTATGACTGAGGTATGGTTTGCGATCACTGATTTGTCAGTTAATCCATTAATCCAATGAACATGAAAATTATTTGAGTTTTGTTATTCAGTGCTAAAACTCCCTTAAATAAATATACACATAATTGAACAAAGGCATAGTTGGACCAATCAAAAATCCTGTTGGACTTATCATGTTAGCTAAAAACATATAATTTGTTTTTAATTAATAATAAGTAGTTCAAATGAAGATAGAATCAAATAATATACGAGGTGTGGCTAGAAAGAAACCGAACTAGCACAGGTGAAACAATAAAACAAATGCAATAAGGCTGAAAGTCGCCTGGCCTGTCACGTGACTCTTGCTCCGAATATTGCTCGAGTTTCATCTGCCTTCTGCACTCAGTCTGCCCGTGGCGTCTGTTCTAAGTAGTTGTCGTTTTGTCTGTGTGTCGGAAAAATGTTGAGTGTACAGAAAGAACAGCGTGTTAACATCAAATTTCTTTTCAAACTTGGAAAATCTGCAAGTGAAACGTTTGTATTGTTGCGACAAGTGTACGGCGATGATTGTTTATCGCGAACACAAGTGTTTGAGTGGTTTGAACGATTTAAAGATGGCCGCAAAGACACAAGTGATGACGCTCGCACTGGCAGGCCATTTTCAGAAAAAACTGATGCAAACATTGAAAAAATCGGTAAACTTGTTCGAGAAGATCGCCGTTTAACAATCAGAGCAATGTCTGAGTTGACAGGAATTGACAAGGAA
The DNA here is from genome assembly GCA_036971475.1 of Prosapia bicincta. NCBI lineage: Eukaryota > Metazoa > Arthropoda > Insecta > Hemiptera > Cercopidae > Prosapia > Prosapia bicincta. The sequence goes on along the minus strand of JBAIZL010000006.1, from coordinate 20,385,552 downwards.
AGTGTTAGGCAGATTCTTCATGAAAGTTTCAACATGAACAAAGTGTGTGCAAAAATGGTTCTAAAGTGTCTCACAATTGAACAGAAGGAACGCCGAAGAATGATTTGTTCTGACATCCTACAAAACATTGAAAGTGATCCCACCTTTTTACAAAATGTTATTACTTGTGATGAATCGTGGTTTTTTACTTACGATCCCGAAACCAAACGCCAATCGATGCATTGGAAATCTCCTGATTCTCCACAACAAAAAAAAGTACGAATGTCAAAATCGAAATTCAAGGCAATGATGATTGTTTTTTTTTATGTCAAAGGGATATTGTACACATTGATTGGGTACCAGAGGGACAAACAGTGAATCAGCATTACTACATTAGCGTCCTGACTACCCTACGTGAGCGAGTACGGAGAAAACAGAACGATTTGTGGAAAAAAAAGACATGGATCCTGCACCAAGACAATGCCCCAGCTCACAATGCGTTGTCAATGAAGACGTTTTTAGCCAATCACAACATTCCCATCTTAGACCATCCACCCTACTCACCTGATTTGGCCCCCTGTGATTTTTTCTTTTCCCTAAAGTCAAGTCAGCTTTGAAAGGAACTAGATTTGAGAGTGTTGAAGCAGTAAAAGAAAAAGCAACGGAAGTAATGTATGGACTTACTGAAAATGATCTGGAGCATTGCTATGAACAGTGGAAAATTCGTATGGAGCGGTGTATAGACCGAGGAGGAGAGTACATTGAAGGAGATAACATCAAATTGTAAATAATGGAAAATAAAAATTTTTTATATCATCAGTTTGGTTTTTTTCTAGCCACACCTCGTATGTTAGATGTAGCAACATTGCTCTCTCTTACGGTCAGCTTCAAGAAGGCTGTAGCTTTCAAAAATTTCATTTTGTTTTTTTCATCATGTTAATTTTTACTTTTAAAATAAAAAGGAACATTTATGATATTTCTCTAAAACTGATAGGGCGCCTGAAATTCTTTATTATAATGGGACAGTTCTGTTTGAAACAGGACCTGAGCCCACACACAAATGGTCAAAGAGATTGTTGAGTGTTATTGATATTAGAGGAAGAAAGTTATCAAGTTTAATTCAAAGAATTATAGGGTGTTATTTAATTAATTGATAAAGAGATTTTATCTGAATAAGCGAATCTTAGTAAGGTTATATAAATGGAAAAACCTTGGGACAGATATGGATTATCTGAAATTTCAAGTAAATTGATGATTTCAAACATATAAATAAGTATTTTCTCTTGAAGGATTTTCTTCTACAGGTACGCAAGATGTAAGCATCCATGGCCATGTTAAAACATTAGATGATGATGATGCAGGTTAATAGTCTAGGTTTTGGAAGATAGGGAGGAACTGGTGTGAGACATTAACCTTCCACAAATCAAATAAAGCAAAACATTTCTTGTATTGTACCGTTTCTTTTCAAGAATGTTTTCATTGTTCTCTGTTATTTAAAGCTTTTGTAGTTCAATTAAATGGCCAGACTGTAGAAAAAATCTATCTTTGTTAATTGTAAGGAAGTACAAAATATTTATTGTTAAAAATATTTATACTTAAGTATGACATCCAGCTTTCGTTACCAAACCATCAAAATTTAGGCTGGCTTTGTTACTTTGCGGCTAATAATCAGAAGTCATCCTATTAACACATCTTAACCATCTTAAATTTAAAAACTGAGTAAATATATCACATTGATTTAAAAATTGTCTGGTAATGTCCCAAAATCTAACTGGTTTTATAAGAATTAATTGGACAAATCTTGTTATATCTGTTTTAATTTCTCTTCTCAACTTCAGTTTATTTTCTTTACAAACCGTTCAGAACTATTCATTCTTATGATATTACTTGAAACCCATTTTAAAAAATTGTCGTAAATGTCATATTATTCAATTTAACTTACTTCAAAAGCAATAATACATTGTTTGTCCTCTGGAGCACAGCTAGCAACAATGCGTTCCCCATTTGTTACGCCTAAAAAATATAGACATTATAGAAAATAATAAACCATTTTAGTTTATTAATGGTGTCATAACTACAAGAGGATAATGTTTAATACAGGTTTATGAATTATATTAAATTATGTTTTGGATTTAATCAAACCATTACCAATAAAGAAAATCATTTAAAAAATTTTTTTCAAGTCAAACATGAAGCATTATGCTTTAGTACTTTTTGATAAATTATTTGTTTCCACCTTTGGCTTAAAGATGAAAGAAGTAAAGTATACATTTATACACAAATAGTAAACAGTATGCATTTATACACTATGTATATATAGTAAATAGTATGCATTTATACACAAATATCTAAGAACTTTTAAAAAACTAGTCAATACTATTAACACAGAATCCATATACTGTATTAGTAAAACTAGTGTTACAAACTACTCAAGCAAGTGTAATGTTTCACAAAAACACTGGCAGTAAATAATTGTATCACATTTTGAAGAGACTATATACTAAATTAACTACACATGTTGTAGTTTATTTATTGACTAGACTGTTCTGTAGAAAGCAAATCTTCATGTTTGCTAATGTATCTCATTAATCTCATTTAAAGTTGATATAAAATATTGAATATAAATCTATATTACCTAATATATAGATATCTTCATTTATTTAGCATTGGATCCTAATTTGAGATATTTAATTAAAATAGATTTTTAATTTCATCATATTTGAAGATAGCACCTTCAAATTGTATTTTCAATTATAATTACTGTATTTATAATGCTTTCTGTGATTGTGAACCTCGTAATAGTATTGTCTGTATACTTTTAATAAATACGTTAACATTCATAAACATAAATAGTTAATAAATATAAAATGATAAATACCCATATAATATCAAGAACCCTACTTTTCATGGGATATTGAGGATGGCCAGTTCGAGAAATGTCACCCTATGTCAACTCAGAGATGCAACTGGCCTTCTTGGTTTTTATGCACAGTATGAAGAAACTATATTTTGTAGGTTCATGGGAATTCACGAAACATTTTGTCAAATGCCATGTGAGAATTGTAGTATAATTGGGTGTTGAGTATGTGTAATTTGAAATTTTCATAATGAGCAATGAAATCCTCATTTATTTGAAATTTGTCAGTAAAATTTTGATGAAGTCTAGGAAGAGTGAGGAATGTATGCTTACTTAAGTTCACTTCACTACACTTTATAAATTTACACATAAAATATTATTGTTAATGTTTTTATATTAACTTTACAGTCACTTGCAAGAAAATATCATGCAATAAGAAACTGATATTACTATTTGTATATTCAATTTTAAATAATTGAATTAAATCATTAAACACTTGTAAATATTTACAAACTTGCCTATAGTAGCACTTACTTATATTTGTTGAGGACGGCCGTTTCGGGAGATGTGTCCCATTGTCAACTCAGACCGTAACTGATCTCAAGGTTTACGTAGGTTAGGGTATTAGGGTGGGGGTGGGATATTATGGTGGTGTGGGTGTATTGTGATTATTAGGAGTTATGATGTCAATAAGTGTGTGTGAGTTGTAATGTAATTGTGTATTGAGTATGTGTGTAGGGTGTAGTTTGAAGTGTCTGTATATTTTGTATTATTTGGTAAGTAGTACTATTTGGTTATTTCTGTGTTGTTTATGAAGAATTTGTAGGTTAGATGTTATGTCTATGTAGTCATGTTTTGTGGAGTTGAGATTATTGGTGAAGTTTGATTTGTAGTTATTGTTTGCTAGTGCTTTTATATGTTCTTGGTAACGTGTGTAGAAGAACCTCCCTGTCTGGCCTATGTAAAAACTGGGGCACGAACTGCAAGTTAATTTGTAAACTCCAGTGGCGTTGTAAATGTCATCGATTTGGTTGTTGGGTTTAAATTCTTTATTGAGAGTGTTGTGTGTGGAGTACACTACTTTGTAGTTGTATTTCCGCAGTGTGTTGGTTAGATTGTGGGTTTTGGAAGATCTGTTTGGTATTGATAAGTATTTTATGGGATTGTCGTGTTGTGTGTTTGTATTTGGGTTATTAGGTTTATTTTTTAGGTGGTTGTATAATTTGTCAATAAATTGTCAACACATTGTTGTGTTGTATCTGTTATGCTCGTCGTACTATATGTTTTATGGTTTTTAACTCCTGGTAGTGTTCTTCTTTGTCTGACGGTGTTTTAAGCAGGCGATATATCATGGTGTTGTAAGTGGCTAGTTTATGTTGGTGTGGGTGGTTTGAGGAGCTATGAATCGTCGTATTGGTACTAGTGGGTTTTCGGTATATGTTGAATTTATTTGTTTATACGTTTAATTGTAAGGTCTAGGAAGTTGAGAGAGTTTTGTTGTTCTGTTTTGATGGTGTATGTTAGTTTTGGGTGTATGGAACTATGGTGTTTTAAAAATATTTGTGCTCGGCGTGTGTTACCTTTATATAATGTTAGGATATCGTTGACGTATCTGTACCAGTAAAATACTCAGGTAACATAATTTACTGGTACATATATATATGTATGTATATGCGAACCTATGTAAACTTTGAGATCAGTTACGGTCCGAGTTGACAATGGGTCACATCTCCCGAAACGGCCATCCTCAACAAATATAAGTAAGTGCTACTACAGGCAAGTTTGTAAGTATTTACAAGTGTTTAGTGAAAACTAGTAGCTCACATGGAGATGGAATCAACAAATATCGAATTAAATATTAAATAAATGAGAAAATGCTTGGTCATCGAGTCAAAGATATTTACTTTAACAATGAATATCGAAATCTTGTAGCTGTTCATGACGAGCTGGTTGTTAACTACTTATTACACTTTTGCTATTACTTGCGACTAGACTTTTTGTTAACTAAAGGTTGCTAACTTTCAAAAAATGGTACTGTGTTAGCACAACTGCAGCATCCCAGAGACCAAAATACGAGGCTGAAGAAGTCATAAGACGAAAACGTTTCCTCCAAGTGTAAGTTAACAATTTAACAACCTAATGTAATATTGTTTTCAGGATTTATATGGGCAATGAACTAGCTGCCCAAATGTTCCATTATTAAAATAAATATATTTGACTCTATGATCAACCATTTTTTCATTTATGAAACAACTATACATGAATTAGTTTTTGATAAAAAAACTTGTTTTTGTAAACTAGTATTAACAGCTGAGAGTTTTTTTTTGAAATTTGAGGACATAATTTTAGTCACAAATAATAATTTGAGTAACTAAGTGAAAGCTATTAACTTACTTCTTGATGCATTTTGAATCTGTTAGTTAATAGTTTTCTCTTTATTACTCAAATAACTACGTATGATTTATACAGTAAATTCAATATTATTACAACAAGTCTCTAATTTTAGTACTATTTGTTTTTTTTAGTACTGTATTGTTATTCCTAAAATATTTTGCTTTCATTATTAAATAAATAATTCAATATAGCAACTAGGTAAAATTAAATACAAGTGGAGATGGGTTAAAATAATATTAAAATTAAATACCAATAAATTTGCTTGTAACCGTCTTGAATTCACTGATTAAACTATAATCAAGCAAGAGTGTTAGCTTCATTTGAAACTATTGTTTCGAAACGGATCAGCAATTAAGTTAAAAAGTATTCTCTTATTTATGGAATAATTACTTGTAGCAATAACAAATACATAATATAGAATATTTTAATACTGTAACAGTAAATCAACTTGAACAATATAAATAAATAAAAAATTAAAAAAGAAAAATTCAATACACATATGGTGTCTTAAGAGTTTGGCCTTCTACATTCTCAGTTTTAACATAACCATTTTTATATTTGATATTTTATATTGATTTTATATTTCATCTTCACATGAGCTACTAGTTTTCACTAAAACACTTGTACATATTTACAAACTTGCCTATAGTATAACCATTTTGTTTATCTGAAGACATTTTTGTCATTATTTTGTGAAAAAGGTTATTTTTAAAAAATACATGCTTTACAAAATAAAATTTAAATGAGTAATATATAAATTATTAGACAACATTTTTTTTCAAAAAAAAAACAAACCAGATGAAATAAGTCCCTTGGCCAAAGCATGGGCCATTCGACCAGCTCCAATAAATCCCACTTTCAACATCTCTTCAATCTAGTGATAAAACAATATTGAAGAGTGAAAACACAGCTCTGAATGACCTTTTTATCTAAAAACATGCAAGCCTCTCTGATATCACCAATTTTAATAAAAAAAAGTTTCACTTTAGATAAATCATTGGAGTGGGTTGCAAAGTACAATAAACTGTTACGTAATTAGTAAGGTATTTTTCATACTATATTTTTTACACAATTAACATGCATCATGAAGTATTACTATTGCTTCAACAGTAAATTGGTAATAAACTGATTTTATGAAAGAAATAGGTAATTTTCAAGTAAACTAATTTACTTACATAAATAAATGAAACCTCTCAACCACAAATAACTTTCTTCTTTTATTTAAAACCTTATGTACATTTCGATTGCATGGCATTCATCCTCAGAGGTAATTTACAATGAGAATACATTGAAACGACATTTTTCATCAAATATATACACCGGTAAATACTTCGCCCCCTGTGTATATATTTGATGAAAAATGTCGTTTCAATGTATTTTCATTGTAAATTACCTCTGAGGATGATTGCTATGCAATCAAAACAAACATAAGGTTTTAAATAAAAGAAGAAAGTTATTTGTGGTTGAGAGGTTTCATTTATTTATGTTAAACATTACGCCACAGTTGTTTTATACAGTTATAATTTACTTACAGTTTAAAAGTAACAATATTTATTGATATCACAAATTGAACAGTCTCGTTTATGACACACAGCATCGAACAAAGTACTGATCTAATGTGAAACACTCTGCTGAAAGAAATCATTAATTAGTGGATTTTTCCAAGTGATATCAATAACAGTATATATTTCATAAAAGCCTAAAGATAAACATCTTTTTGGATATGGGTTTTTTAGTTTCACTAATACATTCATTTATTTTATTTTACATCATAGACCTCTGCATAATGTGGCGAGAAATAATACTGACAAAGTTTTACAATTACTATGAAAACCAGCACAAAAGACAAAAAAGATATGTGTTACAGAATACCACACAAATATTCAATTCCTTCTATTAGCTTACACTCTCTTGATATATATCTTGTACACATTTTCAATCGTTAATAAAATATGTTTTATTCATCGCATCAATATTCAGGTACATCTTATTTTAACCTATAGTGGATGACAATTGATGTAATAAAGTTTTTTCAAATATTTATTCAATAATTAAATTATAAAATTTTGGGGGTCTAGGTAAGATTCAAATAGAGTATCTTCATGTTTAAAGTCTAACGCTTTGGCACTGAGCCAACTTTCCCATAGCTAGAAATGTACTTCTCAAAGATGTTTATGAATTTTTCTTTTGTCCCCATCTGGTTGTCATCGAAATCTCGATTGCACAACCTTAAATTGTTGCTATGGTTACTACAAATTATGATGAATAATGCTCTAGGTTTAAAAATGAATGAATAGAATAAAATAAACAAACAAACTGTATCGAACCTTGCTTTACAAAAGGACAATGTGAAAGGAAAGCGAAAAGATACTACAACATAATGCAAGCGATGAAAAACAAGAAAAATAGAAAGCGCTCAAATAGTAGCAAATAAAAATAACAGTCCAAGACCATACATAGACAGGAAAATTGAAAGGAAGTTTGCTTTTCTATTTTGCCATTTAATATTGTTATTCTGACATACCAACATTAATTGTAATTATAAGATTTTAAAAAATAAGATTTTTCTTTGTAGATTAAGTAGCAATTGATTTAAACAAATTATTTTTAAAATTTGGTACATACAACAAATCTGTTACTCATATTCCATACAAGTGTTTAAAATGTATACAAAATTAATTTTCAATCAATTATACAAAAAAACTTGTCACATTTCCCAGCATAAAAATGTTTACTGTGAAGAAAATAGTTACAGTATTGTTGTAAAATGCAACTGGAATAAAATAATTCATAGAACTGTCAAATGGGTGTCTTTGCTTGAAGGTAATAAATTAGTCATTTAAACACTTGCTGTGAAGGTATGCATTGAAACCAATTCTATATGAAACTTTTCCAAAGAATTTCATATACCAATAGTTACTGAATGGTTTAGTTTAATGAGCAAAATTGAATTATGGGTTCATCCAAGTTCCAATGGCCACTTTGAAATTAATGCAGTTTAAGCTGGGCTCTGGTCCTGTTGAATTGAAAAGATCTTGCCAAGATTGTGTATAATTTTGCCCAGCATTTAGATATATACTGTGCATAACGTACAAGAGATATACTGTATATTTACATGTTTATAAATACTCTTGTGTGTATATATATATATATATATATATATATATATATATATATATATATATATATTGCGATATATATATATATATATATATATATATATATATATATATATATATATATATATGAAGTTAATATATTACTATTTTTGAGTAATTTTATCCACCATTAAGTGCAATAATTTTACTTTGAGTGATGTGGCACCTTTCGGTCTTTGACCATTGTCGAATCACTGATTTTTACTGATTTTAAAATCAGTGATTCGACAATGGTCAAAGACCGAAAGGTGCCTCATCACTCAAAGTAAAATTATTGCACTTAATGGTGGATAAAATTACTCAAAAATAGTAATATATTAACTTCATAAAGTCAGTGCAACGGAAAAACAATGGATAATGTTAAATATCAAGAATATATATATATATATATATATATATATATATATATATATATATATATATATATATATTAAATATGGTGATTTTTTCTTGTAATATAGTTAATAAATTTAAAATATTTCAAAAACAAGAATACTTTTAATGAATATATTTATTCAAAGCTTTTCGCCGATAAAATAGTACCAGCATCTCCAGGAAAATAATTATCCAATAAAATATTTTTACAAAATTTTTATAAAATATTAATAATAAAATAATTCTAATAAAATATTTTATTAGATAATTATTTTCCTGAAGATGCTGGTACTATTTTATCAGCGAAAAGCTTTGAATAAATATATTCATTAAAAGTATTCTTGTTTTTGAAATATTTTAAATTTATATATATAAACTGAGGCTATTCAAATACAAGATTTATTTTTAATTTTTGTATTTAAATAACCTCAGTCATTTTGATTACTATACAAGTAAACACACTCACACGTATATAAGCTGGTAGAACTTAAAGCTTATTTGAGACTATTTTTACTAGATAGAAGAATGACAACATTATCTTGGTAATAAACTGATATATAATCTTAAAATAGACTTCTTATAAATAAACATTAAAATAATAGCTAAATGAAAAACCCCTAACCACTGTATAAAAATCTTTAATTATAGTAAAATCACTTCAAGTACATTTCAATTACATGGTAATCATCTTCAGAAGTACTATTTTTAGTAAATTAAAAATGTTTAAATTGTGGTTAGTGGGTTTTTTTAATTTAGTTAAAATTATTCCACAGTGCTCAAGAAATTTACTAACTAAAATAATAACGTTTTAGTGTTTATGTGTGTCTATTTTAAGATTAGAGGACGGACTATTACTAAGGTAAGTCAGTCTTCTACCTAATCCAAGAAATCTCTATGTAGACTATATGTAGAAAATTAACACATTTGATATGCTGGCATGCCTTCAAGGAGGAATTTTGGCAACAACTTTATGGGACATGATGGATCATAAAGTGTATTAGAGTATGTTTTAGTAAATGAGTTGTTGTGCTTCAGCAATAAAGGTGCACCATAACATCAAATATATGAAGCGTTAAACAACAAGCTATTATTTTGTCTCAAGTGAAAACCTCACTGATATAATCTTAACTCTTTATTAAAATATGTCAAAAAACGCTAATCCATTTCCTAGAACAGTGGTCTTCAAATGGCGGCCCACGGGCCAGGTCCTGACCGCGAGTTCGTTTTGAACGGCCCGCGCCAAATATTTGAGTTGTCTCACAACGACACAACTTTGCACACTGACGCAGGAGGCGTGACACCAAGGGACATGTGGTCAAACAATAGGTTCCCCCACACTCCCTCCCCACCACAGCGTAATTCCCGTTACTTATGGGTCCCCTTACTACCCGAAAGGTCTGGTCTAGCGACAGTCTCTTACTATCGGTGTTGGACGTAGGTGTCATTGTCACTCTAGAGCTATCTGCTGCTAGTACATAGTGGACATTATTTCAGTGCCGTTGTCTGCATTTATTGTGTTTAACGTTTTGTCAGGTGTGTTGTAAGTTTTAAAAGTGAGTTGTTTAAGTTTGTCAACAGCTACTATGGAAGGTAAGAAAAGAAAAGTTGACAGCGAAAATAGACAATTCCTATCAGAATGGACTGATAAATATTTGTTTATACTCCCAAATCGCACTGGTGCCGTACCTGTATGTTTAATATGTCAGCAGACTGTATCTGTTGTCTAAAAAGCGAACGTCAAACGTCACTTTGAGACAAAACACAAGTCAAAAGTTGATTTCTTATGTGCCAGTTATTCAACTTCCACTCAAATAATGAATCGATCTATGACAGCGCAGGAAAAATGTGCAGAAGCGTCCTTGAGCATTTCTTGGATTCTCGCTAAACATATGAAACCTTTTAGTGATGGAGAAATAGTTAAAGAATGTATGTTAGCGGCAGGGAGTGCATTATTTAACACCAAACAGGACGTTGTTGACACTATTAGTCGTATTCCTCTTTCATCAGCTACAGACAGTTATTCATTGGTCATAGATGAGTCATGCAACATCACTGATATGGCCCAGCTAGTAGTTTTTGTGAGATTTTTAGATAAAGCTAAAGAGCAGTTCATTGAAGAACTTTTAACTATCATGCCAATGGAAGGTCAAACCCATGGAGAAGACTTGCACAACGTTTTAACGGAGTTTTTTGAAAATGCTAGTTTTGATCCTAAAAAGTTAATTTCGATAACAACAGATGGTGCTCGTGCAATGACTGGTAAAAACAAAGGTTTGGTTGGTCAAATAAAAACTGACGCTAAATTCAATGAAAATCGGCTATTGTACCATTGCATCATTCATCAAACTGTTTTGTGCTGTAAACTGAGCCCTTCTCTTGAATGTAAAATGCAGTTTGTGATTAAGATCATCAACTTCATTCGTTCAAAGTCTTCTCTACGCCACCGTGAGTTCAAAGCTCTCCTTCAGGAAACTAACTTGCTTCTTCATAACAATGTTCTGTGGTTGAGCAAGGGTTTGGTTCTTCAACGGTTTTTTGCAGTTATTAACGATATTAAAGTGTTTCTGTCTGAGTGCAAAGAAGACATCGCAAGTGAATACTTAGGCTTCCTATTTGACACAGAACTGAATGTAGCTACGATTACCTTTCTAACAGATATCTTCAGACATTTGAATTTCTTTAACTTAAAGCTAAAAGGGAAAGGTCTGCTTGTGTGTGAACTTTACACGGAAGTTAGGAGTTTTTCAAACAAAATTGGTATCTGGTGTGAAGATATCTCTGATGAACGATTGCACTTTCCTAACCTAAAATCTATTTGTGACGAAACTGATGGTATTGATATTAAACCATTTGAAAATTTTTTGAAAGATTTGAAACTTGAGTTTGAAACTAGGTTTTCTGATTTTGGGAAAATAGGAAATGTTGTACAAGTCTTTAACAAATGCTTTTCTTTAAAACCAAATGGTGAATGGACAAGTGTAGCAGCGAAGATTTTCCACTGAAATAAGGCTGCCTTGCAAATGGAGATGGTCGACTTTCAAGAAGACATCGGTTTGAAGGACAAATTTAGTCAAGTCCCCAAAGATCTTCCTTGTGACCAGTTTTGGATTAGGTATGTTAGCCCTGAGAGATACCCGGAGATGAGAAAATTGGCAATTAAGTTGTCCACAATGTTTGGCTCATCGTACCTGTATGAGTCAGCGTTTAAAAAAATGAACTTTATTAAAAATCGTTTTAGATCACGTCTGACAGATAATCATCTTAACAACTTGCTTAGAATTAGTTGTACAACCTCAACTCCAAACTTCAAGGAAGTTGTTCAAACTAAAAAATGTCATTTTTCTCACTAAAATGTATTTTATATAAGTTTCAAAATATATTGTTCTCTTATTGTAGTATCTTTTGAGTCTAAATATAAACAAATTACTTTACGTCTTTGTTCAAATGTGTTTAAATTCTTTACCCAATGAATATAATACTGTATATATATAAAGGCCCGCGGTGGACTTTAGAAAATCCAAAACGGACCCTGACTAAATGTAACTGAAGACCACTGTTAAATGGATTATATGCTAAAACAGATCAAAAAGTGTGAAAGAAAATTGTGAAGACCACGAATTTGAAAAAAAAATATGAATAATTTAACTGAATCACTTGTTTTGGGATATTATGCTCATCAATTATATACCCAGTGATAAATTGGTTGGAATTGAATGAACTATTGATCCTCCAAATAAGGGCTTTGTTTATATGCAGTAAACATCACAATCTTTTAAAAAGTTTCACTTTGAATTTATGTCTGAACTATCTAATAAAAACATCGTAAAATTTCAGCCCAACAAAGAGTAACTCTTACCAATCTTGATCAGCTTATCAAAATTAATTCAAGCAACAGTAAAATATCTTAGGCTTGTATCTAATGAGAAACAAAGGCCTTATGCAGAAGATATCTATTTTTCCTAACCTTAAGAATTCTAAAAAAGGTCATATAGATAATATTCTCTTAATCCAGATACTCACCAATACTTTTGAGTTATTAAACATGATACTTATGTCTCAATATCAGATTTCACTTTATATCAGTTATAGATCTCCCGCAGAAAAGTGCCTGGGACGCCAAGGTGTCTTCTACCAAGGTGCTTGGGACGCCAAGGCGTCTTCTACCAAGGTACTTGGGATGCCAAGGTGTCTTCTACCAAGGTGCTTGGGACGCCAAGGCGTCTTCTACCAAGGTGCTTGGGACGCCAAGGCGTCTTCTACCAAGGTGCTTGGGATGCCAAGGTGTCTTCTACCAAGGTGCTTGGGACGCCAAGGCGTCTTCTACCAAGGTGCTTGGGACGCCAAGGCGTCTTCTACCAAGGTGCTTGGGACGCCAAGGTGTCTTCTACCAAGGTGCTTGGGATGCCAAGGTTTTTTCTATTTGAGCATAAATCCTTTATGCTTCAGAAAGGACCATGGCTGCACAAAGCCTTTTGAAATATTAACCTGCAATCTCATAACTCAAGAGAATCCCATTATTCAATCCCCTTTCCATCACTATATATCATGTCAATGCATAGTCATATATTTCAGCACAAATACAAGGTCTTTTGGAAAGAAACAATGGAATATACAACCTTACCATCCAATGATTTTTACTGATTCATTACGCCCTTGGCAATTCCTCACTATTTAACGATGACGAAGAAATGAAAACAGACATGCTAGGGGCTTCTTCACTAGTATTATTTTAAGTGCAAATTTGAAACATATTAAAGGGTTTTCTAACTAAAAAAATGATGATTTTGAAATAAAATTTCTTTAGGTTCTTTTCTAAGCCAGATATTATCCACGCCGGACAAAGTTTTGACGATATAATCTTCCTCGGCCTATTGTTTTTATTTTATTAGCCTTAATGTGTTACTTCAGCAAACTTTTTAAATTATACCACTAGTGACATTGGTTTTAATAATAAAAAAAAAACCGGTGATCACAGAAGATGTCTTCTTGTGAGAAATATTTTCTCTTGTAATATATTACATTGTAATACTACCTTGTATACTATGTAAAAAAGTCAAATTTTAGGGTCAAAAATAGGTTTTAAATTTAAATCAACAAGTACAATTTATTTTACTAGAAACACAAGGTTATTTAATTAATCCATGGTTTACATTTTAAATTCAATCCTTTTTGTTATTACTAAGATAAATGTATGGTGACACATAACCTGGTATTTAAGTAATACAAGACACCTTAAAAATTAATATTATGTATGAATACAGATACAATTTAATTGATCTTATTCTTACAGTATATGGTATAACACTACAATATATTTGTATACATTAACTTATAAAATATTAGAAAGCACTTGATATGCATAGCTAAGCTACTTCATTACTATAGATACCTGTAATATAATTTAAAATCCCTGATGCTGAGGACAACTTCCCTTTTGATGTGTTGTAAGTAAAGCTTTACAGACAAAGCCCTTCTTACAGAGTTCACACGTGTAAGGTCTTTGGCCTGTATGATAGCGCCTATGAATAACTAGAGTCGACCTCTGTGAAAATGATTTATTACATACTTCACATGTGTAAGGTCGTTCACCTGTATGAGTACGTTGGTGTAAGGTCAAATTACAGCTCTTAGCAAAGCCTTTACCACACACACTACAAATGTTTGGCTTCTCTCCTGTATGAATACGTCTATGAAACTTCAAATGCTCCCTGTTTGTAAGGGCTTTGCCACAAATATCACACAAACATACATTTTCTCCTGTATGGGATCTAATATGAAGAGTTAAGGATTTCTTATGGGAAAAAAGTTTACCACAAGTGGTGCATTGATTTATTTTTGCTGGGTTATTCTGATCTGGATGATTTGCTTTTTTATGCGCTACTAAGTAACGAGTATAAGGAAAAGATTTCCCGCAAATATCACACTGAAACGGTTTCTCGCCAGTATGAAAGTTTTTATGTTCCTGTAACCAGCTGTTTACAAAAAATCCTTTACCACAAATTTCACAACGATATTTAAATTCCTGAGAATGCCTCTTTCTGTGCGTTGATAGGGCTGACCTATAAATCGTTGTGTAATCGCATATGTCACAAGAAAGTGTCTTATCACCAGTATGTTTCTTCTTATGAATTGTTATATCATAAGGCCTTTTGTATGTTTTGTGACAAATGTCACAAGAGTATGGTCTTTCTTTGCTGTGAACTACTAAATGACGATTTAATATTTTTTTAGAAGGACATTTTTTTCCACAAGTGGCACACTGGTTACTATTCTGACCATTATGGATTTCCACGTGTTGACTTTCTATATGTTCATCTAATTCATCTTTGTTTGCAAATGTCATAAAACAATAGTTACAGAAGCTTTCTTCTAAAACGTCTCCTACTTCTACATGAGGAATATGTTGCACTTTAAACTGTTTTCTCTTTTGTTTTCTTTTAACATCTGATTTATTTTGCGACTTTACTTTGGTGCAGTATTCATTACTGTTGGAACATCTGAAATAAAGTTAATTCAATTAGAAATTTAAATAAAAACCATATCACAATAGGAAATACACAAATTTAGATTAAAAATAAAACCACAATAGATATGGAAACCTCTAAAGTATTAAAACATTCCAAAAATGAGTTTTGAAACGCGTAGTAGGATAAATTATTACTTTTGCACATCTATTACGCATTTCATTACTTTTTATACCCCAGTATTGAGATGTGCATTTTCTAGATGGTCTCTATTTTTGAAGTTGTATCAACTTCAACAAAATGAATTCTGGTATGCACTTTGTTTCAGCATAATGTACATTTAGCGACTTACAGTAGTTTTTAAAATACAGTAAATTTAGAAATAGGTAGACTGATGAAATGTGTTTTAGAATTAAAGAAAATGATACCAATATAAACCACTAACTGTGACATTCTTGTTCATCAAAATATACAAATAAAAAGCTGACTATGTCAGCAGATTGTTTAAAAGATGGCAATTTAACTCAAAATGATGCAAGATTTCTGAAACATTGATAGTTTTATAATTATCTTTCCGTAGATATTTCGCAATTGTCTATTTATATACACTATTATGTAAAACTCTAATGGTGTCTGTGTGTTACTCAATCATGTAAAAACAACTAGACCCATTGAGCTGTTATTTTACATGGACAGCTGGTCCCTGGTTAACACATAGGCCTATTTTTATTTAGAAATTCCATCAGGGCTCCCTTAACACTCAATGATAATTGAAATATGTATACTCCATTACATATTTGGCTTAATCAGCTGATAGTTAAATGTATTAGTTATCACCTGTAAAAATCACTTTTAAAACACATGTATAATAAAAACAACAGACACTATTTTAGCTTTAAAAAGTTATATAATGGAATTTTGAATTTCACTAGGCATTTGTTTTTTTAATCTAAGTCCTTAATTAGTTTAAAAAGAATCATCTGGTTGGGTGAACTCTCATTTACGCTCCAGAATGTTTTGAACCTGCTTCTTCAGTCTCAATTTTCTGTATCATTACCATCAGAATCTATTGTTTATGTGCCCTCTGTACCTAAATAATTAATTGCTTTTCTTTTCTGCTTTTAGACATTTGATTAAAATGAAAAAAATACAGTAGGTTCACTGTATGTTTAATGAATGGTACTTACTGTACATACCTTCAGTAAGCATGTTGGCTATTTCTTGGTCAGTCAAAATCTGGTACCTCGGATTGTTTCAACAGCCAACTACTCCCTAGTTAGATTGTTCAAATCCTGGAACCATGCGGCATATTTCGGTCATTTCATTTGAAAGAAAATGTTCATTTTCTTTATCACCTTTGTAAGGGCAAAACCTCCTCCAAGCTCTTTGTAAATTAATTTCTGTGAGGCAATCATGTAAATGCGATCTTAAAACTTTTTTTATTACTGAATAACACTCCTCTTCATTCTCTAGCAATAAAGGCGACAGAGTTGTTTTCTGTAGATTCTTTTCACCATCTTGGTCACACACTCATCCATTGGTTACAAAGATGTTAGGTGGTAGAAATTAGACTTCAAAATTATGGTTGATTTTGTTTATAATACTTTAATAGGAGATTGTGTAGAATTGTTAATGACCACTAGAACTATTCTTTTTTGCCTGCTTACAACATTTTTCACAGCGATAAATTCTTTTTTAAATCAGATATAAAAAATGGTTGCATTTTTCCAAGCTTTTTTGTAGACCACAGGAAAGGGTTTCCACATTTTTGAAAGAATGAGGATTTTTTATTTTACTAATACACAACAACCTTACATTGTAGTTCCCACTTGGATTAGCACATACCATAGCCGATAATGCCCTTGCTCACTTAATAAGCTAGGCTAGAGTGGTTTTATCTAGTTTTGACCCCAGTGACCCGTTGAAGGGTTTGGCAGTTTATCCAAGTCTCATCAGCATTTTATAATGACATCCCCAAAATAACTATTTTCTAGTCCCTCAACAAATTTCTCACTGTATGTAATTTCAGCCACTAAATCTGAGTATAGGGTTTCTCCATAAATTTCAAACGCTCTAATGCCATGGCTACTTTGGAAATTCTTTAGCCAGCCTGAACTGTCTTCGATCCATTAAACCCCTCATTAAATTGTAAGGCTTTTTCACAAATCAAAGTGCTTGGAATTGGGTTTCCTATGCTTTGCCTTTCAGTAAATAATAAATAACGCCTCTTAAGGCTTTGTTGTTTGCTGGATGTGTAGTTTTTCTTTTCAGTATACTTTTCTTAGCATTGTTTTGATGCAAATTGTTCCAGCTGAACTCCTTTTGTCTCACTGTCACTTACAATGGAAATTCCTATATTATAAATCCGTATAAGTGCCACCCCACTTTTATCTTTTTTAACCTAGCTAAAATTTGTAGCATGGTTTCTGCAGTCAAAACATTATGCTTTAAAGACCTTACTGTGCACAAATGATTGGTTTAATAAATGTAACTGTCATCTACTACATGCACAGAGAACCACTCAAGGTCAGTGGACTGATCACTGACAGAGCAGCCGACAGGAGCCATGTAGTAGCTGTAGAATTAGCTGAGTTGTTTTGATAACCCTCCATGCTCTCCTGATCACAGCCATCCTTCCACAGATCTACATTTTTAATAAAAAGTCTTCATACATCATAAAAGTCTACATCACAGAAAGTCTTCATAGTAATATTGAAAGCGTTTTGAGATGAAAAAAATCCCACTTTTAACCTTTTCAGAAGCAGGGTTTCTCAATACTAGCGTCACCTATAGGAGCGAGGTTTTTTTTTTAAATATTTTCCTGATTTTGAGATATTTTAACTTTTAATGTTCCAAATAATAAATAAAAAATAAATAAAATACAAAACCCCTATTTATTCTTCAAAAAAATTATTTTGTTAATTTCCAACTTAACCTTACCTACGAAGAGATGTTATGTCAATTTTTATACAAACATTGGCAAATATAGGTAAATAACAGGTTAAATACATACAAAAAAAAACTTCCTGTCTGACAAACATGAAATGTCAGCTGATTTCCAGATGGTTGATCAAAAAACATTACAGAAAAGTTACTTCGATTATTTACCAATAGATGGCCTAGCAGATGACACCAAAGAAGTTCAAATAATGACCAATAGATGGCCTAACAAATACCGAAGAAGTTCAAATATTAACCAATAGATGGTGTAGTAATGACATTTGACAAAAAAGAATATAATTGCGTATGCTCTGACAGAAGAAATTTCAAATAGAGTATTCTCGGGAGTGCTCCTACACTGTGCACCGTCCGCGAACGAGTATGTTCGGGAGTGCTCGTGAAAAGGTTAATTAATGACCATTTAGGTAGGGCAACTTGTATATTTGTAAACAGATAAGTTAGTGTTATAAATATTACTGATATCTCTACGCTATTCACAGTTCCCTGGTATCCTTTGAGGTGCTTTAACAAATAGACTGACATTTCATACCAATAACCTTTTTGGGCAAGGCACCATGAACCCAAATATTACAAAGTGTTTGTTGAACAAAAAAATTATTAACCCTTGATAGAGCAGTATTATAATTATTAGCAATATATCTACACTACAGTTCTGTTACGTCATTTCTAGGGGGAATGCTGCTTGAGTGACTGTGTTACCAGCTGCATAGCCATCATGGTAGTATGAGCTGTGATATGTCTGTTTACTAGGTGGGCAGATTTGTGATCTATCTTCAAAACATAATCCATTATAAGTGATAACTGGTTTAATAGCACCTGTTATAATTAAGTTTTATTGTATTCCTTCCCTTTCAGGGAAGAAAGGTAATCAATTACAAAAATATAAAAATTAGTCATATTAAATATACAAATAAAATATCTAACTTTATACCTAATTTCTAAAAGGGAAATAAAAACTAATTTTGTAATTAAAGAAGCTATTTAACAATTGAAGTAAATTAATTTAATTAAGGTAATTTAGTGTTATACTAGTTTACAGACTTAAATTCCAGAAATGCAATTGTTTGCAACTTTCCCGGAACAAATCTGTATGTTGTACTTAGTAAAAAATAGAATCCTCTGTAGAAAATTTACCAAGCATTTTAACTGTTGAATTTTACTGACCATTTATCCATTGACAGTCATTAGAATAACAATGATCATTCATAGCATTCAAATGAGTTGTAGTAAACTATATAATATATAAAACTTTTAGTTTATCTTGTTTTCAGCGAGGTTTTTGTCTTTCTATTATTCCTTTTTTAGTTTAAATAATGACCTACAGTATAGAGTAGAACCTCAATAATTCTGACTAGCTGAGATCGCGGCCCATCCCTGATATCAAAAATCTGGTTTGCCACAGACCAAGTTAAAAATTAAAAGAAGACATTGTACTTACAGAGAAATTCCTTTATATTTATCAAACAAAGAGTATTATGTACAGTATATGAATGTACTTATAGTATATACAGATAGACTTCATTGCAATTAATTTATTGGCAAACAAATGTATCAATTTTGGCTTTTTTAAATTTTCTGATTTGCTTTCATGGTGTGCGATCCCGTAATCTTTATAGAATAACAGACACAAAACATTGCATCCATTATTTTGATTATCTGTAGGTCTTTGACATTATTGTTGTTATGTTAGACTTTTTATATATGTACTGTACCCATTTGATTTTTGTTATTTTGTTCTAATTCTATTTCAAAATCATTCACAGTTCTCTGAAAATCCGAGTTAATGGGGTATTACTTATCTAGGTTCTACTGTACATATCCTACACCAGTCTAACATTCACAATCATTTCGAGATACATTAAAGTAGTTGAAACCTCGTAATAAAACAAATTAGATGACCTTATAACTAATAAAAAATGTTTCCGTCTCCAATAGGTAATCGTTATAAGGCAATCCATAGTCCAGTTGAAAACACTTTTCTCATTAAGATCTTTAAAAATTTACTTAATAATAAGTTTGTACAAGTTGTGAAGTGCAACGTTTCAAACTTAAAAATTCACTGATAATAATTGAAAAGAAACCAATGAGATCAAAATAATATTCAAGCTTAACAAATAATTTTTAACGAAAAATTGAACAAAATTCAAATAATGTGATTCTTTTACAGTAAAAAATGTCTTGTGAACAATCAAGGAATAATAAAATATGAAGAATTATTATGTATTATTAGCAAGCTTGTAGTATATTGTATTTGGAAGTTAACATACTCAAATAAATTTAAAAAATAAGATTTAAAGCAACTATTTTTTTTCAGTTTGAAAATTTGGTTTCTATAACATGTTAGTAATAATTAGGTTCATAATGTCAATAATAGTTTTTTAACAAATGCAATATAAAAATTTTAAAAACATTATACAAAAGTCCTAGTATATAACACAACAATGATCAACATTAAACATATAATATTTTAAAAAAACTTATATATAAGTACGTAGGAAATGCATTCATACTTTAATACTCCACAAAATATATTCCAAAACATTATTTATTTAGTTACAATTATAACTTAAGAAATAAATAACATTATAAATAAAAAGAGTAAAACAACCATATGAAATATTTAACAAATGTTAACTTTAAATTACAATGGTACAACAACACAACTTTACAAAATTCTATACTTGCAAAATAATTGGGATCATGGTTATGTTGCTCTTATAAAAAATGATTAAAATATATAAAGCTATTACATACGAAATATAATATAATAATAAAGCTTATTACAAGGTTTTATTTATTTCATTACCACAATAATACAATTACCTTAATTGCTCAAGTGATGTTAATTGTTTTCAACAAAAGTTGAGCTTTTATCACTGATAAAACTAGAGTGATGTTTTAAAAGTACATTTTATTTTTAGGTTAAATGGTAAAGTTTTTAAAATGCATAACTTTAATTTTTGTTTTTACACCATCTAATTCTAATACCGTAATTTGTTTTTGACAAAAACCTTTTGATAATGTTTTTAATAATCTAAACATTGTTCTAAAAGATCCCTAAGTTGACAAATATGTTTTATGTAATGATAAAAACATATTAACAGGCTTTATGATTGAACATAATATATGAATGCATTTTATATTTTAACTCATACACCTTTTATAATGTTTAATTCTTATTAATTCATTAACAAAAAAAGTTTTTGTAAAACCTTTATAATCAGGAAAAATCCTTAATATGACATGTATTGAACATACCCTGAACATACCAAATAAACAATTTCTTCTAGGAGAAAGTCTAGTTTATGATATTCTCAGTCATTATCAATATTGCTTCTTCAAAAGTGAATTTCACTTACATAGAATATAAAGAAATTATTTTAAAAAATCTGGTCAAACATTTTTTCACATCTAGAACAGCTTTACAAACTTTGTGGAAAGATTTGGCAATTACTAATTCATTTTTGTACCATGTATTTTCCTATTTTAGTGACCTATTTTATGGATGAGATTTTTACATGTACTCTTAAATAGAAAAATAGATGAAAAATAATGATATTAATGATATGTGATACTTTTAACAAACTTATGTATTATGTACTATATCTGATCCCCAAATATATTATTTTAGTTTTAATCGACATTATCATATTATTTAATTAGATACTGCATCACTAAAGCTTATTTACTGCAAAATATGTTGACCGATGTACACAAAAATATATAAATGTATTTTGCAAGATATTTAATACATATAGTTTAGAAAGATATATGAAATATTTGAAAACAATATAACTAAAAATTATAAACAGGAGACTATGAACAAATTTAAATGACAATCAGGTATATACAAAGTTGATTTAGGTATTTCCAAAGCTTTGTGAATATCTTAATATTGGTACAAATGGAATATGTCAGCATCCAGTCATATATTATCAAGTAACTACTAGTTATTTTAAACATGGTTTACCAATTCTGTGTAACAAAAACATTAAGTAAATAAAAACTTTAAAAAATAATCAAAATACCTTATATGATTTTATGCACTGGGACATGATGTATATTGCATTTGCAAGAATACTTTAACCTCAAATACTGAGCTAGCACAATGAAAATATTGGAAAGAACCCCAATATCAATTCAAACTATAAAAATAAAAAATATATTTGGTACTGAGGGTCACATTTTTTTATGATTAATCTAGTAGTGAATGGGTTGATAAATTTCGATGGCAGATATTTATTAGTTTCTATATTTACCAGACCTTACTAAAGCTGACTTTCATGTTCCACTGCTCATGTCAATGCTTCACTAGCAATAATAAAGTGAAATGTGAGATTGATAACAAGCTCAAGAATTTATAACAAGGAGTAAAAAATCTGTTGCTGTGTTTCAAAAAAATACGAGCATTAAAAGGAAACTGCATAGAAAAATAAGTAATTATATTTCAAAACAAATAATTTTGGATCATTAAAAAAATTTTTTTATTGATTTCTTGATGAGAGAAACTTACATTTTGGACATGGACATTGTTTCCATTTTAACTTTAGTTATTAGAATACACTTATGCATGTTACTTTATATAAAAACTTGTCCATAGTATCACTTAATTTTGGTGTTATAATGAGAGTTGTTTTTGGGAAATCAATCCCTGTCAGAGTGCAAGAAGAGAATAATAATTTTTTCTAATTACAAAAAAAACATGATTGCTATTATATTTATCAGCCAGTTTTATCTTTGGTAATAGTTTATGTAACACATTTCTGGTGCACCCCAGACACGTATTTACATTTTTCTATTATTGTTAAGAGATATAAGCTAATATTTGGAAAGAATGGAGCATACTACATTGAAGTTTATAACGTGATAAAAGGTAATTTCAAATATTCTTGGAGCTTCAGAGCAGTGATGTGAGTAACAGTGATTTTACACTAACAGGTCAAACTGTGATTGCTTTGAAATAACTGTGATTTTTAACTGTGACCGTGATTTATAACCATGATTGTTAGTTGCTTTAGTTATTCAGGTTAGGTAATGATATACGAGTTGGCCGTGTCAGTATGATGGTTTTATATTAATTAATAATATAATGTGTGTGTATGCACATGTGCTAAATTCAATAATAATGTTAGTTAAAACAAAACACTTGTAGACAAGGGAATTAAACATTTACTACCAGAACATTCACTTTTTTTTGCGCACTCTAGATATTTCACTCTCAGGCAAGAAACAGACTGTATTTATTAATACTATGTAATATATACAAAAAATAATCGAATTGAATGAAACAAATTATTTATAAATGAATAATGAACTACTGCAGACAAAACTGTTTGAGAACTATCTTTAGCAATCACTATCACACTCACAACTCCACCGGTCGCAGTCACAACCACAGTGAGTAAGAAAGGAAAACTGAGAATCACAATCACAGTAAAAAACAGGTTCTAATTTCCAGTTCATTTCATTTTGTCCCATTTGTCAAATCAGTGACCGACACATATTCAGCTCCGACCCAAGCCCCCCCCCACATACACAAAGGCAAGTTTAAAATCGACGACCTTAGTTCACCTATCAGGGTGTGACAACTGTTAGCAGTTTGGGTCCCTCTTCACGGGTAAGTTCGATTTGCCACTCCATCACAGTTTAGTTAGACAAGAACCTGCTACTTCATCTCGCTACATAACAGGTCAAATTGTGATTTTTGAATAAAAGTGACTAAATCAAAGGTTTGCAAATCACTTCTCATCACTGCTTCAGACTGAGCGAGTGTGTAGAAAATTTAGTTAAATACAAAAATTATTTGCTATTTATAGGTTTATATATGGTATATATATATATATATATATATATATATATATATATATATATATATATATATATATATAGTTTCCTTTTTTACGTTGTATTTATAAGTGTTATACAAATATTATGGGCAAAGCTGTAATTGTAAAATGCTGAGTAAATTTTAGGCAACTGTTTTGTATTTTAATAGCAACAATGTCTACTTTTGTAATGTAATTTATGTATGATTATATTTTCACATTCAACCTAAAAAAATATTTTAAAGTAAATCATTTATTACTTTTATCTAATACTATGAATAAAATTACATTATTGTTATATATATAAATAAGAAATAACATATTTTTACACAATTAATATTAAATCTACAAAGATTTGTCAGACAATTTTTATTCTATATACTCGTGGTATATTTTTACAATCATATACTATAATTTTAACAAGCTCATGAAACATTTCTTAAGAAAAATATGTAAACAAGACATGCAATAATATATTTTTATAAAATATAAATAAATGTTGTATTTTTTTAAAAAAAGTAAAATATACCGTGCTCAGTAGTTCCATAGCAAGGAATTTTTTTCCATAAAAGGAATTAGAATTTTTTTTCTAGATTAAAAAAAAAAATTAAAACCAAAGATGACAATTTTTTGGCTAGAAAAAGGAAATCTGTCCACTTAAAATGTGACATTACTAAATATATTTAAGTTTACATTTCAATACGCTACTTTTTAACTGTATAAAACAACTGTGGCGTAATGTTTAGAAAACTCTATACCACAAATGACCATCATTTGTGGTATAGAGGTTCATTTATTTAAATTAAAGGTACTTTTTATTCAATTACTGTTAACCTGACTTCCAGACTTGCAAGGGTTATACTAATAATAGATCATCTGGCCCGAGAGAAAAGTTTATATACGCTCTGAGTTTCTACTGGTGGTATGGCTACCATTTCTCCACAGATGAAGAGAAGTGGTGGCCAAACAAGCCAGAGTATGTACCATAACTGAGTGGCAGCATCGATGTGATAATGAACCCACAGGAAGACGGATGTTTGAGTAATTAAAGTCGGTAATGGAATTGACAAAACACAGTCATAGGGATGTAAATTTTCATGCTACACAATTCTTAACAAACCACAGATACTTTATTTCTTCAAGACGAGGAAAGCAAATTCCACAAAATGTCAAGTGTGTAGGAATAAGACTGACGAATCAAGACTCACATTCTTTGAGCGTGAACACTTCTCAAATCAGATGAAGGAATAGGGGAAATAGTGTAAATAATGCTAGGATAGGACAAAAATAAATATTGTACCAAAGTAGGTAGAATCAGTCTTGGATTACAAAAGAGAAGGAAGGTTAGAGTCAGAATAATGGAGTCCTAGAAGAGACTTATCAAGGCACCATCGTAAAATAATGCTAAGGCAGTTCCAGGGTGGAATGTCTGCCTGAAGAAAGAGGTATTAATCTCAGACGTGCTATTAGCAATGCTGAGAGTATCACATTCTATGCAAAATGCATAGCCCTCTATATAAAAAAAAAAAAAATGGTATGCACGTAGGAAAGGTTTATGGCCTAAGTATGTGCTGGTGATATATATGAAGTAAATTTATTCTCTATCAGGAAGGTATTAAAGCTCAATACATGAATTAGAAAAAGTGAAAGGGATGATACTAGAGTCTTTTGACTACAGTAAAAGCTCTTTTACAAGGCATTCTATCATTCAGAAAGTTCTGTTAACCGACATATTTTCAAAACAAATCAGCCCAGTACCCTTCTTCGTTGGTACCTGATGTGAC
Source organism: Prosapia bicincta (assembly GCA_036971475.1). NCBI lineage: Eukaryota > Metazoa > Arthropoda > Insecta > Hemiptera > Cercopidae > Prosapia > Prosapia bicincta. The sequence continues at coordinate 20,359,755 of JBAIZL010000006.1, read as the reverse complement.
TTATTGGGAATTCAGTTTTTGTTGAAAAAACTGTCATCGCGTATCAGGCAGTCAGTCATCTTTGATTATTTTAAAAATCATTAAACCATTATAATGTCATTAGTCCTTGTATAGTCAAGTGTACTGGGGCAGGTTTTATTTAAAAGTTGTATGAACAAAAAAAAGTTTTTTAGCAAAATTTCCTTTTCTTTCTTCAATTTTTTTCTTATAAATTTTGTGTGTGCAAGTGTGTGCTTTCATTAATAGGTAGAGAAATACAGCAATTGGATACAAACAAACATGGAAGGTAACATTTCAACAGTTCATTCAATTTTCCTAGATAGGTAGCATAACTTTATGTACAGTATGCACTGTATAGCGTAGATTAGGTTCTATTATCAGAAATTTTTTTATAACCAGCAACATCCCGACAGCTGGGGTGCCAGATATTAGAGCTTTACTGTACCATGGATTTTTACTTGGGATACAACTCAAATTGTTAAATTTCAAGAAAAATTAACATCTAAGGTGGATAAATAATATAAAAGGGTGTAAATAGTTTGGTATTTCTTGCTTTTTACCCGGAAGGTGTAGCAGGGCTTTGTCAAGAGTACTGGCTTTGGCGTTCTGGGTGGGGGCAAGTAGTTGGGTTCATCATAAGTAAGGAAACTGTGTAGAGCTTGCCAGTAGGTAATGCCATGTCTTTTGAGGATGGTTACTGAGTAATCGAAATGTACATTAAACTATAATAAAATATTTGTGGTTATAGGTTTTTTGTATATATATTATTTATTAATAATAAATCACAGTAAATTATTCCAAGTAATTAGTGATACAAGGTGGATGTCCTGCATACAATATTTTGGCCACAAACCTAAACACTGAAAATAGCTCAGTGCAAAAATGTTTTGTCTCAGATTTTAAGTTTTTTCTTACATTTACTTCAGATATAAGTTCAGTCATTAATTTAAGTACAACTGCAATATTTTTGGTAAACATCTCATGCATCCTCCTAATTGGCACAATCTTACTAAAATTTCATGGTTTAACTTAGAATTCTCAACTTAAAGTTCTTACATACTATACATGGTTCATTGGGTTATTACTGGATTGTTTGTCAACTCGAAAATATTATTGAAATAATCTTAATTCCATATCTAGAATATAATGAACATAAAAGGATAGCTAAAATCCATTTGACTATGAAGAATAAAGCGAAGTACAAAATGTTTCCTTGAATGAAAGGCCTATAAGATTACAGCACTCAATTTTGGTCAAATATATTTTAAACTGTACATAAAGTCACAAAAAGTCTATATTTTTAAAATTTACAAGTAATGAATTGGTCTTTTAGTGATACAAAACATATTTCCATAAAATGATCATTTATATAGACATGAAACCTATATTTTTGGCACTTGTAAGAAATACCTGTATAAATGAAGAAACATTTTATAACAACAAATAATTTATTTATCAATATTCACTAGATTTAAAGAGAAAATTGCATAAAACAATAAAACAGTTGTAAATCGTTAAAAAGAATGCTGTCAGATAAATCATTCAATTAAAATATACCAGCATAACAAGAGGTTAACAATCTAAATAAATTCACTCTTGATTGTTGTTTGCATAGTAATAATTAGGAAAGAATATATTATTGTAAAGTTAATCATATATATATATATATATATATATATATATATATATATATATATATATATATATATACATTTTTAGGTTAGTTCTAGTAGAGCTTAAAGCTTATTTAGGAATTTTTTGGACTTGATAGGAGACTGACAGACTTACCTAAAGGCAATAGTCCAAAACTGCAATCTCTTGGAAATAAGCACATATAAAACACATATAAAACACTTAATACACTTTTATTTGAAATATTTCGATCAACATGATCTTCTTCAAATATTTCAAATAAAAGTGTATTAAGTGTTTTATATGTGTTTTATATGTGCTTAGTGTATTTCCAAGAGATTGCAGTTTTGGACTATTGCCTTTAGGTAAGTCTGTCAGTCTCCTATCAAGTCCAAAAAATTCCTATATATATATATATATATATATATATATATATATATATATATATATTTGTTAACAAGTTTAAATTACATTTAAATACAGTGTTGAAAACATATCCCTTGATAAAACCACCGTGACTATAAACGATTTTCACTAAAAATGTAACTGCTTAAACAACAAAGAAAGTTATATAGACTGCTGCAGTATGTAGCACTTTCAAGATCTTTTGTCGGGTGTGTTCATATAGAGTGAAATAACGTAACTACTAAATCAAGATTACTACTCTAATGAGTACAGAAAAGCAAGTTTTTAAATATGGTATACTATATGGTATGATATCAGGATTTCTCCATATATGAATTTATGTTATTTGATGAATTAGAATAAATTTGAACTGTCAGGAAGAAATCACAAAAGTTATGTAGATTTTTGGACTTGTAAAAATAAAATGCATAAATGTTATTTAAGATATGGGTCATCAAGTTATATTTTTTTAGTTCCACATAAAAGCATAAGATTCTATTAACTAAAAACTTTAATAACTTTGAAAAAAAACAATTAGGCCCTTATTTGAATGTCAGGTATATTTGAATTATTGAATAGAAATACCAATTTATATTTAGGAATCACCTTTAAAACAACTGCCAGCTTTATAGAACTGACTCTAAGGGAACTTGAGACAAGAGTGATTAATCAGAAAATGACGTTTAAAATAAAATTAATGATAAACCTAGTTATTAAAATAGAGTTTGCGACTTAACAGACAACTAAGACAGGAGTAAAAGTGCGAATTATGAGATATCAAATCTGTTACCATGAATTCTTACTATTACAAAGTTATATCGTTAGGTTAAATCACATCCTATTTCTATAATTTTAGTACTTCCCTCCTAATATTTAGTTGTTTTGTGTGTTATGCATCTTGCAACTTTAGTAAAAATAAACAAATAAGCGACATAAAGATAAACTATTTACTCTTGTACATCAATATAAACTTGTATGATTGTCAAAGAGGAGTAAACAATTGGTTTGAACCAAATTGTACAGTTTTAAAACACCAACAACCATCAAATAACTTTGTTACTACTACCGATGGAATAAACATTGCTGCTAAAAAGGCAAATATGTGAACGCACAAAGGGGCTTAGTAGTAAATGCGGAAAATATGTGAACTACTATTAGACCAAGTAAGCATTACGACTGAAGGAGGGAATACTAACACCACTACTATTCGACCGAGTAATCATCACTTGTAGAAAAATGCGAAGTACTACTATTATTACCCTCTTCGGCTACAAAAGATTAATCATGGCCTATGTTTAACATGCTAATTGTACTTTTATAAATAAAAGTTCTATACCAATATATTCTTACTTAAAAATTTTAGGCACAAAGTTGAAACAAATTTAGAAGAAAATATAAAACCTAACACAGGTCTTTGGCCAAATAGATCACAGTCGAAAAATATAAAATTATTCTAATTACACTTATATCAAAATTTAAATCTGTGATAAAACAACTCCCTAAATCGTTTAAATATTTTACTCTACTTTAATTTAAAAAGTACTATTTTACCCATCATCACCTTTAAACCTAATAATGAGGTAATTTTTTAACCCTTATTAAAAAAAAGTTTCACTATATGAAATTCACAATACACAATAAAGAAATGTAAATGTTTCCAACATAATGTTGCATACATTATGACAGAAATTGAATGATACTGAACAAATATAAAAATATTGTTCAGCATTAGTTTTGTTCGACAATATTTACTGACAAAATACAGGTCTTTTAGCAATTATAGATAATGAACCAAATTTCTTCTATTACCAATCTTGTCATCAGCTTCAACTAACAAGAGAAGTTCATATCTGTATGAAAATCCCACACTATCACGCAATAATTGCTTTTTTGTAATGTTTGCCTCAAACAATACATATAAAACCAAATCCATGACAACATAAAGTTACACAAGACATTAAAAATCTTAAATCACAAACAAAATAAAGGCCATTGAAACTGTTGCTTAAATTACATCAATTTATCTTAGAATGTATTAACTACCCATATTCAAAAAGTTTGATTCAGAGACGTAGAGATGTTGAAAACTGTCTTATGATAATATTTAAAAGCCAGATATGCTCGATAGTGATAGTACATTCATAAGACAATGAATTTCATTATTCATGTTTATTTGACCACTCGAAATAACAATGGAATAAATGATAAGAGGGTTGAATATAGAGTCAAAGTGGTATTATTAATTGCAATGTTTCGTTGCCCTTATCAAGCATGAAAACAATATACATTACACTATAAAATACAAGTACACTCATAACAGAAATCTAAACAATTTTCAAATGAAATTTTTTATGACTCTCACCGTGTAGGTGGTTTATTTTATTAAGTTTGTGGCTAAAATTTTATTGGAAATTTTTTTAAAGTTTTAAATTTCTGTTGTGAGTGTACTTATATTTTATAGTGTAATGTAAAATTGTTTTCAGGCTTCATAAGGGCAACAAATCAGTTGCCGAAATAGTGCAACAAATAAATAAAACAGCTTCGACTATATATTCAACCGTTTTATAATTTTCAGTGCTATAAGCTTTCTGAATATATATATATATATATATATATATATATATATATATATATATATATATATATATATATATATATAAATATGCCACCCTGAATCAACCCACTTTGTGCTTAGAATGTTTTAACAAATACTGTACTGTCACAAAGTACGAGGTGTGTTCAAAAAATAACCGGAATTTTCGTTTTTTGAAAAAAATATTGATTTATTCATGACTTTTAATGTCATCTATGCTTGTGAAACGACGACCCTTCAAAGTTTTTTTTATTTTTGGAAAAAGTCACAAGGGGCCATGTCTGGCAAATATGGAGGTTGGGGCATCATTACAGTGTTATTTTTCGCCAAAAAATCACGAAGAAGCAATGATGTGTGAGCCGGTGCATTATCGTGATGCAAAAGCCATGAATTGTTTTGCCACAAATCCGGACGTTTTCTTCGCACTGCTTCATTCAAACGGCGTTGAACTTGTAGTTAGTACACTTTATTCATTGTTTGACCTTGTGGCAAGAATTCATGATGCACTATGCTATTAAAATCAAAGAACACAGTAAGCATAACCTTGACCGCATTTGCTGAGCCTTTTACGGTCTTGGAGAGCCAGAATGCTTCCACTGGGACGATTGAGCCTTTGTTTCGACATCATATCCCATCATATAACCCATGTTTCGTCGCCTGTTATAATACCTATCAGTAATTCTGCATCGTCGCTGACTTCATTTAGTGTTTTTTGAGCATCGCTGACTTCATTTAGTGTTTTTTGAGCAACTTCCATTCACCACTGTTTTTGTTTAAAATTCAACAATTTTGGGTCAAAGTTTGCTGCCACGCTTTTCATACCCAAAATGTTTGCAAAAATGTCATGGCATGAGCCAATCGATATGCCAACATCATCAGCGACTTCTCTGATTGTGATTCGGCGATCATTCATAACCAATGCTTCAACTTTTTTCACGTTTTCATCGGTTGTTGATATGCTGTGGCGACCGGGGCGTTCGTCATCGCCAACATCTTTGTTGCCATCTTGGAAACGCTTATACCAGTCGTAAATACTTGTTTTTTCATACCAGACTCACCACAGGCCTTTGTTAACATTTTGCATGCTTTGTTACACTTTATTTCATTTTTTACGCAAAACTTAATACAAATTCTTTGATCCATTTTTTTTAATAATCGAAAATCGCCGAGCTCATGAAAACATGTCTAAACTTAGAGGCTGCCATAGATAAAGTAAACAATGAATACAGCTGAAAATTGTGTCATACTTCAGGGGCATGTATACCAACACAATAAAAAAAAATTTGACAGTCGGACTCTCCAAATGCACGAAATTTAAACATTTTTTGAACACTCCTCGTATGTATTAATTGCATTTTGAAAAATTGACTGAATTAGCAGAAGATTCATGGGTCATAAATCCCAATCACCCTGCTTAATATTGATCTTATTGAATAAATATGTTCCTATTTTACCTTTGAATTGTTAAATGACAATTTAAAATTTGTCCCAAACAAACAGCATAGGGTTTGACTATATTAGCAAGTGTATTCATTGTTTGAAACTTAAATGCATATAAACCAGTCCATTGATTTTAATTTATTTCTTTTCAATAAATCTAAAATCTCAGTAACCATATATTTACTTTCCGTTTTTGTGTGTTGAATGGTTTGTATGTAGTAGTGAAACTTTTTTTTATAAATAGAGCTTAGAAAAGAGAGAATAAACCACTGTCAATAAGTTTAAAACATTACAGCAGTTTTTAAACTATTAAAATTCAAGTATATTTTTATAAATCTTCACTAAAAAAATTGTAAAAAACTAATCTCATAATTGCTATTAAATACTACTATGTGATACGTATTTAAAAAGTTGGTTACACCTATAACTTTCCCACACATACGTTAGCATACATACACACAAAGTAGTGGTCAGTTAATTAAATCAATGTTGTTAGTCTTATGTGATTTCATATGACTTTTAAGTAAAGAATGGGCAACAAAGCCTTTTAGACAAAGAATACATTGATAAGGTCTATCACCAGAGTGGTATCGTTCATGTATCGTAAGACTGCCGCGCTGTGTGAAAGCCTTGTCACACTGACGGCATGTGTATGGTTTTTCACCAGTGTGTGACCTCTGATGGATCCGAAGATATTTTCTAGCACCGAAAGCTTTACTACACACATCACAGACATGGGGTTTAACTCCAGTATGGATACTCATATGGTCTCTTAAAGAGGCCCGGCTAGATACACTTTTACCACATTCTTTGCAATCATAACGTAACCCAAGGTGCCGGCTTCGAATATGTGAACTCAGGTGACCAACATTTGGAAACATTTTTCCGCACGTAACACACTGATGTTCCGGTTTGAAATTAGGCTTGTGAATCGCTAGATGTATATTTAAATACTGTTTTGATGTGTAGGATTTGTTACAAATTGAACATTGGAATCGTGGAGCATTGTGTTCTTTAATTTTATGCCTCATAATGTCTTCAACTCTAAAAAACTTAGCATCACAATGGTCACACTTTATGCCATGGACATTTACATCCATATGTTTAATTTTTACGTGGGATTCAAAGTTTGTTTTATTATTAGTAGCGTAACTACAACTCTGACACGAAAACTTTTTAACAGCTGAATGAATTTCCCTTTGATGGCTTCTTAGAACTGAATTAAGTTTAAAACTCTTGCCACATAAATCACAGGTAAACTGTTTATTTTCTACATGACTCTGCATGTGTTTATCAAACCAAAAAGTGGTTTTGAAAAGTTTTCCACAAACTTGGCATATTATTAATTCTTCCGGTGAATTTTTACTTTCACTCTCAGACTGCATGATGACTAATTCCTGCTTTATACTGTTCCTTGTAGGAAATCCTTGTTGGTTAGTTTTCCCATTCTCCCCATCCCTGAACAAAAAAAACGAAACAATAATTACTTTAAACGGCAAAAGAAAAGTTTTTCTCGAAAATGTCTAAGGTTTGTCTTTAAAATATTTAGCAGGGCTAAAAAAATAAAACTCAAAATAACTGAAAAATATGAATATATTGAAAAAATTTTTCTATTAGCATAGTGCTATAAATACTACTGAAGATGTATTCGACACTTTGTGCCTTAGTATGCACTATGTTACACTCTGATTTGTGTGATTTCAAAGAACAGTGTGTAAACTTAAAAATTATAATCCAAGGTATTTTTTCAGTCATCAGGTAAAAAATGGTTTCAGGGTCCTTCCTATACAATTTCGATGTATAAAAAATTATTTTAAATATAAATCAAAATATATTAACAAGTATAGTTCACATTTCACAGAAATTATATATTAGGTTTTGTAATTAACAGTCTGTTTAATGTAGAAATAGCTTCTACAAGACCTGTTAAAAAGTCTCAGACAGTATAAATAAGAATTTTTTTAAACAATTTCTTACATGACAAATATTTTATTTCACTTGTGTAAATTATTTTTAAGTTTCGATTTAGAACAGTTTTATTTTTAATTGAACATTTTCCAACAAATAAGTCTTAGCTTAACAAATACGCCATACCAGACCCAAGACCAGAGCCTCGTCTTACGATGATTAATGAGGTATAGAGAACTAATACTTCTATAAAAACCCTTGGAACAGCTAGTTATAGTACTTTGTCCTATGCTCTTTGTCCAAGGCTATATTTGAAGGCCATTATGATAAAGGTTACAAATGAGTCTCTTTGTAATAATGTTTTTGATTTAGGGCAATTATAAAATCTACTACTGTAAGACAGAATACAAGTCTCCTTGGATGCCTTTCCTGGTGATGAATAGAGGGCTGTACCTTAAATATAATATAAGGAACACAGAGGATATTAAATTCTCAGACTATACCAAAATATAGTACACAATAGCGTTTGTTCAAGAGTGGGTAGATATAATCAACATCTTGAAGCAGGAAGCTGAAAAACAACCCCTTTAAAAGACACCTTTAGCAATCTATAATATATAAAAAAAGGATAAACTTAGGCAGAAAGAAGAAATAACTATAAATTTCAGGATCCACCATATATAAAAAGGAAAAAACATTGATAAAAAAAAAGAAATTAAAAATTTTAATTCGTAGGCGGTAATTCCACAACTCTTAACCCTTATCACGTGGGACAAATAACGGGCAACTAACAGATTGCGTGCTATTAGGTAAAAAAAACCTTTTTTGCGAAATGTTTAAAGTTCTATTTAATTCTGAGTTCCTAAAGATGTATTTGAACAAACAAAATTATAAACTAGTTATTTATATAATTTATTATATTTTCACACATTAAACATAAAAAATTTACTTACAGATGTAAACCTATTTAGCTAATTCAAGATATCAATAAATCTATTTATAATAAAATTAATGTAACTAAAATTGTTATTCACGAAATCATAAACAATAAATTATTCTTACAGTACAAACAAAGGTCACTCACGTAAACAGTAAACAACTATAGCAAACACAATGCGAACACTAAATATGACACAGCAGCTGCGTCCTGCCGAGATATCCCGTCATACGCGCATGCATAGACCACGTAATGGCGCCTGGTGGCTAAAAGAACAGAATGTAGATCGGTAGCACGTGGCCGAGAATAATAAACGTAGCAGAGGAGTTTATTTACACAAAACAAACATTGTCACACATTGTAATGGACTTTAAACAAACAACTAGGACTTCAATTTACAAAATATTGTAAATACAAGATATCCCGTAATATGTGTTAGCGGAGATTTCAGCCTTACGAGAAATCACGTTATACCCGTGCAAAGGGTTAAGAAACGAGCCCTGATGAATGGGAGGAGAGGTCAATTATGAGAATAGTGTCACAGGGTGAGACTTAAAATTCAATTAATATAACAAATGAAGAACCAAATTTAGATAGATCAATAAATATGTAGAACATGCGAGGATGGACAGGAAGAAGCGTATATGATAAGAGAAGAGACAAATAGAAAACTGGATATATTAGTTATAAGCGAAATGAAAACAGGGGTAATTGATATGGTGGAGCAGATTTAGAAAAGTAGACAAAATCAGGTTTATGAATTTTAATAAATAAGAAATAAAAGCATGAAATCTATAATTTAGACAGCTGAGAATGAGCTATGTAAACTGGGAAAAATAATAGCAACTGAATCATTAAAATATTACTTGATTTTACTTGCAACAAAAATAAAAGTTTATTAACGTCCTTGGTTAACAAAAAACCTAATTGAGGCTCTAGGACATAATTATAGTAGGAAATATACATGGAACAGGAAGCAAATATTACTGTAAAACAGTAAAATATGAACAGGAACAGAGAAAAGTTCATGAAGAAAGTGAAAATCATGACTTCAGAATACCTAAAGGCTTTTATAGCCACAGGAGTATTTACAGAAGTACTATAATACATGAAACAAGGCAGCTCAAATCAATTACTAACTACATCGAAGTGAAAAGTGCAACATGTTTGTGAGTTAAAGATGTTATAAAGAGGGCTGGAGTATGGCTTGGACAACTATTCATACCCATACTACAATTTGTAAGGTAGATGCGGAAAAAGAATAATAAAGAAGAACAGGCTCATTGGAGGGAAATTAAGTTAGATTTATTGAGATAAAACAGTAATGAACTTGTATAGGCAGAAACAGTGAAAAGAATTAGATTAACACTTTCAGCACTGCTAGCATACCGGCACGCTCCCCGCTTTCCTTCTGATAGACAGGGAGCGCACCGGCACGCTCACTCTCAGTCTAATTAAAACTTCTCTAGTGTCGATTAGCGTTTGTATAAAGGTTTGATTAAGTCAGTGCTTCAAAAGAGTTTGGAGAACATTGCGCCTAAGTCGTTTTTAAATCCAACCATCCCAAGATAACTTTTGGATGTCTCAACTGAAACAATGCTTAAGGGAGTTTTATGAACAGATTTAATTTGGTTTAACTTTATATTTTGTTTTTTTAGTTTTAACCACTTAACACAGCAAAATATCCGGTAAAACAACGATTATAAAAATAGGCTAAGCTTTCTGAACTAACGCAAGAATAAACGATAACTGTCTTATTAGAGTGAATCAACCTACTCGAGGTGGGAACAGACTACTGTAAATATGAATCATTGACAAAATGCTTGGACGCCCAAAAACCTAATGTGTCATCATAAGATTGCAGTAAACAAATGTCAGCTTATCTCAACTATAAATAGTCTCGGCCGTGATATATGTATTATCTATGTCTGCGTTTACATTATCAATCTCTATCGCTTTATGAAACACGACACAAGCAGAAACAAACATTCCGAATTAAACATTGAGTGGTTAATTTTAGTATGTAATATATTTTAGTAGTAGGTACTTTAAATTCCTATGTAAATTATCTTTTTCCCCTGTCTTTTTTATTGAGTTTTACTGAGTTTTCCAGAATACAGAAGCTCTACAGGATAAATCGTAAGAAGGCTGTGCGGAAGGTGCAAGGTGGCGATCAGCTGTTTTGTGCCGTGGGGACAGGGGAGGTTGAAGACTACTATCGGGGTCTTTTCTGTAGGAGTGGAGTCCCGGAGGTGGTTGGAGACTTTTCTCTGCCTCCTGGTGCTGACGGTGTCACGAGTGACCTGCTGCAACCGATTGACAGCATGGAAATCTCAAACCGTCTGGCTAGAGTGCCGAATAGCCAAACGGGGTGGCCAAACAGGACCAAACGGGGTGTCGAACCGTGTGTGGTGGAAGGCCGACCCTGGATGCATGGTGATGGCAGCTGTTATGAATCGGTGTATGAATGAGAGAAAGACCCCCTCAGCCTGGAAAGTGTCCAATACTGTGTTGGTGCACAAGAAAGGAGTTCTAAGTGACCTTGACAACTGTCGACCATTGACTCCGGCCAGTTGTATATTAAAAGTGTATGCCGGTGTCCTAGCTGAGAGACTGGGTAGGTGAGTGGCTGCCACTTCTCGTCTCTAATGGGCCCAGAAAGGCTTTACGGAGCACAAGGGATGCCTGGAACACAATTTTGTGGTCCAGTCTGTTATCGACAATGCTAGGAGGAGGAACAAGCGAGCAGTTGTTGCGTGGCTTGACCTCACCAACGCGTTTGGTTCGATCCCACATGAATATCTACATAATGCTCTCTTTCTACACCAGGTGTCTGGTGCACTAGTTGAAACTATCCTATAAATGTATAAAATAGCTAGCACCAGGGTTAGGACTGCAGCAAGTTATACGGGGTCGGTTCCATTAGAGGCTGGGGTGAAGCAAGGAGACCCACTGTGCCCCGTCCTCTTTAACTTAGCCACTAAGCCGATAGTGGGGGCGGCTCAACTCACGGTAATAGGCCATTCTTTTTCTTTTTTGGCCTATGCTGATGACCTTGCCCTCATCTCGTCTGGTGTGGAGGAGAATTACCAGATGCTAAAAGTCATTGGTGCATCCCATCTTGGGCTGGCCTTAACTTTAATGCTAGAAAAGGTGCCAGTCATGACGCTGACTGCCGTGTAAAACGAAAAGTGACTGATACGGTTTTTATTATTAACATTAATGAAATGGTGACCTTTGCGAGAAGGGGAAGAGTACTGCCACCTGGGTGTCCCCACTGGCTTCAAGATCAGCCAGACCCCGGTGGATAGTATAAACAAGATGATCCGCGTCTTAGAAGCAGTCAATCACCCACCCAATTTTGCTGGCAAAAGTTAGAGGTGGTCAGGATGTTCATCCTACTACGTCTGGAGTTAATACTCAGGGGCACCAGAGTGGAGAAGGCCCCATTGACAAAACCGGACAAGCCAGTGAGGCACATGGCCAAGTCATGGATGTACATGCCTCGCCGAGCAAGAGCGGAGCTTGTCTATTTGGACCCGTTGGAGGGAGAGCGGGTCTCCTTCCGCTGGCGGACCATTTTGACGTTGCGGCAAATGCTAAAGTAATGAAAAGACTAATGTTTTCGGTTACGATTAGATGGTACCGGGTCATTTAACACACATCACACCGGTCAGCAACAATGGTAGCAGCTGGGCATGTTGCGGCTGGACGCATTTTTTAATGTTTTTGTGAGGGTCGCACCAACTACATTACATTTAATCCTATTATTTGTTTTTGGTTTGCGTGGCTGGTGCTAAAAATGTTTTTATACTATGTTAAATTTTTTTTGTGGGGTGTTTATTAGTCATAAGTTCTCGGAGTACATCCGAATGCATGTATGAACTGTGAAATTATTTTGAATTAAACTAGTGCCATTTAGTTATAGACTGTGAAGAGCTTTTTATAGTGATGTGCAGAACTTTAAATTTTTTGTAAAAATCTTATAAAAAATCTGCACTTTGTTGAAATTTATTTTAAATATATATGTCTCTATAAAATATTATTGAGAATAAATGTATTTTAGTAGTAGGTACTTTAGATTTTTATGTAAATTTTTTTTCTCTGTCTTTTTTAATGAGTTTTATTATTTGTCATACCGTATTTTATCATTTGTATTTCTTTTTTTAATTGTGACCCGATAAATAAAACAATATTTTAATGTCTAATACACTGTTTTGATGTCCCCAATAAACCTGTATATGGTAGAAATAAAATTATTGAGATGAAAACAATGGACACGATAATTAGATGCAATGACATGCTATGCAACCCGCGTAGCATTTCAATAATTCCACTGACATCATATGTGGAAGTTAACAAAAAAACAGACAGTAGTTTAATGAGATCTCCAATATCGCCGCCATGCTGAATGTGTTGAACAGTACAGAAGAACAACAAAAGATGTAAAAGAGAGTATAAATATGTTTTGGGAGGGTATAAATATGTTTTGGGAGAAATAGAAGAGAATCAAAAGGAAAGTATAAGAAAGTAATAAGTTAACAAGCAGATTACTGAATGCAGAATAAAGAATAAATTTACAAAAAAGAGTTAAGTACAAAATGACAAGATATTGAAAATATTAAAGTAAGGTTAAAAAACAGGTGGCTAACAAAAAAAAAAAAAAAAAAAAAAAAAAAAAAAAAAAAAAATAGAAAAATGCATACAGATACTGACATGTACTTAAAATATAGAACAATCAATTTAATCATTGCCACAAAAACAAATGTATAGAGGATAAAAAATATCCTTTAACAATAGAAAAGAGAAGAAAAGCATATAGGAATTTTTATTTTGAAGAGGTACTTAACACAATGAAAAATAAAATGGAGTAATTAAAACAATTAAAATCCGTGGAAGAAATAGTTCTTTAGGAGTTTAAGGAGAACAAATCTGAAAAATTATTTAAAATAAGTAAAATTTTTGAAAGGATGTATAATAGTAGACAAAAGGTGAAAGAATGGACAGGGCATAGATGGTGGCATTACATTCAATAGGAAATCCCCCATAGATGATAATTATAGAAATTTATATATAATATCCATAACAGATATAACTTAAGGACCTGGATTAGAACGCAGAACAAGCAAAGGAAGATCAATCACATTTTACTGGTAGAAAATTTTTAATTAATCATATATGTATTATAAATGTCTGGCTGTTAAGAAAACTATAAAGAAGGCTTGATTGTGTTGAATTTGTAATTAGTTCAAGCAAACATTCTTGACAGAAAAGATATTCAAAGCAATGATAGCTCTGGATTAACATACAGGACTAACAGAGGCATTCAAACAAATGATACTGAAGTAATTAAGTTTGTATTTAACTTTGTGTGTGAAATAAAAAAAGAAGAAAAAACGTAAATGTATAGGAACACCAATAAGAGAACATTATAGACAGGAACATTTGTGAATGATCAGGCCTACATCTTATTCTAAGTAGGATTAAGACTCCCAATATTAGTTACATGATAGGAAATTTGCTAGCACAAGGGACAGAAGAAATATACCTCACAAATCACAAACACACAACAACTAAATCAGGTATCATACTAGAATTAAGTTCTAGAACTGAATTAAATCTTCTAGTATAATCAAAGAATAACTACCACAAAAACGATAATTTCAATTATACAGATATCAACCATAGTTTTACAAATTATCTACATAAACAAAAAACTGCTACATCTCAATAAACTATAGCAATAGCAAAGTTAAAAACATACCAAAACAATTTTATTGGCAAAACCCCAATACCACAAAAATAACTAATATAAAAAGTTATTTAAGATTAAACCCTCATTTACGTTTCGATGACCATGTCATCATCAGAGGGTCCTATTACAAAACTACAATCTATAATACAATAAGTTTACAATTTTACATACATACAATACAATTTATTGTGTTTTAGATTGTATTTTGTAACAGGACTCTCTGATGATATAATGACATAGTCATCGAAATGTAGTTGAAGGTTTAATCTTTGCTAACTCTTATAATATTAGTTATTTTTGTAGTATTGGGGGTTTTGCCCATATTTTTATTGCAATATATTATGCCACTGTGCTCTTGATATTAATATAAAATGTAAACATATTAAATGAACAAACCCATTAATAATCACATACCCTTTTTTGTTAAATACACATTTAAATTCTAATTTAGTGCTGCCTCCAGTGAGGTAAATGCCATGCCATTAAAAAAATTCTGTTTATCTATATTTTCGCCCTAAAAGTTACCAGTGTTAAGTCTGCAATGTTGAGACCAGCTGTTTTTCTCAAGCTTGTGAATTAATCATTAGCTTGATTGGTCATATGCCCATCTTTTCTTGCCCCATTTACAAAGTATAGTCAACCTTTAGTTAGACTCACCGAGCTATGGGTGTCCATAGTTTTTATCACAGTATAGTCAGTGTTTGACTCACTTAGGAATAAACATATAGTTTCCCGATGCAAAGTACCACCATTCCTTTGTGCCAATAAAGAAACTAAATACTTTTTAAACTGCATGTAAATCGAGAGTACATGTACTAGATAAAAAGTACACAGGACAACCACAATAAAATATTCGATTACTATTTTTCCTCAATTAAACCTTTTAGTTTCAATGCCCTTTTAAACCAGACAATTGAAAGTGTGGAAAGAGTATTAACATCAGGTTTTAACAGCACACTCTGGGTTCCCTTACAGGCTTCCCTTCCTAGAGACGACGAGCAAACCGGCATGCTCACTCCCAGGCTAATTGAAACTTCTCTAGTGTCAATAAGTGTTTGTATAAAGGTTTGATTTTTACTCAAGTGCTTTAGAAGAGTTTGGAGAACAATGTGTCTGAGTCGTTTTTAAATCCGACCATCCCAAGTTAACATTTGATGCTTCAACTGAAACAATGCTTCAGGGAGTTTTATGAACAGATTTAATTTGGTTTAACTTTTATATTAAAATTTTTTTTTTTTAGTTTGAACCATTAACCGCGGCAAAATATCCGGTAAAAACAACGATCATAAAAATAAACTAAGCTTTTTGAACTAACGCAAGAATAAACGATAACTATCCTATTAGAGCGAATGAACCCACTCGAGGTGGGAACGGACTATTGAAAATATGAGCCATTGACAAAATGCTTGGATGCCCGAAAACCTAATGTGTCATCATAAGGTTGTAGTAAACAAATGTCAGCTAATCTCGGCAATAAATAGTGCCGAACGTGACATATGCACTATCTATGTCTCCGTTTACATTATCGATCTCTATGGCTTTGTGAAACACATGACACAAACAGAAACAAACATTCCGAGTTAAACTTTGAGTGCTTATTTTAGTATGTAGTATTATTTGTAGGTGGGTCTTTAGTTTTGTATGTAAATTTTTTTCTCTGTCTTTTTTATTGTGTTTTATTATTTGTGACACAGTATTTCATCATTTGTATTTTTTTTTTATTGTGACCCAATAAATAAAACAATATTTTAGTGTCTAATACACTGTTTTGATGTCCCCAATAAACCTGTATAAGTTAGAAATAAAATTATTGAGATGAAAACAACGGGCACGATAATTAGATGCAACGACAAGCTATGCAACCTACATAGCGTTCCACTGCCATCAGAGATGGAAGTTTAAAAAAAACCAGAAAGTAGCTTGATGAGATCAACAATATCGCCGTCGTGCTGAGTGTGTTAAGAGACGTTTTGTAGAGGCCATATTTAATACAAAAAAAAAGAACATTTTGGACTTTTCCTGCACCAATATTCTCGTAGAGAATCAATCTGTCACATTGTGAACAATTTTTTACAAATAAAACAAATTTTTATTGGATTAAAAATATAAGATCTTTGCAATGATCAAGTAGCCTGTCACAACTACTTATAGGTTCGTTAAATGACATTCTCCATACAAAATGATTCAAAAGAACTGTTAATAACATACATATAGTGTAGAAATATTATTAATAATTATATTCTACTTTTTTAAGAGATTATAAATATTTCGATGAACAAAATTTTGCAATAAATGCATTCCACACTCCTGAACCCAAAATATCACTGTCCTGAACATCACACCTGTTACAACTATAGTTCCAAATGAAGCAAAATAATTGTAATAATACAGACCTATTAGTAATGTTTATAACAATATATTGTCTATACAAGTTTAATAACAATATCTTGTGTATAAAAGTGTTAAAAATTATTTTATAAAGAAATGCTGCCTTGCATGTTGCTCTAAACACTGTCCTAAAATATAACTTTTGTTCCAAACAAACTCAAAACCAATTCAAATCAATTTAAAGAATTTATATTTATAACAAGAATTAAGAAACATTTCTGGCATTCTCATGAAATTTATCTGATATTATTCACAGTAAATGTGTGTTATCAGTGGCAAATTGTTCAATTCCTTCTATTAGTTCACACTCTCCCTATATACATCTTCTTCAAATTTTCAGTAATTAATCAAATACTTTTTATTCATCCACTCAAGTCCTATTACATTTTTTAAAACTTGTAGTGGATGGCACTTGATGTTAACAGATTTTTCAAATATTAATTCATTAATTAAATTTAAAATGAATTAATTTTAGTTTTATATGGGAGGAAAACTTTTCACAAAAGTGCCAAGGTATACAATTAGTTATTTTGTCTCATTTGGCTTAAAATAAGTGATAACATAAATATGATTTTATAAAACAGCTGATGTGTTATAGGCTATGTTGTAAAACAGCTGTCTTAAGGCATAGGTTATGCTACTTTATTTCTAGTAATTGCAATTATTTAAAACAAAGTAACTCGAATAAATATTTTCTTTGTCAACCTAAGCAGGGATTAACTTTAAAATGTTTTGTTTATACTACTTGTTTTTGTTCAACAGTTAAAACCATCTGAAATCTTCAGCATTAACTTGTTACAAGAGCTTGTTATGGTCTATTTTTGTTTACTACATTTTAAAATAGCACAAATAAATTTAATTACTAGAAGTAGTATAAAAAAACAATAGCATGAAATAATATTACTGTATATAATGATAATTACCATAGAATGTATGAACAAAACACATTTGAACTCCTACTAATCACAAACATAATGAAATAACTTTAACAATTACTATACAAAATTAAAAGAATTTTATTGTGACGTACAATTAGATATAACAATCAGAGGAATGACTTTCTTATAAAATCTCACTCGTTATCAACTGACCGATGTCAGCTACTAATCTCTTCCCTTACTCCACATCAGTTCAGACAATAATTGGAATTGGCTGGGAAGAGAGAGGAAACTATTAACTGTTATAACATATTTAAAAAAAAAAAGCAATATAGACTAAAACAAAATATTAACAGAAGGAAAACTACAACATACAACAGAATAACATAAGAAATAAATACTATCTTATAAATATATCTGGTTTAAACTACAGGTAAAATTTAATACAAGAATGTATATGACTAACAATTAGCTAATAATAACCTATAAGTTAGTTAATTATTAAATATAATATAATAATACAATATAAATTAAAACACTTGAACACAAATTGATATGTCACAATTGTATAAAGTAGAACTATCATCTTAGTTTTTGAGGACAGCAGTATTAGGAGATGTATTCCATTGTCGACTCAAAATGTTAACTGGCGTCTTGGTTGTTTTTGGCGTTATTCTTGTTTCTCTAACAGTGTTTTAAGGCGATAGATCATGGTGTGAATAGGAGTGGTGGGTTTGAGGCAGTTGCTAGATTTATGTGGTTGTTTGTCTGTAAGTGTAATTGTTAAGTCAAAGAAATTAAGGAAGTTGTGTTTTTCTGTTTTGATAGTATATGATAGTTTTTGGTGTATTAATTGAGATGCTTTAAAAATACATGTGTTTGGTGTTTATTTCCTTTGTATATTGTGATAATGTCACATTATTTATTACTACGTAAAATGTGGTTTTGTTCAATATGGTGTATGAATATTTCAGGTAAAATTTTCCTAGGTAGAGGGGATCCATAGGTAGGCTGACTTTTTGGGTACAGAAAGTAATTTTGTGATATGACTAATTTTGTTGATGTGTTTGTGGAGTATTTGAGAGTAAGAGCATGTTTAGAAGAATGTTGATGGTTCCTGGAATGGAAATGTTAGTGTAGAGGTTTGCGATGTCAAAAGAAACTGGAGCAGAGTTGTGTGGAATATTTATAGCTTTTTATTTTGTCGATTAGATTTAGACTACTTTTTATGGATCAATGATTATTGAATTTTATGTGGTTTTGAATGACTTTGACAAGAAAGCTCTAGAAAACTATCTATAGAGTTCTCCTTAATTAAGGACACCAGTGTCTCATCCCATCTTCTAGCTAAATGTCTTGACAAACACAAATTTAACCCCTACTGCAAGCCCTCCCCCCAACACTAATATCGATATTCACAACTCTTCAAACTACCATCACCAACCCAAATTGCTGCTTACAATACTGTGATCTATTGCCTATTAAAAACAGCGTTTGAAAAACAAGACGACCATTAAGAATTAAACACCATAACACATATAGCACAATCAAAGAGATACAATACAACAATGATTAATAAACTATGTAGCCAGCTGAAAAATAAACTCAACCCAACCCTAAAAACCTATGACAATACCATAGAGACCATCCAAAACTCATAAACTAGCCTACTCCACACATAACACCCTTAACAAACAATAAACACCAGGAAGACTCAACCCTGCAGGCATATACAAACTAACTTGTGGTTCATGACAAAGCGTATACATAGGGCAAACAGGAAGGTCACTAGTGTAAAACTAGTAGCTCACGTGAAGATGGAATTAAATAAGAATAACAATATAAATGATTGATATGTTACTACTATTAGCTTATTATGCTTAGCCTAGTTGATGGGTTACCTGTATGTATTCAATTTTGCTTACATTTAGTTCAAATTTAGTATTTGGATGTTAATTTCATAATTTATTATTATTTATTACATAAAATTATACTAATAACACACTGTAGTTATTAAATGATAACGTTCACATCAAAATGCATTTGAGTCAATAAATTATTACCTTTGCCTCAAAAATTAATCTAAAAAAAGTTGTTATAATTACATATTTTTTTGGTATGTATGTAATTTTGTTGCAGTTTTAGTAATAAACAAAAACTTCCTGCAGCCCTGGGCAGTTATTGTCTGAAAATGAAAATGAAGAGGAAATGGCTTGATTGCTCACATTGGTGAATAAATATTTATCGAACTATATAAATAGATTTTAATGGGGGTGAGTTGGTTGGTCCTCGTCCTGCCCTTGGATAGCTGTGAAATCTTGTGCGACATGAGCAATATTCACACTAAACTGAACACCAACATTAGTTTTCCTTGTGAAAGTCCCACACAAACGATGCTAAACCTCGCAAACAGTCCTTCTCAGGACCCCAGACATGCCACGCTAACAGCAAGGCGAGAACATCCTAACAGATTGAAAGTAATTTTTTTGGAATATTCAGGGACAAAGTATTAAATCAATACGCAGTCATTTTAATATTGACAAAAATCTCGTAATGAGACTGAGAGGAGTGGGGTTTTTTAAAAGAATTGAACTATGGTGCCTATCAAGAACTTTCGCAGACACTTTTATTTGCGATGGCAAAAAGAAAGCTAAACCGCTTAAAGGGCACATTTCAGTTGCTACTACTTATCAAGAGCGGAAACTAAAAACAACACATAATAATAAAGATTTATTAGAGACGACATTGAAAAAATTGGCGTAATGCACTGGAATGCGAGATCACTGAAGAGAAAAGCTGATGAGCAAA
The DNA here is from genome assembly GCA_036971475.1 of Prosapia bicincta. NCBI lineage: Eukaryota > Metazoa > Arthropoda > Insecta > Hemiptera > Cercopidae > Prosapia > Prosapia bicincta. The sequence continues at coordinate 20,339,011 of JBAIZL010000006.1, read as the reverse complement.
GAAAGTAATGGAGGAAAGCAAAATAAAAATAGCTTGTATTCAGGAGTGCTTACTTCATCAAAATCAAAAGTACCACCCTCGCTTTAAAGGTTACCAAATGTTTAATGTCTCCAGAGAAAACCGTGGAGGAGGTGGTTTAGTTACATTGATCCATGAGACACTCTTAGTGAAAAATGAAGAAATTATTGTAAGAGATGAAATTGAGCTAGCCAAATATAAGATACAAGTAAGCAATGGCATCGCCTTCACCCTCGTTAATGTTTATATACCGAATCAGGGAATTAATGAAGAAGATCTTAACGTCTTACAGATCAATGATAAGAATGTGTTATTGGTGGGTGACTTCAATAGCAAACACTGTAGTTGGAACAAAGGCCCAGCTAATCAAAACGGTCAAATACTCTTCAACTGGTTGCTAAACAATAATCAGGTACTAGCAAACAAAAAATTCGAACCTACCTTCCAGTCGGCTTCAACAGGTAGTTTGAGTACGTTAGACTTGACTATTTCATCTCCAGCAATGATGAACAAATTATTTAATTGGCATATAGGCCAGGACTTAGGAAGTGATCATTTCCCGGTATTCTTCGAAATTGATAGGGGAAGGAAAACAATTACCAACAATATGATTGTCCACAGTAAATACAAACTTTCAAAAGCTAACTGGACTCTTTTTGAAAAAGAAACTCAAATTGTCTCATTAGTGGAAAATGTAACTTTAGAAATCATTGAATCGATTCATGAGAACGCAGCCGAAAAATCCATACCAAAAAAATCCCAGAATGGAAAGAAAAAATATATGAACAGCTGGTGGAGTCAAGTAATTCAAGAATTGAGAAAAAATAGAATTTCAGCCAGGAAGAAATGGAAAAAATCCAGGTCATTACACGACAGAATTTTATACAATGAATGTAATGCTACCCTGCGCAAAGCCATCATCGAAGCAAAGCGAAAATCATGGAAAAGTTTTGTTGGTTCAATGAACGCGAACACACCATCCAGCACAGTCTGGAAACGCTTCCGTGCAACAAACGGTCAATACTCTCAGAAAATTATTTCTATTAGAAAATCAAATGGAGACTTAATAACGGATGACAAATTGAAGGCCGAAGAATTTGCTAAACATTACTCAGAAAAAGCAGGGCGAAGAATTGCCTGGCCGAAGGCTCTTACTCCCATCGAACAATTTCTAACATGTAGAACTGAACTGCTGTTTCGTTGTTCTGATCCAGACGACTCCCCTTTCACATTAGCCGAACTGGAAGATAGTATATCTCTCTTAAAAAGAGCCGCATCCGGAGAAGATAATATTCACAATGACATGCTATCGCACTGTTCGAAGGAAATGAAAGTGAAGACACTTCAGCTTTTCAACTCTATCTGGAAAACTGGGAAGTTCCCTCAAGAATGGAAAACAGCGAAAATCATCCCCCTCTTAAAACCGGGGAAGGATGGGAAAAATATTACCTCTTATCGGCCGATAGCGTTAACATCTTGCTTGGGGAAGTTAATGGAGAGGTTAGTCAACAAGAGATTATCCTGGAGGCTGGAACATGACGAAATGCTGGGGAACCAACAATTTGGGTTCAGACGGCACAGGAGCACAACTGACACATTCTTATATTTCACTAATAAAATTTACAAAGGGTTTGACCACAAAATGAGCACAGTGGCCACTATGGTGGACTTAGAGGCAGCATTCGATAAAGTTCCACATTTAACCATCATCTTACAGTACATGAAGCTCGGAATACAGGGTAAAATGTTGCAATTCATAAGTAATTTTTTACAAAACCGTCTAATAACAGCATCAGTAAATGGCTCACTATCTTCATTGTTCCGAAATGAAAACGGCATTCCTCAAGGAGGAATAATTTGCCCCAACCTATTTAATATCACCCTCAACGACATGGCGGACGAATTTCCACCTGAGGTAGATAGTATGAGTTTTGCCGACGATATAACGATCTGGGTCACATCCATTGATCATATAAAAGCATGTGAAATCCTTCAGTCCTCACTGGATAAATTCACTAATTGGTGCTTCTAAATGGTCTCAAACTATATCGGCAGAGAAGACCGATTGCACATTTTTCACCCGTCGAAATAAATTGGGTTCTTTCGCTCCCGAATTCAAAATACTTGGCAAGCGATTGAAATATAATAGGTCCCCTAAACTACTAGGGACCCTTTTGGATCCGAAACTGCGATGGGGTAGTCATATGGAGTATGTTATGGAAAAATGTGTATCAAGACTTAATGCTCTCAAAGCCGTAGCCAGCCGCGATTGGGGCGCCGATACAACTACTCTAAAGATGTTTTATACTGCCTTCTTGATATCTAAGGCAACCTATGCATGTGAAGTGTGGGGTTCGATGGCGAAATACCACCTGAAAAGACTGCAAACTCTACAATCTGCTGCAATTCGTTTATGCTTGGGGTGCACCAAAACCACCTCTATAGCAGCCATGGAGATTGAATTGGGAGTTGAACCTATTGGACTCTATATCGATAAAAAAATATGGACCAAATACTTGTCAATAAAGGCTCTTACACCAATCCACCCATTAAGTAACATGGTGTCATATGATTCCAACATAAAGCAGTCATTCAGCTATAAAATTAATCAACTGTCTACCAAAATGCCTTGTTTTGTCCCTGTGAAAATTCCGACTTACTATATGGAGCCCCCAAGTAGATGGCCCGAGATAAACATTGCACTCAACCTGCCACATGAGGTGAGCAAGAAAAATCATTTACAAATATTAAAAACAATAACATTAAACATGATTCAATCTCAATACAAAAGCCACATAAAAATATTCACAGATGGGTCGCTCAACCGGGAGAAGGGCTTATCGGGGGCAGGCTACTATAACGAATCGAACGGAGACTGTTTTTACATTCCAGCCAATTCCAATTCCAGCATGGATACTGAGCTTTTGGCTATAAGTGCAGCCCTGACTAGCTGTGTGCATTTAAAGGGCAATTCAAAAATATGCATCCTATCGGATTCGAAATTCGCCCTTCAGTCATTGTTAAGTAATTCTACAAGTTCATAGTCGTTTCGAATATCAGAAATAAGAAAAACCATCCTAGAACTAGTGGACTGCGGGAAGGAATTAACTCTTCAATGGGTACCTGCCCATTGCGGAGTATCCGGAAACGAAAAGGCTGACAAAATTGTGAAAATAGCCTCAACCATGGGACCTACAGATGAAGGCAAACACTCCCTGCTACATTGCAAAAGTGTAAGCAGGGAAGTTTTCCGAAAACTTTGGTGTGAAAATTGGGAAAAAAGAGTCTACCGGTCGACACCTTTACCAGCTCCAACCAGAACCACCAGTCGAGGACAAATATAGGGAAGTAGCACGATCAACAGCATCTTTTGCTGCCAGAGGAAGAACCGGCCATCTGGTGATACAGGAGTACCTATTTCGTTTTAATCTCACAGAGTCTCCGTTGTGTGCACTCTGTGGTGTGGAGAGCAAAACAATTGAACACATCCTGTTGAACTGCCCTTACCCTTACAAGAGACATCCTCAGACCAATTGTGACAAAGTGACAAGATATTCTAGTTAAGAAGAACCTGTGGGCCATAGCATCATATATATATCGTGGACATCGGGCCATCGGTTATAGTTAAGCTGGACGCCTGCACGAAGAAATAAGAAGTAAGTAATAAATAGATTTTAAGATTTTTAATTACTACTAGGAATACACTGTAGTTAAATATTAATAGTAAATACTCAAAAACCTCTTAATCACAATACTTTTTCATTTTACCCTTATGTACATATCAGTTACCAAGTAACCATCCTCAGAGGGATAACATATAAAGACTGTGTGTGTGTGTGTGTAATCCCTTTAAGGATGGTTACTTGGTAACTGAAAAGTATATGAGGGTAAAATAAAACAGTATTGTAGTTAAGAAGTTTTTGAGTATTTATTATTAAGAATTTTAATCCTTTGAAGATGATATTGAATACAGTATACATATGGCAAAAACTAGAATATTTAAACCTATAATTATTTGTTTTGAAAGCTTCTTTGACGTGAATGTGGTTAAGGCTTCATACTGAATTCGCTAAAAAATGTAATAATACTAATAAAATAAAACGTATGATACTAACATGTACAAATACTATAATAAATAAAACATAGTAAATAAAATGAGAATAATAAAACTGTTATTTTTCTATTCTTGAAGTGCTTGTAGTAAGTTGTACTTGAATATAACTGAATTATTATATCCATCACTGTGTATTTTACCTCCTTGTTCTTAAATAATTAGATGGTGAATGCTTCTACGATAAGTACTTTAGATCCAATGTTTACATCAAAGATGCTATGTTTTAGATTTGTAGATTATTTACAAGCTAGTGGTTTAAACAAATTACATTGGGTTTTGGTTAATTTCACCACCAGTTTATTGAAGCAGCGATTTAATTGAATAAAAAATTTAAAATATAAAACAAATTCATGTTATACACAAACAACTATACCAGTTAATTGGTTCAAAAAGCTGCTTATTTGGCCCAGTACTTTTTCTACATCAATAAAATAGTATTTTATTCTGTCCAAATAAACACGGAAATTAACTATGGAGAAAGCGAATTCATGAAATATTCAATAAGCTGGAAAGAAAACTGATACTGCAATGAGGCAGAAGATGTTAGTTGTCAAACCCACCCTAATCACTCATAAGTAACAACTCATAAACATTCTATGCTTTCAATAGGGCTTGGTACTGAAAGTGTCAGACGTGATTGATAATTTGTTTGTAATTTTATTTAGGAGGTACAAATACAAGTCCAAATTTTATGCCCATAGATTAAAAATTGCATTTTAGATAACATACATAACCTAACTTATTACTGTGTGAGTCCATATTTCATCTCTTGAATTTTTTAGTCCATTACATTCGGTGAAACTTAATTAATCACTTTTACATTAGTTTATGACTATCCAAACTTTATTTTTGTAAAATATTAGTGAGACAAAATGTTTTCGATTGCTCCGTGGCGATCTTCATCAGTGTCTAAATTTTCTGCTTGGAGCTGTTGTTAGGTTAAGCAGTGACGATTTTAAAGGCAGGTTTTTGATAGTATCAAAGAGTATGTGTGATTTGTATTGGGTTTGTTCTTTTAATATGTTTGTATTTTGTGTGTTTGTAAATTTCATATTGTTCTTGTATATTGAGATGTGTTCCTTTTTTGTTGATGTGTATGATTTCCAGGCTATGGTAAATGTCTGTGTATTTGTGTCCTGTTTCTTTTAGGTGATTGTAGAACGCTGAGTTGGTGTTCTGTTTGTGTTCCTCGACTCTTTGTTTGAAGCTGCGACCTGTTTGCCCACAATTTACAATTGTACATAAACAGAACATCAAATAAAATAGCCCCCATATTTCAAAAAACAGGATACAAAATAGCATATAAAACTAATAACAAACTACAATACAAAATAAAAATAAAACAAGACACCAACAACAAAGATAAAGCACAAGCACCAGTCATATAAAAATTAAACTGTACAGACTGCAACAAATTCTACATAGGCAAACAGGTTGCAGCTTCAAACAAAGAGTTGAGGAACACGAACAGAACATCAACTCAGCATTCTACAAACACCTAAAAGAAACAGGAAACAAATACACAGACATTTTCACAAATACAATAACCTAGAAATCTTACACATCAACACATTTCATCACACTAGAACAATATGAAATTTACAAACAAACAAAAACAAAATACAAACATATTAAACAAACAAACCAGATACAAATCACACATACTCTTTGGTACTATCGAAAACCTGACTTTAAAACCGTCACCTCTTAACCCAACAACAACTCCAAGCAGAAAATTTAGACAGTGACGAAGATCGCCACGGAGTGATCAAAAACGTTCTGTCTAAGTAAATTTTTACAAAAATAAAGTTCGGATAGTCATAAACTAATGTAAAAGTGATTAATCCAAATTTCAGTAATGTTTATTAATTTTGTAGCTTGCAAATGGCATTATGATGTTCAGAATCTATCTTTGAGTAACACATATAAAAATGACAAAATTTGAAGTTACCCTGCATTTAGTAAAGTACATCCCCCCTTTTTTTTGAAACTTTGTTTAATACGATCAACCCTTTAATCAGACCAAATCATGGCTCCAGAAAAATGGTCCGATTATCCAGAACATACTACAGTCCTTTAAAACATTACCTCTATAATCTATTTATGACTTGTAACGTTATTTTGTTTTACCGCCTTTAAAACATTACCTCTATAATCTATTTATTACTTGTAACGTTATTTTGTTTTACGTTAAATAGTTTACTAAATAGTTTAATTAAATAGGATAATTCTAATTGTCACTGCGAGAGACCGACTGTTGACCGATAGTAAAACAGCTGTGCGGGCCAAGTTTGATATATCCGGTTATAGTTTTAAAATGAAATAAGGGAATCATTGAGAGAGACTGAGACTAGCGATTCGAGATAGAACACATCTTCCTGGGAACCGACGGGCTGCATCCGGCCGCATGCTAGCTTCCTAAGGGAACCAGTGAGAGGTAACACTTAGTCATTGTATCGACTTATAACAGGTAGATGATTTATTTAATGTTCCTTTTTATATTTGTTATTAATTCATACGTTTATATAAACACACTGTCCACTGCCCCCAGAGGATTTTATGTCATTTATTTGTGCTAATTAAAATTAATATCAACGATTTGCCGTTTTATTAAATCCTCCGACAGTAGTAGCGTTTGATACTGTATAAGAAAATGTTTTCCCAAGGTATAACCATGCCTTTTATGTTTTTTAAAAACCAGTAGTTTCAGACAATTATCAATTATTACAATTTGTGTATATTTCTTTTACAATAAAAAATAGAAATAATCAAAATTGGTGAAGGATTCCAGCAAAGACATTATTCATAACTCTTCCACTTAGAAATTCAGTGTAAAACTGTCTTTGTAATGAGTAATGGGTGACTCTCAGTAGTAGAAAATAATGCTTATGATTATTACTACACAAAAATTATTCTTAAAGCTAATGATAGTAAATGATATATGTAATACATGATGAAAATAAATACAGAGAGAGATAAGACAATGGTTATAGGAAGAAAAGTAGGCAATCAATTGTATAAATTATGGCTGTGGCAGTAGGTCAATTTGAAATCTTCAAATACCTGTGATATGTAAACCAATTCAAGAAGAAATATTTTCTATAGATCTTTAGTAAAGAAACAAAGGAAATATTATTAGTAAAGTGCTTTATTAATGAGTTGCTGTAAGTGGAGTTCGGAAATAGCAAGCCTATATGGGAGGAGTTTTGCATGGTATTCCTGAAAGCCCCTGTAGTTTTGATAATAAAACTGACCTCTGTATTGTGAGGAAATACCCTTTCTTTGTATATTGGTGATGTTTGTTTCAATATATGTTTAGAGTGTTACATTTATTGTTATTAATATTGCAAATAAACTTAAATAATGGATATTGACACAGGGTATGAGACTTGAAACATTACAAAAGCGGAAAGGTCTATTGCTCATTTACCAGATGAAACCCATAAATATTTTTCCTAATTGGAACAACTTTTTTTTGAAAATATTGCCTTTACTATAAATAAATGTGCCTTCAAGTTGTTCTGTGATCCAAGAACCAAAACAGATTCAAGAATAACAAAATGTAAAGTTATCTGTGGATGAATTATTAATTTTTCTTGGCCAAATATTACATAATGGAACAATAATATATATAATAAATAACATTAACGATTACTGGAGAAAAGGCAAGTTGTTTGGCACATGTTTTCCTAAGTTTATATCAAAAGACAGGTTTTTGTTAATTTTATATTGTATCAACTTTGAGTAATGGACTGATTCAACAATGGGAGGTAAAGGCCATGCGGTTAACAAAGTGTTGAAATTAATGTTGGGAAAATTGAACAACGGTTACTCATTTTTTTACGGACAATTTCTGTGACATCTTTTCCTTGGCATCTGCTTTACTTAGATGGTAGACATTTAAGGTACAGAAACACTATAATTTGATCAAAATTGTATTTCCCATGAAGTCAAATCAGCTAATTTGAAAAAAAAGATTAGTTGCTATGCTGATGGAGTCAGGAAATGAAAAGACAAGAGGGCAGTTTCATAAATTGCAACAAAGTTTGAAAATGAAAATGTGACTTCATTAAATCGAGCAAATGTTGAATGGATGAAACAAAACCAAGGGTGATGTACAATCACTTTACAAAGGGGATGACGGTATTAACCAAATGGTGTCATTTATCTGTGGAAGAGAAAAACCTTTTGATGAAATGAAAAAAATTTTAAACACGTTTTACAAATGCTTAAGGTTAACACCTACTATCTTCTTAATGAGGCCTACATTGGGAGTAATATAAACAAAATGCCTCTTTGAGTTTAAATTATCTATTCTCCAACGCCTACTTCCAGACTAGCCTGCTCCTGAAGGAGTATCCTGAGAGTATCCTAAAACTTCATGTGCCTACAAAAATAGAGAGGAAAGGTGACACGAAATGAAGAAAGAAAAAAGTAGTAAAAGAGGCATTGCAAGAAGTGAAGAGAAACCAGGACTTTGTATGCCCCTTTGAAGAGTTCCACAAATATACATAAAAAAGAGGATGTGTTGGCTGTGACATAAATAGCCTGAACTATTGTTCTAATATTTGTAACTTGGACACTTTCTAAGCCATCAGATTGTAAACATACCCATCACTGGGTGTGTGAGCTGTTCCAGAATGCCGAACTTTCTACACAACTGCTTTTCATGTAATTGGATTTACTCCAAAAGATAAAAAAGCATCAAATTTCAATCCATGGTAAAATATAAAATATTTTGTGTATTGGGTATGACGGCATAATTTTCAGCAGCTATGGTATCAAGAGAAAATGAAGGAAACAGACTGGAAAAATTTTAAATGTGAAATTGAAAAAAGTGGAGCATTAAAAGTCAAATAAAATTTAAGGTAGAAAATTAAATATTCTGTAACTGATACAAAAACTTAAAGTAGAAGAATGTTTATGTGATAAATAGAATAAGCTATATATTTATGGTACGTATGAAATATATGCAGGAAAGATTAGAGTTTAGGGATAGAAAGGTGCCAGAAATCTATGAATGGAAAATAACTACAAATACTGTGAAACACTTACATATTTAATAACTCCTCTTGCAGGCCGGAAGGGCCTGCTTCATTCACATTCAAAGAGACATCAACAAATTCAAAAGGCTCCACTTCTAATCGTCTTGAGATCTCTGTCACTTGAAAATTTTTTTCCTCACAACTTTCGGATTTTAAGTAATTAAAATCTTCATTATTATCAGATACCAAATTTATTTTTTGATTGAAGCTGTCATACTGAAAAAAATGTTCACAGTTTAAGTTTAACTTGAATAATTTGTTAAATATTTAAAATTGTTTACAGCAAGTTGGCAAAAAAATGTGTCAGTATATGAAATGTACTATTCCCTTTGCCCTATTTTTGTTTGTACCTGTTTAAGTACTGTTATTTTTGAAATGGAAGACTTGCACACCACTGTCCAATGGTAAAATAATTTAGATTTGTTTATTATTTGGTAAAAAAACATTCTATCACAAATTATTACCACAAAACATTTTAAAATATTGAAGATTTTTAAAAACCTACTATACATTAGAAGTTTAGAATTTGTTTGAACTACTTAACTACTACTATAAAACACCCAAAATAAAATCACGGGATAGGGTGTTCAATAGCTGAGACTAGCCGTGGATTATTTAGTTTGATAACTTACAACGATTGTATTGTATCTTATTTTTATTATTTGTATGTCATATGTTGAATTTAATACAGTATTACTCAATTTCTTACCCATTTTGTTTGTGTTAAAAGTTTTCTGAGTAATTCAGGAGGAATCTAAAGTTTAGTTTAGATCACAAAAGATGGGAATGGGACCAATAAAGAAATTAGAAAGCTTTTAAGTAAAAATATTTCTAAACCCCTAAAAAATAAAAGCCAAGTAAATACATAATAGAGGAAAAAATTTATTCTGGTGGGAAACACTGAGAATAAAGAAAAAAATTATAAAAAGCTAAGAAATATAAAAATTGGAAATGTAATTTTTTCCTTTCCCGTACTTTGAAAGAATGTCATGAATATGGTATTTCATCAGTGTGGAACCACTGATTAAAATAAATTTCAATTACTAAAACAGATAATTAGTAAAATCTATTTCATATTTAACAATTTTTGAAATTTGGAAGAAAACCTAGAAGTTTTAGGTTACTTGAAAAATTAATTATAATATTGCTCCTTGTGATTAACATAAGAAATGAACAAGCTCCAGAGTAAACACTAAAAATTATTATGGCTATGTAGTTAACATAACGATGAAATTTAGCAAGAAATGGTTATATTCATTTTCAAATTTCAAAGATAATTAATAACTTTTTTTTTGAGGATTTTATGTACAATGGTTTTGTAAATTAACTACAATTTAACTTGTAAATGAGAACATTTATTAAGAGTTTTATATTGTTGATTTTTATTGTGTTTTATGTAATGTTATGAAATTTGTAAATTGTAAGCTTTGTTGTATATTAGTTTAATAAATATGAACTCTTGAAAAGGAATTTCGGAAAGAAATTCGAAACGTTGAGTGTTAAAAAAGCATGAATTAATTGTCTGTGATCTGTCATTAGCCTATAAAAAAAAAACTACATTGGATCTAATAACTTTACTGATCTTAAATTGTGAGAAATCATACAAACCTTTCCCCTATTATAAGAGTTATTTGTTTTTGTTCCAAAAATTGTAGCCTAAGAACTTCATTAAAAAGCAAAAATATATTGAAAACAGAAATGACAAAAATATTTATATCTTTATGATGGCATACCTCTTTCTTAAAATCTCCTTTTAGTATGTTGTTATTATTAGGTGTACAGATAAAACCATTCCTGTTTGAAAAGCTATTCATCCAGTTGGGTATTTTTTTTTCAGTTCGTTTCCAAAACTTATCTAATGTACCTTGAAAGTCACTTGCAACTTGTTTAGAAAAGAAGCATTTCACAGACTGAGATGTCTAGAAAGAAAAATTCTTAATAAATAAGTTATGTATATAAATTAAGGACATTTACATAAATAAATGTAACAAAACTACTTATAAATGAGATCCTAACAACTATTGTTCAATAAACAAAATTATTTTGTACACAACATTGGAAATAAAACATTTGTTGTATAATGAAATAAGTATTTACCTATTTAGCCATATTTTCAAGACTATAAGAACAACTACTGCATGACTATTCCCTTAATGGGAACATCTTTAGGTCTCCTTAAACTAAATTAAGTCAACAAATCAGTTCATATTAATTTATTTACCATCATTGTTAATGATGGTAATTTAAACTGATTTATTTTTATTATTTTACTGGAGGTGACCTGAAAATATTGCACAGTGGAGATATAACATCAGTAGTCCTTGCATAATCTTGGTAACTGACTAAAATAGTAACACACACACACATATATAAGTAAAATTATAACAATTTTTAGCATAAATAAATTATAAAGAATTCACTTGTTTACTTGAAAACAATTTAAAATAAATGAGTTACATATAGTTAACCTCAACTTTTGCGTGTTGTTATAAGATTGATTCTATAACTTATTGTATATAAAGAAAGCACTTTGTGAGTGTCTTATTACATGAGGTATAATGTAATCTTTTTGTTTAGCAATTAATACGCTTCATTCAAATTTTGTGCCCAGTTTTAATAAGATTTATTTATAACTTGTTAATATTTTTGTTGCAACTTTGGGGGAAAGTCTGTGCTGCAGCCAGTCTGTTATGTGTAACTGAGTGAACACTTTTGAACTTACTTGCTAGCGTATTTCAAAACAATTGTTTCATTGACAAAGCCGACTACTAAGGACAACAATATTTGGATACCAGACGTCATTAATTTTGCTCAAGTAAAAATTATTACATACCTCCTAATAGTGAAATATGTTATAAACAGGGGGAAAATAATAAAACTATGTTGATGCCCCAAAAATTAAAGTGTTTACGAAGAATGTTTTCCCAAAAAACAAGGCACTAAACAAAGACTACCCATCCAAAGGCGAATATACTATAAATATGTTTTTTCATCACTTAAAGATAGTTATGAAGCTCAGAGGAATGAATGTGGCCAGTGTAACTCACAGTCGGTCAAAGTCAAGGTCAATGGGCAGTGCAGTAACAGCATGCTTATCACATAACAGCATTTTAGATAACATTATCATTGTGGATTGTTATATGCACCTTGACCATAGATATCTTGTTAGTACTTGCTCTTACCATAAACACTTTCTAGTGGTTTATATTACTTTTTTTTGTCAGTGCAATGACTGATGTATTAATTTAGGATCTTTTTTTCAAAGTAAAGGATGTAATTTAACCTAATCATATAACCCATAACTGTAAGTTAATATAGCTTAAGAGTTATGTGAAGTAATATAGTGCGATGTTTATTTATATAGAAGTAGTTTATGTTTATGGAAAGAGATTATGTTATGCTCCAATTTTTAACAAAACTTTTAACAAATACTAATGGTTTCTGAGGTTTTAAATATTTTTTCCTCACTAAGAAGTTGTTTTTAAGTAATATATGTGAATAGCAACAAAATCAAAGGAGATGGACTAAGGTTAAACTAGTATACAAAATACATTTATATTTATAAATATTATAAGACCGCATTCTAAATTTCCTTCTGTAACAGAATGTGAATACTTTACATATTAACTGAATAGGTTATTGACAATTTAAAGTTACTGCTATAATCGAAAAAATGTTTGTTAGATAGGGACTTTCCAACGCTTTAGAGGTTGGGAGTTAAAAATTTAACCACGTTTTTGCACACTGAAACTTGTTTGCCCTCCCTAAAAAATATTTGCAAAATATCATAGCTCTGTATACAGAAAATTAAAAATATAAATGTGAATAATTATTTATCACTGAAAAACCAAAATAGCTTTTTACTGTAATTATTGATTCTCCTTTTTTACTATGGACTAATAACCTTTTCCAATTATATTAATTTTGCTAATACAGTATTAATATATGGTTAGCCTGACAACATTAAAAAATACAGGGTATTCAACAGCTAAAAAGTAGCCTAAATACTTAATTTTACTTACTCTGGTAGGAAAATATGATGCAGCTATTTCTAATAAAAACCGTTTTATAAATTCTTCTATGTCAAAAATGGATATGACAGCTTTTTGTTTTACTAAACACAATTGACAAAGTAACCTATTATGACAGAAATCCATCATACGCCTACATCCACCAACAATTTTAAAATTATACTTTTTATCAACATTGTTCTGTCTAAATTAGGTTATTGCTATTACAGAAATTTATAGCTATCACTTTTGTAGTTATAACACATAATAATATACAAACTATAAAAATATATTAATATTAAAAATAAACTAATTAATAATTTTAGTATTAAACTTGAGAAACTCTCACTTCAATAAAATACTGTACTTTAAAATAATTTAATCTCTTTTACTCTTCCAGTATGTCAGAGAAATGATGGATTGTTTGTCTGTGCTTAAACGCCTAAATCTGTGAATTGATTTGACGTTTGACACCAAAGACTGTCTTTGACCATGCCTGGACAGTTTTGGCTGTAATAAATTTTTTTGAAACTTATTCAAACAAAAATTAAATGTAGAAAAAGAGATGAGAAACGGGTCATATTTTAAAAATCAAATCATATATTACACATTGTCCTGTTTATAATTAGGCTCTTTGAAAGTTATCTGCACACACACATATATCTATTTTAACTAAGATGCTTATTAAAAAATACATTGTTTTAAGATATACTGAAGAAATTTTGTGAGACTGTTATAAAGTTTTGTTAAGTGTCTGCCCGATTAATAGGAAAGAAATAAAGAAAATCTTTGTGGTTTTAAATGTGGTGTTGATCTAGTTTGAAAAGTGTTATCTACAATGTTTGAAGGAATAGTCTGGAATTAGTTTTTAAAAATGAATCTTGGTAATAAATAGTAGTAATTTTTACTTTTCGTAATGGATAAATTTAGTAAATAAAAACAATTTATTAATTGCTTACTTCTAGTCCTAAAATAAAATTGTTTGTATGGTGCACAGCTGATTTCAATTATCTTCGGTTCTTTAAACCTTAACCTCCGGCTAAAACTAAACTTCAATCTGGAAAATCTTGTAGGCTAACCTACAAGAGATTGTATGCTTGGATGGATACTAATGTGTACTTGTGCAGCCTTCGATTTTTAGTTTTAAGAAATCTCCGAACGTAAGTGTTTTATAAATTTCAAATTTATATTTTAATTTTTTTGGAAGAGTTTTTAAAAAAAAATCTATAATAGGTTATATGAACTAGGTTATGGTTGTATCCTTGACATTTTGTTAATCAGTTTCCTTCACAAGTTTGATAAAAAATCCTAACTTATAGTTAAATTGATGAGGTCTAATCAAGATCGATTACTGCAGTCACATATGGAATGACTACTTTTAGGTTGTGTATTTTAAAATTTTTCAAAAATTTTAAGTCCTAGAAACAACAACAGTTCTACTATATTGAAATTGATATTGTTAAATAATTGGTAAAGAAGAGAATTGTACTTAGAATGTGTATATTGCTGAATGATATTTTAAAACATCGCTTTTGCACAACTACCAGGATTAACAATTTTCCATAAAACCAGTGTAAAACCTTAGATGTAAAAAGTAGTGGTAGTAAGTTATAATAATTGTGACTAAACAAAATGGTAATAATCAACCTTTTGTTTAGTACTGAAACCATGCATGTTTATTATATGTACATGAATGTATAGAGTTTGTTAAAATGTATTGAAAAAAGGTAAAAATATAGTCCTAATAGCGTTGGTTAAAAAATTTAAAAAAAAAATTACTTGTTTCAATGTGTAGAATATGAATATCAACTTTTTTCCACAGAAAATATGAAAAGTTACTTTTTTCACATTTTAAATGTTAGTCTGTAATGGCATGTATAGCGTAAATGAGTTATATTGACGTTGTTTTTAATTTTTGTATATTACTTATTTAAAAGTGTAGAACACGAATATTAACTTTTTTCCACGGAAAATACGAAAAGTTAATTTTTTTGCACATTTAAAATGTTATTCTGTAATAGCATGTATAGAGTAGACCGGCCGCAGAGTAGCTACAGCGCACTGCCTACGTCAAAGTCAATTTATATTAGTACTAAACTTAAAGTCTAAATATTTAATCTTTGGTTATAATCTTATACAACATTACCATATACCTACATGAAAATATACCTATGAAGTATTATGTCAGGATAGATTTGGTTATAATTTTATACAATATTGCTACATACCCGTATTAAAATATACCTATGAAGTATCCAGTGCGGATGGATTTGGTTATAATTTTATTCAACATTATTATCAACCTATATTAAAGGATACCTACAAAGTATCCAGTCAGGATAGATTTTGTTATAATTTTATTCAACATTACTATATACCTATATTAAAATTTACCTATAAAGTATCCAGTCAGGATAGATTTGGTTGTAGTTTTCCGCATCGGCAATAAGTCTAAATATATACTGACTGGATACTATATAGGTATATTTTAATGTAGGTATATAATAATGTTGTATAAAATTATAACCAAAAGTTAAATTTTTAGATTTTAAGTTTAGTAATAAAATAAATTGAATTTGACGTAGTGCAGTGCGCTGTATATTTGTGTTCTGTATATATTGAAATGAGCAATTGAAAAACAAATTTTAAACCAACATCATTAAGACTATATTTTTACCTAAAGAAATATTGGGTAATATTAGCAGAATGTGACTCTATTTTGAATTTTTTTTGTTTCCTCATGATACAAATACATTCTAAATTAGAACAAAATGATTTTCAAGTGTCATAAACCATAAATAGTATTTAAAAGACAATGAAATTGAAGCATAACCTTCAATGGGTAATCCTTGTTCAAATGGAATTTAACCTCATTTTTTTATAAATTAATTGGTTAGGATAAACTTAGCAGGTTTCATGTTGATTTTTAGGCTGAACTATGACTTTAAGTTTATAAAATGTCAGTGTTTAGTTAGAAATGTTATGTCTTCTAATTTGTGTAAAAATATATCGTTTTATATGTTTAAACCATTTCTCAATTTGAATATTATTATAATTCATTTATTATATTTCTATAACTAAATCTATACTAGCCTAATATTTTAAATATATATATTGTAATATATATGTGTGTATTAAACCTCAATATATTTATATACTATAAAGTATATACTGTATGTGTGTATTTTGAAGCTCAAAAATGAGATCACTGTAATTAATTTTTCAAAAATCAACTGGCTAATATAACGAGTAAGATTCTTACTTCTGTACATTAAAGTGTGTAATTAATCTGGCGATGTAATAGAAACATTTAGTCTCTACTGTTTTGTGTATGGTGTTACATATAGGGTTGAATATCTTATTTTGAAAATTTTAAGCACTACTTATATTTTTCTGCATAGAAATCATCTGTGTCTTATTTATACATATTTGTGTTTTGTCAAGTGTTATCCAAAATACATTTTATTCAAGAAAAAAATGACTTGAAGAGTCACAAACATAAAATATTTCTAAGTCTGAAATAATGGAAATTTAACTGATTTCAATGTTACTATTAGTAAAGTAACTATTTTTTTCATAAATGAACCTATCCTAACTTAACTCTTTGAAGGTATGCTGCAATTTAGCAATATTTTATTGTCAGGTAAAAATTGTGGTATGTTTTAAAAACAGACTTTCAGGTTACAAAGTATTATACTTTATTACCGTATTTTAGAATAACTTCTGGTTCATAATATTTTTCTCATTGAAAATGAAGTGAACATTGTTTAAATTCTACATTGTAATTTCTTTCACTTTTCTTTATCTTATCAAAACATTTATAAACAAGACTAAAATCATTTTATTATAAACAAGGTGTAGATATACCTTGATATTTACACACATATACGTATACAGATCTTTAGGATTACACAAATGTACAATCCGGACCCTGGTTGTGGAACAATAAATTGGATAAAAAGAGTTTTTCATTCTAATGATGAATGGCATGAAGTACATCCTGCCTGACTGCATAAGTATTAACTTTGTTTGAAATATTGCAATTAGTTAATTTTTGGTGGATAGTGTTGGTCATTTAAAAGGTGTCAGTTAATAAACCTCCCTTACAGTAAAAAGTCTGTGAAACCTTTCTTTATATTTAGTTACATTGAGTTTGTCGGTGGAACATCATGATCTGAGTGATAGCAGACTACATTACAAAATCAAACTCAAGTGGTGCGTTATACAGGAATCGTGCAGCAGGAAATAAATTCGATTTTGATGAAAAAAATGTATGGAAGTGGACCCAAGCTAAGACATAATAGTCATAGGGAAACCGACATTTTTTTCACGGTAAGAAGGCAACATATCCAGAAGTTTAAAATGTTCTTGTGGAGTGTTCACAATATACTGACTGATGCATTTCCTGTTACTGTAGAAATGTTGCAATTTGAGGGTCATAAGATAGCAGAGAGTGTGAACATTTCTTGTGATGACTTTAAGGAAGCTATGGCCTTTTATGATTTGGTTATTTAGCATCAGACCACAATGGCACAGCAGCTTCTTAAAACATACATTAATAAACTTTTCGAGTTTCAAAAACATAATATTCATCTAAGGAAGACGCATATTTTATGGGGGTGATTGGTAATGGCAACAAAACTCCGTTTTTTGACATTTTGAGCAAAACAACAGCAATTGGTTCAAGTGAAAAATAGTGTTAGTTAGAACTGCTGGAGCCGTAAAGACTGTTATGGCAATCTCTTCTCGGATCAGAATAAGCTCACTTGATTGATTTAGCCAATGTCTGCCCTTGGCAATAAAGCCATTTGGCGACGAGCCTCACAGTACTGGCAAGACGTGGTTGGTCGATATCATGCAAAACTTGAAAGAATCGCAGGTGGTCCCCATTCATCCGACTATCGTGGCAAAGTAGGCAAGTGTCAGTGTCTCCCAGGAATATGCCATGCAGGTGAGCCTGAAAATAGTCTTGTCCAGCACACAAGCGAAACTCTGTCACAGCTCTCGCTCTAGGAAGATTGTTAGGGAGTGGGCCTTTAGCAAAAAGGTCCCCCACCTTTTTCCTTTACAATCATTTTCATGGCAACCCTTCACCAGAGCTCCAACCTTAGTCTCTATTATGTCCCTTGCCATGGCGATAGACATAAGGGTAAAAGGTTGCTCTTTGCGGGTTCACCATTTCGCTAATATGTCCGCCTTTTCAGCTTGGCAATTGCTTATGCCTCCATTTTCCTCCAGGTAAGAATAAGCTTACCTGAAGCCTACTTACTGTTTTTGAGAACTCTAGTTTTGGTATAAGTAGTTTAATTTATTCAAATTCACCTCTATATTTACCAGTCAGAAAGCGTTTAATATATTTTTTACATGCTTTGACTCAATCCTTAAAAAAAGCTTGACTAAGGAATGGGAAGCTCTTATTATGTGAGTTTGTCATATTGTGCTTTATTTTTATTTCTTTAATTTTTTTCTGAAGTGCATGGATTCTTTTTCTTATATTCTTGTTAAAGATTGCTGGTGAACCTTTACATGCAGTCACAGTCTACCATGGTAGCTCCCAACGACATCTTTAAAGTACATCTATTATAAGACGAATCTTATGGTTGTCAAGTATCTCAGTTTTCTCCTGAGCAATATTCTCAATTACATTTTCTAATTGAGAAGCCTCCAACTCATAATTGTGATATTCCTATTTCTTGACCAGAAGTTTTATCTGTTTTTTTTAGATATCAACCTTATATCTTCCTCAACAACATTAATGCGATAGGAAGATTCATAAAGGGATGAGGGTTGTTCAGTCTACTGCGGTGATCAAAGTCTGACACTACAGTATCTGCTGCTTCACCTCCACTATTCTGCTCAGTGATGCCTTAACACAGCTTTGTTTTCTACCTCCTGCAGACCCATAAATTACTTTAAAGTTATCAAATTTCTATTCGGTTGATAACTCATTCCCTTTTTTTCAGGTCGTTGAGGGTATGTTTCTTAGATGTGACTTTCCATAACTGTCATAAGTGGTATTAGTGATCTAGACTGATGGCCATAAACAAATTGTATTATATGTTTCTTGGAGGTATGTTTGGTTTCTTCAACTTGGAAATTCTTAAGTTTATTTTCATAAGTAATTATTGAGTAAGTGAGTGAAAAATAATAACGTACTTGATGATGTTTTTCATTGACGATGCCAACCCAACTTTTTTTTTATATAGAATAACATTATGTTGAATTGAATGTTTTATTATACAATGTAAATTCCTTCAATGTATATGTTATTAAAGTTTTTTTAAATTATTTTTAGGTAGTTGATCTATACACTTAGTTAATTCAAAACAAAATGGATTGCGATGATGCTAGTGATTCCTATGCAAGTTCAGACTCACAGGCTCATCTTGTTCTTGAATTCAACAATCAAGCTTCTCTCAAGAATCCTGACAATTTCCAAACAATAGATGATGATGATAATATATCAGTTACCAAACTACAAGTAATGGAAATAGAGAATAATTGGTAAATGTGGTTTAATTATGTTTGTAATACAGTCGGCGCCGCTTATTGTGATCATATTTGTCAGAAGCATATTTGATAACAATAACTGAACGATAACAATAACTGAACGCTTAATCACGATGTAGTCTACAGCCGTACTGCATTGAACTCACTGTATTATTGCCACAACTGTTTGTTCTGAACGATATGTAAGCCTATCATTACATTAAGTAATTCTAATTCTGTAACACTATAATTAAACTGTACTTACCAAATTTTGATGCTATTCCGGACAGTTTTATGTACAGTAGTAGAATTTCTGTAATTTAGTTTTCTACTTGTTAAAATTAGTGGGCATATTTCATGTCAGTTAATTTTATTCCACTGTAGATTTTTTTTAAAACACTGAATCTAGCATAATTGAAAAAAAATATATAGAACTACGTAAAACACTTGATCAAAACATTTTAACACATAAAACACTTCAAATTTACATTTACTTTTTCTCAAAGAATTCCTCTATATGTGACTGTCTATAGTCTTCTCGTAAAATATTGTTTATAAATTGTTCATATTCATAATGTATGTTGAAATTTTCTGCTTTTTGTTGAACAAACTGCCTTAGAATCTCAAGAGCTTGGTGAACTTCCTGCTTAGATCTTTGCGGTACACATTTATCATTTTCGTCATCATCGGTGCCTTCTTCTTCAGTAACTTTTGATGTTGAAGCAACTACCTCACAAATATCGTCTTCAGTCATTTCCGCTGCTGTTTCAATACTATCGTCAACTTCCATCCACTCAGTATATTCTTTTAAGGACAAATCGAAAGGCTTCAAGTTCTCTTCAGAGTCTTCCTCAGATGTAGCTTGTTCTTGATTTTTTTCAACAAAAAAACCACCTTTTCTAAAGCAATTTTTCATAGTTTTTTCAGAAACTTCATTCCAAGATTTTGCTATCAGATGAATAGCATCGAGTAAAAAAGTTTTTTTAGCCAATTCATTTGAGGTAAGGGTTTGAAATTCATCCATATTTTCTATAATTCTAGCACACATCTCTCGTCGATAAAAACTTTTGAGATTTTTAATTATGCCTTGGTCTCATGGCTGAATAATTGATGTAGTATTGGCCGGAAGGTAAATCACTTTGATGTGTTTTAGCGTAGTGCGTATGTCATTATGTGCAGTGCAGTTGTCTAGTAGAAGGACAATGTTGCGTTTGAGGCTGGTATCCCATTTAGTCAGCCATTCATTAAACATTTTTGATGTCATCCAAGCATTGGAGTTTGAATGACATTCAACCGATAGCTTTTTGATACCTTGAAAACAACGTGGATTTTTAGAATTACCGATAATTAAGAGTTTTTCTTTATGACCAACCATGTTAACACAACTCAAAACAGTTATTCTTTGTTTACATATTTTACAATCGTTAGCAATTTCATTTTTAAATAAGTAAGTATGTTCGGGTAAAGCACGATAATAGAGTCCTGTTTCATCTGCATTGTATATGAAGCTAGGAGAATACTCGGCCAAAATCTTTGGCCATTCGTATTGTAACCAGTTCTCAGCTCCAACAAAATCAGCATTTCTTTTTTCACCACACGTTTTCTTGTAAACAATATTTTCCCTTTTCTTCCATCGATTGAACCATCCATCTGTGGCTTTAAAATCCTGTTTTCGTATTTTTTTGGCAAGATCCTCAGCTTTTAGACACATTAGTGGGCCGTCAACTCGAGCATCTTTTTCGCGAACATTTTTAAACCACAATTTCAAAGCTGATTCCACTTGCGGATCCTTCCCAGAACGATGTCTTTTGTTGTCAACATTTGCATTACACTTTGATAATGACAAGATTTGTTCTTTGTTGTTCAATATTTTACATAAGAGAGGCTGAGAAACGCCAAGTTGAGAAGCAGCGTTTCTTTGACACATTTTTGGTAATTTACTGTACCTATCTAGAATATCAAGTTTTTGTTTAAGACTTAAATCGCGTCGTTTCTTTTGAGATTCGGACATCTTGCTATACTGTCCTTTGAAACTTCAAGTGACACTAACCTCTACAAAACAAACGAAAAAGATCTTTAAAAAATAAGTTATGTAAAATCATACTGAAATACTGTAATAAACGTTCATAAAAATTCACTGTTAACAAATACAGTAGGACTGTACTGTAAATGGTTAAGTAGTAACATCAACTAATGTTAACAAACAACTAAGGTCGACTCAGCGAGTCTAGGGTGTTTGCGTAAACAAAGAGTAAGGGAGACATTCTGAGAACTGTGCTAAGTGCTGAAACCGTTATAAAGTATTTCTGTCTTTCTAAAAATAAACATTCTATGAATTGGGCGTCATTGTGTGTTGCACATGCTGTTTACACTACTTTGTAGACATTTTTACTTGGTCTATGCTAGTATACATTGACGCATATGATTTTGAATGGCAAATTAAATGATAATAATAAGCGAACAGATGATTACAATAAGCGGCCTAATTACAATGTATTAATATACGTCCGTGTTTGTTTTTCAATGAAACGATAACAATAACCGAATGATAACATTAACCGTGATCACAATAAGCGGCGCCGACTGTATATCAGTAATTATGTATATTAAAATAATTTTTTTCTAGTTTTAATTTAATTTTTTTTTCATTAAACTGACTCAAATTTTGTATATATATAAAACAGAATTATTAATACAATTGTAAGGTTTCTCATGTATAAAGCATTTTGATTTTTAAATAAAAAATATGATACTTTGGTATTATACTAACCACAGATCTGTTGGGAACAAAGAAGGTAGAGTGTATATGGTGTGATGAAGAGATGGCTACTCCTAGGATTTTGTTTATATCAGATAAGAACACCCCTCCCTCTTCTGTTGTCAAATTTTATTGGGATCCCCTTGGTCCTAGATGCGATAGCAGATATTGCGTGTCTAGACGGTGTGTTGTATTGTCCTTCTCTATAATTGATTTTCAGAAATAAGAAACACCAAGGTACAGTCCATCACCATCTAGAATCCCATCTATTGGAATAATGTGGCAGTCGACAGTGGTGGCTGAGAGTGGGCATCTATTCATCCGACCTCGTTAGTTTTGGGTGGCACAGTCAACTTGAAAAAAAAAATTTTGTAAGTTGTTTATTTTGTCAATAAAACAGTTATATTTTCATTCTGTAATGTTGGTTTATATATTCCACCTTTGGTTGGCGTAAGCGGATAATTATATCAACTTATAGTCTATATAAGTGTGGAGTTGGT
The DNA here is from genome assembly GCA_036971475.1 of Prosapia bicincta. Classification (NCBI taxonomy): domain Eukaryota; kingdom Metazoa; phylum Arthropoda; class Insecta; order Hemiptera; family Cercopidae; genus Prosapia; species Prosapia bicincta. The sequence goes on along the minus strand of JBAIZL010000006.1, from coordinate 20,316,077 downwards.
ATAATACCAAAGTACCAAAAACACTAAACAATTTTTCATTAATTTAACTTTTCAAATGTAAATGCAAATAAATTTAGGCAAATTCATATTTGTGAAATCGAATTGCATATAGGTTATTTAGATAACTCTTATTGTAAAATTTTGATACCTTATGTGAAACAGAATCTTCTGTAACAATTAAAAAAAACATTTGTTTACTAGTTGGTATGAATATAAATAAATATAAACAAGAAATATAAGTGTAAAAAAAGTGTGTGTGTGTGTGTGTGTGTGTGTGTGTGTGTGTGTGTGTGTGTGTGTGTTTTATTAGTGAATATATTTATATAAAATAAAAAACAACAAAAAAACAATTTACTAATACAGAATTTACCACAATTTCAAAAATACCATCTTATTTTTAAACTGCATTGTAAGTTTAACTTTTGATAAGCTACTTAACAATTAACTTTAATTTATCGAGTAATTTTTATGCATGTTAAATTTGAACTTTATTCAGTTACTTTTTTAGGGCTGAAGTTTATATTAATCAGTTAAGTTTTTAACCTAAGTATACAGATTTAATACTTTAAAAATGTATCTTAATGTTTTAAATACATTTTTTTTAGGAATGAAGATGAAAGTTTTTTAACACCTCCTTCCCAAGATTTTCCAATTCCTTTGCCACCGCCAAGTGGATTTGATGACTTTCCGTCGTGTATTACTGAAGAAGATCCAGCCACATTTGCTGGAGAAATAGCAGCCTTATTCTCTCCAACTGAACTACAGGTTGAAGGCATCGGTGGGGATTCTTTTGGTATGACTTTAAAATTTCTAGTCTACTATTATCTAACTAGCTGTACAGGGGATTGAACATGAATGTTCATTTAATATTTCGAACATCTTCATCTATACTTGCCAGTTCAAATCTTTGAATTATATTTCTACAAAGCCATCTTAGGTCATAACCTATAAAATCACATAATCCTGTATTATAATTCCATATATATTTAGCTATTCTGAATAAAAATATATTTATCTTGTAATCATTCTATAGATATCTTGAAAACATTCCTACTTTTTAAAACTCTGATTGTACTAACGTATCTGTTAGCATGGCATAATTATTTTGGGAATGAAATAATTGATGTAATTTGTTAGAGTTTTTTCCATCTTCAATGTCTTGTGTGGTTGAATAATTTCTACATAATTTTCTTTTCTTTATAGTGTACGTGTCTCCTTCAAATAACTGTTTCATATCTCTAAAATAAGAATTATTTTACAACATTAGATTGCAAAAATTATAAAGATATTGCAATAATTATTTGAAAAATTATGATTTCTTTGCAACTATGATAAATATTAGTAATTAAAAATGGTGTGTTTAAAACAATTAATAGTACTATAATTAAAAATTACTTAACTAAGTGAATACATAGGGCTTACTTGCTGATGCGTTTCGAAACAATCGTTTCTTTGACGAAGCAAAGCTTCTACTGGCGGCATAACGCTTTAGGGACAAAGGATGTTGGAATGGATTTATGACTGTGGAAGGGGTGGGTTATTTTGGTTGTGCGCTATGTAATTGGAGGGAGTTGGCCTCAAAATGTGTGTGGTCATTTAATATGTTTTCTTTATCTGTTGCATAATGTCTGTATATCTTGTATTTTTCTAAAGTTGTTAGTTTTTTTACTTTGTTTTAATGTATGGAGTATGTTTAAATTAGCATGTATGTCCGTGTGTGTGTGTGTTGTGTGTTTTTTAGGTGTTATACGTAGCTGAATTTTGGGTTTGTTTGGTTTCTTTGGGCAATGTGTTTGGGCAATGACCTACCAGTTTGGCCGATATAATACCTAAGACAATCATTACATGTTAATATGTAAATACCGGATAGTTTGTATTTGTCTGTTTGTTTTTGAAAGGGTTGTATATGCTGTCTTTAAGTGTTTATAATTTTGTAAGATATATGGTATTGAAGTTTTTTTGAATGTGAAGGCTATTTTGTGTGTTTTTGTTATGTTAGGTGAGGGATATGTATTTGTTGTTTTTTGTGAGGTTTGTCTGCATGGCCGTTTGTGGTTTATGCTTAATTTTCATGAGTATGTTATCTGTGATTGTATGTGGGTAGCAGTTTTGTTGAGCAATGTATTTTATTGTGTTGAGTTCTTTGTCATAGTCTTTCCGTAGCATGGGTATATTGATTAGGTGGTAACGTGTGTAAATGCAGCGTGTCTGTGTTGTGTGGAGTAATTAGATGTATTATGTATGACAGTATCAATAGCTGTTAGTTTTCTGTATATTTTGAAATTGTGTTTGGTTATATGTTTGGTGATGGTAAGGTCTAGGAATGGAATGACCATTTTGAGGCCAACTCCCTTTTCATTACATAGCACACAACCAAAATAACCCACCCCTTCCACAGTCATAAATCCATTCCGACATCCTTTGTATGTTATGCCGCCAGTAGAGGCTTTGCTTCGTCAAAGGAACGATTGTTTCGAAACGCATCAGCAGGTAAGCCCTATGTATTCACTTAATTAAGTAATTTTTAATTATAGTTTAATCATTGAATTCAAGATGATTACATCAGGCAACTCTAATTAATAGTAGTTTTAAAAGAGTAAACTTACATTGTATCCCATACAACAGTCACATAATTTCTTCATGTTTTCTAAGAAATTTAAATTCAGTTTTAAACATTAATAGGATATTTCAGTTTAAATAAATTTGTATTTGCTTTGCAACAATTTAAACAAGAATTGTAATAAATATTTTCAGATATAGGCGCAGAGGCTGGTGTTTGTGGATTAAGAAATCTTGGCAACACATGTTTTATGAGTACAGGGGTGCAGTGTTTAATGGCTACTCCAGCCCTTGTCAATTGCTTTCTTGAACAAAGAAGTTCAATAAAAGACTCTCTTATTGCTCATTTATCTTTACTTACACAGAAAATCTGGAGTGGTCAGTATTCTGCTGTCCAGCCAACCGATTTTAAGGAGATTTTAGGTGTTCATTTTCCTCAGTTCAAAGACTTTAGACAGGTAATTTTGTATGATTAGTAGAGAAGAATTATAAATTGGCTAGATATTAAAATTTATAATTTCAATATTACAACAAAAAAATTGGTTCTGGCATTTGGGGGAGTCCCAACAGAAGTGATAACAAAATAGAATTAATAATTTTGCAAAATTTTCAACAAAAATCATCAAAAATATGAATTTATAGATTTTTTATTCACTTTTTACACCTTTATTTGAGGAATGTATTTAATAAAGACTAATATTTGTTGTAGCTCAAAAAAATAATGTGGGTATCAAAAAAACATTTATAGGTTGTTTACTGAATACAAATATTTTCAACATATTCAGTTCAAATCAGTTCTTTAAAAAATATGACAGGCCTAAACATTTTTATCCTTTGTAGAATCATTAGATAGTTACCAATTTCATTGCAGGATATAAAGTTCACTATGATAATTTCCATTGGTCTGTAATCACCTCTTCTGAATACTAAATAAGAATGCTATTCCTAATAATATTTAGTTGGTAAATGGAGTGGGAGGCTGAGTGATCAACTGGCAAATAAAGACTTGACAATTGGGTGTTTTACAAGAGTCTATGGAAACATCTGGTTTCACAATCATTTAGCTTCTATAATGGTGTTTGAAAAGTTTCATAAAAATATCAGATAAAGACCTGATATGTGATTTAGTGTTATCGTGAAAAAATATATACAGTAGTGTCTCGATAATTCGAGGTAAATGGGATTAAGACTCCCTCGAGTTACTAAAAACTTGAATTACATGGAAATACATTCCTGTGCACCAAAAAAAAAAAGCTTTAATAAACCCTAGAAAGCCTGACTCATTTCCTTTGCGTACCGTATAGGCTATACATTTTTCCTAGAAACCCAAATCATTTTCTATGCATAATGTATTAATATAAACAATTCTTGGAAGTCGATTCATCATTTTATTGGAAATGGATAAAATAAGCTCAAACAGAAATAGGCTTTAATTTAACGGATGCTGGAAATATCGGGACTCGAATTTTCGAGACTCTTCTGTAAATTAAATGACATTTATACCAATGTATTGATAAGAGTGCTACTTAAATGTTGAGAGAGATACGCTCCTATGGAAAGCTTACATGTCATTTGATTGTAACTGTTTTTAACAAAAAGTTACCTTTTCTTACAAATAACTATTTGTAACTAATAATTGCTATTTTTATTTCATTCACCATATTGTAATTAATTTATGATCTCTTAGGTAGTAATCCAAATGATTTATTATTACAGCATGACTGTCAGGAGTTTCTGGCGTTACTATTAGATAGTCTCCACGAAAAAATGAATTCAGCAGGAAATCATAAAAAATCTATCGAAGAAAATAAAGATTGTGCAAAAACGGTATGTATTGTAATTTGGTCTGCTTGCATTTATTATCTTAGGTTGGAAATGGTGTGTGCTGTTCCCCTGTATTCTTATCAGAGTTTTTATAAGTTATTAGTATTAATTGGTTTGATATACTATTGTACAGTTTGCATTTGTTAAAGTAGAATGTGTACTTATTTACAGTGTAGTGGTATCCAATCAACTACTTCTGCCGTAACAACTTTGAGTGCATGGTAGTTGATTGACTACCTTTACAAATGATCTATAATTACTCAATAAATAAAAAAATGGTCTAGTCAGGTTTTTGATTTTTTCATGTCACAGAAAATGATAAAAATGAATTATTGTGTTTAAGCAATTTTATTGACAATACATTATTATTTTAAGAAACATTTTGGAATTGAAAATAGGTTAATTAAAATAAGATTGACTGTCATGGTTGTGTATAAAAACTTTTAACTTACATAACAAGAAACTACTGCAAGAGCAAGTAAGATTAAAGTATGGTAAGTAAGTAATAGTATGGTAAATATAATTTTAAAATATAATGGTCACTCAGAGACGATGAATTTTTCAATTTGAGTCTAGTAAAGTATATATTTTTATGACTGGTGTTGAACATTCAAAAGATTTACTTGATTGGATCACTGTGAGACAATTTTTTAAATCTGCCACAAATCTAAATGACTAATGACAAAACATGTAAATGTTGAGAACATTTATAACTAATTTAATATTAACTGCAAAAATTAACAGTTTGGATTTTGAAAACACATTGAAATTTGAATAATTCGAAGTTGCTGTTATTATGAAGTTTTGGTTGGTTATGTAAACTCTATATGCTTTCAGTATAAAAAGGTTTATAGATAATTCAAAGATGACCTTTTAATTTGAAGTTTTTCATATAATGGTTTAGTTCTGCAATTTAAAATTTGTAGAACAGATTGAAGTTTAAGAAGTTAATTGTAATGGTTGATTAATATTTTTAACTATTAACATAATTTATTTTGGGATGTTGAAGAGAATGTCGTCCTAAGTTTATTACAAATGCAGGAAATTCAACTGAAGAATGTAGTGAAGGCCTAGGTCTAATAAACAAAAGCCTGTCCTAGAGTTATTTTGAGTTTTATGTTCCGTTTATTTTGTATGGTAACTGGTAAACAATTTAGTAAAAAAAAAATTATTTCTACATCACAAAATTTCTAACTCTTGAGTTATAAAAGTACATAGCTAAAATTTTTATGTTGTAATTTTTAAAACAACATTTTGTTTTCTTGTTATCAAAGTATTTGTGCCATGAAATGATAGAATTATGTATATTCCTAAAATGTTGGCATTAAAACAATTCAAAACAGTTATTTATACAACTATAAATATATTCAGTTTTTTACAGAAACATTTAAACCTGCCATTTTTCGCATAGTCTTTTCCCAGAAATTTTCTTTAAAAGGGACAGTTCAAAAAGGTATACATACGAAAATTCAAAATTTTGTTATGAAAGGATTAATGAAAGCTGTGTTAAGAAAGTAAACCTAAAAGTTCTATAACTGTATAAATCAAATGTGGCGTAATGTTTAATTTAAATAAACGAAACCTCTATACCACAAATAATTTTTTTCCTTGATTTAAAACCTTATATACATTTTAATTGCATAGCAGTCATCCTCAGAGTTGTTACAAAACAACTACTTTAAAACAATATTATTCATTAAATATATATACCGGTAACTACTTCACATGCCCCTTTTACATTGTCCGACCAATCACGTTGCAGTAAATTCCCCCTCCCCCTCTGCAACTTGGTCTGGCCTCTCAACTTCCGTGGTTACTGTTACACATATTTCAAATTTACCAAAATACAATTATATATATATATGTTTTTATTTTTTTAACAAAATAAGACTACAACTATCTTCTAAATAATGAATATAATTGAGAGATCGTGATAGGACCTTTATCACAATTTAATAAATTATTTTCATCATATTTATAAATTGAAAAAAAAAATTATTAACCTGTAATAAAGGTCCTATCCTGATCTTTCAATTATATTCATTAATTAGGAGATAGTTGTAGTCTTATTTTGTAAAAAAAATTAAAACATTGTATAATTGTATTTTGGTAAAATTTAAATATGTGTAGCAGTAACTCTTCATCACAGAAGTTGAGAGATGAAACCTAGTTGCAGAGAGGGGAATTTACTGCAATTTGATTGGCCAGATAATGTAAAATGGGGCATTGTAAAGAAGTCACCGATGTACATATTTGATGAAAAATATTGTTTTAATGTAGTTGTTTTGTAAATTACCTCTGTGGATGATTGCTATGCAATTGAAATGTACATAAAGTTTTAAATAAAAGAAAAAGTTATTTGTGGTATAGAGGTTTTGTGAATTTAAAATAAAAGTTTTATATTTACTACAGAGTAGAATCTTGTAATTTACCACCTCCAGAAGAGACAGCATATTTGACAGTGTGCTATGATTAAATTAGCTTATGTTTGAGCAATAAATTGTTGCTTGTAATCTGGTGTCCATTATTATTTATTATTTGTGCTAATAAGTAAAGTTCAAAAGTAATGATATGATTTAATTGTAATATTTAAAAAAAAATGTATGTTATAATAGAAAATTATTATTATACTTCCAGTTATATGTCAGTATTTTATTGTAGTTTATACATTTATGACTTTTTACCGTCTGTTATAGGGTATAAATACTGGACAAGAATCTTCTACTTCTTATGAACAGTTTGAAAGTGGAGCGTGTAATATACAAAAATCACAGTGCAACAATGTATATACAAAACATATAAATGGTATTTCTAAAAATAAAGTAATAGAAAAAAATGACTTAGGTTTAAATACAAGTGGTACACAGTCAGATCTAGAAATTAATTTTGAAAGCATAGGTAATAAATCTATACATATCAATAATAGTATATTTGGCAATAAACTAATAGGACTGAGTAATAAAACTAAACTTAATTCTACCGGAGACAAAGAAAAGGAAAAGTCTTATCCTGAAGGGGTTTTAAATAATTCAGGTCAAAGAATAAAAGGCCTGGAAGACATAAGTAAGGATTCAAAAACATCTAATGTCAACGTTTTAGTTACTGAACAAGAAGCAAATAATGAAATTAGGTTCGATTCAGAAAAATACCCACGCAACGATAACGTAAGACGCCGTGAAACATTAAATTTGAATGCATTTCATATCTATGAAAATAACACTGCTTCAGGAAAAAGAGGGAAAAGTACAGTTACTCATTACAACTGTCCTGCTGACTTCAGAGAGGGTCTGGATTTAAAAAGATTAAAATTGCATCCCAGGGAAAGTTGTGTCGGAGACTCTGGTTCAGGAGATGATGAAACTTTGATAGAATGTGATCAAGAGAAAAATCAACGAATGGAAGAAGAACGCAAACAAAGATTTCCAGATAGCAGTAGTTTATTAGAGAAAAATTATAGGTATGAAGGGTTTTACTTATTTAAAGTAAAAGATAGATATTTTAATTTTTTACTTAAGGCACGAAGTTTACATATACGTTAAATAAGCTATAGGTTTTTAATGTTTGTTTTTACTCTTGTCAAAATTAGGGCCCTATATCCATAACTATATCCTGAAACTTTTAAAAATTATAGTCTTGTAGCTATTTATTACCAACAGCTATCAGGTGACAATGATTTTATTTTTCCTAATAGACCAACGTCTATTATAATTACTTTACTTCTTTGCACAGGCATCCAGCTTCAAAAGTAGCTAGTAGCTCGATGTCCACTGTATTTTATCCTTGCCAGTCCCCAATGCTTCTTGTTTATGAGAATATCTTGCCATGTTGCCACTTCGGGTCTCAGGAAGTTCCTTATTGGTATGGGGTACGTGCAGTCGAACAAAATGTGTTTTACACTTTCATCTTCACCTTCACAATGTGCACAGATTGGAGAATTCGAAAGATTAAATCTAAATAAATATTCCTCCGTTTCTAGATGGCAGGACGTGAAACTTCCCTGAATTTGTTCTCACTCAACGGTTCAGGCTGAAATTAAAAAAAAGGTAACGACCTGTGACCTCTTCTTTCCAAGATTAAGTCCAACATTTATAAACGTATTTATTTTTTAAGTATTATAACTATATAGTTCTAATATTTATGCAACTTTTTTCTTCCATAAATTATTTTATTATTAAATATTCACTTTTGCACCCTTCTGAATATACTTCAGTTGCTGTATTTATTAAGCAACATATAGCTAGTAAAGATGTTGTCGCACATCGATTCTACTGGTATTGAAAGTTTACATTGCAAAAGGAAATGCTGATCTTTTCTAGATCCAAGCATCCTGTTTCTAACTTTCTATAGATAGCATGCCTAACTAGTTTTTATTAGGTTAGTTAGCATGATAACACCTGCATAAATAAAGCCAGTATTCCTCCACATACGCTAGGGCCAAGGTAATCTATGTATTTGCTTTAGTTTCACTCCTAATTCACCACATCTTCCAAATCTATATTTAGGCAGAGTCATCCCATCCAACAGGATATGTTTTTCATCTCAAAACACATGAAAATTTTGTTTTCTTCATGCCAAATAAAACATCAAAGTTGCAATTTTTATGAATTCAACTTCTTTTAATTTTAATAATTCAAAGTATTTTGATGAAAAAAATATTTTAGGCAATGTATTGTTCATCAATGTTGAAAATCGAATGTATATATATATATATATATATATATATATATATATATATATATATTATATATTTATATATATATATATATTTTGATATTTTACGTTGTCCATTATTTTTCCGGTTAAATGACCGAAAGGTGCCTCATCACACAAGGTAAAATTATTGCACTTAGTGGTGGATAAAAGTATTTACACTAGTAATATATCAACTTTATATATATATATGATGAGATTGTAGCAAAAAATTTGAACTGAGATTTTATGCACTGCAAAATGAACAGATGTCAGGACATTAACTATTCATCATATATATAGTTATTACATATGAAGTTATTATTGTTAATTGTAAACAATTATCCCACCACTAAGTGCAATTATTTTTACCTTATGTGATGAGGCACCTTCGGTCACTTGTATTGGAATAATTGTTTACAATTAACAATATATATATATATATATATATATATATATATATATATATATATATATATATATATATATATATATATATATATATTCTTGATATTTAACATTATCCATTGTTTTTCCGTTGCACTGACTTTATGAAGTTAATATATTACTATTTTTGAGTAATTTTATCCACCATTAAGTGCAATAATTTTACCTTGAGTGATGAGGCACCTTTCGGTCTTTGACCATTCATGGTCAAAGACCGAAAGGTGCCTCATCACTCAAGGTAAAATTATTGCACTTAATGGTGGATAAAATTACTCAAAAATAGTAATATATTAACTTCATATATATATATATATATATATATATATATATATATATATGTATATATATGTATAATATATTATTATATATAATATTTTTATTATTATAATAATTATTACATATAATATTATATATATTTTTATTTTATATATATCCATTTTTGGACTAGGTAGGAGACTGACAGACTTACCTAGTAGAAATAGTCCAAAACTGTAATCTCTTAGAAATAAATAAATAGCCTCATATAAAACATATCACACATATATTTTTCAATATTTCTCAATAATATATAAAATTTTCTACTATGTCATCAGCTCTATCTCATTATATTTCAAAATAGCAGTAAAATAAAATTCAGGATGATAGCACGATAATAAATTTAAATTTTTTTATATTTGTCACAATGTTCTTTAGGATGGAGTGTGAGAGGAAGAGGAGAGAGCTGGAAGAACGTAATAGTCCATGTGCAGGACCTAGTTCAGCTTGTGTGGAAAACTCCAAGCTAGAACTACAAGATGAAACCAGAGAAGAAGAAAGTAGAGATTCAACCCTTAGTATGGAATTAGAGGCAGAAAAACACTGGGAGAAACATCTAGCTACTCATCAAAGCGTCATTGTGGATACTTTCCAAGGGCAGTTCAAAAGCACGGTATGCTGTTATTGTAGTAAGTTTTATTTGACAAGATTTTTGACCAAAACAAATTCAGAATTTTAAAAATTTGTATAAATTTCCCTTCAATTGTGAGAAGTAAATACAAATTTAATAATATACCCTGTTGCATCTCATTTTAAACAGAATAATTTTCACGGGAATACAAAAACAATCAATAAAACTGCTACATCTACAAAGCCTAATGAATATCCTAAACAATTATTTTAATTTTAAAAAACATCATCGATATTACACTCAAAAATTAACTGGAAAATATAAAGTTATTTTATCAAGTTCAGTTAATTTTTTTGTAATCGTCTTTGGTCTCTTAATTAAACAGTTATGCTGTTCAATTGATTCACATTTTAACTTCATGTAGAGTTCAGATAAAGGCTTTTGATTTTTCTTACTTGGAAGCTGAGTCTGCATTGTACACAGTAATCACTTATTGTCACTGAATTTGGATATAATAAGGTTCTTTGTACGAAGTGTATCTGGAAAGTAAGTGTACTAAGAGGTTCTCATGGCAGGAAGAATTTTTGACATGTTGACTACAATTCCGTACAGCCAGAATTCTACCCCCTTGCCGCAACAAGATTGGTTCAAGGTCAGTAACTTGAGAACTGTTGACGTGACAACACGTTTTGTGAAAAATCTTAATAAAATCTTCTGCTGAGTGCGACGTTTACAAAGTTATCCTTTATTATCTTTCGGAAGGGAAAACTTCTGGTTGAAGCATGCTGTGTGTAACCAAAGTTTCATCTCCAAGCGAAGAAATTTATCCATGAAGTTTGCAGTGCCTCAAAAATTCTTGCCCTGCCTCCATTCGATTCAACTTATGTTGGTCTGTCAGATGTTTAAGGACCCATCTCGCAGACAGTTTCTTATAACCTAGTGTTTCTGTCATGGTTATGTGTAGTAGAGATATGGAGATTTGCGGAAACATTACAGAAAGTCCATTACAGTACATCTAAAGTCAAACCATGATCGTCACAGAGCATATTTTCGATTAACACTTTTTTGATCACTTTTCAAAGTGTTTGTGTTTTATTCTCTTGTTAATTACAATTTTATCCCTGAGTTTACAAAAAACTATTGTTAAAAAATTCCCAAATTCTTCGTATCAAGTTTTTCGCCTTAGTTTTTTTCTAAAACCTTTTTTGTAACCCATTTCTGCCTAGGAACAGTAAGTACATTAATCATCAATATACACAAAAGTAAATTTTCTATCATGATTTTTGTTATTGTTTGTTTCAAAAGAGTTTATATTTTGATGTGTCACATACCACACTAGACATCTGTGATGTCTAAGGCAGATTATTTTTCAATGCCTGCAGTATAGATAAGCGTAGATATTTATGCCAAAAAATTCTCCTTCTATCAGATCTTTTAATCATAATAGGTAGACCTGTCATCAGATTTTTGTCAAGTGGACCCTCAGTTTACTTGGTACTCAGTGTCAGTAAATAGTTGATGTTTCTTGAGTGCCGTACTGTGTCAGTACTAAAAATCATGGTAATCTGAGGTAGAAGTGGAATAGCGAGGGTAGTAGCATTTAAAATTATAAATTTAAAAACTACTAAGTGAAAATCTATATAAATATTTCTTAGAATTAGAGTATTTTTGTATACAACTGAATTGAACAATAATAGTCTGAGTGTAAAATCTAACACAAACCTCAAATCATAGGTAACTTTTGAATTTGTTGTTACTAATTCTGATTACAAATAATAATTAATTAACAAATAATAAACTAACTAATCTACCAAATTATAAATTGCATCCAAATAAAATTTTGTAATAATTAGTGCTTTATAAGTGAGAATATTTTTGTAGTGAAATACAACTCATTTGAAAAGAGGAATTAATTTGTGTATGCTTGATCGCGAATAATCTAATTCCCAATGGGTTAATGCCTTTGTTACCACTATGTATTTTCATTTCCCCTATTTTACTACTTTCTTTGGTAATACTTACAATGCTAAACAGATATTTTAAACTTTCTACTTTTTCTTCGCCACATTCCCTAAATTTTCATTAAAATCCTTTTTTCAAACAGCTGAGAACTTTATTTTAAAAAAATATTCTCATTTTATAATCTCAATTATTTATTTAACCATGCAGGATATACAGTTTAGAAACAGTATATTTTCTCTTGGTTGTAAAATTTTTAACACATTTTTACTTCACCTTTCTATTACATAAACCTTGTTAAGGAAACTTCAATCAAACCTATACACACATTGGTTGAGAAAGAGCTTACACGGTTTATATCCCTCTTGCGTTTGTCTCTCTTAAGTTTTATTATTTAAAAAGCAATAAAGCGTTACAATTTTGTAAAAATATTTATATTAGTTTTGATTGTTTCAGGTCGTATGTTCCAGTTGTAAATATAAATCTGTAACATATGAGCCTTTTATGTACTTATCAGTGCCTTTACCTCATGCAATGGAGCGACAGATATGTAAGTCCAGTGGCTGTTTTCAAAATGATAAAAAATAGTTTTATGGAAGTAACAGAAAGGCAATGAGATTGTAAATTATTGAAAATGATTGATAACAATTTAATAATTGGAATATAAAAAATATTTCTCTTATAAAAATGGTTGGATCACTCAATTAAAAATCATAATTAAAAAAATAGTATAAAGTTTATTAGTAAAACATTATATTATATTGCTGTACGTTTTCCTGTCTATATCCCGTCAGTGGTTCGTATTTTATTCAACTAGGTCTTAATGTGTGCTTTAAATAGCATCATCATCTTTAATATGTATTTTAATTTAACGTCCCCCTAATATTTACATAATCAACGCAACATGACTTTATTGTCCACAACAATGGGAGAAACTTTAACGTGATTATTAGTAAACTAATTAATGTTTTTCCAAAATTATATTTTTAATTATTTTTTTAAAAACTTTCTTAAAATATAAATTCTTGAAATACAAAGCTATACAACTTCTAATTTTAATAATAAATTTCAATTCAATTGATTATTTATTTTACCCTACTAGTTTCAATTACAAAGTCACTATCTTTAGCTAGTACAACTCTACAAACCTTCTGTTATATATTTATAGTTCACAATTTGTATAGCTATATTCAGCAATGATGTTGACCTGTCAATGGTGTATGTATGTGAGAATAAATAATTTAATATGAGTTTTTATTTAATTATAATCTTTGCTCACAAGTTAAGCTAAGATTTTAGTATAAATGTCCCCAGTTATAAAGCATGTATTTTAAAAATAAAGTTTTGTTTTGCCCTATATTTTGCTTAAAAATATCATATATATATTTTATATTCAAGTTTGAGTTTTGCGAGTTAACAAGCTGTTTAAAAATACATCTCATGTTCATTGAAATTGAAAAAATATGCTGTGTAAAGCTTTATTTTCTTTTTTTATGCACATTAATAAAGACATTTTTACTAAACAAACTTCTAATACCCTTCTTTTATAATAAAAAAGTTCTAATCAACATTTACACTTGTTTTTATTCAATTCCTTCTATTAGATCACACTCTAATATATATCTTGTACAAATTTTCAATTGTTAATAAAATAAGCTTTTATTCTTCCAATCAAGTTCAAATAGATTTTTTTAAACCTAGAGTAGATGAAAATTGATGTTAATACAGTTCTTTCGAATATTTATTCAATAATTAAATTATAAAATCTTGATGGGGTCTAGGTCTGATTCGAACAGAGTATCTTCATGTGGTTGGCACTGAGCCAACTTTCCCATAGCTAGAAATTTATTTTTCAAAGATGTATATGAAGTTTTTCTTTTGCCACCATTTGGTTGTCTTTGAAACCTACATTGTACAACCTTATATTGTTGCCATGGTTACCACACAGTATCACAAATAATGTTCTAGGATTAAAAATGAATGAAAAGAATAAAATAAACAAACTGGATTAACGGTATTGAACCTTGCTTTATAACTGACAATGCTAAAGGAAAATGAAAAGAAACCACAACACAATGCAAGCGATGAAAAAAAGAAAGCGTATAAATAGTAACAAAAACAAAAATAATAGTCCAACCCCATGTATAGAAAGGAAAATTGAAAATTGCAAGGAAATTCACTTTCTATTTTGCCACTTAATATTGTAATTTTGACATATGTTTATACATAGTTCTGTTGTGTCCAAAGTTTATGGGTTTTCCCACGTACTTACAGATCATTTTGAAGTTTGTGCAGTATTTTAAAATGAATAGGCGATTGAATAATGCAGAAGTTCTTTTGTGTCAAAAGTCTAAGGTTTTTTCTATGTGTTTATAAATTGTTTCGAAGTTTGTGCGGTATTTTACAATAAATAAGTATTTTACAAAAAAAAGAAGATTAACAGATAATTTTTAGCAAAGAAATTGTCAGAAAACATAAAGTAAATTTGGTTAACATGAAAAAATAAGTGAATAAAAATAAAACAGTAACAATTATTACTAGAATTTAAAAAATTAGAGACAAATAAAGAAACATTAGAAATAAGAAAAGGTGTAAAAATTTTTCAAAAATATGTTGCACCCGGGGGCCATATTAGAGGAGGCACATGTTGCTAACGAAAGGGTTAATAACACATATTACAAGTTTAGTGGTAACAGAGGACCTACTCTGAGTGTGTTGCAATTATGTGATTAAATAGCACACAATAATCATTTCAGCCATATCTCAGCCAGTCTTAATGCATTGCTCATGCCTTTTGTTCTATTTAATAACTTTAAAAATGTTTTTAATAAATTGTTGTGCCTGTACTAATCTGTGATTTATCTTGTAGGTGTAACATTTATTGCTGCAAATAACCCTGTCCCTTTACAGTATATGTTGACTGTAAATAAAAGAGATAAAGTTTCTTGTATCAAGAAACAGCTTTTAGTTTTAATTGGGAACCCTTCAGTTGCATTAATTTTGGCCGAAGTTCTTGATAATCATGTTGCCAAAATATTGGTAAGTTTTAAAATACAATTGAGTGTTTTAAATTAGAGACATGACAATAATTAATTATTTAGGGCTTAAATTTTGTTTTCATCAGCATTCAACTTTAGTATACTGTGTAATGTCATATATAAAAACTATAGTTGTTAAGCGATGTGAGGGTGTTCGTGTTACTAACTTTAATATTCGTAAACACCATTGCAGAGTTGTAGGTTTTGATCAGACTTTGTAGTTTATACAATTTTTAATACTTTACTTTTCTGGTCAGATTTATTTTGAACAAAAACTGAGTTTTTTGTGTTGTTGAATTTAAAATTATAATTATTGCCAGCATTATCAAATTTTCAGTAAATTCATTATTCTTTGATGTTTATAATTTATATGTGTTGCTTCATCTCATTATCTTTAAATTATGGAATTGCACTGTAAATAAACATACTAGAGCTCTTACAAGGTATTTTTATTGAATTTTTGAAAAAGTTTTTAATTTAAGATACCTGATAATAAAATTTGTTGTTTATGTGTGTTTATTTTTAGGATGAGAATTATCTAGTTCGCTATGTAGATGACACTGTTCGCAGTCTGTATGCGTTCGAAGTTATCAGTTTACAAAATGATTCCTGTGCAGGAGCATCATCAGATGAAGGAAAAGTAAGTATAATTTTAATATTATATAAATATTAAAATATATCACTAATATATATATAAATATATATATATATATATATATATATATATATATATATATATATATATATATATATATATATATATATATATATATTTAGGTTAGTTTTGGTTGGTAAAGATTATTTAGATTTTTTGGACTAGGAGACTGACAGACTTACCTTGGTAAGAGTCCACACTGTAGTCTTGAAATAGAAACACATAAAAGCACTTAAACAATGATATATTTCAACCACACAGTGGTCTTTGTCAATCAAAGAGAAAACACAAAAAGAAATATGAGAGAATGAAATAAAATAATTGTAATCACAGATTGTATAGATTGTACAGTGATTACAATTATTTTATTTCATTCTCTCATATTTCTACCACTGTGTGGTTGAAATATATCATTGTTTAAGTGCTTTTATGTGTTTCTATTTCAAGACTACAGAGTGGAGTCTTACCAAGGTAAGTCTGTCAGTCTCCTAGTCCAAAAAATCTAAATAATCTTTACCAACCAAAACTAACCTAAATATATATATATATAATATAAAGAAGAGAAGATTTCTTTTTGTGTTTTCTCTCTGATTGACAAAGACCACTGTGTGGTTGAAACATATCATTGATTAAGTGCTTTTATGTGTTTCTATTTCAAGACTACAGAGTGGACTCTTACCAAGGTAAGTCTATCAGTCTCCTAGTCCAAAAAATCTATATATATATATATATATATATATATATATATATATATATATATATATATATATATATATATATATATATCTTGATATTTTACGTTGTCCATTATTTTTCTGTTGCACTGACTTTATGAGGTTGATAAATTACTATTGTAAATACTATTATCCACCATTCGACAATGGTCAAGTGACCGAAAGGTGCCTCATCACAACAAGATAAAATTATTGCACTTAGTGGTGGATAAAAGTATTTACAATAGTAATTTATCAACTTCACACACACACACAAATATATATATATATATATATATATATATATATATATATATATATATATAAATTTTTTAAAGCTTACTTCTAGTAGAGCTTAAAGCTTATTTAGGAAATTTTGGACTCGATAGAAGACTGACTGACTTACCTAGTGGCAATAGTCCAAAACTGCAATCTCATGTTAATAAATAAATAGACACTTATAAAAACATATCATACTATTAAATATTTTGATCATACAATATATTTATCAATCAAAAAAAAAAAAGACTGACGTGAATCACAGATGTGTATAAATATTCAAATGTCACAGATTCACAGATTTATAGTTTATGATATAGTACTATATGGTATTTGTATAAATATTGATTAATTGTAACGAAATATTAATTGTTTCTACCATTCAACCTCTACCATTTTTAACAACTCCATTTATCTCCCTTCTGACAGAATAATATAAAAATAATAAAACAGATAGATTTGATTGATAAAGAAGAAATATTTCAACAGTGTGATATGTTTTTATATGTGTCTATTTATTTCCAAGAGATTGCAGTTTTGGACTATTGCCACTAGGTAAGCCTGTCAGTCTCCTATCTAGTCCAAAAATTCCTATATATATATATAATAATAATAATAATAATAATAATAATAATAATAATAATAAATTAAAAACATTTCAAAAACAAGAATACTTTTAATGAATATATTATTCAAAGCTTTTCGCCGATAAAACAGTACCAGCATCTTCAGGAAAATAATTATCTAACAAACTATTTTTACAAAAATTATGTCTAACTTATTATTTTTGTGTTGCTGTTTGTTTTTATGTTTTTATTTTATTAATTAATTCGTATCCATTTTTTATATTGTATGTGTTGTCGATATGTATTTTAGATCTTATTATTTTGTCTAGTATTTTTGCGAATATGTAAGATAATGCTGTTGTGAAATTTATTAGTGGTCTAAATAGTGTGTCGGGTTTGTGGATTTTAGGTATGCCTATTAATATTGGTGCACATGGTTTGAATGGGTATAGTCTTGTGTGGTATTTTAATTTATTGTTACAGTTTAGGGTATTTCGGTGAGTGACTATTAAGTATTTTATTGTAATAAGGTATTTGCTAGTTGGTTCTGGGATTTGTTCGTATTTATTTTCTTTTATGTAGTTAGTCTTTGAATCTATGTATTTGGTATTTTCTATTATTACTGGTGTATAATGACATAACTAACATGTACCCTAGCATCCCAATAGAAGAAACCATAGAAATAATAAAAAACAAAATAATACACAATAACGAAAAAAGAAACACAATAGATAGTATCATAACGCTAACCAAACACATATGTAACCAAAATTACTTCCAATTTAACAATAAATACTATAAACAAACAACTGGACTCCCCATGGGATCATCCATATCATCAGTCATGTCAGAAATATATTTACAACACTTTGAACAAATAATAATTAAACCTATACTAAACACACACAATATTTCACTATGGACAAGGTATGTAGACGATATACTTGTAATATACCAACCTACCATTCACAACGAACACATCATATTACTGAACAAACTAAATACATACAACGAAAACATACATTTCACCGTCAAAACAGAAACAAATAGAAGAATCAACTATCTCGACATCAAATTAAATATAAATGATAATAAAATAGAAACTACAGTATACAGGAAACCTACTTCCAACAACACCACAATACACTACAAATCTAACCACCCCCCCCGTCACACAAAATTAACACTTACAGTAACATGATAAATAAAGCAATGAAATACACACAGGATAACAAACAAAAATTAAATGAAGAATTAGATAACATTACAAAAATAACAATAGAAAATGGATACAACAAACACCTTATAAAAAATATATTCAATAAATTCACAAAAAAACCTAACCTCAACACAACACTACAACCGGAACACAAAAATAATAAAAAAATCTACCTAAAATATAAATACACCAATAACAAAATAGAAAAAATAACAAATATATACAACAAAGAATACTACACTCCAACATACAAACCAACCAACAAAATATTAAAATATCTTAATAACACAAACCACAAAACAAATTCAGAAAAACATAACCTATCAGGAATTTACAAAATTACATGTAACAACTGTAACGCATTTTACATAATGAAAACAACCAGATCATTTAAAATAAGATTTGAAGAACATTATAGAGCATTCAAAAACAAAAATTCAAAAGTATCAAATGTTACAGCACACCTAATATCACATAAACATGAAATAACAAATTACGAAAATAACCTTACCATACTTGAAATAAATAATAACCCAATAGAACTAAACTCACTAGAAAAATACCACATTTATAAAAATATACACAACAATTTAATGAATCTACAAATAACATATACAGAAGACATACTATACAAAAGACTCAAGAGGAACGTGTATGACGTCAACAATTACCAACACGACAGACCGAACATTCACTCTAGAAAAATTGAGAAAAAGTAATCAGTGATTCGACAATGGTCAAGTGACCGAAAGGCGCATCATCACACAAGGTAAAATCATTGCACTAAATGGTGGATAAAATTACTTACAATAGTAATATATTAACTTCATATATATATATTGTAATGTATATTTTTATTAAACGCAACGGGGTTTTACTATTTAATAAATTGAATTTTTTATTTAAAACAAATAAAACTACTCAGGAACAATTCAAAACTTTATTAGAACAATTTTATTTCAACATCTAACACAAAACAAAAATTTACAACTTAACAAGTTTTAACACAATATACTAAAATTCGATTCTTTAAATTTGAGTTACAAGGTTTTTATACCCTTGGCTAGTTTAAGATCTCTTGATATCTCGGGGTTATAGCATGGGCTATATTAACTCTTTTGTTAAATTTAAATAAATTTTGAAAACACAATATTAAATTTAGAACATAGTTTTAATAAATATTTTCCTGATGGAAAAACTTAAATTTTGAATATGCAAAAAGGCTAAACTATTTGAACTGGATTATTTCTTATTACTTACTATTAATTAATTACAAGATATCTAATGTACAAAATTAAACTTCTCTATTATCTTAAAAGTCCACTAAAGTTATTTTATAGCGCTATTACTCAACTTAATAAATATCAAAATTTTGCTGGTCGCTTACGTAAATTCCCGTTCTCTCCAATTAAACAATTCACACACTTAAATTCGTTTTATTTACTTCACTTGATATTAATACAGTATTACATTTTGTGATTCACTTCTCCTTAATTTAAGTTGGCCAGTCTTCTTAACAAAACGGTATAATTTAGACGAACTCTTTCCAAATAAATAGAATTTTGACTGGTCCTGGCTGGTTCCATCTTAAAGCGTCACCCACGCC
Source organism: Prosapia bicincta (assembly GCA_036971475.1). Classification (NCBI taxonomy): domain Eukaryota; kingdom Metazoa; phylum Arthropoda; class Insecta; order Hemiptera; family Cercopidae; genus Prosapia; species Prosapia bicincta. Next base: position 20,295,637 of record JBAIZL010000006.1, on the reverse strand, counting down.
ATCTCCAACTCCACTTCCGCTTTCATTTTACTTTTAAAGTTGTTAAAGAAAAGAATATGGCGGCTTCTTCTTCTAAAAAAACACCTGTTGCCTTGAACAGGTCTGTTGTCACAGACTCGTTTTCTTGCTTTCACACATGTTAATGTCAACGAACTATTTTCACCGTTTTACAGCTGATGCGTCCACAACGAGCTTGTTTAAAACTTGGTTAAACCTGGTTGAAACTTACTGTTTTAATTTCCTATCCTCAACAAACCTTCCAGTGTTTATTTTATTAATATTATTAGTGTGTGAAGTGTCTTTGTGTTTTACTTTTGAAATAGTTCTGAATTGTGTGTGTTTTGCTTGGTCTTTCATAAACATAACCTTTCAATTTTCTTTTGTTTACAAACGTGTTCACTTTCTCCTTCAAGTAATTACTTAGGCCCTATGTTACTACAGTTTACAAATTTGTTTACACATAACTATTCTTAGATTATCTTATTTTAATTTATGTGTTAGGTTATTTGATATAACAAATTTCCTAATACATTTCCAGTTCAAAAACCTTGTTTACAATTCTATGCTTTTACCTAAATTTAGTTTTCATTTAACCTAACCAATATCTTAATGAATTTCTTTCTAAATTTTGAGTGAGTTATTTCTCATCTATTTTCCAATTCTTAAATAATATTATATAGCCCATTCTATAAATGTTACAATGTCCCCTAATTTAATTTAAATAAAAAAAATATTACTAATCTCTACATTACACATTCTTTACATTTTACAAGCTTGATTAAATATACATATTTTTTTTTTAAATTAAATTTTAAATTAACATTTATACTTTAAATTGTCCATTTATACTTAATTCCTACAACACAATTTTATCTTCATTCTTTAACAATCAAATACTGAGCTGAACACTTCAAGCTACATATTACTTAACATATCTTCTAACAATACAATATACTTATAACTAACATTCATTCAACAATTCTTTAACAACTCTAACATATAGTAACAATAAACCATGTTCTGGTATTTACAATTCCTTCCATAATTATTATTATTTTTTACATTTATTACAATTGGAATCCTTCCAATCCTAAGTCTGATTCAATATTTATTTAACATAATATATATTCTCTGATACCATGTCTTTAAATCCCAGCCTATCCGAGTCATAGTATGTCTAGATTTGGTCAAATTGGTTATAACATTTCTCTTTCCCTTATTTCTGTTTATTCCTTGTTTATTATTCATCTCATATTTATTTTGCTTTTAGCTTCATCTAACTCTTAGTTCTAAGTTAGTATTTTATCTCCCCTTCCAATCTCACATCCAGTTCAATTATTTTCTTATATCATTTCAGTTTATTTTGTATGAAGTTTAACATCTAATATTTTTAAAGGTTGCAATTTCATATCCTCTATTTGATCATATCTATAGTTCCTTTGATTACACTATCCCTATATCAACGAATATAAATTTTGTTTTAATACTTATTTATCAACGCAGATTCTCCCTTACAATACGACGAAGTTTAAATACACAATTACCATATTTTTATTACAACGATGCTTTAATATTTATTATCATAGATTCATATTTCTTTTATAATATATAATATATACGACGAAGTTCCATTATTTATCAACGCAGATTCTCCCTTACAATACGACGAAGTTTAAATATACATAATTTTATCTTTATTCATTACTCGACGAAGTTTCTAATAAATTATCATAGATATAGTTACCATCCCTTAAAACTTATCTCCTGCTAACGTTTTCTTATACACATAATCACCTAGAGTTTATTCATATTGCTTCCTTTACCTATATTTAATATCTCCCTTCCTATTTTATTATTATTTTTCTTTTCCAGTTCTCCTTGATACATGTCATTTTACTGCCTGTGTCGATTAATGCCTATAAATTTGTTTCCTCTATTTAATCTCTATTTCTGGGTTTCCTATGGTCTTAGTTTTCCGATTGACTGTGGGCACCATGCTCTTTTCTTGTCCCCACGCCTGTCCTTGCCTTAACACCGTTTACATCTCCATTGTATCTTTCATCTGCTTCATAAGTTCTATTTTCTGTGTCACTCTCATATTTAAATTCCATTTCCCATTTTCCAAACTTGAGTTGTGCCTCCACATCCATTAACATATCCGTACCTATGATCATTTCTCTCAACAAGCTTTGTACCACTTTGCATTGAAACGGATATTTAACTCCTTCCATTTCTCCTATTACCGTTATCATTTTACTAATCTTTTCAGTCTTCCTATTAGTTGCGGTTTGAATTGTTATATTTTTTATTGGCAGTACCTCCATCTTTCCTACTTCATTTCTTAACTTTAACTCTCCTAACTCTTCTGTGTTTTTCTTTGTTATATATTCGACTTTCTCTATCTCTTTTTTATTAATTTCTATCTCATCAGCTATTATTTCATTTGTTTCCTCAAAATTTTCCTTAATCTCCTCCTCTAATTCTCTATCTTTCTCCTCTAAGTCTCTTCTCACATCCTCTACTACCGCATTATTCTCTGTCCTCCACTGTCGCCTCATATCCTCTATCATTTTCCTATTTTCCTCCCGTATTTCATCTTTTATTACTTTTAGATCCTCCTTCATCTCTCTTATTTCGTCTCTATTCTCTTTTAATTCCTTTTTTAATTCTCTCATATCCTCCTTCATTTCCTCTCTCCCTTTTAGACTCATTTCCATGAGAGATCTCATCATTTCCCTTAAATCTTCATTTTCATCATTTCCCCATTTTTTTTTGTTGGGTTTGCATAGGTAGTCCCCTAGCTTCTTCTACCTCAATGTTAACTATTGGCATATCTGTGCCTTCCATTTTTATTTCTTTCATTTCCAAATTTGTCCCTTTTTCCTGGTCCCCTACAACTACCAACTCGCCTATATTTTTTCTTTTTTTAGCTGTAAGTAACTTATTATACAAACATAAACAATTTTTATATATACTATCAACCTAGCCTTGATTCTATTCAACTCAGTGTTTAATTTTCCATAATATTTTCTAAATCTATTTCCAGTTCAAATGTTTCTCATATAAAAAGTTCTAAATTAATTTTGACTCAAAATCCCTCTAAATGAATTTTATCGAGCCCCCACGTTGTTGCGCCAATTATAACATAATTTTTAAAGAGACACAATACAATATACATATGTTTTACTATTTAATAAATTGAATTTTTTATTTAAAACAAATAAAACTACTCAGGAACAATTCAAAACTTTATTAGAACAATTTTATTTCAACATCTAACACAAAACAAAAATTTACAACTTAACAAGTTTTAACACAATATACTAAAATTCGATTCTTTAAATTTGAGTTACAAGGTTTTTATACCCTTGGCTAGTTTAAGATCTCTTGATATCTCGGGGTTATAGCATGGGCTATATTAACTCTTTTGTTAAATTTAAATAAATTTTGAAAACACAATATTAAATTTAGAACATAGTTTTAATAAATATTTTCCTGATGGAAAAACTTAAATTTTGAATATGCAAAAAGGCTAAACTATTTGAACTGGATTATTTCTTATTACTTACTATTAATTAATTACAAGATATCTAATGTACAAAATTAAACTTCTCTATTATCTTAAAAGTCCACTAAAGTTATTTTATAGCGCTATTACTCAACTTAATAAATATCAAAATTTTGCTGGTCGCTTACGTAAATTCCCGTTCTCTCCAATTAAACAATTCACACACTTAAATTCGTTTTATTTACTTCACTTGATATTAATACAGTATTACATTTTGTGATTCACTTCTCCTTAATTTAAGTTGGCCAATCTTCTTAACAAAACGGTATAATTTAGACGAACTCTTTCCAAATAAATAGAATTTTGACTGGTCCTGGCTGGTTCCATCTTAAAGCGTCACCCACGCCATCTCCAACTCCACTTCCGCTTTCATTTTACTTTTAAAGTTGTTAAAGAAAAGAATATGGCGGCTTCTTCTTCTAAAAAAACACCTGTTGCCTTGAACAGGTCTGTTGTCACAGACTCGTTTTCTTGCTTTCACACATGTTAATGTCAACGAACTATTTTCACCGTTTTACAGCTGATGCGTCCACAACGAGCTTGTTTAAAACTTGGTTAAACCTGGTTGAAACTTACTGTTTTAATTTCCTATCCTCAACAAACCTTCCAGTGTTTATTTTATTAATATTATTAGTGTGTGAAGTGTCTTTGTGTTTTACTTTTGAAATAGTTCTGAATTGTGTGTGTTTTGCTTGGTCTTTCATAAACATAACCTTTCAATTTTCTTTTGTTTACAAACGTGTTCACTTTCTCCTTCAAGTAATTACTTAGGCCCTATGTTACTACAGTTTACAAATTTGTTTACACATAACTATTCTTAGATTATCTTATTTTAATTTATGTGTTAGGTTATTTGATATAACAAATTTCCTAATACATTTCCAGTTCAAAAACCTTGTTTACAATTCTATGCTTTTACCTAAATTTAGTTTTCATTTAACCTAACCAATATCTTAATGAATTTCTTTCTAAATTTTGAGTGAGTTATTTCTCATCTATTTTCCAATTCTTAAATAATATTATATAGCCCATTCTATAAATGTTACAATATATAGTTTTGGTTGGTAAAGATTATTATATATATATATATATATATATATATATATGAGTCTTAAAATAGAAACACATAAAAGCACTTAACCAATGATATATTTACTATTAAATATTTATTTGAATGATGATATTTAATTTCTTTTTAAAACAAAAACACTACTCAGGAACAATTCATAATTCTTTATTATAACAATTTTTATTTCAACATTTAAACAATACACAGAACAAAAAATAAACTTAACAAATTTTAACACAATATACTAAACTCACTTTCTTTGATTTTTAGTTACAAATTTTCATATACCCTACGCTAATTTTAAGATCTCTTACTATCTCGGGATTTATAGGCATGGACTATATTTTTTAATTCTTTTGTTAATTAAATAAATTTTGAAAAACAATATTAAATTTTGAAATTAGTTTTAATAAATATTTTCCTGATAGAAAAACTTTAATTTGGAATAAGCAAAAAGGCGAAACTATTTGAACTGGATTATGTTCTTATTACTAACTATTAATTAATCACAAGATATTCTAATGTACAATTTTAAACTTCCTGATAATCTTAAAAGTCCACTAAAGTTTATTTTTATAGCTCTAATATACTTAACTTATCAAATATCGAAATTCTGCAGGTCGCTTACGTAAGATTCCGTTCTCTTCAAATTTCACTTTTTAACACACTTATATTTTTTTAGTTACGTCAAATTATATTTACACTGTATTAACTCTTTCAATTCATTTATCCCTGTTTAATCTTGCCAAGTTTCTTCACAAAACGGTATAATTTTGACGAATTCCTTCCAATGGAAAATTTTGACTGGTCATGGCAGGTCCGATCTCGTAGCGTCCCCCACGCTATCTAAAACTAACGCGTCTTTAGATTTTTAACAATGTTTAAAATATGGCGGCTTCTCCTTCTTCTAAAACACATGTTGCTATAATTTAGTTCGATTCCTTCCCACTAGAGTCGACTGTCTCTGACCTACTTTCTTCTGTTTCTACAGCTGATGCAATAACGCAATTGTTTTCACCAGTTTTAATTTTGTTAACATACTGTTTCAATTTTCCGATCCTTAACAAACCTTCCAGTGTTTATTTAATTATTATTATGTGTGTGTGAAGTGTCTTTGCGTTTTACTTTTGTAATAATTCCGAAATGTGTGTTTTGAGCTGAATTCATACAAACATAACCTTTCTAATGTCATTGTTTACAATCGTATTTCACTTTCTCCTTCAAGTAATTACTTATGCCCTATGTTACTAATATTTACAATTTTGTTTAAATATAATTATTATTATTAGATTATCTTGTTTTTAATTTATTTGTTAGGTTATTTGATATAACAAATTTCCTCATGGATTTTACATTTCAAATACCTTGTTCACATTTCTAGGCTTTTACCTAAATTTAGTTTCAATTTAATCTAACCAATCTTTTAATGAATTTCTTTTTAAATTTTGTGTGAGTTATTTCTAATTTATTTTTCCAATTCTTAAAGAACATTATATAGCCCATTCTATAAATGTTACAATATATATATATATATATATATATATATATATATATATATATATATATATATATATATATATATATGAAGTTAATATATTACTATTGTAAGTAATTTTTCCACCATTAAGTGCAATAATTTTACCTTGAGTGATGAGGCACCTTTCGGTCAATTGACCATTGTCGAATCACAATGGTCAATTGACCGAAAGGTGCCTCATCACTCAAGGTAAAATTATTGCACTTAATGGTGGAAAAATTACTTACAATAGTAATATATTAACTTCATAAAGTCAGTGCAACGGAAAAACAATGGATAACGTTAAATATCAAGAATATATATATATATTGTAATAATTGGTAATTTTGTTTTATACAAGTCTTAATAAAAGTTATAATTTAAAAGAAATAACACTTCAATGCTGCTTTTTGTTACAATAAACTTTTAATATCTTAAAATGACATTCCTTGTTATCTTTTACAAAGTCACTTACTAATTAAAATTTCTTATTTCCTCTACAAAGAATTACAAAAATTAAGCTTTATTAGCCTAAGTCTAAATTTTGTTATGGCAGCAAGAAGTTTAGTTATAAAATTTAATATGAATTGAAATTGATTTAATTATTTCAATTTGAGCTTGAGCTCTCTTTATCTCGGGTTAAATAGGTGGGTTTTCTAAATTTTGACTAATAAATTTTGAGTTGGCACTTTCAAAAAAATATCTAAATTACAATTTTTACAAGTTAAAATTTTTACAAGTTATTTTAGTTCTTAATTAAATATATTTCCTGAATAATGTCTTCTTAATTGATCAGTTCAATTATTTGGCTTATTGTTACTCTGTAATTACGATTTAAATATGATACTGCACTTTCCGCACTAGTTAAAAAAATAAAATTTTTACAGCCAATTCTGAATACGTCTTCCTCGTTCCGATGCTTGGTTCCAACTCTGACTGACGCTACCTTTGTTAGAAAAAAATGGCCAAATCGTGAATTTCCGCTATTTTTTCGTTTATTCCTTGCAAGTAACAGCTTTACGGATGTCATGTTCTTCTTCTTTACGGATACACTTCTTCTTCTTAACAACTGTACTTAAATTTCTTTGCATTTAAATCCAAAACTGTTTTATATTATATTTCCATGAGAAATATTTAAAACGAACATCTGTTGCCGGTCAATGCGCACGCAACTCCACAAATCCGTTATGCAACGTGTTTACTCCAGCACATTTCACTAGCTTGCCGTGTGAAAGTTTTAAGTGTCTTTTTACATAGTTCTATTTAAATTGTTACCTATCAATTATTTCTAATACATTTTTTATAAATAGTGATTTGTGTGTTTTTTTTCTTTTATATAAAATCTTGTGATTAGATCTAAAATGTGGCCGTGTGAATTTTCTATACAAGTGAAATTAGGTTATGTTTACAATTCGTTCCTGGTATATTTTAGTAATTTTTACATACTGAATTTATTTATATATATTTATCTTAATTTGGTAAGTGCCTTTTATATAGATATTACTTCAAAATGTTACATAGTCCCCAAATTTAGATAAAAAAAATTTTGATTCCGAAATTCCTTTTTTTTATCTCAATTTTCACATTTTGGGAGTAAACTCTTACTCTATCCTTCTTGCTTGTCTGCTGCCATCTAATTACATATGATATACTTAACTACTAACAATACAATAAATTAACAATTAACATTTAACCAACAATACTCTTACTCTTAACATCTCGTACATTAATCATTTTCTGATTCTTAGAGTCTATTTTATAAACTTTTTCTTTTTCTTTCTTTATTTTAAATTTAATAGAATGGAATCTTTCCAATCATAAGTCTTTTTATTTATCTATATAATCTATCTTCTGACACAGTGTTCCTTTTTTTTTTTAAATTTTAGCCTAACCGAGTCATAGCATGTCTAGGTTGTTTGTAGGTTAGGTCCTTGTTCTTATTCATTCATCCCTTCCTATTTTATTTTTATTTACATATTTTTTTATTTCTTTATATTTTTTTTTCAAGTGTTTGTTTAATTATTAAGTCATTTCTGGTCTATTGTCATTTCTGGTTTATTTGTTATCTATCCCTCCTACATTCGCTTCCTTCTCCTAATACTTTTATATCCTGAGACATTCCTGTTGTTACCATCTTATTATCCCTTGTTATTTTCCTTTCTCTCGACTTCTCCCTTTATTTATTTAATTGGTTCTACCTGAAATTTATCTGGTTCTCCCTGGTGTGCCTCCCTTGGTTCATAAAATTTCTTTAACAAGCTAATATGGAAAATTCCTCTAATTTTATTGCTTCTAGCATCTTTGATTTCATAAGTCGCTTTGCCATATTTCTTGGTGATCACATAAGGTCCATCATATACATAAAATAATTTTGCCATCTCACCTCTTATACCCTGTGGTTGCCAATTTTCTTTTACTAATACCTTGTCCCCAACATTTAATTCTTCTATTTTATGAGTTTTATTAAATTTCTCTGCTCTCTTATGAGCCTTTTTCTTAATTCTACTCCTAGCAATTTCTAAATGTCTTTCTAAATTTATTAATTTTGAACTCCAGCCAAAATTTTTTATTTCCTTTTGCCAAAACCTTTCATCCTGAATTCCTAGTTGTAGCTGGTTAGGTGTGTATCCTGTAGTCTCATGAGGAATTTCATTAATTGCCTGGTTAATAACCTCTACATACTTTCCCCATTCTCTATGGTTATGATGACAATATGTTCTCAAACATCTAATGATCTCCTTATTCACCCTCTCAACGATATTGCTTTGTGGCCTCCTTATTGGAGAAAATATTGGTTTCATTTCTCTATTTTTAATATACTCCAGCCATTTCTTATTATTAAACTGGGTTCCATGATCAGTCTGTATTCTTTCTACTCTCCCGAAATTTTCTATATAATTTTCTAAACATTTAATTGCCTCCCCTGTGGTTGCCTTTTTCAATTTATAGATTTGAACGAATTTTGTAAATACATCTAAAATTACTAATAAATACTTATAGCCTCCTACAGTTCTTTGAAATGGTCCTATAAAATCAATTGACAATTGCTCCTTTGGTTTTTCCACTTGGATCCCTTTCATCTCTCCAAAATTACCTTGGGTTACATTTTTAGCTCTTTGACAAATATTACATGTTTTAATAATTCCCCTAATGCTTTTTCCCATCTTCTTCCAAGTGAAGCTCTCTGATAATATGGTATGACATTTCTTAGCTCCCGCATGCAGGTAATATTCATGACAAGTACCCACTATTTCTTTAATCATTCTCTTTGGTACGACTATTTTCCAACTTTCCCTATTTCTTTTGTATACTAAGTCATTAATAATTTTATAATTTTGAAGATAATTTTGAATGTTTTCTTTTATTTCTCTAACTTCCAAATCTTCTACTTGTAATTTACTAAATTCTTTAAATTTTGTACACATTTCCATATCCATAACTCTTTCTATATAATTTATTTGTAATTCTGAATTTTGGTCTCTTCTTTCAAACTTATTTTTGTCACAAGGGTTCCTGCTCAATAGGTCTGCAACTACATTTTCTTTTCCTTTACAGTGTTCAATAGTATAATCATATTCTTGCATTAGTAATATCCATCTATGCAATCTTGAATTTAAAATTTTACAAGTCTTAATAAAAGTTAGGGCCTGATGGTCAGTCTGGATCACAATTTTTCTTCCTAGGATGATCTGTCTTGCTTTCTGCAGACAAAACAATATAGCAAGTAATTCCTTCTCAGTGGTATAATATTTAACTTCACTTCCTTTTAATGTGCGGCTCATAAACATTACTGCCTTTTTCTCCCCCTTTTCATCAATCTGATAGATGTGTCCTCCTATGGCATATTCACTGGCATCTGTTTGTAGGTAAAATGTTTTTTTGTAATCTGGGTGAGTAAGTACATTTGTTTCCAAAAATGTTTTCTTTAATTTAATAAAATTTCGTTCCTCCTCTTCTGTCCAAATAAATTTGTTTCTATTAGATAATAATTTTAATAATGGTTGTACAAATTCTGAATATTTTTCTATAAATTTATTATAATAATTAGCCATTCCAATAAAACCTTTTAACTGTCGAGGATTTTTAGGTGAGGGAAATTCTAATATAGCTCTAACCTTCTCTTCATCCATCTTTACTCCATTTGTAGTCAATCTATACCCTAAGAATGAAATATCTTTTCTACAGAACTCTGATTTATCAAATTTAATGGTCATGTTGTTTTTTAAAAAAATTTGGAAGATCTTTTCTAGGTGTTTTTTATGCTCCTCAAATGTCTCAGACATACAGACTATATCATCTACATATATTAAGGTGAAATCTTCTAATTCCTCCCTCATAATACTGTCCATAGCTCTTGCCAATGCTGCTAGAGATGTTTTCAATCCATAGGGTGTAACAACAAACTGGTATGTTTTCCCTCTATGTTGGAATGCAGTATATTTTCTTGACTCCTTTTCCAATTCAACCTGCCAGAAACTGTTAGTGAGGTCCATGGTACTCAACCAATTAACTCTCTTTGCTCTGTGTAGAATCTCATTTATTCCTCTATAGCAATCATAATCCGGAATTATAATTTCATTTAGTTTTCTTGCATCTAAACATAATCTAACTTTCCCATTGGTTTTGATGACTGGGACTATTGGATTAATATACGGACTAGTACTTCTTTCAATTATACCTAACCTCAACATTTTCTCTATCTCTTCTTGTACCTGATCTTGGTACTTTGTAGGAATTGGGTAATTTCTTTGGTAAAATGGTACATCTTCCCTAACTTTAATCTTATGTTTATATGCAGTGCATAAACCGGGCTGGTCTGAAAATACTTCTTTATACTTTTCTATTAAATCACTCATCTCCTGTCTTTGTTCCTCAGTTACCTCTTCATTCCCTATTCTTTCAAAAATATCCTCTTTTTTTATCTCTCCCTTCTCTTGTACAATTTTAATATAATTTTGACTCTGGTTTCCAAAAGTTTCAAATTCTTCCCATTTTTCCATATCATTCATTCCTTCCTGTTCATCACAACTCAATTCCTCCTCCATCTCATTTTCAAAATTATTCATCTCCCCTTTAAATTTTGTCTGCCCATCTACACTCATTTTTGATTTATATAATTTGTTTTCATATTTTAACTCCATTTCCCATTTTCCAAAATCAAGTTGTGCCTCCACATCCATCAACATATCCGTACCTATAATAAATTTTCTCAATAAGCCTGGCACCACTAGGCATTGAAACGGATATTTTACCCCTCCTATTTCTCCTATTACCATGATCATTTTGTTTATCTTTTTAGTTTTCTTATTTGTTGCAGTCCGAATGGTTAAATTTTTTATTGGTAGGATTTCTATTTTTCCTATTTTATTTTTATTCTCTAACATCCATTTCTCCTGGATACATGTTACGTTACTGCCTGTGTCTATTAATGCTAGTAAACTTGTATCTTCCATCTTAATCTCTATCTCTGGGTTTATTATATTTTTTTTTTCAATTCCTAAATTATAATTTCTCTCCTCATCTTCTTGTTCTAAAAATTTTCTACTGATTAATACATTATTTATAGTTAACTTAATTTTATCGTAGGAGCTTTTATCAAATTTTATCACTGGCAACCTCATTTGTTCTGTTTGATGCTCCTTTTCCTGATCCAAGGCGACGATACCAGTGTTCTCTAGTTTTCCGTTTGACTATGTGCACCATCCTCCTTCCTTGTCCCCACACATCTCCTTGTCTCTATCTGATTTACTTCCTTCTGGCTCCTGTCATTTGTTCTGTAATTCCTGTCTCCTCTATTTTCTCGATTATTTTCCTGCCCTGGTCTTGGTTCAATATTCCCCCTCATATGATTATCTATTCTTCTGTTAAAAAACTGGACATATGGCCGTCCTTCACTTCTATATTCATTCCTTCTATACAATTCTCCTGGTCCTGGAAATCTTCTATTTCCCTGCTGTCTCATCCCTTCCTCACCCCTTCTGGGTGGAAATCTATTTCCATTCTGTTCCTCTCTAGGGGTAGGCCTATTCCATGGTCCCCTGTTTCTCTGTCTTATTTCCTTATTTCTCTCCTCTATATCCTCCTCATTTAGCATCCTTTCCATCTCTCGGATCGTTTTTATATTTTGTACTCTTCTTGACAACTGTATCCTTTCATTAAAATGCCGGCTTAATCTCCGGACTATCTCTTCCTCATTTTGCGGTGGTGTCATGTTCTTTAAAACTATGACTCTTTCTATGAAATAATCTGCTCTGGCTCTTCCATTTCCCTCTATATACCTTTCATTTTCTATTCTCTCTTTGATGCCTTCCTGTATTTCTTTGGCCCAGTATCTTTCTATAAACCTGTCTTGTAAATCCGCGAAATTTTCCACCTCCTCTCTAATTGATTCCCACCATCTTGCCGCTCCTACTTCCAAGGCTCTATCTATGATTCCTCTCCATTCATTTTCAAATCCTTCCCCTGTCCTACATCCAAATTTTCTTTCCACATACCTATCCAGTCTTTTTAGGAACTCCATAGGGTTCCCATTCCTACCATTAAATTTTGGCATCTCCTCCTGATTCCCGCATGACACCTGTATTATCCTTAGGCCTTCTCCTCCTTTATTTTCTTCCACCTTCTTTTCTACCTTTTCCATTCTCTGGGTCAATTCCCCTTGTTTCTCATTATTCCTCCTTCCTTCTGTTTCCAATCGGTCAATTCTATCATTATTATTGTTTTTCTCAATAGCTATCTCCTTATTTAAAACTCTTAACTCTTCCCTGTTCTGTATTGTCATTTTTTCTACCTTCTCTATCTCTTTCTTATTAATCTCTGTCACATCAGCTATTATTTCTTTTGTTTCCTCTAAATTCTCCTTAATCTTCTCCTCTAAGTCTCTTCTCATAACTCCTACTACATCATTATTCTCTGTTCTCAACTGTTCCCTCATATCCTCTATCATTCTCCTATTTTCTTCCTTTAGGCTTTCGAATTTCTTATCCAACCTATTCATTTCCAACCTACTTGAGGCAAATCCTCTGTTCATCTCTTCTCTCATCTCCTTATTTTCCTCCTTTATCTCTCCTTTTACTTCGTTTATATTCTCCTTTAATTCCTTTTTTAATTCGTCCATCTTATCTAATTGTCTATTCATATTCTCACTCATTTCTTTCATCTCCTCTTTTCCTTTTCGGCTCATTTCCATGAGAGATCTCATCATCTCCCTCAAATCTTCATTCTCATTATTTCCCTTTTTCTGTTGGGTTTGCATCAGTGGTAATCCCCTAGCCTCATCTACTTGGGTTTCCACCTCACTCTCTTCTATAGGCATTTCTGTGCCTTCCGTTTCTGTCTCTTGTATTTCTAGGCTTGTCCCTTCTTCCAATTCTATTAGGCCTATTGTAGCTTCTTCCTCTCTTTCATCTATTTTTTCTTTTAATGTCACATATTTTCCTTTTGCAGCTTCCTCACTTGCTGTACCCTTCCTAGACCTACTATGTTTGTTATATTCCTCTAATTTTTCTGTTTTTTTCGCTTTCTCCCTCCTTAAATTATATGTACCTGTTTCAGATTCCATTTTTTTTTTATTTCTTTATCTAAAATTTCAAAATTCCCCTTTATTCTATTTAAATTTTGAAAATTAAAAAAATTATTGACTTATGGTTGCAAAGTCCTGAAAAGTAAACAATATTAATACAAATATTTAATTAATAATCTTATCTAAAGTGCCTTGAGGTTAATTCTTAAAAATTTTTTTATAATCGAGCCCCACGTTTGTGTGCCAAATGTAATAATTGGTAATTTTGTTTTATACAAGTCTTAATAAAAGTTATAATTTAAAAGAAATAACACTTCAATGCTGCTTTTTGTTACAATAAACTTTTAATATCTTAAAATGACATTCCTTGTTATCTTTTACAAAGTCACTTACTAATTAAAATTTCTTATTTCCTCTACAAAGAATTACAAAAATTAAGCTTTATTAGCCTAAGTCTAAATTTTGTTATGGCAGCAAGAAGTTTAGTTATAAAATTTAATATGAATTGAAATTGATTTAATTATTTCAATTTGAGCTTGAGCTCTCTTTATCTCGGGTTAAATAGGTGGGTTTTCTAAATTTTGACTAATAAATTTTGAGTTGGCACTTTCAAAAAAATATCTAAATTACAATTTTTACAAGTTAAAATTTTTACAAGTTATTTTAGTTCTTAATTAAATATATTTCCTGAATAATGTCTTCTTAATTGATCAGTTCAATTATTTGGCTTATTGTTACTCTGTAATTACGATTTAAATATGATACTGCACTTTCCGCACTAGTTAAAAAAATAAAATTTTTACAGCCAATTCTGAATACGTCTTCCTCGTTCCGATGCTTGGTTCCAACTCTGACTGACGCTACCTTTGTTAGAAAAAAATGGCCAAATCGTGAATTTCCGCTATTTTTTCGTTTATTCCTTGCAAGTAACAGCTTTACGGATGTCATGTTCTTCTTCTTTACGGATACACTTCTTCTTCTTAACAACTGTACTTAAATTTCTTTGCATTTAAATCCAAAACTGTTTTATATTATATTTCCATGAGAAATATTTAAAACGAACATCTGTTGCCGGTCAATGCGCACGCAACTCCACAAATCCGTTATGCAACGTGTTTACTCCAGCACATTTCACTAGCTTGCCGTGTGAAAGTTTTAAGTGTCTTTTTACATAGTTCTATTTAAATTGTTACCTATCAATTATTTCTAATACATTTTTTATAAATAGTGATTTGTGTGTTTTTTTTCTTTTATATAAAATCTTGTGATTAGATCTAAAATGTGGCCGTGTGAATTTTCTATACAAGTGAAATTAGGTTATGTTTACAATTCGTTCCTGGTATATTTTAGTAATTTTTACATACTGAATTTATTTATATATATTTATCTTAATTTGGTAAGTGCCTTTTATATAGATATTACTTCAAAATGTTACAATATATATATATATATATATATATATATATATATAGATTTTTTGGACTAGGAGACTGACAGACTTATCTTGGTAA
The DNA here is from genome assembly GCA_036971475.1 of Prosapia bicincta. Classification (NCBI taxonomy): domain Eukaryota; kingdom Metazoa; phylum Arthropoda; class Insecta; order Hemiptera; family Cercopidae; genus Prosapia; species Prosapia bicincta. The sequence continues at coordinate 20,280,451 of JBAIZL010000006.1, read as the reverse complement.
GAGTCCACTCTGTAGTCTTGAAATAGTAACACATAAAGGCACTTTATATACACTGGGTATCGTATATAACGACATCGCTTAATACGACGTACCGGCTGTAGCGACGAAGATTCTCGGCCCCTTGATTTTGTAATACCTGTTCAATGCATTTTACATCGCCTATAACGACACCTGGTAAAACGACGGATTGGTTAAGACGACACTCATTTCAGGTCCATCTAAAAAAAAAATCTAGTATAGCGACGGAACACTCTAGAATTCTCTGAACGGTAATCCTCTCCATGTAAACAAAGCTTTCTAAGAATCGTGATCCCCATTCCATTTCCGTTTCACTATAAAAATGATCAATTCGAGTTATACAGCCGAAAGTGAAACACATATGTACGTTCGTAATAGAAAGTCTGTGTCACTGAAAGAAAAGTTTCACATTTGTTGCGCCTGGAAAACGGGGACAATAACTGACTTATTTACTAGTAAATAAAATATTTTTTTTAAATATGTATGTACATAGTTTAAATTTAATTATGTAACATTTAAATAAAATAATAAACCTGTTTTTGATTAAGTTAATTTAACACTTTCAACACAGCGGCGATATTGGTGATTTCATCAAACTACTGTTTTTCGTTAACTTCCAGCTCTGACGGCAGTGGAACGCCATGCGGGTTGCATAGGTTGTCGAAGCATCTAATTATCAAGCCCGTTGTTTTCATCTCAATAATTTTATTTCTAACATATACATGTTTATGGTGACATCAGAACAGTTTATTAGACTCTAAAATATTGTTAGAGTCTAATAGTCAAAGAAATACAAATGATAATTTACTGTATGACAAATAAGAAAACACAATAAAAACGACAGAGAAAAAAAGAAAACTTATATACAAAACTAAAGATCCTACTACTAAAATATATTACATACTAAAATAAGCACTTAACATTTAACTCGGAATGTTTGTTTTTGTTTGTGCCAAGAGTTTCGGAGATCGATAATGTAAACGGAGACATAGATAATACATATGTCACGTCCGAGACTATTTATAGCCGAGATATGCTAACATTTGTTTACTACAATCTTATGTTGACACATTAGGTTTTATGATCGTTGTTTTTACCGGATATTTTGCCGAAGCTAGGAGCGCATCGGCACGCTCTCTGTACCTCGTAAGGGAACCCAGAGCGTGCCGGGCTTTATTATTCAGTCTAAAATTCTTCCCACTCCATCTTGTAGCTTAATACTGGATATAACGACGCCCGGATATAGCGACCTAATTTTCATCCCCCCTTAAAGGTCGTTATAACGATACCCAGTGTATATAATTATAATCTTAGTTATCTAAGCTTCAAGACAATTAACCTGGTATTACTTATTAACATATTATTTTACAACTGTATGAAGCAACTGTGGCGTAATGTTTATTTTAAAATAAATAAAACCTCTAAACCACAAATAACTTTATTCAAAACCTATGTACATTTCAATTGCACAGCAGTCATCTTCAGAGGTATTTAAAAAATACATTAGTTATATTTTTTAAATATCTCTGAAGATGATTGCTGTGCAATTGATATGTACATAAGGTTGAAATAAAAGTTATTTGTGGTTTAGAGGATTTATTTATTTAAAAATATTTTTTCACCTTGGTAACATTGCCAGTATTTAAACCCGACATAATTTTTATTTTGTAGGATTTGGAACTTAATGACAGTACCGAGAATTTTCTGAATGATAGTGATGCCTGTACGATTTGTTTGGAAGAAATGGATTCTAATATGAACCGCCATGTTGGATGCACCTGTGTACTATGCGACTCTTGTATTGCAGTAAGTAGAGTTTTTATTAATTTACTCTCTTTGGCCATTGTGCTTTCATACTAACTTCATTTCTCTGTAATTTATAAAGGCAAAGCCATTTTATGGTTACTACATAGCATATGTTTTTATAGTAAAGCCATTTTTACAAGTAACAGGTTATTGAAAATGATTGTCGACTCTCTGTGTTATTTGTGTCTGTTCCCTAGGAAATGTTTTTTGCATTTCATTCTTTAAGCTATTGATTAGCATTCACGTACCAGTACGTGAGATCGTGCAGCGGCACTCCCGTTTATGTACGTTCTACCATTTCTCTCAGATTAGCATTGCTGTACGTTTACAACTAGTTTTCCTGTGTATTGTGCTGTATTCTAGGTTAAATATTTGCAACTATCTAGACGATAAATACTACACAGAGTACGTACATAGTCACTATTCTTTTGTTTCCAAAGGCTATGGGTTTCCCCACATATTTACTGATCGTTTTGAAGTTTGTGCGGTATTTTACAATGAGTAGGCGATTGAATAATGCAGAAGTTTTTTGTGTTCAAAGTCCATGGTTTTTCCCACGAGTTTACACATCGCTTTGAAGTTTATGCGGTAATTCACAATAAATAGGTATTTTACAAGAAAAAAGATCAACAGATAATTTTTAGCAAAGAAATTGTCTCTAAATGTAAGGTAAAGTTTGGTTAACATGAGAAAATAAGTAAATAAAAAAAAATATTTACAAATATTACTATAATTTAAAAAATTAGAGAAAAATAAAGACAAAAATTAGAAAAAAGTGTAAAAATCTTTCAAAACTATGTTGCTCCCAGGGGCCATATGAGGACATGTTGCTAATCAAAGGGTTAATGGATGCCATATTGCTTTGGATACCAAAGTAATACAAGTTTCTGGTTTCAACTCAGATAAATAAGAAACTCATTGCCTTCTAAATCAGTGAAGAAAAAAAATAAATCCTTAACTAAAAAACAGGAAGAAATGGAAACCAGTTAAATTTTTAGATTATTGAGTTAAATTTGTTATTAGATTTATTTAGTTTTGCCTTACTTTGAAGGAAACTTGCAATAATTTGTTATTAGTAACAGTCAAATTTGAACTTTTCAGAAAATTGAACAAAATTGTTCATAGATTTAAAAAATATAATTTTCATAGAAAAGGACAGAAAAAGAGAGAAAAACTTTCTAAAAGTCAAAGACAAGAAAAGTACAATTGCCTTTGTTCTTTTCAGATAGAGAATAGACTTATAGTTTATGAGGCCAAAATGTACATTATTATCTGGAAAATGTATCCGTACCCAAGTCACTAACCGAGATAAATTTCTTATAATACCTGACCTGACTGTATAGAAAAAGGATTTATATTGATCAAATAGCAATATAGAACATTGAACTTTTCATCAATGTTTGTTTAATATAATTATCTTTCACTTTCTTTCCTGTGTACTGGTGTAACAGTTAATTTACCTCCTTATAGAAATGAATTATGCTTTAAGTATGTAACAATATACAGAGAGATATAATATTTCTGTACATTGACCAGAGAGTTTTACTTGCTTAACTTTACTTAAATCCTTTTATATTCTATATAGGCAGTAGCAGTGAACAGAATACTCCATAACCATCATTCTAATTGAACGAGGATTTTTTTTAATGTTTAGGCATCATAAACATTAGATTATCTTTCTTTTACACAGTGGGAAAACACACTGCATGTCTTACTCTTGTACGAGTTACAGTAGCAATACAGTATCTCAAACTAGTGCCCAACACTGCAACACAAACTCAATGGATTGCAGTTAAAATGAAACCTGAAAATATTTCAGAGGGACACTACACGAGTTCCCAGCGATTCTTATGAAATCTCGTGTATCATTGCCGACTAAAAAATACATAAAATTTCAGTTAACTTTACTTTAAGATATACAGAGCTAATCCGAATAAATATCCTATTAATAGTAACTTACAGAATTGTTTCTAAAAACGTTTACATAACTATGCGTCGAAGTGAGAATGGAATTTGGAGAAACTTCAAAATAGTTTGTATAGTCATATATGTGTAATTTTGAGGAATATAGGTGATGTTTTGAAATGCATCTAAATACTAAAATATTACAGCTTACAATTGTTAATTTTAGAAGTCATTTTGGCTACAAATATTTTCTACTTGACAAAACATAATATCTATACGTAATCTAACTTTTATGCAATTTACAAGTCCAAAAACGTGATTCTCAATTTAATTAGAACAAGAAGTAAAATGTCACAATTTGCAATTTTGGTCTGTACAGTGCGAGTATTGAAAAGAAGTGAGAATGTAGGTTGTATGTATTCTGCAGTATAGAATAGAATGGTGCAGTGAGGTGCATGGTGGTGACTCTCAAAAGTATAGATCTGTCTATGATTAAGTAGCCAAGACGGTAGACAAAGGAAGGCCGGCACCAAACTAATTATCAATCAGGTGGGATGAAGTAAGTCATGTGTTTGAAGAGAAATCAGGGGGGATTAAGAGAACAATAAATGTTTAAGAGAGCATGTGTAATGTTATTTTATGAAGTTTTTAGCAGGAATTTCTAGTGCTAGAGGTATTTCAAAAAAAAGTATTGGTGAAAATTAGTTGGAGAAATACCAGCAAATGACAACACAGGAACTAAGTCATTGTAAATTAAATTTCCTTGAAACTGTACTTAACACTTGGTACCCTTATGTCTTTTGGAGTACCTTTATAGGATAGTGATCATTGTTATATTCTGCTTCATATTTTATGAAATGCTGTTTTTATTAAAAAGACTGCATATTGATAATTGTTTAAATGCATTAATATTTTTAATGGGTATAATTAGAGATCAAGTCAACATTACGGAGAGGGAACGTTGATTTGTCCTGTGTGCCGGATGAAACTTACACCAGGTGTTGACCTTGTAGCAGTCCAGCATACACCAAATGCAAAGCCGTCAGTCAGGTATATTGAACATAGCTTGTAATTAAACATTTTGTTCAGTTCTGTTTGTATTTAGAAAGTAATATGCATATTAAATAAGCTAATTTGATTAACTGTTAAATAAAAACGAAGTTAAGTGATTAAGTTGTTAAAAGTAAGATGAATTTAGGAAATATGAAACCCATTGTTATTAGATGAAAACAAAAAAATAGTTATTAAATAAATATATATTATATAAAGTATAAAATGCATATGATGGAATCACCTTAGGAGGCCTGTCCAGGCATGAAGTAAAGAACTGTTAGATGTGCTGTGAAACAGTCTTATACTAAGATACAATTACAAGAGGTGAATTTAATTGAGGGTTGAAATTTATTTCCCAACTGTACATCTAGGTTCTACTTTCCACGGTTTTTACTTGTCCAGATTAATTCTTGATTTCTGCTGATTGAATTATTGGATTTACTTCTTCAAGAATCATCTTTGTACTGCAGACCAATCAAGGAGGGTTAAGGATCATTTTGTGGGGTTATAGCTACCTCTTGTTGGATCCAAGATTCAATTTTGGGTGGCCATATTCTGTGCGATGGAAAAAAATAAGTATGAATAAAAAAAGTACAAAAATGTCCACAGAAGAGGAAAAGAAATGGGTAGTTTTTTTAAAAAGAACTCGTGAATATATATATATATATATATATATATATATATATATATATATATATATATATATATATATATATTTAGGTTAGTTTGGTTGGTAAAGATTATTTAGATTTTTTGGACTAGGAGACTGACAGACTTACCTTGGTAAGAGTCCACTCTGTATTCTTGAAATAGAATTATTTTATTTCATTCTCTCATATTTCTTTTTGTGTTTTCTCTTCGATTGACAAAGACCACTGTGTGGTTGAAATATATCATTGTTCAAAGCTTTTATGTGTTTCTATTTCAAGACTACAGAGTGGACTCTTACCAAGGTAAGTCTGTCAGTCTCCTAGTCCAAAAAATCTATATATATATATATATATATATATATATATATATATATATATATATATATATATATATATTGTAACATTTATAGAATGGGCTATATAATATTATTTAAGAATTGGAAGAATATATTAGAAATAACTCACACAAAATTTAAAAAGAAATTCATTAAAAGATTGGTTAGGTTAAAATTGAAACTAAATTTAGGTAAAAGCCTAGATTAGTAAATAAGATATTTGAACTGTAAATACATAAAGAAATTTGTTGTATCAAATAAAATTTAAAACAAGATAATCTAATAATAGTTATATGTTAAACAAAATTGTAAATATTAGTAAAATAGGGCATAAGTAACTACTTGAAGGAAAAAGTGAAAAACGATTGTAAACAATGTAAGGTTATGTTTGGAAAAGTCCAGTCAAAACACACACATTTCGAAATATTACAAAAGTAAAACACAAAGACACTTCACACACTAATAATAGTAATTAAATAAACACTGGAAGGTTGGTTAAGGATCGGAAAATTGAAACAGTATGTTAACAAAATTAAAACTGGTGAAAATAGTTCGTTGACATTAACAGATGTGAAAGTAAAGCAATAGGTCAAGTGTGCAGTCGACTAAATGTTGAGAAGAAATTGTTATAATAAAGAATTATGAATTGTTCCTGAGTAGTTTTTTTTGGTTATTAAATAGAAATAATATATCTTCATTTAATAGTAAAACATCGTTGTATTGTGTTTTATAAAAACATTACAATATATATATATATATATATATATATATATATATATATATATATATATATATATATATATATATATTACTATTGTAAATACTTTTATCTACCACTAAGTGCAATAATTTTACCTTGTTGTGATGAGGCACCTTTCGGTCACTTGAATAGTTATTATCTGGAGTACATCCGTTCATTCTGAAGTGTACAAAATCGCAGTTCCGATGTTTCGCTAGAATCTCATCTAGCATTGACGAGGTGAACCGAACAACAGTTGAAGAGCGAGACATTTTCAAGGTGACATTTTAGGCATGCTTAAACACTTGCATATGGGAAGTCCGTCAGCAAAACATATATGTATGTTTATATAACAATTTTAATTTCAAATCATCTTAGAATAATTAAAATTATATACAAATTAATTATAGAATGAATTCAAGAAGCAGATTACTTTTATTAGAAACGTACCAAATGCATTTAAACCCAGATTCATAATTTTTCACGCAAAAGAAATAATAAAATCCATTCTATTTCTTAATTTTGCCAAGCACAGTTAATGTGCTTACAAGTAAATGTTACTCTCAAATGTAATGAATGATTTCTTCTTATTCCAGAATGCTGAATATTCCTGTTGTATTTCGATTGGATATGTTTGGTGATGGTAACAATAACATGAAAACAGTGAAATTGTTTGGACATCCCAGATTGTTACGGCTTCCAAATCATGTTCACAGTCAGGAGTTACATGAAGTCGTAGCCTCCCTCGTTCCTTATTCACTGCCATATAAATTACTTTATGTTGATGGACAGGTAATCTACTAGATCATAAGGTAAATAGAATAGTCCTTAAAGGTGTTGAAAGTTGAATCACACTTCTCCGGAAATTCATGTTAGACAGAGTTATAATATTTAAATTTGGTTACAATATTTATGAATATTAAAATAAATCAAAATTAAAAATTATTTTTAAAGATAATTCATATTTAGGCCAACTAAGAAAAATTTTATTTTGTTACTTTTTATTAAATCATTACAATTAAATAAAGTAACATAACCTATCCATTAAAACAGGTTTTATGTTCTACCACATAACCTATAACATAAAATCAGCTGTTTTATGAAATCGTGTTATCACTTGTTTTAAGCCAAATAGTATGAAATAACTAAATTGCATACCTTACTCCTTTTGTGAAAAGTTTTTCTCCCATATAAAACTAGAATTCATTAACGAATTATTCGAAAAAAAACTGTATTTACATCATGAGTCATCTACTACCTGAGTGGGTAGATAAGAAGTATTTTATTAATGATTAAAAACTTGTAGAAGATACATGTATAAATAAATATATATATATATATATATATATATATACATATATATATATATATATTTATGTGTAGGGAGAGTGTGAAATAATAGAAGGAATTAAAAGAGACCAGTTTAGCTCACTTTTGTTCTGTTCTTTGGATTGACATAACAATCTGTTCACATTTGTTACTGATATTATGTGCTGTCATAAATTTAATTTTCCATATATTTTTGGTAATTTAAAATTTTTGAAAATCTAAAACATACGAAGAGAGAAACTGGTAGGTTTGGTTTAATTTGTTTAAAGTAGAAAAAAAACATGAAATTTAAGACAGATATGTTATTGTAATTCACTTTTTTTTATAACTCTATTTCTTCGTCATTCATTAGTCATTTTACCAAGTATTTATGCTTATTATTAAGTATTTTTTAATTTTTTCTTTCAATAGGGACACCATTGTTCACGATGTATGTTTAACTCCCACTGCCGAGGCTGTTCTGTTCCTACTGAAGGTTCCTTGATGTTACACACAGGAGACACACTAGCCATTATGTTTTCTGAACCAGTTGAAGAAATCACTGCCCTTAGACATTCCACTATGAATTTATTACGCACGCAACACCCACTTTCACTTTACGACTGCATAAATGCATTCAGTCAAAGGTTTGTAAACTAATAGTTATTTTTACTCATTAAAGAAAGGTCATATATTTTTTAAATAAATTTATGGATCAAAAACATTTGTTACTATAATTTCAATATTATAGTTTTTAATTTAACAATAAGAAATAATATTGTGATTAGGTCACCTAGTGGTCAGGTGCCAAAGAAAGGCCAATGAAGAGGTAAGTTAGGTTTTGCTTGTGGCATGGCATTTGGAGATTTTGATTTATTGTTGTTAAATGATATTTTATTATAGAGAGCTGATTGATCAAGTGGTTAGAACACTTGACTATTAAACTGAATATACTAATTAAAACAACCTCTCACCACAAATTCAACAAATTTTATTTTAACCTTATGTACATTTCGACTACAAAGTAATCATCTTCAGAGGTATTTTTACAAATAACTAACTTACAGCTAAACCTATGCGTATTTATAAGCAACGGGAACTCCTTGTTCCAGCCAATCTCTCTTAAGCAATGTTGATTGTAAAGAAGTCATTATTTAAATAATGTTAAATTAAAGAAGTAATTATTCCCTTGAGAAACTACGGAATGTAAGTTAACTAAACACAGCAAAACTAAAACCCGTTACCTTGTAACCGAAATGTAGTGGTATTGTGTTTTTTTAAAATTTAATTCAATGATGGTTGAAAAGGTGATGAAATGACCAAATAATAAAAAGGGTCAAGGTCTGGAGTTCTGGACAGAATTTGCATGGAGGAAGGGAAGGGTCAGACACCTTTGGTTTTGGTAGATTAGCCTGAAATGTTTTGCAAGATATAACATGAGAAAACCTCAAGACCAGGTTTGTCCAATGCAGTACCTATATAGGGTTTTATACCCCCCTATATAGGGGAATTATACCTCATCTTTTTTTAGCGCCCATAGAATTCTTATAGAAATTTAAATAAATTCAATAAATTTAAAAAAATTGTTAGAACTGTTAATATTGAAGAAAATAGGGATAATTTTTTGGTACCATACAGAATTCTTAAACATATCAATACTTTCCCAAGAGTACAGTCTGAAGCAAGTACTGTCTGATGTAGGTTTTCTGAAATTTGTTTACAAAGAGTTTATATGACAATGGTAGGAATGATAAAAAATCTATGTACTCAATACGTTAATAAAAATAAGCAATTAGTTTGTAAATATTGCCTTTGTTCCACTCTTGTCTACTGCTTTGACTATTTTAAAACCTCTGTCATTTGACTTGCCGCTGTCACAAGTGGTGTGCCAGCTTGCTATAATACTTTTGAAAATTTTGGTTTGTTGTGATACAGTTGTTGTGTATATCAATTATTGGCCTGGCACCTAAATAGGAAAAGTAACACAAAAATTACTTATGTCAGTGGAAGTATTTGAACTCATTAGAATTTCCTTTAGATTTTAATGTATATATCAGAAATGGTATTTTTATTTTGAAAACATTTTAACAATATGTATATAACTTTTTAATTACATTAACAATATTGGCAAAGACTCAATTACCTCAAAAATAATAAAAAATAACTAATATATCAAATTACCTAAGATTAAACCCTTTTGTATATTTCGTTGACCATGTCCTCATCAGTCATTCTAGTTTGTAAATTATTGGATTCTAGATTATAATAGGACCCTCTGATGATAATGACATGGGTCATCAAAATGTACATATGGGTTTATTCATATGTAACTTGTTATATTATTTTTTTTTGTAGTACTAGGGTTTTTGTTAATATATTTATTATAATATATTTTACCACTGTGTACTTGATATTGTATATAAACCTTTTAAAATTCATAATACATGATTCAAATAACATTAAAGTTGTTTAATAAATTATTCTCATAAACATTATCACACTTTTGCTATTACTAGCAACCAGACTTTTTGTTAACTAAAAGTTGTTACATTGTTAGCTTACACTTGGAGGAAATGTTTTCGTCTTCCTCAAAGTGTAAGTTAACAATTTAACAACTTTTACTTAACAAAAAGTCTGGTTGCAAGTAATAGCAAAAGTGTAATAAGAATTAACAACCAGCTCGTCATAAACAGCAACAAGATTTCAAAACATTATCATTTTAAGCCTACTTTATTAAATTAGAGTTTCAATAAACTAAACTTTAACTTTCTCTTTATGGAACCTTTTGCATTTGCTCTAAAAATACTCTAGTAGAATCTGTTATTGTGTTGTGCTAGAGCAGCATTGGTATTGGATATTTTGTATACTCGTATTTACAATTGCATTCATAAAAAAATAATACAAGTATAAAAAAACTAACTTTAAAGAGGGCTGAAGGTTAGTATTAACCCATTCGCTTACAATGACGGCGATCTGCCGTCACGGCCCAGTTTGCCACTGAGTGAAGCGACGGTGAGTCGCCGTCCTCCATTACAACTTGTTTTTGTCGAGTTAGTTCTCAATAAATCCAATAGATCGCATATGCTTCTTGTTCTGCAGGCTTTGGGCTTTCCAATGGTTATATTTTTATCTTCTTTGAACTTTCCGTTCCCTAAATAAATATGTTTCAATCTGGCGACTGATCAGCTGACATCGTCTGTAATGTTGTGTTTAAGTCGTAGTTGTGTGCGATATGTTTATAAGCTACCCTAATTGTATTTAATTTGTTATTTGTGTTCTTTTCAAGTTAAAAATGAGTGGATATAATATTTTATTTGTTGATAAATGTGGGAAGGAGTTGAAGGATTGTGAAATTGAAAGAATTATTGGAGAATGTGACAGTGACAGTGAGAGTGATTTGTTTGATGAAACATTTGAAAGTGATAATTAAATAAGTAAAATAGGACAGTTGAACATTGAATCTCAAATAGATGAAGATGTAACTAATGAATTAAATAAAATCATAATAGACTAATATAACAGGTTCACCACATCATGAAAAATGTAATCTGCCTTGTTCTGCAATAAGTGATAAGTTGCAACTTGAGCAGCCCTCTTGTAGTTATGTTAGGCCTAGGGCTCCACTAGATGTAAATAAAGTAATTTCTGATACAAGTGTCCATGATAGGCCTGTATTACCATCTAATTCAGATGATGAAAGCTCACAGATATCCAATCCAATTGAGGTACTCGATAAAATCTACCGTGATGGAATAATTGCCCCTCTGTCTTCTACTGCTAGTGACGAGGCTGATGACCCTAGTTTTCTTGATCATTGTCCTAGGCGTATTAGAGTTAGTACTAGAGATAGGGGAAAACCAAGAAGGGGTAGGCCTAAAGAAAAAATTCCATGTTCCAAACCACCTAAGCCCACTAAAAGGCCAAAGAACCAGGCGGTGGGAGTGTGAACTGTGCCTCGTCACACTTCACCTACCAGAATGTTTCTAAGCGAATGGGTTAAACCTACTAAAGTAGGTGCTAAAGTTAAATACTAAAGGTTCAGATTTTGCTTCTTTAAAGTGTAATATTTTTTCAGTGAGGTTCTGGATGAACACAACCCATGGTATTGTCCTAAATGTCAACAGAACCAGTGTGCTACTAAAACACTTTCAGTTTGGAGATATCCAAGTTACTTAATTGTTTATTTAAAGCGGTAAGTGATATTTTACATCTACAATAATTATAAGTAATAAATTGCAGTTGTAAATTTGTTGTAGTGTCAGTGATGACGATGACGTAATTCATTGAAATGTGTATAATAATAAAGCATATTGTTTTGTGAGTTTGTGTGCAGTTATTCATTTGTTTATGTACAATATTTGTTAATTTAGTACAGGAATCTCAAATGTTTTTATTTAAAAAGCCAGTAAATATTTAGAAACATTATTGTTTTAAAAGATTCAAATTGGTTTGACTATATTTCATAAAAAAAATTATGGTACATATTATATGGAAGCCACTATTGTCGAGGGATTTTTCTCACCGGACTCCAAAAATGACTGCATAAAAGATGTCCTAAGTCCATATGCATAACAATTTTTTTTTACGCAAAACGTTATTTGTTTATCAAATTAAAGTTGGGTAAAAAATTTATCAATGCTAAGTAGTAAGGAGTACTACGTCTGTGTATCAACTGCGCCCCATACTATGTATATGTATATTTAAATATACCTATAAAGTCTTCAGTTAGATAGATTTGGTTGTAATTTTCTACATTACTATATACATGTATTAAAATATACCTATAAAGTGTCCTATCAGGACAGATTTGGTTCTAGTTTTATACATTACCTAATTAAACATTGCTTCCGGGGAGTAATACTTTTTCCAGGTGACACCACGTGATCTCTATTCTTGCATTACGTGTGTAGATTTGTTTGATTAAATGTATAAAATTATAACCAAATCTATCATAACTAGATACTTCATAGATATATTTCAATATAGTTATATAAAATTAACCTTTCGTTGCAATAACAAAAATAATAATTATCAATATAGCTTCATTTTATACTTATTGCCTTAGAGGTGGGTAATGTGCATTTTTACCACATTTTAATAACATATGTACAGTAATAGGTTCCGTTTAATACATAAGTACCAAAATTATTTAAGTATTTTATGGCGATTTACTAAAAGAGTTTATGTTACAGAAAAGAAAGAATTGAATTTTACAATATTGTTAAATTTTTATTGAATTGAACGGGGCAGTATTTTAAGAACTTTGAAAATACAACTCCTAAAATAATTGTTGGGTTTTACAGTTTTGTGTTCCACGATTGTGTTAGCATGAAACTGGAAGATAAAGTGATGTTTCCACTGTGTGGACTTAACCTAGATTCACAAAGCTCTCTATACGACTTGTATGCATGCGTTTGCCATATTGGAGGTAAGCATATTCAACAGTTGAACATCAATATTATGGTAGCGTATTAAATATTCTGAACTCTGCTTATAGTCATATAATTCCATAGGGTGTATTTTGAAGTAATTGCTTTTTTTTTACAAATGTATTACAAGTTTTAAAAAATTCACATTACAAGCAACTCAGCCAGTGTGAATTCCTCTGATTGACTTTTTTTCGCTATGAAAATATTCTCTTTTATAAAACACTAAATATTATATATATTTCATACTGGTGCACATTTTTATTCATTACTTTGTATCTTAGTTAGTTTATTATTTATAATCATAAGTAAAAACAAATTCAAGTTATTTATGACTTGAGGTTTATGTTAGATTCAAGGCTTCTACTATTATTGTTTATTTTCAGATGTTAACAAAAATACTCTAATTTTCTATGTTGGCACAGTATGACACCAGTAGCCATCAGCTACTGATGACGGGCCAATCATGACTCTAGAACATGTGATAAAAGGACAACTTACGGAGTATAAATATTTATCCTTATCTATGTGCAAGTTTCAAGAGACAGCATAGGCGTCTAGTCTTATTTGTGACATATTGAAAAATCAACTCTCTTGTAATAAATAAACAATGAAACATTCTGTATTGAATTAATAATGACAAGAAACTGATGTTTGTATCTCTACCACTAATGTGTTGTGACAAGCCTCTTTTGTTCCTAGAACACTGGATTAATACAACAAAAATTATATGTAAATAAATAATTTCATTTTTACAAAACCACAAATTATTTTAAAGAATAATTGAATATAGAAAGTTTTTAAAATAACTTTAGAAAGAGAAAACAAAAAAGTTACATAATCAAAATATCCATATTTGTACTATATAAGTGTAGATTTATAAAATTTTAAAAAAATTTAAGAAAACTGTTAAGAGTGGAAGGATTAGAATAAACCTCAACAAATTATTTTGTCCTCAAAAACCACAGGATTTTAAACTTTGGGAAAACAGGTTAAACAACTAAAATAAAAATTTCAAGTAAATCAACACACCATAGACATTATACACAAATATACATTGTTTTGTTCACTTAACTAAGCTGGAAAATCCAAACCAAAGCACCAAAAGCAAAACAATGTTAAGAGATGGAAGAATTAGAATAAACCTCAACAAATTGCGTTGGCCTCAAAAACCACAGGATTTTAAACTTTGGGGATAAAATGTTAAAGAACTAAAGTAAAAATTTCAAGTAAATCAACACACCATAGAAATTATCCACAAATACATTTTTCTTTTTCACCTAACTAAGCTGGAAAATCCAAAACAAAACACCAAAGGCAAAACAAACCTCGGTTGGTGAAATTCAGTAAGGATTAAATTAATAATAAAGAATAAAAAAATATAAAGTTTCACAAAGGAGCTGTTCATTTTTTTAGAAGTTTTAGTATCTAGGCTTTTATTTATTATGTAAATAAATCATTGTAATAAAAAAAAAAAAAAAAAAATAGTAAAATGCACAAATAACATAATAACCAAGAAAATGTAGTCGTTTGGATGATCTATTGGAAAAACCTAACATTATATATGTCAGCAGAACATAAGATGTCTGTAGGCATGTCTGGATATAATTGAGTCAAGATAAAGTTCTATACATGAGTAGATCATATCTTCATTTCATTTATTAGAAAGCCTTAACACTGATTCCATACGTGGGAGAAGTTTATGTCAATGACATGTCAACACCTGCATTAAAATGCTAATGTTGTATATTCTTATATATGTCTGGGAAAAGTTGTTCATTAGTTGAAGTGGTAAGGAGAAGTCGTGGTCGCCTCACAATAACTTCTATATTAAAATGTTTTGTTGGTGGATTCTAAAACAGTGACCAACACCTATATAAATCTACTCTAACATGTGGAAATTAAAACTATAAAGTTTAAAATAAAAAGGAAAAACTATTGCAGTGGGAATTCCTCTCTCATATGAATTGCAGACTAACTAGCAAAGATAGTAACACAATTAAAGTTTCTTGATGTAATCATCTTGAATTCACCGATGAAACTAATTTTAAACTACTTAATTAAGTAAATACGTAATTGCTTACGCTTTTCAAAACGATCATTCCTTTTACAAAACTAACCCTCTATTGGCGGCATTTTGGCTGTTTACAAACGGTATTACGGGGATAGATTTATGACAGTGGAGTGGGGTGGGTGTCGGCGTCTTGTGTCATGTACTGGAAGATGCTATACACACACACTTTAAAGCCAATAGCCTCTTCCAGTACATGACACAAGACGCCAACATCTCACCCCACTCCACTGTCATAAATCTAACGCCGTCATACCGTTTGTAAACAGCCAAAATGCCGACAGTAGAGGGTTAGCTTCGTAAAAGGAACAATAGTTTTGAAACGCGTCAGCAAGTAAGCAATTACGTATTCACTTAGTTAAGTAGTTTAAAATTAGGTTAACACAATTACTTTAAAAGGGAGTTCATTTGTTCCAAAGTATGAGTTAACAACGCAAATGAATGAAAATCTTTTGGAAAAATTAAAGCAGTCATGTTGAGTACTAAGATCAAAACACTATGTAGAGTATAGTCTGTATGCAGAAAACTTAGATGAAGAATTTCAGATTTTCTAGCTAAGGATCTTGTTGTAAGTTTCTGACAACTTTACAATATATTGGTTATAGAGTTTTCTTGAATTCTGTAGTCCATTACGTTCGGTTAATCTTAATTAATCACTTAAACAAAAGTTTATAACTATCCAAAATTTAAATGTTGTAAATTTGTGTTAAAACTTACTGAGATAGAACGTTTTCCATTGCTATGTGGCGATCAGTGTCTTTAAAATTTCATTTAGGACAATACTGATAGGACTTTCCATAGGTAGGCCATCTGGTTGTGAATAGAAGTTTGAGTTGTAGGTGAAATAGTTTTATTTGGAGGATGTTTATGATTTTGGTAACATGGGTTTTAGGTATGTTGTTCTGTATTAATTGGGTTTCTAGGATGTTTAGCGTTTCGGGTATGGGTATGTTGGGACACTGATGAAGATCACCACATAGCGATTTAAAACGTTCTGTCTCAGTAAGTTTTAACAAATTTATAAAATTTAAAGTTTGGATAGTCATAAACTTTTGTTTAAGTGATTAATATAGAATTTTATAAATTTTAAAGGACTTTTATTAAAAATCTAGAATCTTGACCACCAGAGGTGAAATAATTTGTGAAAGTTGTATTGGGATACAAAAAGCCTGATATTCTAGTCATCATAGACTTATAATTTACAACATAATTTTATAACTTGATTTTAAATCTCCACAAAAGTACTTATATAATTGCAACTCATTATAAAAATGTCCAAAAAAGAAGTATGGAAATATAGTAAATATTTTAGATGTTTCTTTGTGTTGTCAAATGTGAATATTAATAAACTTTTTAAAATTAAATAGCTGACAAACTTGTTTGGAATAAAACACTACTAGATTTCAGCTTGAATAAATTTTCTGGTTTGCAGGTGTTTCTGCTGGACACTATACAGCTTATACACAGCATCTGTACACAGGAGAGTGGCACTACTTTAATGATGATTATGTGACAAAACAAATGCCTCAAGAGGATGATTTTAGCAATGCATACATTTTGTTTTATAAAATGCAAGGTACATCAGAACTTTTGTATTACAAGATCTTGAAATTTACAAGGTAGATAATTTTATAGCATAGTTGCCAAAGGAAACCTCACATTCTACCGAAATTACATTCGTTCTTAATTGTCTGTTTCAATGTTCTCATACTTTTTTTTATGTATCTGTGCTTTAGTAACAGTCCTGTAATTTGAAGTTATTTTCAATCACATTATGCAAAAAATAACCTTTTTCTTGTTTACCGCTTTTAGTAGCTATTAAAAAATAATATGCTTTACAAATTCAAATCCAAAACAATAAAGATTAAACCTTAACATGTTCGCTACCTCAATATTAACAAAATAACTATTGGTATGACCAGCCAGATCACATATGCGCCGTATGGTCTCTCGTCCTGGACTGATGTCTCACATAAATCAGTGGTTTATTTTAACGGTTTGATATATTTGTATCAGACTATAGACATGTCTGATGTTAATGTGGGACATTGGTCTCTCAATTATCAAGGTCAATAACATCAAAATACTCCTGACACATTGTTTATTCCTTCATGCACATTATATTTAATTAGAATCACAAAGAATGTACTCTAAATGGCATTTATCAACACAGGATGTAAACCTGTCACAAGTGATGAATGAGTTTGTAAATATTATGTTGGCCTACAATATATGGAACTAAAATGTAAACATGTTTTGTTTGTGATACAATACTATTTATAATGTCAGCATATTTTCAATAAGATATGTAGCCTATATAAGCAATCTGTCTAGCATGACTAACCAAGCTGAGTTAGTTAGGAGTTTGTTGATATAAACCTTAGTATGACATTTCTGTTTTTACATGTAAATAGTGTTATTTCTAATATATTACATATCTAAGTCCTGTTTTATGTAAGTAGCAAAATTTAATAGGCTATATACTTTTTATAATTTATTAAATTTTACATACTTTTGTATGAAAATTTGTTTTCATTAAAATCATATTTTGTTTCGGATTTGTGACTACACTGTAGTGCCTCATACGTGGGAAACCCGTAACATGATAAGATTTTCGTGCTATAGACCAACCAACTCATATATGCGCCATTTAAAAAAAACACTAAAAACAACAAAAATAAAAATATACAACAAACACACATACGCCAAGGGTTTGTATAAAGTATAATATGTTATTATAACAACTTTCCACTTTGGGTCTGTAATGAAGGTTAGGCCCACGTTACGTGGTCTGTGTGGAAAGATCAAATTGCCCATATATGCCCTGCTTGGTATTGAACGTGTTAAACATTTTAGTTGACTCATTATCAATGTACTCTTATTGTCCTTCCATCTACATTTTTTCGAATAAAGAATAAAATGCTTATATTTTTGCCATTTAAAATTATAAACAAGTAATATAACAAAAGTTAATTCCTACTTATCAAGAAATGAAATTTTATTTTAGTTACTTTTTATTAAATAATTACAATTATAATAAATATGTATATACATGTGATGAAATCACAATATTAAGTAGCAAAATAAAAAGTGAAATTAAAAAAAAATAAATTTAAAGGAGAAAAAAATGTTTATTTTTATTTAAGAAATTCATAGAATCCAAGAAAGAAAATATTGGGCAGTGTTTTTTTATAAACCGTCTTGAAGACAACACATGCTATGAACACTTTCTACTTGTAAGAAATTATGACGTGTTGACTTTTTTGGAGTTTCAAATCTATTAACCTGGTTTTTTGTAACATCATACTTTTCACAAACTTTAGAATTTTGCAGCTAGTAATCTTAGGTCTTATGCTAGATGGACATGGATCTATCTTACCAAAATTTAATAATCAGCAGAGAACTATACCATAATAATGTTAATCCAATTGAATTACTCAAAAAACTAAGTCGGTTACTTGAAAAAGTTTTAAAAAGTTAAAACTTTCCAAGTAGTTTCTTTTGTATACAGGAGAGTCTTGATAATACCGATAGATGGGACCAAGACCCTCTCGGAATATCGAAAACTCGGATTACACGGAAGTACCTTCCTGTAGATCAGAGAAAATAGGAGAACTTTATATGAACATTCCTTGGAAGCCCGACTCATTTCCTTTGGATGCCGTATTGATATAAACATTTCTTGAAAGCCCGACTCATTTCCTTTGAATACCATATTGATATAAATATTTCTTGGAAGCCCGAGTCATTTGCATTGCACACAATATTGATATAAACATTTCTTGGAAGCTCAACTCATTTCCTTAGCATATGGTACTGAGAAAAACATATATTAGAAGACAGACTAATTTTCTATGCATACAGTATTGATATAAATATTTCTTGGAAGCTCAACTCATTTCCTTAGCATATGGTACTGAGAAAAACATATATTAGAAGACAGACTAATTTTCTATGCATACAGTATTGATATAAATATTTCTTGGAAGCTCAACTCATTTCCTTAGCATATGGTACTGAGAAAAACATATATTAGAAGACAGACTAATTTTCTATGCATACAGTATTGATATAAATATTTCTTGGAAGCTCAACTCATTTCCTTAGCATATGGTACTGAGAAAAACATATATTAGAAGACAGACTAATTTTCTATGCATACAGTATTGATATAAATATTTCTTGGAAGCTCAACTCATTTCCTTAGCATATGGTACTGAGAAAAACATATATTAGAAGACAGACTAATTTTCTATGCATACAGTATTGATATAAATATTTCTTGGAAGCTCAACTCATTTCCTTAGCATATGGTACTGAGAAAAACATATATTAGAAGACAGACTAATTTTCTATGCATACAGTATTGATATAAATATTTCTTGGAAGCTCAACTCATTTCCTTAGCATATGGTACTGAGAAAAACATATATTAGAAGACAGACTAATTTTCTATGCATACAGTATTGATATAAATATTTCTTGGAAGCTCAACTCATTTCCTTAGCATATGGTACTGAGAAAAACATATATTAGAAGACAGACTAATTTTCTATGCATACAGTATTGATATAAATATTTCTTGGAAGCTCAACTCATTTCCTTAGCATATGGTACTGAGAAAAACATATATTAGAAGACAGACTAATTTTCTATGCATACAGTATTGATATAAATATTTCTTGGAAGCTCAACTCATTTCCTTAGCATATGGTACTGAGAAAAACATATATTAGAAGACAGACTAATTTTCTATGCATACAGTATTGATATAAATATTTCTTGGAAGCTCAACTCATTTCCTTAGCATATGGTACTGAGAAAAACATATATTAGAAGACAGACTAATTTTCTATGCATACAGTATTGATATAAATATTTCTTGGAAGCTCAACTCATTTCCTTAGCATATGGTACTGAGAAAAACATATATTAGAAGACAGACTAATTTTCTATGCATACAGTATTGATATAAATATTTCTTGGAAGCTCAACTCATTTCCTTAGCATATGGTACTGAGAAAAACATATATTAGAAGACAGACTAATTTTCTATGCATACAGTATTGATATAAATATTTCTTGGAAGCTCAACTCATTTCCTTAGCATATGGTACTGAGAAAAACATATATTAGAAGACAGACTAATTTTCTATGCATACAGTATTGATATAAATATTTCTTGGAAGCTCAACTCATTTCCTTAGCATATGGTACTGAGAAAAACATATATTAGAAGACAGACTAATTTTCTATGCATACAGTATTGATATAAATATTTCTTGGAAGCTCAACTCATTTCCTTAGCATATGGTACTGAGAAAAACATATATTAGAAGACAGACTAATTTTCTATGCATACAGTATTGATATAAATATTTCTTGGAAGCTCAACTCATTTCCTTAGCATATGGTACTGAGAAAAACATATATTAGAAGACAGACTAATTTTCTATGCATACAGTATTGATATAAATATTTCTTGGAAGCTCAACTCATTTCCTTAGCATATGGTACTGAGAAAAACATATATTAGAAGACAGACTAATTTTCTATGCATACAGTATTGATATAAATATTTCTTGGAAGCTCAACTCATTTCCTTAGCATATGGTACTGAGAAAAACATATATTAGAAGACAGACTAATTTTCTATGCATACAATATTGATATAAATATTTCTTGGAAGCCCGACTCATCATCATTTTCTTTCAAATAGAAAAATAGGCTCAGATAGAAATAGGCTCGAATTATATGGAGGCTTGAAATATCGGAACTCGAATTTTCAAGACTCTACTGTGTTGATATTACTGTAAGATATTAAAGGTATTTTTTATCAAATAATTATTTGATTTACTATGCAATCCATATAAAATTCAATAATTGTTATATACTTGTTCTCCCATTATGACTAAAGTAAACATTATTTTATAGCAATGGATTAATAAAGTCTAGAAGTTGGATTTCATTAATACACTTTCAGATGGTATTTTAATTGACGCACTTAAAAAATTTTTCATTATCTATCTTCTTGCCATATGACAAAACTGAATCTAGCAAAAAAAAATTAAAATATGTTACTTCTCGCATTTAACTTGTTTACAGTGTTTGATAGATTCACCTTTAGTTTTCTCTACAACAGATATAGAAATTATCTTACTAGTTTATCAATAATCATTATGATTTATATAAAAATATCAGACTTCTGGTTAATCTAAATTCATGTTACACTTAGTGTTTATATTGTTATCCTAAGAATTATTTACTTATATACATTATATGTGTTACAGGTGCCGATGTAACACATCCTGTTGCCAATTCAAGTCCCAGATTCGTGTTTCCATCTCATAGTCACAGTTGAGGACGCAATGGATGTTTTTCATTCTTTATAAAATAAATCAGCATATGCATAAAAATATAATAAATGTATATAAATTTACAAATTATAAAAGGGGATATATATCAAATAATTTTGTCAGTATGTTATGTTACATAAATAAAACTTTCTCAAACTGTCACAAACAACTATAAATTGTAACAATGACATTAAATCTTTCTCTATTTTCAAGGGATCCCATGTTAGTCTCTGAGAGTAATAGAATATGGTAAGATTGCCTTTATTCAATTTTTAGTAAAAAGTCAAGAAAGACATATAACTGAACATCATGCTTAAAATTTCCTTCCTTTAAGCAACCCTAATTTCTTTGTCATTATTTTCTGATAATACTGTTTCTAGAAACTGAAAAACATACTTTGCCTTTAAACTGGTATTTCAAAGTAACACTAAACACTAAAGTTTGATAACTCCTAATTCTATTTCTTCAAGGTCCCTTGTCGAACTTTCATGGACTATTAGAGGATTATGAATAACAGACATGATTAAAGGCAGTAAGAAAATCTGGCAACAATGACAAGTGTAACATTAGATACCTTACAGTAAATCAGGGCTACTTCAAGTTACCAAAATGTACACACACAATTTACGCAACCTTCAGCTAACCAAAATGCGCGACATTCAAATAATCATAAGTGCATGAACTTCAACTCAAACCAAATGTTGTGGGTTATAGTTTTGCCGTTCATCGCACAAATTGAAGTTAATAAATGAGAAGTAATATTTCTGTAAATATCTAAACTTAGAAGTTTTTATTACTACCTTTAAATTATTTCTCAAAATACGATTTAACTTTATAGCTATTAAAATAAATGTAATGCAGCAATATTATTCGGTTTGATTAGACCATAGATCGTAAAGTATCTTGTTATAATTGTAAATAGTCGGAACATCAATAAGATAACCTGCAGCATTTCTTTCAATGAAAATCAGTGCACTTTCGTTTAGTTGAACGAAGTATTTTGGTTAACTGAAAGTTTTGTATGCTTTGGTTAGTTGAATTTCGGTCATTTGAAGGCTACTTCGTAAATCTACTCCCAATCGGGTGTTAACGGAAGTGTTTTTCCGTATAATAGATAAAAGGACGTGAGGAATAAGATAGGGATATAACGCTCCCCTGATACTGGAGATTTCGGAGCGTTATAGATGGTTTACATTTACTCATTACCCAGTAAGATCTGTTTGATATAATGACAATCATTGTAGGCACTAAATGTTCAGATAATAATGCAGGATTCTTTGTTAATTAAAAATACCCATAACTTTTGAGTACCTCTTATAAATAATAAATGCACTCATCTAGGAAGGGAAGGTGTTAAGACTAATAATGCAAAATCCATTTACTGATTTTCACTTTAAATTTACTCTTAATCAAAACTTACAAATGAATACGTAAAATAACCAAAATGTATGTATTTATTTAAATTTGTAATATCCAGCGATTAAATAACAGAAGATTAATCAAAGTATAATAAAGATAATTTTAAATTTATTCATCAATTTGCTGCTTTATATATGTTGAATGAGAAGAATTGAACACCGATACTCTTTTCACCAAAGATATATTTAAAACATGTGCTTGAGGTAGATAATGTAAAAATATATTTTAACCCTGCAATCTTCTCTCCATGATTACACTGCTAGGCACATGCAGTAGGACGGATACCCAGAGAACAATTATGTTGTTGATTAAAACACCCTGTAGGCGGGTGGGTATCGAACTGCAGCAGTGGACAACAAGTAATTGGCCCAATGATTCCATCCCAAATGCTGCAATCCCCACACCACGGATTCTTCAATATCCTTGGTATTTTTTTCTTCACTTAACTTAATTAGAGTCTTGAGTAACCGTCCATAGTGACCGTGAGCTGCTGCATGCCAAGATGTGAAATGGCTAATCTAAACAAACAAAAACAAAGTATTTAGAAACACATGTTATGTAACTGCTTTTTGGGTAGTGAATGCAAGTCCAAAATTAATAAAACATGGGCATTTTTTATAACAACAATATAATTAGGTTATACATTTTATTAATAAACACTATATCTTTTACAATGAAAATATTGAAAAGAACCCCAATACCACAAAAATAACAAATAAAACAAGTTACTTAAGATTAAACCCTTATGTACCTTTTGATGACCATGTCATCATCAGAGGGACTTATTACAAAATTACAATCTAGCAAACAAGAAGTTACAAACCAGAGTCACACCAGTCTTTCTCTGCAGTCGTTATATATAGGCGTGAAGTAAGCTCCGCCCTCGACCAACAAACAACAAACGGCCATCTTGAACCAAATAGGCTATGTCAAAAAGTACATTAATATTACATAATTATTATGATAGTGTACTTTTTGGCATAGCCTATTTGGTTCAAGATGGCTGTTCATTGTTTGTTGCTTACCTCATGCCTCTATATAACGACCGCAGAGAACTACTGGTGTCACTAGTTTGTAACTTCTTGTTGGATAGATTGTAATAAGACTCTCTGATGATGATGACATAGCCATCGAAATGTACATAAGGGTAATCTTAAGTAACATGTTTTATTTGTTATTTTTGTGGTATTGGGGTTCTTTCCAATATTTTCATTGTACCACTGTGCTCTTGATATTGAATACTATATCTTTTTTCTATTAATCTTTCTAACAAATATAAACAAAATTTAACCATACACTATTATTCAGAATGATATAATTTTTATGAGATTAGTGGAAAGTGTGGCCAATACAGAATCAGAAATTCTGAAAAAAGGGAATTATTTTAACAATTTGTTTTTATTCAATTTATCTTTTATTTCTCCTTTTAAAATTTTTATGTTACCTAAATGTTGATTTCATATGAATAAACATATGAATTCACATTTTTCATTCGTTCAAGCTTTTAATTACTTGATTTTTTAAAATCATGTAACATGAAATGATGCAGTATAAGTATTCAAGAATATTTTTACCTACCTTATTATCATTGGGATCTACAAATTTAATAAGATCTAAGTAAAGGGCATCGATATCTGGAATTGTTATCAAGTCAGATTCATTCTGCAAGACGTCTCCATTCCCTCCTTTCTCTCGCTGCAATACATACAATCGAGCCATCGCACATCCGCATCGTGATAATCCATCTATGAGTGCAGCTTTTTGTTTATCCATAGCACTGAAATAAAACATTTTCATAATTATTGGCCTTACAATCACAATACAGAATTTGTACACCACTGGAAATAAGATAGTGTTTAGAATAAAAGGAAACACCATCAAACAATATTTCTAATAGAAAATGAAATTAGAAATCTTTATTTAGAGTTGACCATTTGATTGACAAGACTTGGGAAAATTACCATATAAACAAGTAATATATATATATATATATATATATATATATATATATATGTGTATGTAAACAGAAATTTTTTAGTCAATTCTTACTTAGGTCTATAAAAAAAATTAAATAAAAATTCTACTTCAGTTATTAATTTACAATTCATATAAAGTAAAATAACATAACCGACAAATGTTTTACCACATAACCTACACATAAAATCAGCTGATTTAGGAAATCATATGTTATCACTTATTTTATCCCAAATAGGAAAAAATAACTATATTGCATACCTGGCCCCTTAGTGAAAGGTTTTACCTACTTATAAAACTAAAATGAATTTTTTAAATTTAATTAATGATTTAATATTTGAAGAAACTGTATTAACATCAAGTGCCACCTACTAGACGTTTTAAAAGAATGAATATGAGTGGACAAATAAAAAATATTTGATTAATAATTGAAAATTTGAATGATATATATATAGATTTTTTGGATTAGGAGACTGACAGACTTACGTTGGTAAGAGTTCACTCTGTAGTCTTGAAATAGAAACACATAAAAGCACTTAACCAATGAAATATATCTTTAATCTGCGACATCTGATTTCTATACAATCTGTGATTACAACTTATATTTATTTTATTTCATTCTCTCATATTTCTTTTTGTGTTTTCTCTTTGATTGACAAAGACCACTGTGTGGTTAAAATATATCATTAGCTAAGTGCTTTTATGTGTTTCTATTTCAAGACTACAGAGTGGACTCTTACCAAGGTAAGTCTGTCAGTCTCCTAGTCCAAAAAATCTAAATAACCTTTACCAACCAAAACTAACCTAAAAATTATATATATATTATTATATTTCATTTTTAAATCATTTACATAAACATATTTGTGTATGTAAATGAATACACAAGTTGTTAAATGGGATATTAACACAATGTTAACAAAATAACTATTGGTATATACCAGCTGACTCGCACATGCACTGTACAGTCTTTATTCCAGGATCAACGCCCCACATCGCTTCGCTCGGGGTAAATGAAATGGACTGACAGCTTATACTTGGGACACTGTTTGTGTGTTACTTATACTCCTCTGGCAAATCACTATTCTATTTTAATGGCTTGATATATTTGTATCGGTCTTTAGGCATGTCTGACGTTAATGTGGGATATTTGGTATCTCAGTTAGTCTAGGTCAATATTTTTTGATGCACTATTCAATCTTCACTATTTCAATCTCTTTCTTCAATAACACTAACAAATATTTCAAGCTTGTAATTTGTAATCTAATCAGTAAAATCATAATTTTTCTTGAAAGAAATGTATTTTTTATATTGAAAGTCGCCATTTTTATTATGTGTAGAAACGGCAGAAATACTGACCATTTATTACTTAGATCTGCAATACTGTAGAGCTTCAATCAAGGAAAATATTGTAGCACCAGTCTAGTCTATAACAATCACAAAGAATGTACTCCCCAAAACTAATAAGAACAAAAATATACATTCAACAAACATACATTTAGGGGTTTTATGTAGTATGATAACTTTTTAAAACAACATACCACTTTTGGTCTGTAATGAGGGTCAGACCCACATTAAAGCAGTCTGTTTGGAAAGATTGAATTCTTACCACCAGTCTCTCGTTAAAAACCAGATGGTCTATATATGTGCTGCTCGGTAGCGAACAAGTTAAAGATTTGAGCAAGATAAATGAAGTAAAAAAGTGACTTGAGAGTTACATATTGAGAAAGACTATAGGTTTTTTGTAACGTTTAGATGAATTTACTAAACGTAAGAAAATTTAAAACAAAACAAATCTTTAAAAACCTCTTTTCTGCTGTAACGTTTTTTTAAAAATATATTACTGCCAAATAGTTCTGAGAGCAAACAGTTCTAATTGTCGCCACAAGATAGCGACAGCTGACCGATTGTAAAACAGGTGTACGGGCAAAATTTGATATTTCCAGTATAGTTTTAAGAATGAAGTAGAGGAGTCGTTGACAGAGACCCAGACTAGCAAGTCTAGAGAGGAGACGTCTTCCTGGCAACCAACGGACTGCGTCCGGCCAAATGCTAGCTTTCCGAGGGAACCAGTAATAGGTAACATATAAGCCCTAGTTAACGACTCACAACAGGTAAACGATTTAATGTCCCTTTCTATATTTGTTAATAATTCATATGTTTATTTGAACGCACTGTCCACAGCCCGTGAAGGGTTTAATGTCCGTTAAATTGTACTCAATTCTATTTTAGAATTAATATCGATGATTTCCCGTTTTATTAAATCATCCGACGGCAGTGGCGTTTGACTGTTTTGTAGATTTGTAAAAAATAAAATAAAATGTTTCACTTAGCTCTTCTCAAAGTTTGAATATCAACTCACATTTTTAATTTGGAAGCATCTGCTCGTTGATCCGATTTTGTTCCAATATAAGCTAATAATTCTTTTTGATCTACAGCATTTAAAATAACTTTTGAAATGGAACACATTCTTTTTAATGTTTCTTCAGGTAATCGCTTAACTGCACCTGGCCATTCTCTCTGAGCCTCGGGTTCTAGGTTGTTTAACATTGCTGAATGAACAGCTAAATGGTCCGAGTAAGCTGAACAGATCTCTTCATATAACTTGTCTGCTTCTGCACCAGGTTCTAGAAAATTATCACATAGTTTTAAAAATCATGCAACAAAAATAAAAACAAATTAGTTTTTAAGAGAAATTACATATTTTTTAGAAACTGTATCATGCGTTACAATAGCTATTGTGTTACTCTAGCTATTATGGGCCTTTCATAACCTGGTATGGATTGGGCTTTATTAAGTCTCACTCTAGGTTTTCTCTCACCCTGAAACGATTGTATTTTAAGGCCGAGTTGTTAGATTTGCACGTTATGATTAGGGTAAGTAACAGACCCACTGTGGTCTAGATGCACATTACTTGAGTTTTCAAGGGTTAGTGGGTTGTAATAACATTATAAAAGAAGTATATCATTAAATTTTAAAAAAAACGTTTCACATCTTAAATATTTTTGAATTAGAATTATGAAAACTTTAAACAACAAAATTAAGACTTTAAAAAACCTTAAAGCTAAAATATTTAGCTTCTTTCATAGTAATACAAATTTATGTATTATAAGATAATAGCATTAAAATTACAATGGAGAATTCTTCTGAAAGGAGAAAAGTTTTCTAAAAAATTTAGAGAAAATTATTCATACAATGTCATGAAATTAAGGTTTAATTCTCTCAACATAAACCTCTACTCTCTCAAATACGTGTCACACTGAGAAAACTGGTTTAAGTTTAATGACAACTTGTATCCCTTCCAGAATGATTAACCATTGTTGGTTACAGGAATATATTAGGTAACTTTATTTACACACACTCTATCAAAAACTAGTTCAAACATTATGTTATACTCAGTTTAAATAGAAATTCATTTTAAATGTTTCCTAAATCATCCAGAATTTACGAGACCACTGAGGATTCCCAGTTCCCCTAATTGCAAGACTTCAGAATGCTTCTCCATTTATTTGAATAAAAGCAAGTATCACACACTTTGGTTTTGTCTTGGCTAATATTTTTGATATGGTGGCCTTTCAACAACATGTTTAAAGGAATATTGCACTTGAGAAAACAAACTAACCTAATCTAGAAAGCCACAATACTTTGGTGTCTCTAACGGCATCCTCATATTCTTCATACTTTGGTTTATCATTTGTCTTGTTTGCAGAACTCTTTTTGTTTCCCTCCACCATGATGTATCTAAATGGATACACATCCTATAAAAAAACATTAAAAAAATTATTTTAGAAACATAATGTTTGTAATTCTGAATTTCGAATTAAAAATACAATGTTTTAAGGGCTACAGAGAAAGGAGCAAAACAGGATATCATATTGTTTCTTTTTCTTTCAGTATCACGATGGATGAAATATTCCGATGGAGGTCTATGGAAACTTAAGACCTGAATACGGTATAATATGAAGATGATCTATGATTCGGGGGTATTACAAGCAAAGAAGTATCTAACCGAATAGATGGAAGAATTTTTAAAAATGAATGGGTTATAGATGAATGAAGACAAGTGTAAAGTGATGAAGTTAGTTGAGAATAAAGAAAGTAGTGAAATGATAAATTTAATAGCCATAAAATAATAAACAGAGAAAGTGGAAATAGAATATGTGCATATTTTGCAGTATATATTATTATAAACAAGTAATACAAACAAAATATTTTTAAAGACAATTCCTATTTAGGTTAATAACAAACAATTTTATTTTAGTTACTTTTTATTAAATAACTACAATTTAATAAATTAATATAACCTATGTGTTAAAACAGTTGTTTTATAACAAAATCAGCTGTTTTATGAAATAATATGTTATCACCTATTTTAAGCAAAATGGGATGAAATATGTAGTTTGAATAGCTTGGCTCTTTTGTGAAAGGTATTTCTCTCATATAAAGCTAAAATGAATTAATTAACACTTTGAAGCCTAGTCCTTAATAGCTGCCTGTTTCTAGATGCTTGGAGGTTTCAAGTAAAATATAAAAAATTCCTTGCACATAATTAATACCACAAATTATACATTTGTGTAAAGGGAATGAAACAAGCTCTCAGCAAATATACACATATGAATTGATTACTGATGTATGGAATTGATCACTGAACCTCACTACACATATTTTACATTGAAATGAAAATAAATATTACATGTTATATATCATTTTAAAGCTAAAAAATTGTAATTTTTCTTTAGCATCTTCATTAAATATTTTCTTTAAAATTTAGAAAACTTTCTAAAATTGGGTCATTTACATATTTATTCAGTTCATAAATAAAAGATATGTCAATTGTAGTTCGGCCTAGATCGGTCTCTCTGTCACTGTCTTTATCTAAAAGCAACATATCTTGTATCGAATCACTCCCTAAAGTGTCCTTAACCCTAAAGTGTAGGCCTTAACGTGATATCTCTAACAATAAAAATTAAATAAGCTAAATAACTGATAGATAAAATTTAGAGTTAACTCGAAACGTAAACAACACACACTAATAAAACACTCACTATCTGACCAAACCAACATCTGTCAAACAAATGTTTTATAGCTGTTGGTCGCCACACTTAACCAAATAAGTTTTTGTTTGAAAGAACAACTCTGACTGGCTATAAAGTAAAGACGTGTAAAATAGCATAACCAATATAAAGAACGATATTGACGAAATTGAGAATACGCAGAAATTACAATGCTATGGAAATAAATACGGGATCCCGAGCTATTGATGGACGTAGGCTT
This sequence comes from Prosapia bicincta, assembly GCA_036971475.1. Classification (NCBI taxonomy): domain Eukaryota; kingdom Metazoa; phylum Arthropoda; class Insecta; order Hemiptera; family Cercopidae; genus Prosapia; species Prosapia bicincta. The sequence goes on along the minus strand of JBAIZL010000006.1, from coordinate 20,250,120 downwards.
GAAAGTTTTAATATTTTAATAAAACTGAATTTACATCAAGTGTCATCTATAACAAGTTTTAAAATATGTATAACTTGATTAGATGAATAAAAAGTATTTTATTAGCGATTGAAAATTTGAACAAGATATTATATGGAAAGTGTTAACTAATAGAAAGGATTGAAAAAAAGTTAGAGTTCTATGATGTTTCTATATTAAAATTATTTAGAAAATACACTTCAATAGACTAATATTGTCTTAATGACATCTCAAAGGAAATAAAGTTTGTTCCAAATCTATGGCATTTGTCTATACCATATGTTTAGCTCTTCTGTCATATTTTAAAGTATTACGTAGTTCTCATGCATACAAAGTGAAAGATCTACTTGTAGGAAATATCTTGATTAAACAGGTTTTACTTCTTACTGGATGGTGACTCATTAAATTTATAAAATTATTTTAACACAATGTAAAATCACCCAATTACTAATTTTCAGTTATCTGCGTTTATTTCCAAGTTGTAAGATTATAAATGATTACAAGCCTACTGGGCCATTGGGCCAAATTGGCAGCTAAAGTGTTATGATACACACAGTAATTACGTAGTGTTAAATATAGTTACAACTCTATAAGGAGGATTACTAAACTTTTATGTATTATAGTCAATGAGTTTTATATGTGTATAGTAAAAAAAATATTAATTTAAGGGAGAAAATAAATGTAATACCTAAAGATTTATTAAATACTTACAACTTTTTTCCCCAGCTCATCTTTTGCAAAACTAATTGTGCCTGTGAAGAAATTTCCAATGATACCTAATTTTTGTGTTCTGAAAAAGTAAATACATTGTATATAAGAGGTTAGTAAAACCTAAGTGGTTATCACTTTTCCTACATTCATTAAACTCACATAAGAAAATAAGAACATAAACTGCAATACTTATTTAAAGAAATGTTTTATACATATCACCCTAATTAATTTAACTGAAAACAAGTCAATTAATTGAAATAGCTCATTTCTCCCTCTATTTAAACAAGAAAATGACTCAATTACCAGTTTAAAATAAACAATAGGATAACTCAGAAAAATTTTATTTCAAGGGCAAGAGTTATTTAGTTTTACGTAATATCTACCAGTTGTTCAAAACAAGTTAATTTTGACACAATTTGTAAAACAATTGCATGGGCTTTCCAGAGTGTATTTAAGTATCCACAACTTCCAAAAGAGGCTCTAAAGCACCAATAGAAGTGACATCAATACACTGTAAAGAAAACTAATATTTTGGTAATCTCCAACCAATACTGAATGACGTAAGAAAACAACAACACAAAATTCTCATATAATGAATTGAATTATATTACAGTCTCACTAATCCGGACTTGATGGGACCGGACCCTGTCCGGATCAACGAAAGTCCGGATTAGACGGAAAAAACCAAACAATTGTATACAATATGTGTTTTAGGCCGGGAAACATATTGAAATTATAGTTTTAGTGAAATTGAGGCCTAAATATAGCTTACAGTACAGTATTTCATAGCTTATTTAGCAAAAAATCCTGTAATTGTAACAGAAAAGGTATGAGATGAATAAATATCAAAGCATCTTTTTCGTTGAATAAATGTATTCACATAAAGTTATTTACACTATACTGTATAAACGCACAAAAAACTCAAACAAAAATGAAACTGAAACAAAAATAAAATTTAAAAAACTTAGTGACAAAAGTCCGTAATGTTCTTTTGTTTTAACGATGAATGACGTCGTTTCACAGTACGATCTCGTAGGCGTTTCAAGGTCAGTAGCTCAGCAGTTGACGTATCACTTTGTTTCTCAAAGTAGGTCATCAACCCCTTCAGCATTGCAGCCGCCCCATCATGAGTTGGGCTGACCGGTTCGTCTGTGTAGTCTTCCTCTTCCGAGCTGTCATTTTCTGCATTTGCAGTGCACACCGCGACGATTTCATCCCCGTTGAGTACTTGATAACCAATGTCATTATCACTGATAATCCACTCGGAAATATAAGTGTCTTTCAACTCGGCACAACCCTCCAATTGTTGAAAATCTGAACAAATTCAGTGTCGTCATTAGTAGGTTGACTGTCGGTTTTTTCACTTTCCTGTGGCATTTCAGGCCACAATTTTTTCCAGCTTTTTTGGAGTATAGACGGTTGAATTTCTTCCCACGATTCTGCAGTCATATAAATGACATCTTTTATAGTCACTTTTTTAAGAATTTCAATAAATTGTGTAGCTGGATCTGCTTCTTGTTGTTCCAAAAGCAATAAAATTAATTATTTCCTATAGCGCCTCTATCACGCCCTGGTAAAATACTATAACTAAACAAAAATTTTGGGTTGTCTGGATTAGCCGGACGTCCGGATCATCGGAGACTGGATTAGCGAGACTGTACTGTATGTAATGGCATCAATGGAAATTAAGGAGCTGACTGACTTGGTTAAAAAAGATTCCAAACACTCTCAAATTATTCACACTCCAAACAATTTATTAACAGAATCTGTAATAAAAAACCACAAAACTTAAATGTGAATCTCATTTTATTTATCTCAGTTTATTTAAAGAAAAAAAATGTGGGAAATCATGATACTGAATGGAGATATTTCACCTTTTCCCCATAAATATCACTCTAGATTTTCAAACTCCCTACTGGAAAAACGTTGAACTAACAAAACATGTACAGGACAATAGCTAATAGTTGTGGACAAATTAATGTACATATTACAACCATACATAAATATAATTTTTTTAGACTAGATAAACCTTTGTTATGTTGGGGTGGAGAGTTTTAATAAAAACAAAAAATTGTAAAAAGAGAAACACTGTTTAATACATACTTTTTACAGACAAAAGAATCCAACTCGGTGTTGCCCCCACATATATATAAAAAATTATAGTGGCCAAGGTTATACTTTGTATGTAATGTAACTATCTTAATATCAATAATTATATTTAATAGGTAATAGTTCTTTTAATCTAAAAAAAAAATGAACACTAGAGTCAGAAAACGACATCAGAAAAATAGAGTAAAATATAATTCAGTGATTCGACAATGGTCAAGTGACCGAAAGGTACCTTATCACATAAAGTAAAATTATTATTGCACTTAGTGGTGGAAAAATAATGAGCAACGTGAAATATCACTATATATATATATATATATATATATATATATATATAGATTTTTTGGACTAGGAGACTGACAGACTTACCTTGGTAAGAGTCCACTCTGTAGGACTCTACAGAGTGGACTCTTACCAAGGTAAGGCTGTCAGTCTCCTAGTCCAAAAAATCTAAATAATCTTTACCAACCAAAACTAACCTACAAATATATATATATATATATATATATATATATATATATATATATCGGGAATTTACTGTATATAAATATATATATATAGATTTTTTGGACTAGGAGACTGACAGACTTACCTTGGTAAGAGTCCACTCTGTAGTCTTGAAATAGAAACACATAAAAGCACTTAAACAATGATATATTTCAACCACACAGTGGTCTTTGTCAATCGAAGAGAAAACACATAAAGAAATATGAGAGAATGAAATAAAATAATTGTAATCACAGATTGTGTAGAGTAGAAATCAGATGTCCCAGATTAAAGATATATATATATATATATATATATATATATATATATATATATATATATATATATATATATATATTACTATTGTAAGTAATTTTATCCACCATTAAGTGCAATAATTTTACCTTGAGTGATGAGGCACCTTTCGGTCACTTGACCATTGTCGAATCACTGATATTTTTCTGGTGTAGATGTTCGGTCCGTGATATTGGTATTTGTTGACGTTACACGCACTTTCTCTTGATCTGTGTGTATGATGTTTTTATATAGTATGTCTTCTGTGTATGTTGTTTGTAGATTCATTAAATTGTTGTGTATGTTTTTATAAATGTGGTATTTTTCTAGTGAGTTTAGTTCTATTGGGTTATTATTTATTTCAAGTATGGTTAGGTTATTTTCGTAATTTGTTATTTCATGTTTATGTGATATTAGGTGTGCTGCAACATTTGATACTTTTGAATTTTTTTTTTTGAATGCTCTATAATGTTCTTCAAATCTTATTTTAAATGTTCTGGTTGTTTTTCCCTTGTTTTTCCAGAATAATAGCTGATATGATAAAAATTAATAAAAAAGAGATAGAGAAAGTAGAAAATATAACTAAGAAAAACACAGAAGAGTTAGGAGAGTTGAAATTAAAGGTGATAGGAGAAAGAAAGATAACAGATGAGCGTTTTAGGAAAGTTGAAGATGATAGGGAGAAAATATTAGGAGAGCAAGGAAGGTTAGGAGATAGAAATAAAATGGGAAAATTTGAAATATGGCAAATAAAAAATTTAACCATTCAAACCGCAACAACTAAGAAGATTGAAAAGATTAATAAAATGAAAATGGTAATAGGAGAAATAGGAGGAGTTAAATATCCGTCTCAAGGCTTAGTGGTACAAGGCTTAGTGGTACCAGGCTTGTTGAGAAAATTTATCATAGGTACGGATATGTTAATGGATGTGGAGGCACAACTCGAGTTTGGAAAATGGGAGATGGAATTTAAATATGAGAATAACAGAGAAAATAGAAACTATGAAGCAGATGAAAGATACAATGGAGATGTAAACGGTGTTAAGGCAAGGACAGGCGTGGGGACAAGAAAAGAGTATGGTGCCCACAGTCAGTCGGAAAACTAAGACAATCAGAAACCCAGAAATAGAAATTAAAATAGAGGAAACAAGTTTACAGGCATTAATAGACACAGGCAATAATATGACATGTATCCAGGAGAACTGGATATTGAAAAATAAAAATAAAATAGGAAGGGAGATATTAAATATAGGTAAAGGAAGCAATATGAATAAACTCTAGGTGACTATGTGTATAAGAAAACGTTAGCAGGAGATACGTTTTAAGGGATGGTAACTATATCTACGATAATTTATTGGAAACTTCGTCGAATAATGAATAAAGATAAATATAAATCTATGTTAATAAATAATGAAGCATCGTTGTAATAAAAATATGGTAATTGTGTATTTAAACTTCGTCGTATTGTAAGGGAGAATCTGCGTTGATAAATAATGGAACTTCGTCGTATATATTATATATTATAAAAGAAATATGAATCTATGATAATAAATATTAAAGCACCGTTGTAATAAAAATATGGTAATTGTGTATTTAAACTTCGTCGTATTGTAAGGGAGAATCTGCGTTGATATATATAAGTATTAAAACAAAATTTATATTCGTTGATATAGGGACAGTGTAATCGAAGGAGCTATAGATATGATCAAATAGAGGATATGGGATTGCAACCTTTAAAAATATTAGATGTTAAACTTCATACAAAATAAACTGAGATGATATAAGAAAATAATTGAACTGGATGTGAGATTGGAAGGGGAGATAAAATACTAACTTAGAACTGAGAGTTAGATGAAGCTAAAAGCAAAATAAATATGAGATAAATAATAAACAAGGAATAAACAGAAATAAGGGAAAGAGAAATGTTATAACCAATTTGACCAAATCTAGACATACTATGACTCGGATAGGCTGGGATTTAAAGACACGGTATCAGAGAATATATGTTAAATAAATATTGAATCAGACTTATGATTGGAAGGATTCCATTTGTAATAAATGTAAAAAAAAAAAAAAAAAAATATAATTATGGAAGGAATTGTAAATACCAGAACATGATTTATTGTTACTATATGTTAGAATTGTTAAAGAATTGTTGATTGAATGTTAGTTATAAGTATATTGTATTGTTAGAAGATAAGTTTAAGTAATATGTAGCTTGAAGTTTTCAGCTCAGTATTTGATTGTTAAAGAATTAAGATAAAATTGTGTCGTAGAATTAAGTATAAATGGACGAAAGTGGACAGATGAAGGTATAAATGACTTTTAAGTGGACAATTCTAAAAGTGGTAAAGACAATGGACGATAAGTTAGCCAAAGTGTTGAGGTACTTACTCAATAAAAAATGTGTTCAATTAGTTATTAAATAAAATGTACAATTAGGAAATAAATGTTAATTTAAATTTAATTTAAAAAAAAAATATGTATATTTAATCAAGCTTGTAAAATGTAAATAATGTGTAATGTAGATATTAGGAATATTTTTTTTTGTTTAATTAAATTAGGGGACATTGTAACACTTATAGAATGGGCTATATAATGTTCTTTAAGAATTGGAAAAATAGATTAGAGATAACTCACACAAAATTTAAAAAAAGAAATTCATTAAAAGATTGGTTAGGTTAAATTGAAACTAAATGTAGGTAAAAGCCTAGAATTGTAAACAACGTATTTGAACTGTAAATGCATAAGGAAATTTGTTGTATCAAATAAAATTTAAAACAAGATAATCTAATAATAATTATATTCAAACAAAATTGTAAATATTAGTAACATAGGGCATAAGTAATTACTTGAAGGAAAAAGTAAAAAACGATTGTAAACAATGAAAGGTTATGTTCTATGAATTCAGCTCAAAACACACACAATTCGAATTATTACAAAAGTAAAACACAAAGACACTTCACACACTAATAATAGTAATTAAATAAACACTGGAAGGTTTGTTAAGGATCGGAAAATTGAAACAGTATGTTAACAAAATTAAAACTGGTGAAAACAATCGCGTTATTGCATCAGCTGTAGAAAGCAAGAGGTAGGTCAGTTGCAGTCGACTCTAGTGAGAAGAAATCGAACTGAATTATAGCAACATGTGTTTTAGAAGAAGGAGGCCGCCATATTTGTAACATTTTAAAAAGAAAAACGAAGCGTTAGTTTAGTTAAAGATAGCGTGGGTGACGCTACGAGATGGGACCTGGGATGACCAGTCAAAATTTTACATTGGAAGGAATTCGTCAAAATTATACCGTTTTGTGAAGAAACTTGGCAAATTTAAATAAGGATAAGAAAATGTAAAGATAAAGTACAGTGGTAATATAATTTGAAGGAACTAAAACGAATTTAAGTGTGTAAAAAGTGAAATTTGAAGAGAGCGGAATCTTACGTAAGCGACCTGCAGAATTTCGGTATTTGATAAGTTAAGTATGTATAGCGCTATAAAAAATAAACTTTAGTGGACTCTTAAGATAATAGGGAAGTTTAATTTTGTACATTAGAATATCTTGTGATTAATAGTAATAAGAACATAATCCAGTTCAAATAGTTTCGCCTTTTTGCTTATTCCAAATTAAAGTTTTTCCATCAGGAAAATATTTATTAAAACAAATTTCAAAATTTAATATTGTTTTTTTTTCAAAATTTATTTAATTAACAAAAGAATAAAAAAAATATAGCCCATGCTATAAACCCCGAGATACTAAGAGCTCTCAAAAATAGCCTAGGGTATATAAAAATTTGTAACTAAAAATCAAAGAAAGTGAGTTTAGTATATTGTGTTAAAATTTGTTAAGTTATATTTTTTTGTTTATGGTTTAAATGTTTATTGTTTAACTGTTGAAATAAAATTGTGATAATAAAGAATTATGAATTGTTCCTGAGTAAGTGTTTTTGTTTTAAATAGAAATTTGATATCATCAATAAAATAAATATTTAATAAAAAAAAAATAATTGTAAAGCGTTTTATAAAAACTTTACAATATATATATATATATATATATATATATATATATATATATATATATATATATCGTGATATATCACGTCCATTATATATTGATATTTAACATTGTCCATTATTATTCCATTGCACCGACTTTATAGTTATTATATGTTATTGTAAACAATTACTCCACCATTAAGTGCAATCAATTTTTACCTTGTGATGAGGCACTTTTTGGTCACTTAACCATTGACCATTGTCAAATCACTGTGTGTGAAATCTACACACATTAAAACATATATTAAAAATAACAAAAATATATACAACAAAAATAATGTACTTACTTTTCTGCAGGAAGTGGGGCAACATATATAGGTAATATGTGTTTTCCACATGGAATGACAGCTGAAGTTAACTTTTTACCACCAATTAATGCTTGGGTCTGGTTGCCATACACATCAATCTAAACATGCACATTCGTATTACTTCATAATGATGTAATACAAAAAAGCTATTGATTAATTTTACATGTTGTTTTATATTGAAAAATGTTTTATATTAAACACCAAACAATACCAAAATATGTGTATTTTCCAATTTTTTAATAAATAATTTTAAACAAGTTTTATTTTAGCAAATCACGAGGGAGATGCAAAAAGAGAAAGCTTTATGACTTTCATAAGGACTTGTCTGCCCTATTATACGGGTCATATAATAGACGTATATTAAATACAGTAGAGTTTCGCTTATCCATCATAAACAGCCCGGCAGAATATCGGATAAGCGAAAATCGCGCACAATAGGGAGGTTTCAAGAAAAACCTATTAAATGTTATTTAACTGTACTGTTCATTACTTTATTACTGTATAATTAAAAACATTACGAACATTTGATAAGAAAACAACAAAGTTCCACTGTTCTTCCATTGCAAAAGATTATCATAATGTAGAGTAGTAGTGTAATGGAATGATTAAATATACACTGTACACAATATTTACACATAAAACGTTCAGATCTGTGCTGGTTTGAAGAAATTGTTGATAGTAGTCTGGTTTCCAGACGAGTGCCGTTTCATAGTGGCTAAGTCTCGCCACCTTTTCAGCATCAAAGTGTCTATTCCTGTAGTTCCTTCTTTTTTCTCAACATATTGAAGTGCAGTCTCTAAAGCCTTAACTCCGTTGTTATGGTAAATTCTCTGCGGCTTGGGGGGGTGCTTCATCTAAATCTTTAATTTTGTTGTCATAATTGATAAGAGTAAACATTTCTTCATTAGTTATTTCAAACTGATCATCGTCATCATTTAACCAACTTTCAACTTCTTCCATAGATACAGCCCAGCATCCAGGGAGATGTTGGACTAAAGGTAGAATGCTTTCTTTGGTTACACTGTCTGGTTTCACACTTTGATTATTGCCACCACCAAGCAGATTCTTCCATGATTTAGCAATTGTTGGAGCTCTTATGTCAGCCTAGGCTGCTGCAATCCAATATACTACATCCTTTACATTTACTCTTTTCAACTTTTCTATCAGGTCCTTTCCTTCTATTTCTTCAATAAGTGAGGACAGAATCTGCCAACAATTTCTTTTCACTGCCTCCAAAACACCCTGATTCGTAGGTTGGCATATGGGGGTTACGTTGGAGGGCAGAAACATTGCTTTTATATCACCATCATGGAGTGTCTGCATCATAGTGCATTGAAGCATTGTCTAATAACAAAATTGTTTTTCTGGGTAAATTGTTTTTTCTTTCAAAAACTTTTCTGTTGCAGGAACTCCTTAAAAACCATTCTTTCAATATTTCACTGCTCATCCAAGCAATTTTTTGGTTGTAATATTTTACAGGAAGGTTGGTTTTTGAAACTTTTTTAAAAGCCCTATGATTTTCTTATCAATGGAAGGTCCATTTGAGATTTGCTGTAGCATTACTACATGCTAAAATAGTCAGCCTTTTTCATTACTATGCTTGTAGCCAGCTTTGTACCTACTTGGTATATTTAAACAACTGATCACCTGTTATGCTCTCTTTTTCAATAAGTTTCTCTAATATTTTCTTGAAGGCTTTTATTTCTTAAAAATCCGATGATAGTTTTTCACCACACACATTTAACTGGCGGATACTGTAGCGTTTTTTTCCACCGGTCAAGCCAACCAACACTTGCGGTAAAATCTGGTTCTCCTTCATTAAATTGTTTTCTAAATTTTAATGCACTTTCCTGCAAAATAGGTTCTGAAATTGGCACACCTTTGTCCCTAAACTGAGTAAACCATATGTACAACCCTTCACTAACCTTTTCATAGTCACATTTTTTCATAGTTTACCTTTCTTCTAATGCACTTTCCGTAATTCTTGATGTACACAATTTTTCTATTTCTAAACACCTTTTTTCCAGTCTCCCACTGTTACCCTTCCAACACCAATGTCGTCCCAACTTATGACAAATTTTATTGTATGATATTAAACTTTAAATCACTGAATGGATTAACCAAACCAAATAAACTGTAAAGTATTCAAAATAACATTTAGCAATTAGCGTTAAAATCAATTGTTCGAGCTGGTTATATACTTTAGATATTCGAGTAGCTTAGTATTTATCATTTATCAAAATTTTCTAAAAGCCTTTCCATATCAATCTAACTGTTCTTTTGAATAAAATATAAATGTAATTTTAAAAAAAATACAATTATATAAAACGAGACTTACAGAAATAGGTGTAGGTAACTTTTGGGAGATTTGTAGTGGCATATCGACCATCTTCTCAAGCAAATCTTTTTTATCATGGCGAACTTGTTGCAAAAGTACGTAGTCTCCTTTCTCCAACTTTACACTGTACTGAAATAGGCAAATCATCAATTTAATGAAAATAAAGTACAAGCTATTTTAAACCAAGACTATTTTAATCAATTTTAAAACAAGACAGATGAGCTTATAAGAAACTAAAATATTATGTCAATGCTGAAAAAAAATTGTTTCAAGCAATATGATTTACTATTGAAACACAAAATTAAAGATATACAGAATATTAAACATTATATAAATTGGAAATATTATATAATATAATAAATATAAATTGGCAAGATAATAATGAAGATATGAAGTAAATTGGCTTATGCTAATGAAGTTTCTTCAGCGTCAAGTCTGACCTGTTGGAGTAAGATAAATCGTGGTTGATAATGTTAATCATGAGAGCTATTATATCCTAAATATTTTCCACAGGTTTATGCAGAAAGTGTAAAATTTGTTGCAGAATCCTGTTTCTGTTACATGGGATATCACTTTTATTATAAAGTTATCTCTTGTTTGCAATTTATTGTTTTTAATGGATCTGCTTCTGAATACAAAGTAACTTTTAATCCTAGAATGACTACATGCCTAGAATGACTTTTGTATGCTAATTAAATATCTAGGAATGAGTTTAATTTAAACAAATATTTTTCTTGTTCTAAACTTGAAAGTTAAGGTGCCATTAAAAAAACTATTCTCTTAAATAAATTTTCAGATACTTGCCTTTCCAAGCTATTTTGAGTTTTACTCTGTTTTATTTGCTAATTACTTTATATTATAAACCTTGCAAATAACTAAGTTTGCATTTTAGGGCCACACTCCTGAAATAGCTGCATTAGAGTAGATATAAATTTTGTGTACATAATTCAAAATAGTCTTTTGTGTCTTTATTGTCAACAAATAAGAAAATTAGAAATTGTATAATATATATATATACATATTAGCGATAAGTAGATTATCGATTCCAAAAGTATATTCCACCGATTCTGGACACTAGAATTAGAATTGGGAGTTGATCACAAAAGTCGTTTCCAAATACCTTGATTCCAGCGCCACAGGGGTTTACAAATTTGGTGGTAAATATCCGTCGCCGCTCTAACACTGACGTTTTTACAAATTTGGTTTTTTTTAAAACTTTTTATATTTTTAAGTAAGGAATTAAATTTGGAAATTTTGTATATTTAACTTTTTTAGAAATGTTTGTCTTTTATTTTTTTGTGATGGTTTAAATTTAAAATTTTGTTACAAATTTTGAGTGTCAATTGAACCTATTAGCAGTATGGTGGAGAACACACACCTAAAGAATATTATTTTGTATTATTTCTTTTAATCAACAAAATAATATGCAACAATGTAAAGTGACAGATAAAAATGAAACTTAAAAGTAATAATTACAAGAAGTGCAGATCTGGTCTGGCCACAGAAACATTTTAGGGTTTAGAGTGTTACAGAAATATTTTACACCCCCCCCCCCCCTAATTACACTGTTCACTATAAAAGATAATACGCCTAGATCTTGAATTTTAGACACACTTAAAATAATATACGAACAAAAAACTCAAAATATTTTATAAATATTAAAGAATTCCTTCTTACTTGACTTAGTTACATATTTTAAATATAGTATTCTTACCCTATTTGCAAATGCATCGCCAGAGCCTAAAAACTGTTTATTACTGTCAAACAACATCCACAGCTGAGCTTCAAATTCATTTTCATAGAGCAGAGGGCTTAGGAGAGCGTTGTTTGGCATCACTTCAAGAGACTTATTCAGATGAAAGTTATATGTCAACTGAAGTTGGTAGATGGGGCGACTTGGAGGAATAATGTCCCTCTGTGTTAGAGCCAGAACCTTAGCATCTGTTGGCCTTCAAAGTTACATATTCATTGTTAGAAGAAAATAAAATTAAAAGAAGAAATATAAACAAACATTTTTTAACGTCAACTCATAATTGGTCAACAAAGAAAAAATTCATCATTACTTATTTCCAAATGGCTTGTTTATTTTATTCACTTCATTTTTTTTAACCCAAAACTATTTCTGATATTTGAGGTGACCATGACAACCAGGCTGTACAATGGAGGTTTCGATATAAAATTCATATATATGTCTTTGAGAAAATCATTTCTTGGTATTGGAAAGTTGGCGCAGTGCCAAAGACTTTGAACATGAAGATTCACAGTTCAAATCCGAATAAACCTCCAAATTTTTATAATTTATTTGTTAAATAAATATTTGAAGAAAACTTTATTAACATCAATCGTCATCCACTACAGGTTAAAAAAAATGTATTTGAACTTGATTGGATGAATAAAAATATATTTTATTTATGATTGAAAATTTGTACAATATATATGTCAGGAGAGTGTGCGTAATAGAAGAAATTAAAAAAAAAATGTTTAGTTACATTTTATGAAATAATTAAAATTGATAAAAATAAAGTAATATAAATTATGTGTTAAAACAGCTGTTTTATATAACCTATCAACACAAAATCAGCTGTTTTATGAAATCATATGTTATCCCTTATTTTAAGGAAAATGGGGTGGATAACTATATTGAATACCTAGCTCTTTTTTTTGTGAAACGTTTTTTTTTCCACATAAAACTAAAACTAAATGATTCAATTTAATTAATGAATTAATATTTGAAAAAACTGTAATAACATCCACTAAAAGATTGAAAAGTGTATTTAAACTTGAGTGGATTAAAAAAAGATTTTGATTACAACTGGAAACTTGAAGAAAAATGTAAGGAGAGTGTGAACTAATAGAAGGAATTAAGAATAGGCTATCTCTAACAATGTAATTCAGATTCTTTTTAAATATTAAAAAAAAAATGATTAAAAGTAAGTACAATAAACTTTCAAAATCATAGCTAATGAAGATAAGACCAAATACTGTATATTCTAAAACTTAAGGAACCAAACAATGAAAATTTTAAATTGATGTTACTGATAATATCTACGTCTATTAGATTGTTATATATATATATATATATATATATATATATATATATATATATATATATATATATAGAGAGAGAGAGAGAGAGAGAGAGAGAGATTTTTTGGACTAGGAGACTGACAGACTTACCTTGGTAAGAGTCCACTCTGTAGTCTTGAAATAGAAACACATAAAAGCACTTAACCAATGATATATTTCAACCACACAGTGGTCTTTGTCAATCAAAGAGAAAACATAAAAAGAAATATGAGAGAATGAAATAAAATAAATATTAAGAGCTTTTATGTGTTTCTATTTCAAGACTACAGAGTTGACTCTTACCAAGGTAAGTCTGTCAGTCTCCTAGTCCAAAAAATTTAAATAATCTTTACCAACCAAAACTAGCCTAAATATATATATATATATATATTAAGTTAATATATTACTATTGTAAGTAATTTTTCCACCATTAAGTGCAATGATTTTACCTTGAGTGATATGGTGGAAAAATTACTTACAATAGTAATATATTAACTTCATAAAGTCTGTGCAACGGAAAAACAATGGATAACGTAAACTAACAAGAATATATATATATATATATATATATATATATATATATATATATATATATATATATATATATATATATATATATATATTGATATTTTACGTTGTCCATTATTTTTCTGTTGCACTGACTTTATGAAGTTGATAAATTACTATTGTAAATACTTTTATCCACCACTAAGTGCAATAATTATAATTTTACCTTGTTGTGATGAGGCACCTTTCGGCCACTTATATATATATATATATAAGACAAAGATCACTGTGTGGTTGAAATATATCATTGTTTAAGTGCTTTTATGTGTTTCTATTTCAAGACTACAGAGTGGACTCTTACCAAGGTAAGGCTGTCAGTCTCCTAGTCCAAAAAATCTATATATATATATATATATATATACATACATACATACATACATCCCTTTGACTATATGTACTTTACTAAAATTTAAATGATTGTTAATCTACCACTTCTGCTCACCAATAACAAAATACTGTATCGAAAATAACTTGTTGTGTGCCTCATCACAAGGTAAAATTATTGCACTTAGTGGTGGATATAAGTATTTACAATAGTAATTTATCACCTTCATATATATATACATATATATATTTTTTTAGGTTAGTTTTGGTTGGTAAAGATTATTTAGATTTTTTGGACTAGGAGACTGACAGACTTACCTTGGTAAGAGTCCACACTGTAGTCTTGAAATAGAAACACATAAAAGCACTTAAACAATGATATATTTCAACCACACAGTGGTCTTTATCAATCGAAGAGAAAACACAAAAAGAAATATGAGAGAATGAAATAAAATAAATATAAGTTGTAATCACAGATTGTGTAGAGTAGAAATCAGATGACACAGATTAAAGATATATATATATATATATATAAATTGTTTCCATGAGCATATGAGTGATTATAGTTTATATAAGTCTGTCAGAGGAAAAGAGATAAGGCTATTGGGGGAAAAAAAAAAAAAAAAAAAAAAAAAAAAAAAAAAAAAAAAAGGATTTATTTGATGTTGAGGTTAGGGGATTCTCTGGACTTGGTATACCACTGGTATGATAGTTCCCACCTTCTCAGTTCTGAGGGATTGCAATCAGGGGGGAGTGATTTAATTATTTTTGTGGTATAGCAGTCATCAAAAGTTGCGATGTTGTGACTCGCAGCATGTTGAGCTGTTGGTCTATCCATATTCATAATTTTAACATCATGTCTGTGGCCAATCATTCTGATATTCAGACCATCCGTGGTCAGGCCTATGTACTGTGCTGAGCAAAGTTTACATTGTAGCTGGTATATGACATTTTTCGATGTACAATTATGATGACCCTGTATTTTGAAGACCATTTTTGTTGTTTGGCTGTTGAAACTATTTGCTGAGGGGTGTATTGGACACGTCTTGCATCTAGGTCTATTGCATGGGAAGGAGCCATGAGGAAGTTTGTGTGGTTTCTCTGCATCAGGGTCTGGTAGTTTAGGATGTACTAGGATGTTTTTCAAGTTGGGAGGTTGCTTGTACCAAATTTGCGGTGGATCGGTGAAAAGATTTTTGGTGTGGACGGAAGCTTGAAGAATTTTGAAGCCATCTCTCAATATCTTGTTGAGTTTATGTAGACCAGGATGGTAGTCTGTTATTAAAGACAGTTTATTTTGTTCTGTTTGTGGTTTGGGGCGAACCGAGGATTGTGCTGAATGAATTTGGTTTTCAATGAGTCTTTTTGGGTATCCTCTTCTCTGGAAGGCTGTTGATATCTTTCTATTAAAATCTTCCAATTCCCTATCATTCGAACAGATTCTCTTACCCCTGATTGCTTGACTGTATGGGATGGATCGTTTTATGTTTATTGGGTGGTTGCCAACCCAATCATTATTGCTAAATAACAAAAATAATAATAAAAACAGCCCTGATATAAGAAATAACTCTTCACCAAAAACAGTTGCCGTGCACAATATTTCCAACCACACACTCTCGGAACATGAACTACAAGTAATTTCTAAAGGCCTGTCATTCACACCAGCTAAGGAAATAGACCAATTCAAGTTAGGAAAAGATGTTTTCAGCTTTGCCAGAAAACTTAGGATAAAAAATTATATAGCTCAGACACCAACCTTCAAAACGGATACAAACATAGACGTATGTCTTGCAAAATTCAAACCCCCCTCCAACTGAGATCCACCACCACTACCACCTGATCACCCCATTGAACTTTACATCAACTTTATCATGCAAAGCATCACCGATATAAATTTCACTAAAAATCTGAAGACTAAACCTAACCTTACCAAATTAGAAAAAGCGGCAATATTTTCGTTGAAAAACAATAAAGATATTATGATTCTTCCAGCAGATAAAGGTTCAACCACTGTCATTATGAACAAAGAAGACTACATCAAAGAAGCAAATAAGCAACTGTCAGACATCACAACATACAAAATACTTACAGATAACCCCACTACAGAATTCAACAATTTACTCTCGGACCTACTCAAATATACAGCTCCTGAACAAAACATTTCAGAAACATCTCTAAAATTATTATATAATGAAAACCCATCTACTCCTCAATTCTATATATTACCAAAGATCCATAAAAACATAATCCCTCCACCTGGTAGACCAATAATTGCTGGCTGCAATTCAGTAACGGAAAGAATTTCAGCTTTCCTCGACTCACACCTTCAACCCTTAGTAAAGAACCTTCCATCACATACCCAGGACACCAATCATTTCATAGACCGACTCTCACAAATATCTGTACCTCTACCCCCGGTAACTATTTTGGTCACCATAGATGTCACCTCTCTCTATACCAACATCCCTCATGCACACGGCCTATCTGCAATAGAGAATTTTCTAAACAAACGCCCAGGCAAGCCTTCTCCCACTACACCTTTTCTTGTGAACCTGACCAGGTTCATCCTCAAGAAGAACAACTTTCAGTTTGAGGGAAGGAACTACCTTCAAATAAAGGGAACAGCAATGGGCACCAGAATGGCACCATCGTACTCAAATCTGTACATGGGATTGTTGGAAGAAAGTTTTCTAAAGACACAAACACACCAGCCATTATGTTGGTATAGATATATAGATGACATCTTCCTAATTTGGACACAGGGTGCTTCAACACTTGAGGCATTTTTAGACAGCCTGACACAATTCTCCACACTTCAATTTACCTGGGAGAAATCTACATCAGCCATCACCTTTTTGGATGTAGAGGTAACACTCCAGGATGGAAATATCAACACAGGAATTCACATCAAACCGACAAACCACCTACAATATCTCCATTTCGACAGCAACCACCCAATAAACATAAAACGATCCATCCCATACAGTCAAGCAATCAGGGGTAAGAGAATCTGTTCGAATGATAGGGAATTGGAAGATTTTAATAGAAAGATATCAACAGCCTTCCAGAGAAGAGGATACCCAAAAAGACTCATTGAAAACCAAATTCATTCAGCACAATCCTCGGTTCGCCCCAAACCACAAACAGAACAAAATAAACTGTCTTTAATAACAGACTACCATCCTGGTCTACATAAACTCAACAAGATATTGAGAGATGGCTTCAAAATTCTTCAAGCTTCCGTCCACACCAAAAATCTTTTCACCGATCCACCGCAAATTTGGTACAAGCAACCTCCCAACTTGAAAAACATCCTAGTACATCCTAAACTACCAGACCCTGATGCAGAGAAACCACACAAACTTCCTTATGGCTCCTTCCCATGCAATAGACCTAGATGCAAGACGTGTCCAATACACCCCTAAGCAAATAGTTTCAACAGCCAAACAACAAAAATGGTCTTCAAAATACAGGGTCATCATAATTGTACATCAAAAAATGTCATATACCAGCTACAATGTAAACTTTGCTCAGCACAGTACATAGGCCTGACCACGGATGGTCTGAATATCAGAATGAATGGCCACAGACATGATGTTAAAATTATGAATATGGATAGACCAACAGCTCAACATGCTGCGAGTCACAACATCGCAACTTTTGATGACTGCTATACCACAAAAATAATTAAATCACTCCCCCCTGATTGCAATCCCTCAGAACTGAGAAGGTGGGAACTATCATACCAGTGGTATACCAAGTCCAGAGAATCCCCTAACCTCAACATCAAATAAATCCATTTTTTTTTTTTTTTTTTTCCCCCCCCCCCCCCCAATAGCCTTATCTCTTTTCCTCTGACAGACTTATATAAACTATAATCACTCATATGCTCATGGAAACAATTTATATATATATATATATATATATCTTTAATCTGTGCATCTGTGTCATCTGATTTCTACTCTACACAATCTGTGATTACAACTTATATTTATTTTATTTCATTCTCTCATATTTCTTTTTGTGTTTTCTCTTCGATTGATAAAGACCACTGTGTGGTTGAAATATATCATTGTTTAAGTGCTTTTATGTGTTTCTATTTCAAGACTACAGTGTGGACTCTTACCAAGGTAAGTCTGTCAGTCTCCTAGTCCAAAAAATCTACATATATATATATATATATATATATATATATATATATATATATATATATATATATGAAGTTATATATTACTATTGTTAAGTAATTTTATCCACCATTAAGTAAATGATTGATTCGACAATGGTCAAGTGACCGAAAGGCGCCTCATCACACAAGGTAAAATCATTGCACTTAATGGTGGATAAAATTACTTACTTTTACAATAGGAATTTTTGGACTTGATAGGAGACTGACAGACTTACCTAAAGGCAATAGTCCAAAACTGCAATCTCTTTGGAAATAAGCACATATAAAACACACATACACTTAATACACTTTTATTTGAAATATTTCGATCAACATGATCTTCTTCAGTCAAGAAAGAGAAAAACAAAAGATTGAGCTATCCCTATTGATATCATATGAAAACTAAATTCAAGCAACAAAGCCAATGGAATCTATAAGTATAATGATAGTTTGAAATAAGTTCATCCCAAAAAAAATATTTCATTTTTATTTTTAAATTTTTATGTGTTATAGGTAGAACAAGACTCCTAATATAAAACAAAGAATGTTTTGGTACGATGAGCGGTTTTGAGAATCAACAGATGTAAATAAACCTGTTGCATATTTTACCTGTTAATAAATATTTTGTGTAATGAGTTGAGAGAGTTCTTTCAAATAAAAAAGTTTAAGACTGACACTAAACTTAGGATAAAATATTTGTGATTACTTGAGTATTGAAACAAAGTTCTTGAGCTGTATATTTGGAGATATCTCTTCAATCTGCAAGCCACTATATAGATCAATGCTTTGTAATCCATCGGCATGATGCATAGTAAATTCAGAGTTCTCAGGACGACAGCCATGAAACTCAATGGAATAGGTTAATGCCAAGTCACCCAGATTTGCCCAGTATTTCGCTACAACCATTTCCAGTATTAAGCCACCCTAAACACATTTATATAATTTGTGTCATTTAATTATTTATAAATTATAAGAGCAAACAAAACATAAACCAAATTTTTGTTATACATTTGTGAAATAGCTGGTGAGATATGTTATTCCTGAGAATTTTATGTATGCAGTAGAACCTTGATAATTGAGGTTAACTAGGACACTGGCCCATCTGGGTTATTGAAAATTTGGGTTAGCCGGAGACTAGGAAAAATTAAAAGACATTGTACTTACAGAAAAACTCCTTTAAATTTATCAAAAAGTATTATGTACAGTATATGAATGTAGATATTGTATATACAGAAAAACTCCATTGCAATTCATTTCTTAATAAACAAATCAATCAATTCTGGCTGTTTCAATTTTTTTAGCTGCTTTTGTGCTGTGTTGTCCCGTAGTCTTTTCAGGATAAGAAGCACAAAACATTATGTTTATTATTTTGTTTACCTGTAGGTCTTAGATGTTTTTATTGTTGTTAGACTTTTTATGTATGTACTGTACTTATTTGATTTTTTTGTTTCTTATTTATTGCACTTCAAAATTATTCCGGGGTAACGGAGATCCGGATTAACCATCTGGAGATGGTAGTATCAGTTTAAAATAGGGCCTATTTGCTTTTTTTTTGTGAAGAAAACAGAACAGGGTATTGAAGAACAACTTAAAAGAGTATTGCATATGTGTTTCATAGCCCAAAGAAATTGTTAGCATTATTAAAAATGAATTAGATTTTTCTGTGGAGGATTTTTTTAGGAAACTTGTATATGTTTATATTGCTTACAACTATTGAAGGTTTTAAAGCAGCACAACAAAACTATTGTATACAAGGGCAAATCTGATTCATAGATGTAGGAGTGTTGACTTCATGTCGCATAATAATGTTAGCAATGACACAATTTAAAATTGCATTGAAAATTAATTCACATATTTTATCTAATTTTGTATTTGTGTAGGAGTGCTCCAAAAATATAAGTCAGGATCCATGTTGGAAAGACCAGATCTAAATCCTACAGACTAATTGCCTTGACAATTTTGCACGTGATGTTGTATTAGACAATATCAACAAAAATTTTTTAAAGTCATATCATACTTAAGTCAACAAAAGAAAA
Organism: Prosapia bicincta; assembly: GCA_036971475.1. Classification (NCBI taxonomy): domain Eukaryota; kingdom Metazoa; phylum Arthropoda; class Insecta; order Hemiptera; family Cercopidae; genus Prosapia; species Prosapia bicincta. Next base: position 20,229,641 of record JBAIZL010000006.1, on the reverse strand, counting down.
TTATATTTTTGTTATTTTTTATTAAATAACTACAATTACAATAAATATAAATAAAATAACATACCCTTGCTTTAAAACAGCTGTTCTATAAAATCATATGTTATCATTTATTTTAAGCCAAATGGGACAAAATAACTATATCCATACTTCGTCTCTTTTATGAAAAGTTTTTCTCCCATATAAAAATAATATTAATTCATTATTAAATTTAATTAATGAATAATGATTTGAATAAAAACATATTGGAGACGATGAACGAGTGCAACTCATCCATAAATGCCCACTGCCAGAGGCTATGGACAAGTGTAGTTACACAACTAATTATCCTATGATTAATAGCGACTGGACAAGTCTATTTCGTCCATAGAGTTCATAGTAACATATGCTCAAATATTAGTTACTATTTTCACTGCTAGATGTCGTAAAATAATTTAAACGGCGATGTATATTAAGAATTGAGTGCCCAGCTGTAAATGGCTTTCTATGCCTTCACGACGTGTTCGGTTCAGCGGTTTGTTTTGTGCTATTACAAAATATTTTATGCGAATAGTATTGTCTATAAATTTATAATATATATTTAGTGTTTTGTAATAAGTGTTTTCTTTGAAAATGAGCATTTTCTCAGAAAATGAGTCGTAATGAAAATTTGACTTCAGTGAGCCCAAATTTGACTAATTCAAATGTCATAACTAATAAACTAACACACCGCGAGACTAATAACGTTATACAAGATCTGGGTAATAACCTTTGGACAACAGATACGCAATCACCCTTCCTGTTTTTAATAAGGAAGCTAATGTAAACGCACCAGTTGATAAAACGCCTATGCCTATTGATTTTTTGATTTTTTGATTTTTTTTGTGGATAAATCTATATTTAGGCATATAAAAACAGAAACTAACATACATCTTCCTCTATCCAAGAAATTAAGTGTGAGGGAAACATGAAACCAAATTCATTGTGGAATTTATATTTTTGGAAACACTGATTATTCTTATCAAATTAATAATTATTTTATAAATATCCAACATGGAGTCAACGTACACTGCTGTAAAAACGAAGAAAAGAGCTTTAAAATGATTATGTTTTCATTATGTACTGAATTTTCATGCAAATGGCCGGTTTTCTGTGGTTGTGTGACAGTAGTCACCTATAGTCTTCAATGTCTTAATATCAGGTGTCAAGTGTTAACATTAATGAGTTTTAAAAAATGTACTTGAACTTCGTAACTTATAAAAACTGTAAAAACAAAGGTTATTTTATTTTATGTATGGACACTAAATAGCTACCTTCACTTGAAAAGTTAGTACTGTCTCCGCTCGTGCATTAACACTGATCATTTTGTGAAACTCTAAGGATTTGCATGCTCTCTTTGGCCTCAACTGGATGCAATGGACTACAAAACGACCATGTCCATCTGCTTGAAGACCTTGTAGACGTATAGTAGCCCATGTTACTTGATCAGGAACCATAAAGAAATATCTCTTTATTGTATTTGGTTGGAATTCTTCATTGGCAAGGCAATATATGGGTCGCAACAAATCTGCCGGGATAGTAACAGCACGAATGACGGTAATTTCTATGCGGAAAACCGGACCTTTCTCAGGTTTATTCACATCATAGGCTCGTATACTGAAATCATATTAATTTTTTTTTTAAACAAGTAATTAGAACAAAAATTTATTAAAGTAAATTTCTACTTAGGCTTACAAAGAATAATTTTATTTGAGTTGCTTTTCATTAAATAATCACAATTAATATAAATTAAATTTAATTAATGGATTAATATTTGAAAAACTGTATTAACATCAAGTGTCATCCACTACAAGTAAAAAAAATGTATTTGAACTGCAGTGGAATAATAATATATATATTTTTAAAAAAAATATAGGGAGAGCAAACTAATAAAAGAAATTGAACAACAAGATTAGTCTTTTTCCAGGTATACAGTACCTCTATAAACCAGCCGGTCCAGTGATCCGGGTGTTATCGTCAAGGACGGAAGATATAAACATAATCAATATGTAAACATAACTTGTACATTTTTCCCAATACGTTCATGTCAGTGACTGAGTGACCATCACGCCGCATGGTTCTAGTTTTGTAGCTCGTGATATACAAATAATTTTGAGTCATATATTGTTACAGTAATGTATAGTGACGATGTAGCTTCGTAAAAGGAACGAACGTTTTGAAATGCGTCAGCAAGTAAGCAATTATGTATTCACTTAGTTAAGTAGTTTAAATTTAGTACATTGACTGTTACTGAAGTGCAAGTGAACAATTTTGTTTCAGTGTAAACAGAAATATATTAAAATTTTTGTTTTTACCATTAAAGATGAGGTAACCTCTTATTGTAACGTACAGACCATTACATTCATTCTCGTTCTATAATTTCAAGTAGAATACAGGACTATTTTCCTACGTTTTCTCTATTTTTTGGGCAATACACATAAAATATTGTTCAATGTATTGCGTTTTTAATGAAACCTCCAGTAACCTGGCAGTTTTTCAAGCCCCATATCTGCTGGATTACTGAGATTTTACAGTATTTCTGTTCAACAACAGTTTTATATTTTATAAAATTAAATATAGTAATACTAAAATTAAAAGAAATGAAACTAAAATACTTTTGATAATATACTTTTCTGCGAGGATTTATATTCTTATTTTGAGTATTATAATTATCTGCCATTCTTAGCATTGTCACATTATTCGTCCCCTCCATTGGAAAGCCTCCATTAGTCAGAACTTTTTATGAACCCTTCATGAAAGTTCATAAAAAGTTGTGACTGATGGAGGTTCTCCGAAACGTGTCAACAAATAATGTGATAATGCTAGGAATGGCAGATAATTGTGATACTCGAAAAAAAAAAACTGAAATATTTATAGAAAAAATTAGCAACCTTTCTACCAAAACTAAAAACCCACAGAGAATAACTCTTAAAAGTTCTGCAATAATTGCATTAAATGGATTATTCATGCCCATTAATTATCTTCATGTCACGGATAATGCAATAAAAATTATACCTGTTAATGCAAAAGTCCTTATAAATACAAGAAAAACAATAAAGCCCTGGGAATGACAAACTAAAAATTAATATTTTGAAGAAAATTGAAAAACAATTTTACTTTAAAAACACAATGAAACTTTATAACCTCAAGGTCTCATCTTCATTGTTCTTGATACACAGTTGTACAATATTTTCAAAGGTCTACCAAACATCATGTGGTAATAACCCACAAAACAATAAAAATTTGCATCATTCATAACACAAGATGGATGTCTCAACTCTACATTATTGTATAAAACACAAACAAGATATAGACTTCTTCCCATGTTAGCTTATTTCAGGAAACTGTGTTATTATTATTATTATTAAACCAAAGCTATCTTAAATTGATAATTTGTAGCTATATTTTAATACTGCTATAGCTATAATGTAGTATAACATAGCGCTCTGTATAGAAACACCTTGAGTGTATAAAGTTTTGTGTTTCTAAGGACTTCTTGATATTTGTATAAAAACTTGTGTTTGTTTAAATACATTTAATTGTAATTCATCATTTGCTATGTTGGATTTGTGTTCTGGTCTGGATCAGTGTAGATGCCAATGAAAGTGACTACTTTTGTGGGAACCAAAAGTTGTTGCTTATTTGATAATCTGTCCTTTTTCCATTCCCATTTACCCGAGAAAGATCTCAACATCTCATTTATTTCAATATTGCCTCTAGCTTCTGAAGACCCTTTCAAGTTGTTTTAGTTTTGTGGATCAAAAATGTATTTTTTTAAACATTCCATTTTAGCTTGGTTAATTTTTTTTGTCTTGCTGTCAGTAAGATACGAAATTATAAATATTTGCAGTGATCTTCTGAGGAATTTACTGCAAGACTCATGGAGTCTGGTAGTAACGTCTGCTGAAGATAATTGCTTCGCATTAGAAATGTACATCAGGATAATTTTTTTTGTGTGATTTACAAGATGTTATTTATTTATAATAAAAAATTACACCACTGCTGCTTGGAGTTATTATTTACAATTAGATTTACTCAAGAAACTATTAATCTATGTAAAGTGTAAGTATGTGTATTTAAGTGTAACAATGTGTATTCAAGTGTAACAATGTGTATTCAAGTTTAACTATGTGTAGTTAAGTATAACTATGTATAGTTAATTGTAACTATGTGTAGTAAAGTGTAACTATGTGTATTTAAGTGTAAATATGTGTAGCTAAGCGTAACTATCTGTAGTTAGGTGTAACTATGTATTTAAGTGTAACTGTGTATTAAAGTGTAAATATGTGTAGTTAAGCGTAACTATGTGTAGTTAAGCGTAACTATGTGTAGTTAAGCGTAACTATGTGTAGTTAAGTGTAACTATGTGTAGTTAAGTGTAACTATGCGTAGTTAAGTGTAACTATGTCTATTTAAGTGTAAATATGTCTCTTTAAGTGTAGCTACATGTAGTTGAGGGTAACTATGTGTATTTTAGTGTAACTCAGTATATTTAAGAATAACTATGAATAGTTGAATGCAACTATGTGTAGTAAAGTGTAACTACGAGTATTTAAGTGTAAATATGTGTAATTAAGTGTAACTATGTGTAATTAAGTGTAACTATGTGTAGTTAGGTGTGACTATGTGTAGCTAAGTGTAACTATATGTAGTTAAGTGTAACTATGTGTATTCAAGTGTAACTATGTGTAGTTAAGTTTAACAATGTGTATTCAAGTTTAACTATGTGTAGTTAAGTGTAACTATCTGCAGTTAGGTGTAACTATGTATGCTAAGTGTAACTATCTGTAGTTAAGTATAACTATGTATAGTTAAATGTAACTATGCACAACTAAGTATAACTATGTGTAAAGTGTAACTATGTGTAGTTAAGTGTAACTATGCACAACTAAGTATAACTATGTGTAGTTGAGTGTAACTATGTGTATTCAAGTGTAACTATGTATGTTAAGTGTAACTATGTGTAGTTAAGTGAAACTACGTGTAGTTAAGTGTAACTATGCACGACTAAGTATAACTATGTGTAGTTAAGTGTAACTATGTGTGTTAAGTGTAACTATGTGTGTTAAGTGTAACTACGTGTAGTTAAGTGTAACTATGCATAACTAAGTATAACTATGCGTGGTTAAGTGTAACTATGCGTAGTTAAGTGTAACTATGTGTGTTAAGTGTAACAATGTGTAGTTAAGTGTAATTATGCGTAGTTAAGTGTAACTATGTCTATTTAAGTGTAACTATGTCTCTTTAAGTGTAGCTACATGTAGTTGAGGGTAACTATGTGTATTTTAGTGTAACTCAGTATATTTAAGAATAACTATGAATAGTTGAATGCAACTATGTGTAGTAAAGTGTAACTACGAGTATTTAAGTGTAAATATGTGTAATTAAGTGTAACTATGTGTAGTTAGGTGTGACTATGTGTAGCTAAGTGTAACTATATGTAGTTAAGTGTAACTATGTGTATTCAAGTGTAACTATGTGTAGTTAAGTTTAACAATGTGTATTCAAGTTTAACTATGTGTAGTTAAGTGTAACTATCTGCAGTTAGGCGTAACTATGTATGCTAAGTGTAACTATGTGTAGTTAAGTATAACTATGTATAGTTAAGTGTAACTATGCACAACTAAGTATAACTATGTGTAAAGTGTAACTATGTGTAGTTAAGTGTAACTATGTATAGTTAAGTGTAACTATGCACAACTAAGTATAAGTATGTGTAGTTGAGTGTAACTATGTGTATTCAAGTGTAACTATGCACAACTAAGTATAACTATGTGTAGTTGAGTGTAACTATGTGTATTCAAGTGTAACTATGTATGTTAAGTGTAACTATGTATGTTAAGTGTAACTATGTGTAGTTAAGTAAAACTACGTGTAGTTAAGTGTAACTATGCACGACTAAGTATAACTATGTGTAGTTAAGTGTAACTATGTGTGTTAAGTGTAACTACGTCTAGTTAAGTGTAACTATGCATAACTAAGTATAACTATGCGTGGTTAAGTGTAACTATGCGTAGTTAAGTGTAACTATGTGTGTTAAGTGTAACAATGTGTAGTTAAGTGTAACTATGTGTGTTAAGTGTAACTATGTGTAGTTAAGTGAAACTATGTGTATTCAAGTGTAACTATGCGTGGTTAAGTGTAACTATGTGTATTTAGGTGTAACTATGTGTCTTTAAGTGTAACTATGTGTAGTTAAGTGTAACAATGCGTGGTTAAGTATAACTATGCACGACTAAGTATAACTATGCGTGGTTAAGTGTAACTATGTGTATTTAAGTGTAACTATGTATGTTAAGTGTAACAATGTCTAGTTAAGTGAAACTATGTGTATTTAAGTTTAACTATGCATGGTTAAGTGTAACTATGTGTAGTAGGGTGCACATAATTCTCTTATGGTATGGTATAAGAAAATATGTCTACAATTTATTTTATGACACTTAAAGCTTTTAATTAGGTCTTAATTTCTGGCTGAGCCTTAAATATTAAAAAATAGAAATGGCCAAAATGACAAAAAAAAGAAAAACCAAACCCCCTCTTAATTTAAAAAAAATATATATTTTCATAGCGAAACATTTTATCTTTATATTAAATACAATAACAAACAGGTTTTTCTTTAACATTTGGAATTTACAGTACAGTCAATAATATAATACATACATTGAGTTTGAAATTTAAAACCAACTTACAACATAACAGTTCATTACAGTTTTAGAAAATGTTCTATGAATTTTTTTTGTTAGAATACCTTTTAAATGAAAATAGGAAAAATAATTGTAAAAAGATACTTTTTGCTAAAACAAAAACCATACCCCAATCAATAATGAATGAGGAATTTGTGGTATATGTTACAATTTTTTTCTGGTTAGAAGGAACTTGATAAAAAATGATTTGTGTACATTAATGCTAAAACCATCTATAAGAATATAGTACACAAACTATATGTTAACAAGTTTGGAATACCAAAATAATCAAATAAAATTAGTGCTTGTAAATGGTTGATTAAAATCAGGACAAGAATGCTAAGTATTTTATTAAAACAAAAGGATTTAATTAACCAAATTAACTGGTCTGAAGTCAAAATTCTACAGAAAACATGAAGATTGCTACCACTCCTTCCTCAATTAATGTGTTGCCTATGTTTTTTCTTTTTGCCTAATGTACTTTTTTACCATATTAGTTACCTGAAGAAAATGATATGAATATTAACTTTTAATAGTGTCTATTTCTTTCCATTTTCCTGCTGTATGTAATTCAGTATTCCTGACAGTTCTGTAAGTAAAGATAAGTAATTTTGTTTCTTAGAATGCTTTCTACTTGCTTCAAAGTAATGTGTTTCCTGTTACAGGTTGTTTGTGTTATTACTTGAGACATTGTGTGTAAACCAACAAAAATTTCTTGATAATTATAAACAGACAGCCAATACCCAATTATTTTTTAAAGCTGTTTGTTGTAATCATCTTGAATTCACTGAATAAATCATAAGTAATTATTGCGTAGCTGAGTGAAAACTTTCAACTTGCTTGCTGACACATATCGAAACAATCTTTTGATTGACAAAGCTAATCCGGAAGCTAGTAGCAGCAGGTTGGCTTTGTTAATGAAACAATTATTTTGAAATGCATCAACAAGTGGGTGGAAAAACAAAAATAGTTTTTGGTACAGCCAAGACGAAACAGCATACAGAATATATACTTATAATGTATTTACCAAACATATACTCATGGAAAACACTAAGATAAAATGTTCCATTTATATAATGTTAAAACTATCTATGCTCCGTAATTATTTTATGATCTGCAGTAAAATAAGTAATATAAACAAAAAAATTAAGTCAATTCCTACTTAGGTCAACAAAGAAAAATTTTATCATAGTTACTATTTATTAAACAATTAAATTAATATAAATAAAGTAACTTAACATATGTGTTAAAACAGTCTACCACTTAACCTGTAACATAAAATCAGCTGCCTTATGAAATCATATGTTATCACTTATTTTAAGCCAAATTGGATGAAATAACTATATTGTATATTGAATTAAATTTAATTAATAAAAAACTGTATTAACATCAAGTGTCATCCACTACAAGTTTCAAAAAATGTATTTGAACTTGAGTGGATAAATAAAAAGTATTTTATCAACAATTAACAATTGAAAATTTGAACAAGCTATATATACAGAGTGTGAACTAATAGAAGAAATTGAAATTAATGTTTACCTTGTAGAATGTACTCCAGGCTGTAATCCAGTCTGGTCCACTCTTACAGAGATTCCACGAGCAATATTCATAAGTTCTAAATGGCTAGGATATTGCACCCATGAAGCACCACAAGCTAATGCTAAAGTTAAATTGAATGCAATTTTCTTCTCAGGTTCTGCAACATTGAATACTTAAATAAGAATCAGTTACAAACAAAATATACAGACTTAATTTTAATACTACAAAGTTCTGTAAAATATTTTTTATTTATACACATATTTATTTATAAAATATCTTATTTCTAATCTAAATAGTTGTTGATATTCAACAGAGTTCTGCAACAGTAATTCCTCTAAATATTAAAAAAAATATTTCCCATTTCCAATATAATTTGTTAGAAAGGTACAGAAAACTGAAATTTGTAAAGAAATAGGTTAACCTCAACGTACAACTAGAATGTTTATTTGCTAAATAGAGCAGTAAGATTCTGTCTAGTCTATTGAAATTAGCTGCAAATAGTATCAACAGAAGATGAAGGCACAACTTTGTTAGATATAAAATTACTTATAGATGTGAGGTAAAACACTTTATTACCATACTCGTGTCCATGATTTGTCATCATTATCAGCGATACTACTACAATATCACAACTGCACTGGTCACAATATCATAACGAAACTGGTGAAGCACCATACATCTTATTTATACTGAACTGGACCTGGGACGGCCAGATTTAAAACCCGGACTTGGTTTAGATAAAACAAATATACAATATTATAAAAATTTACATGAACTGAAATACAAGCTTAATATTTGGTTATTACCGTTTATATGAAAAAAAATTATTGCCAATAAATTAATTTACAACAGTATAGGATTTCGAATTGTTCGTTATTAATAATATATTTTAAAATCTATTTTTAAATAAGGTTTCTCGTGCAAATACCTATTTCAACTTCATTCCATTTTTCATAAGAGTTACAATTACTTTTGTAACATGCTAAATGATTTTTGGTTACAATTCAGCATGTTGAATAAATATTTGTTATTTAGTTAATGTAAAATTGACCTTGTTTAAAAGAAATTTTTGTTTCTAAAAATGTTTCATGACAACGCTAGTCAAATGGACGCTATGTTAAAAAGTAGTATACCAATGAAAGACCTCTTTTTGAATATTCAAGAGTGGGGAGACACCTAACCATGAGAAAAAGCCTTTCTTCAATCTTGTAGTAGCTACGCTGGAGGGTCGCCATGGGCTTGCAATTGCTAAATTTTGTATTAAACGTTTAATAATTTGATTTATTAAATTTATAAACAATGGGGAAATATTTTATAAGTGGCTTTTACGTTTATTTTATTATTTTAAAAATTTAACGATATTATAAAAGTAAAGTCGTGTAAATTATAATATGTGCTAAACAAACAAATAACTTCAAGTGATGGCCAAGGTACGTTTTTAAATGGCATTTTTGATACGTTTAAAATCAGTAAATAAACGATACCGGCATGCATTAATTTAGCTTTGTCTCAAAACATTTTTTAAAGAACGTAAATTTTTGTATTTTAATTTATGATATTAAACTTATAAAAAACAAATTTTTATGAAGGTTAATATTTTAACTATTTAATTGTTTCAAAATTAAATCTTTTTTGTAAACACAAACGAGAATTTTAATGTAGCCTGTCTTATTTAGCATGATTTAGACAGCCAATCTACCTAAGTTGAGTCGTAAGATACAATTGTTAAGGAAAACAAGTGACTCGGTGATTCTCTGCAAGTATAAAGAATGAAGGTAGTGAATAAAGGTAATTGAAAGTTACTTAAAATAAAGCCCACAAACATTTTCAAATTGCCGGGGGGGGGGGGGAGGGGTTGCTCTTAATAAAAATTCTCCTTTAAGTAATGCTTCACCATAGTTAATTTTTCAGGCCTATTTTACTTTAAATAGGAAAAGTGTTCTTTATCTCTAATTTGTATACTTCACTGAGTTTGGCTCACTTATTGTACACTCCTGATTTACGAGGGCTATTCAGAAAGTAAGAAACGTTTCTGTCTGACGCCGCTAGGCGCTCGCCGATCTCGTACATTTTGGTGCGTGGGCACTCAGCAACTCAGTCTGCATCCAGCAGTGACAACGGGAACATTTCCGTGTTGCCCGTTTTTTTCGCAATTTCAACTGAAGATGTGCGCTGCGATTGAAAATCCCACCAGTTGTGAGGTGCGGTCAGTGATACGGTTATTGTTGGCAAAAATTTTAAAACCGATAGACATTTATCGCCAAGTGTGTGAAGTTTACAGAGACAACGTAATGAATGAAAGTTCTGTGAGAAAATGGTGCATTCAGTTTAAAAATGGCCGAACTGACGTTCATGACAAAGCGAAGAGCGGACACCCAAGCATTGTGACTGATGAACTGGTCGCTAAAGTTGATGAAATGGTTCGCGAAAACCGCCGATTCACGATAACGGAGCTTTCGCTTTGTTTCCCACAAGTTTCACGGACTTTGTTTTTTGAAATTGTCACACAAAGGTTAGGCTACCACAAATTTTGTGCAAGATGGGTGCCAAAAATGCTCACTGACCGCCATAAAAGTCAGCAAATGGAAGCAAGTTTGACATTTCTGGATGCTTACGACAGACATGGTGATTCACTACTGGATCGCATCGTAACTGGTGATGAGACATGGGTAAAACATGTTAATTGCAAAACGAAATTACAGTCCATGGAGTAGGGGCACAGAAGCTCCCCCAACAAGGAAGATTATGGCCACAGTTTTTTGGGACAGACAAGGTGTGCTTCTTATTAACTTTCTTGAACATGGTGCAACAATAAACTCTGAGTGGTACTGTGAAACTTTGCGCAACCTTAGGAGAGCAGTTCAAAACAAGCGCCGAGGGACATTGACGTCAAAAATTTTGTTTGTGCATGACAATGCCCGACCTCACAGCAAAACCGCACCAAAGAACTTGAGTCATTTAAATGGGAGGTTTTTCCTCATTCGCCCTATAGTCCTGACCTTGCACCAAGCGATTTTCACTTGTTTCTAAGAATGAAGACCTAGGTAGCAACACAGGGCTTTGACGATGACGCGGAGCTCAAGGCGCGCGTCACTGAGTGGCTGACATCGCAGGCGGCAGATTTCTATGATGAAGGAATGTCAAATCTTGTCCACCGCTATGATAAATGTCTCAATTTGTTTGCCGACTACGTAGAAAAGTAGTATTTTAGTTGCTCTTTCAGATGTATATAATAAAAATTCTTTATTGTACTTATTATTTTTTTTATTCAAAAACGTTCCTTACTTTCTGAATAGCCCTCGTATTTAAATTCAGACCACATCATTCTGGATTCTAAGCAAGTTTCTGAGGATAGATCCTGTTAGTAATATTACTTTACACTATTTTTCCTAATGATTTTTTTGCTATATTGGAAACGGGTGGATGATATGATGTTTAGACCTATTTTTGTTTTTCTCTGCTTTCTGTAAAGCCCATCATGAGTTATTAATTCCCTTTAACATAATTTAATTGTTTTTTTCTTTTTCTACGACAGGCAAAGTAATTAATCTATATATAGAGTTAATAGCTGGCTTTTATGTGCTTTATGATGAGAACAATTGTGATATACCTAACATATTATTAGTATGTGGATATAATTGAGTCCACCTACATTCTGGTTTGACATGACTGAAATGTTTTCTGAAAGCATGTTCTTAGTTTCCCTTATACCTGAGAGGAGCCCCAGACTAAGCATAATGCATTCTCTACATAAAAAACAAGTAATATATACAAAAAATCAAGTAAAATCCTAATTGGGTTGAACAAAAAAAAAAAATATTTTAAATATTTTTTATTAAATAATTTCAATTAATATATAAATAAAGTAATAAAACCTATGCGTTTAAAACAGCTGTTCTACCGCATAACCTATAACATAAAATCAGTTGCTTTATGAAATCACATGTTATCACTTAATTTAAGCCAAATGGGTCAAAATAACTATATTGCATACCTTGTCCCTTTTACTGAAAAGTTTTTCTCTGATTTAAAAATAAAATTACTTCATTATCAAATTTAATTAATGAATTAATATTTGAAAGAAACTGTATTAACATCAAGTGTATCTACTACAAGTTTAAAAAAATGTATTTGAACTTCAGTGAATGAATAAAAAGTATTTTATTAATGATTAAAATAAAGGAAGTGTGAAATAATAGAAGGAATTGAATAGACATGAACTTGTTATAACTTGAATTAATTTAAAAAAAAGATGTTTTAGCTTTAGTATTTTAACATCTAAGTCTACTCCATGTTACCAATTATTAATTGGCTAGTTTTACATTTATAAATATTTTGTTTAAATGACAAACTATATCACATATTACTAAAACACGGAATATATTAGAAAACAAAATGCACTATTCTAACATGATACAAACACATAATACTATAAATAGCTCACAATAGTATATTTCACTCACCCACATTATCAGAATTTGCAAATACAGGTTCTACAGTGATTGCATACTCCCTCGCTTTATCCTGGAACCCCCCTCTAATTAGTATCCCTTTGTTACTACCAGTACCACATAATATATGGAATCTTACGTCTCTTTCTGGTTCTTCACAAAAGTTTACTAAATGATCAAATGCTTTTTCCACCTAAAAATAATTTAACTACAATTATAAACTTTCAGTTTATATCATGAAAATTTTGCTAGAAATAGTTTTCATTCTAAAATTAATTTATTTGTAAGAGAAATTAGAAATAAAGTTTTGAGTACTCATTTAGAAAAAACTCACAAATTCATTAAAACTGTGAGAAAATAAATAACAAAAAATTATTCTTGCATTAAATCTGTGTTTATTGTATTTTCATGAAATATGCTGAACTCAGAAGAAAATGTTACTACAATGACTAAACTGTCCAGTAATAATGAAATTTATGAAACATTTTACAATTAATAAGTACTAAACTATAATAAAACCTGTTAATATTCAGTCCCAAGTAGTCTGTTATTTTGGGTGTTTTAAAAACTACTATTTAGATCATAAAAATACCTACGGGTAGATCATTATTTAAGATTCAGAGGGAACCCATAAGCCATAATTTTATTGCGATGTCCCCATGATCCACGGATGCGTTCGCAGCACATGCTTGAATTGGCTGCATTGTTACTCTGCACAGCGCCAAACCAACACAGAGAAAAGCTGAAATTAAAACTTGGAGAGGCATTTTGCATGGATAAGATCTTGACAAACAGGGATTACTGGGCACTGGTGACAGTTGTTTATTTTGGACATCGGATCGTAAGCGTCACCTGATGCTAGATGCCCGTACCAAGAAGTAAAGAAGTAAAAACTACAATTTATTTTATTTTAAACAATGGGGTTTTGGTTTTTCGATAATTTATTGTTGAGTGGAGGTTTGATCATTGAATAAAAGATGTGCATTAATGTTCATTGAATACAGGGCATCCTTGGCTTAGGCAGAGAGGCCAACATGGTCTGAATTTGAAAGGCCAATTCAGTTAAGGTGAACTTAAAGATAATTGTTCCCTGATGTAAGGCGAATAAGGGCATCACTGGCAGGGGTTAGGAGGACAATTGAGATATGCCTAATACGGAGCTGCTACCATGTTCTTCTACCACTGCATATTTTTGAACTTTTTTCACATATATCTTTATTGCAGCCTCTATTCTAGAGTATGCCAAGCGTAGCAAGATTATGAAGAGTAGTTGAAGCACAAGGCAGCTACACTTTATGAAGTTAACTTATTGTTTGCTGTTGTTCTCTATGTAAAAATTGCTAGACTAAAACAGTCCTTGGAATAACCTTGATTAATAGTTCAGTTTCCCTGCTCATATGATTCAACATTATGACGTTGATAGGCTTTGATGAACTGACAAATATGTTGTCTATGATGGAATTTATAGGTTCTGGTGCATTAGCTTTTACGAATTACAAAATTGTTACTTTTACATACCTGAAGAAGACCATTGCCTTGAGCAAAGCTGTCCATAGATTCGAGAAACAGAGCTGTGTTCTCCAAAGCACGTTTCACTGAATATGGAGAATACTTCAAATTTTTTGCTTTCAAGCCTGACAACAATATGGCTAAACAAACATACAAACAAATAGTATAAACATTTTTTAAAGTCAATTATTACTGAGGTAAAAAAAAAAATGATTTGAGTTACTATTCATCAAATAATTACAATTAATATAAATAAAATAACATAACCTATATTTGAAACAGCTGTTATACCACATAACCTATAACATTAAATTGTCTGATTTATCATATATTATCATTTATTTTAAGCCAAATGGGATGGATAACTATATTCCATACCTTGCCCCTTATGTGAAAAGCTTTCCTCCTATATGAAACTAAAATTAATTAATTAAATTGAATTATAAATTAGTATTTGAAAAAAGTTTATTAACATAAGTGTCATCTACTACAAATTAAAAAAAAATTTATTTCAACTCAAGTAGATGAATAAATAGTATTTGATTAACAATTGAATTGTTTGAAAATTTACTCAAGATACATATAAGGAGAGTGTAAACTAATAGAAGGAATTGGAAAAATATTACATTTAAGGAAAATGAAGGCCCAATATCCGCAATGAGAAAATAATTAATTGTTTATAAATTAATACCTAATGTACATTTCAATGATTTACCTAATGCACTTTGTGGACTAATGTGGTGGATATTGGACTTTTATCGTAATTAATTAATTATTATTTCGGTGTTGCTTAGGGTAATAAATAACGTGCATTGCCTGTTTATCAATTTAAAGGGATACTAATAATAATAAATACCTATTGCTCCAGCGACATGAGGAGAAGCCATACTAGTTCCGTTAAGAAGCTGACTACCATGGAGTGTAAAGTTAGGTACTGAAGTTATAGCTGCACCTGGAGCACAGATAGATACCCCCTTATCTCCGTCTGTTGTAGGCCCACGAGATGACCAAGTATACGGCATGCCAGGAAGTTTCTGCCGTAATGAATATTCAGTCTGCATCATTTCAGAAGAAACATAAGCTCCAACACCTAAAAAAATATCAATTGGTTAACAAGCAGTTCTATTTATTATTATATACATATATTTTGTTACAATTATAAACTGTTCTGGTCGTTATCATTTAAAAACAGACCTTTAACAAAATAATGAAATATGTAAAAGGCTCCTTATTTTGAGAAAAATCCAAAGTAAATACACATTGTTAGTAACTTCCTTTTACTAATATTACTAGGGATGGGCCAATTCCGATTCTCGATTCCCGGAATTGTTGATTCTAATGGTATCGAATAATCATCGATTCGACATAGTTTAAAGTGCTTATTCTGATTCATATTTTATAACTGTTAAAAAATGAGTGTGGTGTCCTTATTGGAAGAATAATTCATCATCAACGTCTTATCTATATATTAAATGTTTGGAATGAATTATATGATTAAAGCATTACACGAATAATACCGATTTGAGATAATGAAAATATTATTTTTTATGAAGTAACAACAAAGACAATCGGAAGCATTCCTGGTTTGTTTGTTACTTTTATCCAATATGGTTGCATGCCAGCGGTGCGCCCAGGATTTTGTAAAAGATAGGGCTAGAACTATAAGAGAGGGCCAGGGGGGGGGGGGTTTAAAATATTGAATCACCCTCCATATAAAATTTTGACTTTTCACCACTCTAAAACTAATTTTTTTTAGCATTTCCAACACTAGAAAAAACTCAAATTAAGACTAAATCTATTTGTTCTAGGTCATAGTTAGTAGGTTATTTAATATTTTGTGATAAGTACCTTGGGCACTTTTACATTTTGGTTCCTGTACCATTCACATTCACTGAAGTCTGTTTTTTTTTTATCACAAAATTATAATAATCAAACAAAATTTTCTAATTACGGTCTGAATTCTAAGACAATGGCAAATCAACCTTTGACAAATATATGGGATATTTATTGTTATAAGTTGATTTGGTCTTTTATAATGGTCTCAGAATTTACACTGAAATATGGACAATGTTACTAAAACTGTTTGTTTGCTTCTCTTGTCACGATATCTCGGAAACTTGTTTCAAACTGACAGGCCTAATTAAACCTTGACAATATTCAAAATTGTTAATTATATGTTATTTGTATTAGAAGAAATATATTACAGTCTCTTCACTAGATGAAGTACTGATTCGGGGAATTCAATTTTCAAGTAAACTAAATAATATTGTCTACTGCCATCTTTTTACCCTAAATCGCAGTTAAAACATATATTTTTTAAGATAATTTGCAGTTTATTTATAAAAATTCATTTTGTGGTCAGGCTAAAGAGGAAGGGAGGGAGGCCCTCCTTCAGTCTGCCACTGACAAATTTTAGAACCAAAATTTGAAAAAAATTTTTAGGAATCTGTCTATCCCTAATATTTACCCTAGTCATGTTAAAGTAATAAAGCAGGGAATAAAAATATGTGGGTAGAATTAAGATGGAATTTTGAAATCCCAACTGATCAAGGCTCAAATGTTATTAGGGTATAAAAAGAATGAAGGAAGGGAGAATTTATGACTGAAAGAAGTAAACAACTGTCTGAAAAAGTTAATACGCTAGAATATAGTAAAAACGGCGGTGATAGTAAGAAAATAGTTATTTGTATTTCTAGAAAGCGTGGGAACTCTGTTTAAGATTTGTAGAACCAGTAATGAACAGCAATTATTACCAATAATGTTTGAAGTGCAAATGTTTGGTGGAGTATTCACTGTGGAAAGAGCTGGGCCTTGGTTTCCTGCTGCAGACACCCAAATTACTCCATATTTATCGACAACTTCATTCATAAGCTCTCCAATTCGTCTAAAAAATAGTAACTTAGATAACTATTTACAATAAATAGAGATGTATATGTAGTGTACTATTTTAATATGACATATTTGTACAAGATAGAGTACCATAGCAATAGAAAATTAAGTTATAATGTTTATCATAAAAACAAATGTTTAATGCTAATTTCTACTCTCCCCCACAGAAATAACATTTTTTAAATTATAAATTCAATAACCTAAATAACTATTATATATGAAAAATCAATACAAAAAGTTCATGATGAACAATGTTAAAGATTAAATAAAAGAAATAGTCGTAACAGCCAGTGTGATAAAAGAAATTTACAGGACGGCCAAAATTTAAAAAAAATAAATAAATAAACCGTATCTTTTAATCAAGTGTACGCTGACCGTAAACTAATAATGTTTAGTGACTAATATGTTATCATTTAGGTAACTATACTGCAGTTTTATTTATTCATTCACGAATAACTCAATCTTAACAGTATCGTTATATATAACACTAATATTATTATTTTTGCCATTAAAACCTTGCATATATTATTAATACAGTAGAGTCTTGATAATTCGAGGTGAATGGGATCGATTACATGGAATGACCTTGGATTACATGGAAAAAGTTCCTGAGCATTAGAAAAAATAGGACTTCTAATGAACCCTAATAAAGTAAAACTTGTCATATCCAAATTAATAGAATTTATGAATAGTGGGAATAAAAGACCAGACTAGCTAATCATTAGTTTTGTCATTGTCATTGTTTGACTGATTTCTTTGCTTCAATAGAGTTTATTTTTGTGAAATGTCACGCACAAGACTAGACATTTGTGCAGGGATACTTGTTGGCTGTCAAAACTTACAGCATAAATAAAGATATTTATGGCCCATTGAACTTCTATCATCTAAACATAACTGATACAGACATTCAAACACAACATAACAGCTAGCATGAGCTACAGCATAGCAACAGAATGGGGAGGAAGAAAATATCGTATTGATATAAACATTTTTTAGAAGTCTGAATCATTTCCTTTGGATGATGTTATGATATAAATATTTCTTGAACGCCTGACTCATTACCTTTCAAATAGATAAAATAAGCTCAAATAGAAATAGGCTTTAATTATGCAGATGCTCGAAATATCGCGACTCAGATTTTCAAGACTAATTTATTATCATTATTTCATAAGATTTAAATTATTGGCTTAGGTTAAATGAAATTACAAATAATTTAAATTCTCTCTAAATATTTTATAGAAGTAGCAATAATTATATATTTGTATCTTGCTATGCTATTATTGAGATTATTTTAATTTATTAATTAAATTTAAAGGCATTAGTTATTTAGCAAGCCTTAAAAAACCTGTTTTAAATTCACAGTAGGTTTGAAAATACTAGAGAATTTTTTAGTGCTACAGTCAAATCTTAATAATTAGTGTGCATATAAACTGCAGTATAGTGTAGTAAGACACATTTAATCCAATTGCAAAAGCAATGATAATTTGAATAATCCTGTTCACAGAATAAGCAGTAGAACACCTAAATTTTGAAGTTTTTAGGAGGGAACATCTATGAATCATTATAATGATGAGTTATAATTAGTGAAGCTCTGCGGCTTCACCTGAGGCTTATTGTTTACTGTGCAGTATACAGGGTGTGATTGAAAAGTAATAAGTTTTTTAAGGCAGTTTTATTGAACTTTTTGGATCATACAACTAATACTCCTAAAAATAGAACCCTTGTGCGTCAATACACCACTGGTAGCGGTTCTTCCACTGCTGGAAACCTTTTTTAAACTCACCCCCCCCCCCCCCGGGATCGCCTTGAACTCGTCCGTCACAGCTTATTGGATCGCTTCGATGGGGTCGAAACGCCTACCCTTCAGCTTCCTTTTAATGAGCAGGAATAAGAAGAAGTCCGGGGGAGACACGTCTGGGCTGTAGGGAGGGTGGGGATGCACCGGAACCCCCATCTTGGCCAGTAGAGTGGTGCAGAGGAAGGCAGTGTGTGCTGGCGCTTTGTTGTGATGGAGAGTCCAATTGTTGACCATGTCAGGCCAACACCGGGAGACACGTTTATTGAGCCAAAGGAGCACTTCCTTGTAAAAAAGCCGTGTTCACAGTCCTTCCTTAAGGTACGAACTCCTTATGGACAATGCCTCGAGAGTTTTAAAATCGCGATTAGCATAGTTTTAACCTTGGGTTTTGACATGCACGCCTTCTTGGGACATGGTGACGAGTTTGTGTGCCACTTCGCACTCTGTTCCCTACTCTCTGAATCGTACTCGAAACACGTTTCATCACCAGTGACAGTACAGTCCAAGGTGTCATTCTGTTTGTCACTTTCCAACACTTCACGAGAAAGTTCCACACGCAATTGCTTTTGCTCATCAGTCAAAACCTTTAGGACCATTTTTGCGCACACATTCCACAACACAACCCTACAACCTGAACACAAAAATCATAATAAGAAAATCTACCTAAAATATAAATACACCAATAACAAAATAGAAAAAAATAACAAATATATACAACAAAGAACACTACACTCCAACATACAAAGCAAACAACAAAATAATAAAATATCTTTATAACACAATCTACAAAACAAATACAGAAAACATAACCTATTTGGAATTTACAAAACTACATATAACGACTGCAACATATTTTACATAGGAAAAACAACCAGATCATTTAAAATAAATTTGAAGAACATTGCAGAGCATTCAAAAAAAAAATATAAAAGCATCAAATGTTGCAGCACACCTAATATCACATAAACATGAAATAACAAATTACGAAAATAACCTAACTATACTTGAAATAAATAATAACCCAATAGAACTAAACTCCACTACAAAAATACCACATTTATAAAAACATACACAACAATTTAATGAGCCTACAGACAACATATGCAGACGACGTACTACTCAAAAATATTGTAAACGCGGCTCAATGAAGAAGTCAACAAATACCAACATCACAGACCGAACATTCAGACCAGAAAAATAGAGAAAATTAATTCAGTGAGTCGACAATGGTCAAGTGACCGAAAGGTGCCTCATCAGTTTTTTTATAGCGTAAATGCTACCTAAGTAAACTCCGTCGAGCCAATTGGCCCGACATTGTTTTTGAGGTATTTATATTTTCTTATTTCTGCAACATTTTCTTGATATTTGTGTGTGTGTGTCTGTGTAAACAATAAACAACAAACCACAATTTCCTTTCCGTTTACCCAAATAATAAGCTGACTGACGAGTAAAATGTTTTGGCGCTTATCATGAAGAGATGTAAATATGTCACATGCGATTGATTTGTGAGTTTATAAATATTTTGTATATATAACGGAAGTGTAAACACGTTCTCTGTCTGATAGGTAATGCGCCAGGTCCGATAAATACTACGCAAGATTCATAACTAGGAGAAGTTTTGAAACTTAGTAATTTACTTTTTAAGAAATTTATACTATAATTTACTTCCTACTAAAGATGAGTTTATCTAAGTATACCAATATTTGCAATTAAGTTCAACCAAGACAGTTTTTGTAAGAATTATTAAACAACCAAATATTTAGTCATTATTTCTAACTTATTTTTTAGCCTTTGTGAAATTTTGAAAACATTAGTGAAAATCAATATAATACGTCATTGTAGTTGTGAATACGTTTGTTTTATTGTGAAAGTATATAAAGATAAACTTTTTTCAATGAACCAATTTGTTTGATTGAAATAATCAACTCAATTTCTCTAAAATTGTTAAGAAATATGTGTGCCAGGCTGTAAATCCTGACAAAAAGCTCCTAAAATAACATCATGTGTAAAATACTGTTGGCATTTATCTATCAAACAAAAAGCATTGTAATTATATTTGTAAGTAGTGTGGAGCTTGTTGTTTAATATTGTGCATTCATTTTTCTAAAAGTAGCAACACCAGTTGAGTAGTACGAATAAACATAAAACATCACTAGACAACAATGTTATGGCCCGACGGTATTGAGGTTCAGCCTACTGGGCCGTTGGGCCAATTGGCTCGGCATGGCAGCTAAAGTGTTAATAAAACAATAGAAAACTAAGAAAAGAGATAAACAGTTTCTTGGGTAATTGAAAATATAGTAGAAATAAAATACCCTGCACTGCAGAAATGCGTTTGTTCCCCATAACTCATATTAATGACATGAATTTTCTCAGCGTCGGTACTTTGCATCACCCTAATCATTGCTCTGACGAGCGCTGTTCCAGTTTCTTCAGTCTCAATTCTGCTGTCAGCTGCAACAAAAACAATTAATTTAATTAGTTTTGGGATAAATAAACAATTTATTGTGACTATAAAAATCAAGACTGTAAATGTAACACAAGGGAGTTTGTGTTACTTGATGTTCCCTAAGCTTCTAAGAAGCAACAAAGTGTGTAACCTATCAGTCTATGGTTTTTCTTGACAGATATAGTAATACTGACAAACATTCGTAAACGAAAGACTCATGCTGCCTACTAACAGATTAAGTATGAGTAATTTATTGGTTAAGTAATTGGTTATAAGAATATTCTTATATCCACTGGTAGTTTTATTCTAACTGTTAAAGAATTGAATTCTAATAAGTACTAATTGTTTCAGATTAAAGGCCATTTATTATAGAATTAGTTTACCTCCTGATTGTAAAAACTAGAGTCAAAGATATTCTTGCCTTTCTGAAATTTATATAACTTATCTTAAATATATATGGTTCAACCCTATAACCGAAAACTTGGTTAAAATGGAACCCTGACTACAAGAAGACAAATTTGTACAAGAAGATAATAATTTCCTTTGTAATCTAGACCTACATAGACTGAAATCCTGACATAAGAAATTGAATGCAGCAGATTTGACATTCTACATCATTGAGCCATGGCCAATATATATATATGAAGTTAATATATTACTATTGTAAGTAATTTTATCCACCATTAAGTGCAATAATTTTACCTTGAATGATGAGGCACCTTTCGGTCACTTGACCATTGTCGAATCACTGATATTTTTCTGTTGTAGATGTTCGGTCCGTGATTCATTAATGAATCCACAAACAACATATACAGAAGACATACTATATAAAAACATCATACACACAGATCAAGAGAAAGTGTGTGTAACGTCAACAAATACCAATATCACGGACCGAACATCTACAACAGAAAAATATCAGTGATTCGACAATGGTCAAGTGACCGAAAGGTGCCTCATCACTCAAGGTAAAATTATTGCACTTAATGGTGGATAAAATTACTTACAATAGTAATATATTAACTTCATAAAGTCAGTGCAACGGAAAAACAATGGATAACGTTAAATATATATATATATATATATATATATATATATATATATATATATATATTTTAAACCAACATAGGTTATTCAAATACAAGAATATTTATTAATTTATATCCAAAGCTTTCCATTGGTAAACAGTACCAACATCATCAGGAATGAAAATTACAATAATGTAAGCTATAGGCCTAAAACACATGTTAAATTAGAAATAGAATTGTTGCTAAATTTCCAAATTTATTTTGCTGTAACATTATAGACATTGAATATAGTTTCAAATTTAGAATGTATTTATATTTGTTCTTTTGTTAATTTGTTATTATTATTGTATTTATATATTTCGAATGCTTCATATATATTCATTCTTAATCCCTTATTCATTTCTTTTATAAGTTTCATATTTTCAATATTTGGAAATTGGTGCTTATTATTAATACAATGATTTGCAAAATTTGATTTATATATTTCTGGATTAATATAGGCATTCAAATGTTTTTATAACTACAGGAAATGTTTTATTAGTGACTTTTTTAGGTCCAGTTTATTGTTTTTAAAAATTTAAATACATTATAAAAGTGAACTCGCGTTAGTTATTAAATGTTTTAACAAAGCCACATGAGTGTAAGTGATTGCCAAAGGTATGTTTTAAAGGGACCAAAATTACAGATTTACTCAATTATTACCAAATTTTACAGATAACCAAAACTCATTGGCATTAAATGTCACAAAGTTGGAATAGCATGATAAAATTAAAATTAATATTAGAGATTGCAATATTGAGAAAGAAAAACCTACCTATGCATAAAGATATAATCTGAGCTCCTGGTGCAATACCATTTAGTTCTGGTTTGTCAGGAAAACATGCAGCAGTTATTGCTGCAACATGAGTTCCATGACTAGCTGCAACATGAGATTTTAAATGATTAAAATAATCTTAATTATTTGTAATAAAATATAAAATAATTAAGGAAATAATTGACAT
This sequence comes from Prosapia bicincta, assembly GCA_036971475.1. Lineage (NCBI taxonomy): Eukaryota > Metazoa > Arthropoda > Insecta > Hemiptera > Cercopidae > Prosapia > Prosapia bicincta. The sequence goes on along the minus strand of JBAIZL010000006.1, from coordinate 20,206,279 downwards.
AATTTTTTCTTGGTAAAAAATAATTAAAATGTCTGTATTTAAAGAGTTGTATTTGGTCATGTTATTCTGGCTATAACACCTAACCAAACTAGATAATAGTAGACAATTACAGCTTATCTTTAACATTTTTCAACTAATTACAAAACTTTGAAAAAGTGAAAACATTTACTTAATTTATTTGTTCATTCGTAACCAATACAACTTTTTACAAATACAAAATAATGTTGCTTTTTATAATCTTTAAATAAATTTAATGGATTTCTGTTATCTGGTATAATACGTCTAATAAAACATTTTAAAACCTAATCACTTTTCTATATTCTGTTCATCAAATTATTTATAAAATAAATTATATTGCTAAATACTGTGAGTTACACTGCTTATGCAGAAGCAACACATATGTTTTCATAAACCATATCTTCCCATTGTTATAATTGTTACATTTAATTAATCGAGTAACTGTTTGTTGCTCTCTTCTGGAGGTTACAGACCCTTGTCATATAACACTTGGGGAGCCTTTTTTGGCCTGGTGGAAAGGCTTGGTTAGCACAGAAGAGAGATGGAGGAGAACTGTATGAACTTGGCTCTCTATAAAAGAGACACCCAAGCAAATGTATAAATAAATGTAGATAGTCTATAAAGGACTAATCCAAGCACTTGAAGGGTGTTTATTTCTGGGCTACTCCCTCCCTGGCCTTCATTGCACTGATGGCAAACAAGCAGCTCTCTATCTAGGGTGGAATACTGGGTAGGCATTTACACCCCCTGATATGAAGGTGTCAAGCAATCTATAGCCCTCCCAGTAAAGAGTGTCTAACAAAACCTCGCGGTCATCAGGAGTCACTTCCGAGTATTTTAGTCACCTGCAGTATCTAGGGTCTTGTGGTGGTGGAATTTTTATTTCCCCAGATGCTCATAGAAAGAACTGGTTGAGACCACTCTAAAAAACACAGTTTATGCTCCAATGAAGGTGGACAGAATATAAAAGAATGTTTGACGAGGCCCTGAGAGACTCGTTTTAGAAGGTTCTCAAGGTAATAGAAGCCTGGTGCAGAGAGAAGGTACTATACATTCAGGGATATAAACCTGTAGCATTTATCTTCACCAGACGATACAAAGCTAAGTCGCTGGTGAGGATTGTTATTGGTAATAGAACTATGCAGAGTGAAGAAACTCAAAATCTGTTCATTTTTTTCTCCCACTCCTACCTCCCCCCCCCCCTAAATTTTCCATAAATAACTAACATACTTTGAACACCTTACTTTTACTTGTAGCTTGATGAAACTTGCAAAGGCAAAACAGTTGTAGCTATAAGTTAATAGATATCATGAAACTCATTACATAATTTAATACTAAGGTTCAATAATTTAGCTACTGCTATAAAGTAGACATTACTCAGCTGGGATAATATTCTTTTATACAAGGTGGTCATTAAATCTGATTAATATTCAAGTGAATTAAAATGTACCTAATAATCAGGCTAATTTGTTCATCTATAAGAGATATAGCAATTCAATAACCAAACTATTTCATTTATTAATATAAGATAAATTTTAATAAAGTTGCTTGTTGTAATCATCTTGAATTCACTATAAGTACAGTAAACTCCCGATTATCCGTGGGAGGATTAACGGGTTTGCGGATTATCCGGGGTCTGCAATTGTTTTACAAATATCCAATTTTTATTCCAATCAGATTCATGTGTTTAAATTTCGAAACGGTGAATTACGATATAAATACATACAAGGCTTAATAGAAGTTAAGATGAAGGGAATAGATATGTAAATATGTAAGTACTAATTTTTACATTGAAAGGGAAGCATCCCGACGCGGGCCAGCGAAATAAAAGGGGCGAGCAGACTACTGTATATACGAGACAATGACAAAATGCTTGGACGCCCGAAAACATAATGTGTATATCATAAGATTGTAAACAAATGTCAGCTAATCTCAGCTATAAATAGTCTAGGACGTGACATATGCATTATCCATGTCTGTCGTATACATTATCGATCTTTATGGCTTTGTGACACATGTGACACAAGTAGACACTGTGCGACAAAATGGTTCTGAAGAAACTTAGATCACACATTAAAGCTAAATCAATGCTCACAAAAAAACAGACAAAAGTGACAGATTTTTTTGTTAAAATGTGAAAGTATTATGTGTAAAGGAAATTACAAATGTACATACATACTTACTTTTGATATATACTTATGTACGTGTATTGTAAATAGTTAGACATATAAATGTACATGTTATAATCCGTCAAATACATCGACATTTTAAATTATTTTCTGTATTTATTTTGTCCTCTGAAGATTATTTGTGAATTGCATTAACAGGGGTCATTATTTGTGTAACTTATGGTATAATAATCGATTATCGATCGTTTTGCATATTCTTTGTTCATAGCTGATTATCCGGGGAATTCGTTATCCGGCGTTGCCGGGCCACCCTATTCCACGGATAATTGGGAGTTTACTGTATACAAGTATTCAAATAGTTAACTATTCTAATTCTTATAGCTATAAGCGGTGCAACAATTAATTAACCTGTTTAGTTACTTTATTCATAGGAGGTAGATAATTACTCATGCTTCTAATTTTTGTTTTGGTATTCTAAATCTCAACCTAACCCCAAATATTTTAATATCATCAAAGTTTGAAAAAAAAAACAGACTGTCAAAAAGAACAAATTAGGAGAAAACATTCAATACAAGACTAACTTAAAAATAGGACTTCTATACACACATTTTCAATTTAGAAACCTCTAAGGTTCTATTAAATTAGAAGATAGTAAACGCAAACATTTTATTTTAAATAAGAATTACTTATCTGGTTTATGACTGTCAAATATCTCAATCATAGTTTTTTCTTTAAAGGATTTTCATTAAAAATAACCTAGTTTGTAAACTCTAAGAAAAAGTTTAAATGGTTATTTACATGCCAAAGAGACAATCTCAAGTGTATTGCCATCATCATGAACGTTGATGGAATAGTTCAGCTTGTCTTTTGGCGTAAGTGAGGTGAATTCTCTAGTTTTAGAATATTCACCAAGGAGTTTACATGAAGAAAGATCGCCATCTTCTGACGTATCCACACATGCCCTGTAAACATTTTTTTTTTAATGTTACATATATACTAATGATACACATTAAATTTCTATTTACATTCCAGCAAAGAATATAAAATGTATTTATAATCTTTCCCCTAGATATATAGTAGAGTATGATTCAAGGTAGATGGGACCGAGACCCCTCGGATACATTGAAATAGCTTCCTGTGCATTAGAAAAAATAGCAGTTTTAATGATACCTTGTAATATAGGTAGTTAAAAATGTACTAAATACGTTTACAGAACTTTATATTAATATTTCTTGGAAGTCCGACACAATTCCTTAAGTATACTGGATAGCTTTAAACATTTCTTGGAGGTCTGATACATTTGTATGCTGTATTGATATTAACATTTCTTGGAGGTCGGACTCATTTCTGTTGCATACCACATGACTATAAACATTTCTTGGAAGCCTGATTCCTCATTTTCTTTCAAATAAATAAAATACGTTCAAATAGAAATAGGTTCGTATTTAATGGAAGCTTGAAATATCGGGACTCTACTGTAATATAAGCATGAATGAATCTTGTAATAACATAGGTAGTTAGTAAGCTAGTATGTCTCCCAATTTCTTTGTTGTAACTAAATTTAAAATAGTAAATGTTGAGAAAGTGGTGTTTAGAATGAGCTGATTATATTTTAGAAGGAAAATATAAGTCTTATAGAAATCAGTGAAAATTTTGAATAAGGCGCATTTTTTTATTAAATAATTTTAAGGCTCACTTATCATTATACTGCATTCAACTGACATGAATTTATTTATTGCTTATTATAGTGCTAAGTGTAGCAACAGTTAACTTTATGATCAAAACAAAATACCATTTTTAGGAGAAATTTACTTACAAAACTTGGACTCTTTTAATTACAAAAATTAAATTTTTTGGCATATAAACCATGGCTTGAACTCTGCCAGTTAATTCAGTGGCATGAGAATGAAGCTAGAACTAAACATTATGTCAGGTATATATAAGACTTTTAACATTAACTGAAAATTTTAAAAAGCTTTTTTAAAATTAAAATGTAATGACTAACCTCCAATTTTCTCCATCATGAATGAGTACACAATCATAAACAGGTCCCACATCTATCAACTTTTTGTCAATATTAGTAAGGACTTCAATCTGCGCTTCTGCTTCTTCTTTGTTTAATTTATCTTCTCTTGGTATTGTAGAGGATTTATTTGCTTCTAAAGTCTGTACAGATTCAAAGTTAAAAAAATATACAGTAAACTCCCGATTAACCGTGGGCGGATTAACCGGATTATCCGGGGTCTGCCATTGTTTTACAAATATACAATTTTTATTCCAATCAGATTCATGTGTTTAAATTTCGAAACGGTGAATTACGACGTAAATACATATAAGGCTTAATAGAAGTTAGGATGAAGGGAATAGATATATAAATATGTACGTACTAATTTTTACATTGAAAGGGAAGCAGGCCAGCGAAATAAAAGGGGCGAGCAGACTACTGTATATAAGAGACAATGACAAAATGCTTGGACTCCCGAAAACCTAGTGTGTATCATAAGATTGTAAACAAATGTCAGCTAATCTCGGCTATAAATAGTCTAGGACGTGACATATGCATTATCCATGCCTGTCATATACATTATCGATCTTTGTGACACAAGTAGACACTGTGTGACAAAATGGTTCTCAAGAAACTTAGATAGCACATTAAAGCTAAATCAACTTTCACAAAAAAACAGACGAAAGTGACAGATTTTATTGTTAAAAAGTGAAAGTATTTTGTGTAAATGAAATTACATATGTACATACATACTTACTTTTGACATATACTTATGTACGTGTATTGTAAATAGTTAGACATATAAATGTACATGTTATAATCCGTCAAATACATCGACATTTTAAATTATTTTCTGTATTTATTTTGTCCTCTGAAGATTATTTGTGAATTGCATTAAACGGGGTCATTATTTGTGTAACTTACGGTATAATAATCGATTATCGATCGTTTTGCATATTTTTTTGTTCATATCGGATTATCCGGGGAATTCGTTATCCGGCGTTGCCGGGCCACCCTATTCCACGGATAATTGGGAGTTTACTGTACTGGATTTACATTAAATTAGACATTTTTTATGATAGTTATATTTATTTTAGTAAATGTTTGCTTAAAGCTTAGGTTTTTTTATTCAACCTGTGAAGATTTTCTTCCACTTTTGGATGTGTATTACTTGATCATTTATTGAATGTAAATTATTTAGAGCCTATATAAATAAATTTGAAAATACTAAATAACTTTTCAAAATATGTTATACAAACAAAAACCAATATCATTACAAGATGTTGAGAGATACCAAAATTAACAAAATAAATTCCAAATGTTAATAACACTAAAATAATTATAAATACAATATTAAGAAAGACTGTTTTGAAGTCCAAGTTGAGAAAAAACTTATATTTTCAAAGTGCTATCCTTAATATGACATTAGAAGTAAGTATTATTAAACTTCATGTTTATAGGCTAGGTGTATAAAAAGTTAACAGTTGTAATAATTAATGAATATGATTTATCTTCCTAACAGAATACCTCAGATCTGTAAAATATCTATAACAGTAAACTCTTTAGAAAAAGGGAGGCCATACAAAAGTTTTGGGGGGGCCATACTAAAAAATTTAAGTTTTATCCTATTACTACTTACAAAGTACTAAACCATAGTATTTAATGTATAAAGGAAATGAACACATTATTCTAATCGCTCTCACTTTTTTATTAAAAAACAATAATTTGTAAATATTCTCGGAAAACACAGATTTTTAGCATATAAATATTTTAGTCTTAAGTCATCAATGTTTAACCCTTTGATTAGCAACATGTGCCTGTCCTAATATGGCCCCTGGAAGATACATATTTTTGAAAGATTTTTACATTTTTTCTTTTTTCTAATTTTTTTCTTTAATTTTCTCTAATTTTTTAAATTATGGTAATATTTGTTAATATTTTATTTATTTACTTATTTTCTCATGTTAACCAAACTTTACCTTTGGTCAACTGACAATTTCCTTGCTAAAAATTATCTGTTAATCTCTTTTTTTTTTGTAAAATACATATTCATTGTAACATACTGCACAAACTTCAAAACGATCTGTAAATACATGGGAAAAATCATAGACTTTGGACACAAACAAATTCTTCATTATTCAGTTGCCTATTCATTGTAAAATATAAAATACCGCACAAGCTTCAAAACGATCTGAAAATATGTGGGAAAACCCAAACTCTTTGGATACAAAAAAATGGTGACTATGTACTCTGTGTAGTAATTGTCTACATAATTGGAATGGTGCCTTATTGGAATATTAATTTTTACATCAAGATTTGGTCTTTAATTTTTATCAATATCTAGTTCCCCCAGTCCTGGAGATCTGCAATTCCACACAGTTGGTTTCCCATGGGAAAGAAATACATATTTCTTTCTGATATCTGTCTTGAGTGATTTTTGTATCCCTCAACCTCCCTAATATTAAAAGCTATGGTTTTACCGAAAATGAATTTCTGCACCCGCTTTATATGTCTAGCATTCTATCTAATACATTACTTTGAAATAAAATAAAATCCCTCCCATTTATATCTTAACATTTGTGTCGACAAATTTTTGGTTTCTTCAAAATGTATTAATTTCAAAACAGTTATTGTCTTTTAACAAATGTGGACAAATATGTATGATGTGTATTCAATCCAGATATATATCATATACTTTGAATATCAAAAATTTGTTGTTCAAAACGAGCTGATTGTTAATAACTTATTTTGAGCATTTAGAATGCTAACAAAAAAAATCTCTGTAATTTATAAGGATAAAAAAACTATATTTTATTTAATATAAAGTATTAAAAATGTAGTTATACAGTTAGTTTCTATAGATGATAAACAAAACATCCTATATAAATAAACTCATCTAAATAGTTGCAGTCTGTCTTTATTTCTCAATATAGCAGTTGATTGTATTTATATTTTTAGAGAGCAGTAGCTCAGTTTGCTTCTCAAAGTACAAATTAATGTTTGTTCTCGTGTAAAGACTAAACTCTCTAAAACAAGTAAGATTTGTTTAGGGTTGGAATTATTATCTAAACATTTTGAGAGAATAACCCCAAAAATGGTTTTAAATAAAGTGGTAAAGTACCATATCATGTTGTACTTTTACGCCATTGTACGTATTCATTCCAATAACTTTAGGAACACGTTACACCAGTTGAAGTTTTTTACTGAGGATGTAGTAACTTAAATTTTAATTATTCTATATGCAGTGCTTTCATATACCTTATTTAGTGCATTCAATTTGCGAGTTGAAGAAGACAGAGCTGTTTTATGCGCAGGATCCCATAGTTTTTCTTTTCGTTGTTTCTTAATTCGCTCTTGTAGTTTCTTTGGGTAAAGTTCAAAAGCGTTTTTAAGTCCAATACGAAAATTACCACTCGGGTTCACCCAAGTGTTAGGGATCTGAAATAAAAACAAAACTGAAAAATTAATAATAAACAAGTTTGTTAACAGATGTTCCTGGTTTTGGTTAAGCTAATACCTGCAGAAGATAGCAATAACATCCTTGCCATTCTAGAGAAAATACATTCATGCAGGGTTCCATAAAAATTACTTTGCAAGTTTTCAATAAAAATTTCAAAATTTCTATTCCGCTTATAGTTTTGATTTTTATAATAGGCAATAATGCCTAGGATTTTCTATACTTATTCTAGCTAGACTATAACTAAAATTGTAAAATATGGACTGTAAATATATACTGTATAAGTTAAACAATCAATAAAGTTACCCTACAACAAATTAAGTCAAACTAGAACAAGTTGAGGAATATAGATTAATTCATGGTAGGTAGAAGCAGTTAGTGATTTTTATTGAAATGTAAGCAAAAATTTGCAAAAAGCTGTACTACAACTTTTTTACCTTCTAAGCAAAGTTCAAAAATTTGGTTTTTTTATGAAAATCATTAAAACTTTCTTTAATTAAAAAAAACTTTTAAATTTCATCCTTTGAAAATATAATTATATTTATATCCATGTTAGTATGGTTATTACTTAACTGTTGAGAAAAATTTACTCTAAAGACAGAGATTGATAGTTAATCAAGAAATCCGCTACATGGAATAATTTTCATATACTAAATCATCAAAATTATTTTCTTTAAAAGTCTTTTTTTTTGTATATGTAGCATATTGAAACTTAACGACGTAACTAATTCTTTATAACTTCAAAAATTAAAAAATAATGGTAAAAATATAGTTTTAGTGACGTTTATTAAAAATTTTTTTTTGTTTTTAAAATACTTATTTTAATGTGCAGAACACAGATATCAACTTTTTTCCGCGGAAAAAATGGAAAGTTACTTCTTCACATTTTAAATGTTAGGTTGTAAAGGCATGTGGGTCTATAGCATGAACCGGGGGCACAGTAGCTACAGCGCACTGCTCTACGTCTATATTTGTAATTTCATACCACATTACTATATACCTATATTAAAATATACTTACGAAGTATCCAGTCAGGATAAATTTGGTTATAATTTTATTCAACATTACTATCTACCTATATTAAAGTATACCTACAAAGTATCCAGTCAGGATAGGTTTGGTTGTAATTTTGGTAAATATTTAGACTTATTGTCGATGCAGAAAATTATAACCAAATCTATCCTGACTGGATACTTCATAGGTATATTTTAATATAGGTAAATAGTAATGTTGTATAAAATTATAACCAAATCTATCCTCACTGGATACTTTGTAGGTATATTTCAATATAGGTAGATAGTAAAGTTGAATAAAATTATAACCAAATCTATCCTGACTTGATACTTCATAGGTATATTTTAATGTAAGTATATGTAGTAATGTTGTATAAAATTATAACCAAAAGTTAAATATTTAGATTTTAAGTTTAGTATTAAAATAAACTGACTTTGACATAGTGCAGTACGCTGTAGCTACTGCACGGCTGGTTCACGCTATACATGCTATTACAGACTAACATTAAAAATGTACAAAAAATTAACTTTTCATATTTTCCACGGAAAAAAGTTAATATTAATACTCTACACATTGAATTATTAAAATTTTTTTTTAACAATATCAATAAGAATCGTTTACGCTATACATGAGACTACAACCTAACGTTTAAAATGTGAAAAAAGTAACTTTCCGTATTTTATGCGGAAAAAAAAGTTGATATTTGTGTTATACACATTAAAATGAGTAATTTAAAAACACAAAAATTTTAAAAAACCAACTTAAGACTATATTTTTACCACAATAATATAGAATACAAAGTATATTGTCAGTAGTATGACATATTTATATATTACAATCTTTGTAATCAAGATTATTTATAATTTCTTTTTCTGTTCAGACTGCAATTTTGCATGTAAATCTGAAGAAACTATATTGTATTATTCAATACAATTATAAAATTACCATATGTTTAATTTTTTTGAAAAATTATTATTTCTTCAAATTTGTTTCTTATACTGTCATAATTATTTTTCTGTGTTCTAATTAGTCTGCATGAAACCTATATTGCTGATAATATTTTTTATTCCTTTAAGAATAGCAACTCATCTTTTAATTTAATATTCATTATAGATCATATAACACTGATTAGGAAGTGTATGCCAACCTTCACAGAATTCTATGAACTTTTCTTAATGGGACATTTTTTTACTGAATTTGAGATGCACGCAGTGTAATAATACATGGATTTGTGAACTGATTATTCATTAGTCAATTATTTTTATTATTTTCATAAATTGCTTTTTATACATTTATATTTAAAATCACCAATGTGTAGATTTATGTTATATCATATGTATTTACCCATACACCTCCAAAGATACCTTAAAGAGAAAATTTTTCCGATACTCTTACTACATTATCAGTTGCAATTGTCACATTTAAAAGGTTTTCTCATTTCAATTTAATTTAGTTCGGTAATTAATTTTTCAAGTTCGGTTTTACTTTAACGATTTTTACAATCTGAAAAATTAGGCGATTGCTTTCAACACAACCAAATATTAAATAAAACTCTGTATAGACTGAAACCAAACAAACATTATTTTCTTTTTTACGTTTATTTTAAAAAATGGTTCAACACAATATTTTTTTATTAAAGTTTTCAAATAAATATTAAATCTTACAGAATACAAACATAAAGGACTCTATATGACAACTTCTTATTTTATCAATGTTTCTTTTTATTCGGTGAACACACTAAATTATATATATATATATATATATATATATATATATATATATATATATATATATATGAAGTTAATATATTACTATTTTTGAGTAATTTTATCCACCATTAAGTGCAATAATTTTACCTTGAGTGATGAGGCACCTTTCGGTCTTTGACCATAGTCAGTGCAACGGAAAAACAATGGATAATGTTAAATATCAAGAATATATATATATATATATATATATATATATATATATATAAAAGTGTGTGTGTGTGATATTTAACGTCCTCCATTATTTTTCCATTGTACTGACTTTATAAAGCTATTATTGTTAATTGTAAACAATTGGTCAACCACTAACTGCAATTAATTTTTACAGTGTATGATTGATCATTGTCGAATCACTGAATTATTTCCCCCCATTTTTCTGATGTCGTTATTCGGTCCATGATGTTGGTACTTGTTGATGTCAAATACATTTTGTCGTGTGTTTGTGTATGATGTTATTCAAGTATGACTAGTTATTTTTGTAATTTGTTATATTATGCTTGTGCAGGGTGGCCACTGATATCAATTAATGTTTTTCCCTGATACAAACTTATTTTCCCTGACTTGCAAAAATTCCAAGATAGCGACGTATTGCAAGGGCTTTGAGTACAGTAATTTCAATTTTTTTAACCAACTAGATGATAAGGTTTTTCTTAATGGTAATTTAGACTCCAAAAGCAAATAAAATACGGGTTATTTATACATTTGGTACCAATTAAAACACAAAATCTGAAGATACATGATTAAAATTCAAGTATTGAAAATTTTTAAGAGAAATAAACCTATCCTACTGTAAGGAAAGATCTATCTAAATCAAAGTTAAAAGAAACAAACTTTGCAGCAATAACTCACCAGTAATAAGTAGCATGATGATGATATTGAGAGTAACAAACACTATCTATAAATTGTTCACAATGAACTACAGATTAAATATTTTAAGCTGGCTCTTGGATCCTAGGTGAAAATTCTCTATTAGTCACCCAGAAAACATCAGGCACTGCTGTCCCCTTTCATTGGGGCCAAAAATCGATACTAGTGCGTCCTAACCCTTAGCCAATCCTATTGGATTTTTACTTCCACAGTTTTTATAGTTTAATGAAGTCTAAATGCATAAATTCATTGGAAATAAGTATGAATTAATTTATATTAATTAAAAAATTAATTTCATTTAATTAATTTTTAAAAAATGACTGTACTTGAAAAATTAAAAACCCCGTCAATTTCCTGCATGAGCCTTAATGCGATGGGAAACCCTAGAGTCAATGGAAGTCAAAGCGATTGTTTGTAGAAATAGCCTGGAGTACCTCCACCCTCCCCCCACCTTCAGGATCTCGCCAAGGCCCGCAACCCTCAAGTGCTAGCTTAAAAACATTTTACCTGCACCAAACTACTTTTTTAACAATGTCAGTTTTGCCTCGATTTCATCTAAACTTCTTTGGGTTTCTTCTAAAATTTCTCTTTTTTTTACCACTAATCTCTTGATTTCTTTTGAAGCCTCTGCCTGCCTTTTTCAAGATTCTACTTCATTGGTTTTTTCTCTACATCTTCTTTTCAATTCTTCATGGTAGCGGGATCTTGAATTTTTGGCATATTGCAGCATGGATTTGCTGATTTCTAGATTTTCAAGTCCATCAGCAGATAATACACTGTAAAAAATGACACGTTGAGCTATCAACGACTCCGCAGTCTGGTTTTCTATGATGCATTCTTTATTTATTGAAAACCCCCTTTCTAGGGATGCTTTCCCATGAGACAGTGTTAATATCATTTTTAAAAAGTTCATCATGTCATCAGATAAGTCGCTTACTGAATTAGCAACATTAATCAACCAAAGCTAGTCCAATTTTTGTTTTTTCTTGTCAAACAACTTCAGTTGTTCAGCTACAAGGAGTGTTGAACAAAGTTCTGTAAACTCTCTGTGTATCTTATCCGCTGATGAACCAACAAGCCAGTTATTTTCAACAAGTGTTTCAAGAGCAAACTTCATTCTGGTTTCTCTAAGTTGATCTTTCAAAGCAATTTCTGGGTTCAGAACCGAAATACCTTTAGTAAATTTACTTTTTAAAGGCGACTTTTCTTGAAGTTTGGAACAAATTGCCACTATAGCTTCTCTACATTGTTTCCTTGGGTGGAAAATTTCCTCATCTGTGCATTTGCCAATTTTGTTAAGGGCTTGTCAGGTTCCATATCCTAAATCAATTTCTTGACATCTCTTTAAGTTTTCAGTTTTATTCAAATCAATTTTGATGATACTGTTTGAGTGTTCTGCTAACTTGTCCTTTTTAACAACTTTAGACATTAAACTTTTCAAAGTAATTGATAGAGAGTCGTAAAGGAAGGGTGCAAGTGGCTCATCGGATTGAAATACTCGGAGGAAAGGCTCCAATTCTTCACTTAGTGACTGAAAAAATTCAAGTTTTACACTTAACAGTTTATCTTTCAACATGGTTTTGAGAGTCACAAAACTTTGACACTTAGGCTCCTTTTTGTCTTTTTCCACTCCTTCCACATACTTTATGATGTTGGGTAGGATGGACTGAGCAGTCTTTGCAACATTACTATTTTCAAGCCACCAAACAGCACAATATTTTTTTGGGAATGTAGTTGAATTTCTGTAATAAGTATAAGCAGCTCTTCTAGATGGTACATGGTAAAATAAATTGTATAATGTCCTTAAAAATTCAACCACACCCCATCCCGTAGCCTTGATTCCTGCTTTAAAGGCATTGTTAACAGTGTGTAAGCCACAACTACCTATGTCAAGAAGAATCTTGCAATTATCTTTTTTATTGAGGTATTCTTGATAAAGTCTCAAAAATTTAAGGTTAACATTTGGTCCATCCATTCATATCTGTAGAATTTTCTTGTAGTCAAGTTCTTCAATTGCTTTGACAAATGAATCCAATAAATCATCAGCTGTACTATGGCCCAAAAACACTGAGTTGAAATACCTAAACTGTACTTTGTTATTGCTATCACAAAAATCGGACTGATATATCCATTTGTCCTTTCTGTGAAACCTTGTTTAAAGACTCATCAAATCTGATGACTAAATAAGATGAATCATTCAACATTTTGTTTAGATTATGTTTAAAATATGGGGTGATACCATGAACTAGTAAATATCCTACTTTTGTTCTACCAAGCTGAAACATTTTTGCAATTTCTGAATCTGGAAACATGAGTTTAAAAAGATCTGCACTTCTCTCGCTGCTTCTCATTGACCTGTGTTGCATTACAGTGTCTATAGCCCATATTACTTCTGATTTTAGAGTAGCTTCTGACTGTAAAAATTTGTTCAAACCAGTGTTTTTGGAGCCTGAAATTTGTGGTTCAACTGTCAAGGTGGGTAAACTAATTTCTGGGGGTTTTAAGCTTTCTGAGAGGGCTGATGTAGATGTTCCGGCTATACTTGTAGACCTACTAGATCTACTTGCTTCATCTCTAACACTGAAGAAGCCTTTGATATTTTTAGTTTCACACTTACTGCTGAGAGCTAACTTGTGTTTTTTACCAGATAAGTGGCTAGTAACAGCTGTTCTTCCCATGTTACTCAAGGAAAAAGTTGTTCGGCACAGTGTACAATAAGCTGAGTACTTGTCAGTTTCTACTCTTTGCAGTCACGGAGAGAAGCTACTATTAAGGAGCCATGTGTTATTGAAGGCGGTTTTCTTAAATTTCGACATCTGTAAACACATAACTCTAGATTACATAAAGGTTGCAGTTTCATAAATGATACACTAAACATCGAATAAAAATAAGTACATAAATAGTGCTGAATATTGGGAGATGTGATACCGTTAAAGCTGTTTGAAGATGTGTGTGAGAAAGTAAGAACGTAAACTCATTGTAAGATCCAATTGAGTTACTCCTAAGTTTACCCCTTTAACATTTATATTTCAAATAAAGGAGGTATATAATTTCACTTTGTTTAGCAGGCCACTTTTGGAAGTCTATTCTACTGAAAAAGTCACTTTTAGTAAAACTTTTTTAAAGTAAATTTTTCATTTAATTGTGCTGTCTCATGAGTTTAAGAATAATGTTAACCCTATAAGTGCGATAAAAATTTTTCAGTAAGTTGCATTACATTAATGATTTAATTAAAACACTATGAACTATTGAAAATTAATTTTTCATTATTAGTTTAGTTAGATTAACAGTTTTAGCTTGTTTTAAATTAAATTTTGAGGTACTTATCAAAACTAAAACTGCGCTTATCAAAACTTGTTATATGCAGTTTACCAAAGAGAAATAAAAAATTGCTTTAATAATTTGCTGAGATGATACAAAGTGATGTTTTAATATTGTGGTTTTTAATATATTTTTTTACTTGCATAGGCCTACTTGTTTTTAAAAAGTCAAGTTATAATTAGGGGAGTTTTCATACAATTTTGTGAAAGAATATTTTTTTGTCAATACCATGTTTTCTTGCATTTTTTATTAACTTAAGCTACCAAAACTAGGTCTACACTAGCCTACAATAATCTTAAAAGTAAAACGTGTTATCTAATCATGGAAATATTACACTTTTTTATGTCAAAGTGTAAAAAGTTTTAAAGTGTAACAAACTACTGAATGTATTTTTGTTTGACTTTAATGAGTCGATATAACAGGAAGTCAATCAAACGGCTGTTTTCCGAGTCAATATGTGAGGTGTCTAACTGCAAAATTTCCATTCTCCACTTTTTCCAATTTTAGGAAAATGAAAAAAAAGTTTTAAAGAGTAAAAAACAACTGAATGTATTTTTGTTTGACTTTACTGAGTTTGCGGAATTATAACCAATGTAAGTAAGCCTACATTGTTGATAAATAAATAAATACAGTATTAGTAGAAATTTTTTTTTAGGTTTGGTTTTTGTGAGCATTTTTTATTGATTTTAATATGGCCTTTGATTAATTGATTGATTTCCTGTTATAGTTTTGCTGCGAGTGTAACTTTAATAAGAAAAAAAAAGTTTTAATTTACAAAAATAATTTCAAGCGGCTTCCCTCATGGGCTTGAAGGCAAAGGAGCACAGTAATTTCTAATTCATAAATAATGTAAATATGTAGGCTTTTAATATTCAAATTTTTCATAACTAAATCAAATTTAATAAATGTAAATTTTTTCATCTACTGTTTTCAAAAAATTACAATTATTGATGAACTGTTGGCCGAAAATTGTGGTTATTTTTTAAGATTTTAAAGGTATGTAAATTTGAGCCAATTCGGCCTACCATTCTTTTTAAACAATAATTTGTAGTTGGGCCTATCTTATATTTAGATAATTGAAAAAAAAAAACTGTTTAATATGTGTATTGGTGATTTAGTTCTATAAGTCTGAAGCGCGAAGATCATATCTTGGTGTTTAGCCGCGGGGTGCGCTTAGTCGAGTTCAACAACACTCGGGGTAGATGCCGAACCGAGGAGCTATTTGACCCAAGGGGGAAACAGATGGATAAATCCCCCTAAAAATTAAAAAAACAATGAATTACATGGAAAATTAACGTAATTATGAGACCCCCGAAATTTTCAAATGATAATATTTCTTACTGAAACACCCCCCCCCCCTAAAGCCAGAAGGTGAAGAATAAATATATATATTAGTAGTCGTATTAGAAAAAAATATGGCTAGTGTAATGAGCCAAGCGAGTGAAATTTTGAAATATCGGCTACGTTTCAAAATTTAATTCTGATTAAGTAATTAAAATCTTAAACCCTTTAAAGTTTAGGCGCTGCACGGCATGATATCTTCCGATGTTTCGTTCGTCTCGTCCATAACAGCACAAAAAGTAATCACATACTCGCCCCGTTGAAGTAGCTTGGCCGAGCACTGATAGATGTAATTAAAAGCCTTTGGGTGAATAGACACAGTGCAATTGGGAATGTTACGTGTCGCCGGAGAGTTTATTTAAAGTATAAATATTGTTGTGCAAGACAGAATATATTGACACTTGATTTCTAATACAAAATATTTACACTCGAGCATTCATCACTTGTGACACATTTACATAGCTTTGTGATAAGAGTCAAAACGCTTTCTGTCGACGTAGAAATTATAGTCTCCAAGTCTGAGCGCTAACTACAAGTGAACCAACCGTTCAATCATATGACAAAAACATTTTCAACATGATTTTTGCAAAACACAGATTATAATACAACGAAAAAAGTAACGTTTAATCAATCATTTTTGTTGACGTTCAAATTTAAAACAATAGTTCGTCAAGACAACTAATTCAATCTTTGTGAAATTTGTATACCATATTATTTAACTCGTATTATTTTGAGTTTTAAAATTTCATCTCATTTAGGCCTACTGCAGATATTATAGTACAGCAACTTCATCTCACGACTCCTTTGTCTGATCAAACTTGTTTTAAAGAATAAAATCTCAAATAAAAATGATTATAAACAGTTTTGTGTGATTTTGGATGCGTTAAGTTATTGAATATTATTTGATACAGAGTTAGTATGCGCTGATGCGAAAACTGTCCGTGAACACAGGGGAATGTACAGTCTATCCTGATGGCTATAGCGGGTTTTCATATTATTGTGCACAATAAAAAAAATAAATAACTCACCGGAAAATTATTGCAGCCTAGTATCATTTTAACCTTCCAACGACCAATCATGAGAAATATTCAATAAAAATATTATACTCATGAATGTAAAACTGAGTATAAAATTTAGTGAAAATAAGGAATATTCAACTATAAATATATAAATCTACAAATTATAGAATGAAATAAATATCGGCATTGTACACAAGGCACTTGCAGACAAAACGTCCCAGTCTGACTGCGCTATGTATAATAGATAAATACTTCAATTACCCAGACATCCAGGAAAAAACTAACAAAAATAGGTTGAGCCGTTTCCTATAATTCAGTGTGTAAAATAGTGAGCCGGAAACATACTAGAATCAGTTGTATTTACAAATAATGTTACGTGAGAAAAAAAACACTTTTCATTCAAATCTGATTTGCTGGGTGGGCCTCTCCAGTTAAGTGCGGCGGACCAGAATGTATATGCCTACTCTTACCTCGGAAGGCCGCGAAAATTTACGCTTCAGCGCACATTATCCCTTTATCAAATAAAATATAAGAACTTATCGAATTTAATGTTCCGATTATATCGCAAAAAGGAGCCCTGAGATAAAGTTGTTGTAATAAATCTACAGTAACTAAAACATTAGATGAAATTTGAATATTTAGGCTAGTGAGTCTTATAATACGGTGTAAAAATTTCACAAAAATTGGATCAGTGATTTTGACGCACTATTGTTTCAAAGTTGAACTTAAACAAAAAACGAATGATGAAACGGTACTTTTTTGCGTTGTGTTGCAAAAATCACGACATTTTTTTTTATTTACGTGCTCAAACAAAGGCAAATTAAACACGCTAATTAATGGTGCAAATAGTTTTTTCTAGCTCGAACTGTTCACTGATTGTTAACGCTCAAACTCAGGGGTACATAATTTCCGTGTCTACAGTAGTCAGCTACAGTCGGGTTAGTGTGGGCAATATGAACACTTATTTTACATTCTCTTTAGTTTAGCCAATTACGGCGACTAATTAAATTTGTATCTTACATACTTGTAATATAAATTTATACAAATACTTTAAACAAAACTTAATTTAATGAAAATTAAATGTAATAATACTTTGTCATTTTAACTTACCTTACCTTTGGTGCTAACAGCGATTCAAGACAAAACTGCAAGACGCTGTACGCAGGAGGGTTATCAGATACAAAACCAACGGCACAATTCAAGGTCAGCTGTCACACAGGTCCTAAGCGTCGATCATTCCAAACCTCTCCTCCCCCTCCCCCCTCACATCTGCTATCGTTGCTTATCACGAACCGTTGCCACAGCTACGGCACATACTCCACTGGCTTTCCCAACTTCTTGGAAAAATACGTAGCGTATCACTCGAATGTGATCTTAGCGCGGCAAAACCCCAAATCATTATAGCTTTGTGCAATATTACTATTCGAATATCGATCTAATTTTTCCCTGACTCTTATTAAGATTCCCTGACTTTTCCATGACAAACTGAATTCCCTGACATTTCCCGGTTTTCCAGGTCAGTGGCCACCCTGTTGTGAGATATTAGGTGTTTTGATACATTTGATGCTTTTTTCATTTTTAGCTATGAATGCTCTGTAATGTTCTGAAAATCTTATTTTAAATGATCTACTGGTTTTCCTATGTAAAATGTGTTACAGTTGTTATAGGTAATTTTATAGATTCCAGATAGGTTATGTTTCTCTGTATTTATTTTGTGGTTTGAGTTATTGAGATATTTTATTATTCTGTTGTTTGGTTTGTATGTTAGTGTGTAGTGTTCTTTATTATAAACATTTGTTACTTTTTCTATTTTGTTGTTAGTGTAATTATATTTTAGGTAGGTTTTTTTATATTTGTTATTCTATTCTGGTTGTAGCATTGTGCTAAAGTTAGGTTTTTTTGTAAGTTTCTTGTATGTTTTGTATAAGGTGTTTTTTATATCCATTCTCCATTGCTATTTTTGTAATGTAATCTAATTCTTCATTTACTTTTTGTTTGTTATTTTGTGTGTATTTTATTGATTAATTTATTATGTTACTGTAAGTGTTATTTTTGTGTGTCCAGGGGTGGTTAGATTTGTTGTGTTTTATGGCACTGTTAGAAGTTGATTTTCTCTGTACTGTAGTTTCTATTTTATTATTGTTGATATATAATGTGAGTCAAGATAGTTAATTGTTGTTTGTTTCTATTTCGTATATGAATTGTAAGTTTTTGTAGTACGCATTTAGTTTATTTAGCATTATGATGCATCCATTGTGAATGGTAGGTTGATGTATTACAAGTATATCTTTCATGTATCATGTCAGAAATATATATACAACACTTCAAAGAAATAATGATTAAACCTATACTACAAAACAAATAACATTTCATTACAATTAGAAATTAAATTCTTGAATTTTATAGTCCATTACGTTCAGTTGAATGTTATTAATCACTTAAACAATAGTTTATGACTATCCGAACTTTGAATTTAGTAAATTTGTTAAAACTTACTGAGGCAGAACGTTTTCGATCGCTATGTGCCGATTTTCATCAGTGTCTTCTGCTTGGAGATGTTGGGTCAAGCAACACACAGACATTTACCAAAACCTAGAAATCCTACACATCAACAAAAAAGGACCACATCTCAACACACTAGAACAATATGAAATTTACAGACACACAAAAACACAAAGTACAAATATATTAAACGAACAAACATAATACAAATCATACATACTCTTTGATACTATCGAAAACCTACCTTTAAAACCATCACCGCTTGACCCAACATCTCCAAGCAGAAGACACTGATGAAGATCGGCACATAGCGATCGAAAACATTCTGTCTCAGTAAGTTTTAACAAATTTACTAAATTCAAAGTTCGGATAGTCATAAACTATTGTTTAAGTGATTAATAGAAATTAAAATTAAATTAAACAATAAATGAATTATTATTAAACTAAATTATATAAAAACTTTTACTAGGTTTTAAATAATTACCTTAAGTGTTCGTCCAGTTAGACCTTTAATTTCTCCATCAACAGCCTGGACAACAGTTGATGTATCTACATCACCAGCACCACTACAGTCAAACCGTTCGATTATCTTTGGTTTTCCTTCACTTGTTACCTAACAAAACAAACTGAACTATTGACTGTATTTAGTAACAAAGGAAATACAATAATATTGTCAATGTCAAAATATAAAAATTGCTAATAGTACAGGAATAGCAGAGGAAACAGCTATTAATAGCAAAAATAGCATTATTGACTTTGAGCGACTCTTGGCAGACACCTCTAACAATGCAGTTTGAGTAGATATGGAGAGTTGGAGCATAAATCATCATGTGTTCATGGCAAACAGTTTTTTAGGAACAACGATCTTGTAACGGTTCAACATCTTTCTCATAGACAGTTTAATGTTCAACATTGAGTAGCAGTTCCAGTTTGATACACTATACTCTGATGGGTTGTTGTGTTTAGATATACTGAATCTCTGATGAAAAAGAAGTCATCTGGTCTGAACAGTTTGAACTTCAGAAAACAAAAACAGAGTGAGAATGACTGTTCTCGGTAGTCCAAAACAATTCACTAAGTACAAAACAAACTGTATCACTGAGTATGTCACATAATTTTCTTCATCCCAATTTACACAAAGATTTCAAATTTCTCCTGTAAAAAATAATAAACTTTTCAGCAGCTAAATGAAAAGTATTTCGTGCTGCCCAGAGAATTTCTAAACATCAATGATATTCTAAGAAAAAATGCAGATAAACCAGTATTTATGAATAATGAATCTCATTTTCATCTGGATTAATAATCAGAACTGTTGGTACTGAATGCCAGAGAACCCACATGAACTGTACCAAAAACATCTCCACAGGTCAAAGGTAATAGTGTGGTGCAGTATCTCCAAGATATGGATTGTTAGACGTTACTGTACCAAAGGGACAACAGTTACTGTGACATCAGCTTGTAATGTCAAGGCATTCAGTGAACATGTTTTGATAGGATGGTGCTAAAGCTCACATAGTGACAGGATCCTCATGGGGGCTGTTGAACAAATGTTCTCAAGACTTGTCATTACAATATAAATATGTTTGTGGGACCAATGCTCACTATTCTGTCAATAAGTGACTTCTTTTTCTGCGGCTATTTGTGAATCATATAGAAACCCTGTACAATCAATGACCTGAAGATTCCCATTGATCAGGAAATTAAACTTATGCCAAATATAATGTTGGAAATAAACTTTAATGCAATGATCCAAATTTGTATCTGGAAAGAACACCATCTCAATGAGATTATTTTCTGAATTTATTTCAACTACGTATATTTCAAAAATGAAAAATATTACTGAAAGCCAGGTTGTTTTTACTAAAACAATTTTTCAGTTATTCAATAATGAACAATATGTTTCATTTGCTCTACTCTGTATGAGAATGTTATAATAGATTATCGTTTAATCAATACAATCATTTAAAAATTATCATTACTAAAAGTGTAATATTATTGTTTGTATAGCTTTTATTATTAAGAAAAGTTTAAATCGACATATTATTTACAACATTTGAAATTACTTTAATCTTGTTTAGAATATATTTTTGAGTAACATAGGTAAACATAAAAAAACCCTAGGTGGTGGAATAATGGTAAACTTTTAGCAATCCTTTTCTTAGTAGTATTCTATAAATAGAAAAGGTAATCTTAAAGCTTTGAAGTAAAGAAGTGCAAAGATCAAACCAGCTTGCTAACGTTTAGCAACATGATTTACAAGTAAAATAGACAGATGTATAAAAAACTAAAATAAAGAAATAAAAGTATCATAAATTGTACATTTTATATGAACTAAACCACATTATTTTATAAAGTGCCTTCTATATTGATCACAGTTTATAGACAAATTTTTTTCTTCAAAACATTTACAGAACTTAATTAGTAGAAATTCCTTTCCTTAATCCTTTGCACTCTGGCGATAAGAATGATTGTTTGGCATGGCATCCTGCACCCAGGTTTGAACCTGCTTAGGTGTTGAAAGCATTTAGACCGAGACTTGCAGCATGAATGTCTGGGCTACCACTCTAATTTAAGATTAATACAAATTTAATATTTTTATTTATATTTCTGTTAGGCGTGGAAATTCTTAAAACATTTCCAGGGATAAATAATAAACAAAAACTTTAAAACAAATTTCAACACTACTAAGCTTTAAAAAAGTTAAACAAAACAATTTAAATAATATATTCAGCGAAGAGGCACTTGAAACTTAATACTAGTATGTTGTAATAGATGCAGAAGGGCCCTGTTGTCTATTAATACCTTTTACCAGAACCACCGACCTAGGAAAATAATAAAGTTTTGTACAAAGTTATTTCAAGCCCCACAGAATTTAATGCAGTAATTTAAAAATGCCAAACTATAATCGGTTTAAGAGTTGTTGCCAGAAAAATAAAGGAGGTTATACTCAGCTTCAGAGTGGATATGACAAAAAGCAATCCTGGGTTCAAATAACAGTGCAAAGGGTGTAGTTCTGACGGTTGGAGTTGAAATGCATATTGCCATTGACAATTTATAACCGGCAGAGGAGTGCAAAGGGTTAATGTTAGCCAAGTTAATTTTTTTTAAAACTAAATCTATCTTAATCAGATATGTTTGTAGCTATATTTTAATATAGCTTTATAATAATATGGGTAGTATACACATTTCCTCAACAAAAGGATTGTAACAATACATATTCATAAAAAAGATTGTGTTTGTGATGTGAGATTTCAAATACATAATATTTAACATAAGTTTTACTTACTAAAAGTTATTTCCAAAATTTAAATTTACTTAATTCTTCAACAATATATAGGAAACGAAAAAATCGAGGAAAATGTTTATAGGGAAATGATAAACTTTTATGAAGAAGTTAAATCTTTTTATAACCAAATCAATCATAACCAGATATTATGTTATAATATACATACCTATATAAATTTTTAATCTAGTATTAAAAATAGTGTTCTGCTTATGTAAGGAAACATTCTGTTTATACCGCTTATAATAGCGGATATTTGAAAAAGTGTATTCTACTACAGAATTTATTGGTAAATAACATAGTAAACATTTAAAAATTCAAACACTTTGGTGGTGGAAGACCAATGTTGAAAATTATCAAAAATTATACCTGAATTTAGAGACTTTGGAGCATAGAAAAACTTACCAAATTCAAAAAATTTAAAATAACCTTATTTACAATTGATATTAAGTTGGTAAAAATATAGTCTTAATGACGT
Organism: Prosapia bicincta; assembly: GCA_036971475.1. Taxonomy (NCBI): domain Eukaryota; kingdom Metazoa; phylum Arthropoda; class Insecta; order Hemiptera; family Cercopidae; genus Prosapia; species Prosapia bicincta. Next base: position 20,183,079 of record JBAIZL010000006.1, on the reverse strand, counting down.
TGGTTTTTTTAAATTACTCGTTTTAATGTGTAGAGCACGAATATCAACTTTTTTTCTGCAGAAAATAAGGAAAATTACTTTTTTCACATATGTTAGTCTGTAATGGCATGTATAGTGTAAACGACTCTATTAACGTTTAAAAAGGTTTTGTTTGAAATTTTTGTTCTAATGTATAAAATATTACCTTTTTTTTGCGGAAAATACAAAAAGTTAATTTTTTTGCACATTTTTAATGTTAGTCTGTAATGGCATGTATAGCGTAAACCAGCCCGTACAGTAGCCACAGCACAATGCACTACCTCAAAGTCAATTTATTTTATTATGAAACTTGAAATCTAAATATTCAACTTTTGGTTATAATTTTATACATTACTATATACCTACATTAAAATATTCCTATGAAGTATCCAGTCAGGATAGATTTGGTTGTAATTTTCTACATTGGCAATAAGTCTAAATATTTACCAAAATTAGTAATATCCTGACTGGATACTTTGTAGGTATACTTTATTATAGGTAGGTAGTGACTGGATACTTTGTAGGTATATTTTAATATAGGTAGATAATAATGTTGTAAAAAATTACAACCAAATCTAAATATAGGGCAGTGCGCTGTAGCTATTGTGTGCCCAGTTCATGCTATAGCACTACATGCCATTACAGACTAACATTTAAAATGTGAAATAAAGTACCTTTCGTATTTTTCGTGGAAATAAATGTTGAAAAAACGTCATTAAGACCATATATTTTAACATTAAGTTTATAGGCTAATGTTTTCTTATTAAAACAAAGCACTGTATTGTACTATACTAAATTACACATATAACATACATTAAAAATACAAATAACATAACATACATTAAAAATACAAATAACAAACACAATAAAGTTTGGCAATGTAGACTACATTGTCAACTATTGAAGTAGCCCATTTTAGTATACCTTTATTGCATCTCTGTACAGAACAAGGGGCTGTTTCATTTTATGCATGTTGATTACATTAGAGATTAATAAAATGTATTTCTTTTTAAAACCAAATCTATAATAAACAGACAGTTTGTAGCTATATCGTAGCAACTATTAACGTTTGTATGTTACAAAGTGAGGTTAGGTGCCTTTCTTTCCAAAAGTTTGAATTACTGAGACATCAACTTCAAATTTTATTATTTTTTATGCTTGAGATCTTATTACATAAGCACATAAACACATAAATGTGTTTGCGATACCGATGATATTTGAATAACCGATTACCCGAATTTTTGCTATAGTGATGACTCTGCAAAAAGCCAAACTTAATTATAATATTAGTCTTTTATGGGACATGGAACAGGCAACAATCAGAATTGGTAGCCCCAAATCCAAAGAAACTGTACATCAAAGACTCAGGTAATTTGGTGCTTAACCAAAATACATAAAAAAATTAGTTGTGCCAAAAGAATTCAACTTGTATGGGCAAGATTTGAAATCTGCAATTTTTAAAATAAACACATATCTAAGAAAAATTGTAGAATACATTGATAATTAATGACTACTATTAATTTTCTAATGGTATAATTTTAAAAAATAAGCAATTTACTTGTAATCCTGCAGAACCAGGGTCGACTCCTGAATCAAAAATTGCAATTGTAATTCCTCTCCCATCATATTCCGGATATTTATTTAAAAATGAAGTTACACCTGTTTCTTTTTTCGGTAATAGTGAAGAATATGGAAAATCAGACGGAATATCCATATTAAGGTCAAACTTCAGACTCTTTTGTATTCCAAAGAATCTGGAGTAAGACCCTAGTAATGATTTGAGGTTATAAGTGGTAGCTTGAAACTTAGACCTACGTATTAGATGACAGCGGCCTCCTACTCCTAATTTTATTGTCATAAGTTTATACGAAAGAATCATTCTAATTAAGAAGGTTTTTATATTGTTTAAATTAACAAAAATAAAAGAATATTCCTGGATGATTTAGAATATTAAAACCCCATTCTAGTAATTTATAATTAAAATCTTTTAACGCTAATTATAAATAACGCATTTTTTTTTGTTACAAAAACTATTTAATTTTAACCATAATTTTTTAAAGTTGGCACTGTATTTTTTATATAGTATCAAAAACAGCAGAAGAATTATTTTGATTATACCTAATTCATACCGAATAAAATTGTTGTAAATATTGAGAGAATGACGCAACGTATTTTAAATAATTATAGTCAAAAAACTTTAAATGATTATGCTGTTTCAAAATTTTAAAAAAATCATTATTTATGTGTGTACTTTTAAATTTGGCATGCATAACAAAGTCAAATAATTATTGAACTAGTGAATAATTTAGAAATTGATTTTTTTTTCATTTGTAATGTCATATTCACATATTCCAAAGTTTTTCAATTGTTGACAAATTTCCCAATGTTAAACTATAAGCTTTTCAAAACACTATCGAATCAGGTAAAATATTTAATAGGCTGTGAGTTTTAAACATCGTTAAAAAAATTAATTGTTGAAAAGGCAAGTCCCAAGTAAAAAAATGTTTTTAATTGCCGTTTTAATGCCTATTAGGTTCAATAAATTGTAGTAAATTAGTAAGCTATATTAACATATTATATTTAAATGTTTCAGGGTAAGAATGTTTTATGAAAAAAAACCAACTATGTTATGACTAATCACTTTTACATTAGTTTATGACTATGAGAACTTTAATTTTGTAAATGGTAAAAACTTACTAAAATAATATGTTATGACTGTTTTGTAGAACAATTTCCTAAAATATTAAACAGACGTACCATGGGCATAAAACAGATTTTATGAAATATATTTTTTTGTTACTAACCAGAGAAAAATTATATAATAATATGATATAATATTATATTATAATAAAATAATTATTGTCACATACATTCATTCAAAATCTTTGCTCTCAGTTTTCACAAAAAAAAATGAAATATTTTTTTTCACATAAATTACTTATAGGTTCTAAACTGTATGGTTTAGCAGGGAATGTTAAATAAAAATACAAAATAAGAAAACAGAAATCTACACTCTATCTTTACACACTTCAGGGAGAAGTTTTAGAGGGGTTGTAATGTTTTTTTTTGAATAGTACAGTCAATAATAAATTATGAAGTAAAGCATAGCTGATTTGCAATATTAAAAAATGGCTAAGAAAGGTATTTATGTATGTTTAAATGATATTGTTTGACAATTTAACAGGAAATAAGAAATCAAATTAATAGGAACTCCTAGAGCATGGGTTACCAAACTGGGTAAGTATGAGACCAGTTGGAAAATAGTAAGAACATTCTCATTTATTTAAAATTTAAGTACACAATTTATCAAAATTCATAACTAAATTTGTACCTCAATTTTTTTTACATGGGTAATTTTATTGGCCATGATGTTCAAAAAATTTTAACGAAATGTATGCATTTATAAATGAAATATAAGTTGTGCAAATTTTGTAAACTTGAAATTAAATCAACATGGCAGCTTAAAAAGAATAATAGTACAAAAGTGTCGTGAAACGAATGTTTGTCGTTCAATGTGGCAACAGCTCCACAATGGACAAATCTTCATTTAGGTAAAACAATTAAAGTGTATCACAGGCAGGTCTTTTGATTATACTTGCCTTTTTCAAGCAGCTACTTGTGGAGGAAAATATTTTCAGTACTTGTTGCAATAAAAACAAAGTATAGGAACAAACTTGATGTTGCTAATGACTTGAATTGTGCCTTTACTAAAATTCAACCTCAAGTAGCTATGCTAGTGAAAAAAATCAAGCTTATTTATTTCACTAACAGATTTTCCTCTTATCAGTTAAAATTTATCTTGCAAATTAAAACTTAAAATGTTATATCATGTTTCTTGTAAAAGTATGTAAAATAAATAAATTGTTTTCAAAAAAAAAAAAAAAAAAAAATATATATATATATATATATATATATATATATATATATATATATATATATATATAAAGTATTTGTGTTATTTATAGTGTAAAAAGGGAGGGGGTATGGGGGGGCTTTCATTTCAAGAAGAGGGGACACTGTATCAAATGTACTCTTGGGAACCCCTGTCCTAGAGTTATGTTGATAAACCTTTGAAAATACAAACAGTGCTCTAAACAACATATAGGTGCTTTAAGGTTTTCTAATAAATAAAACTTTCTTGATCATAATTATATTATATGTTAAAAGAAATAATTTCAATAAACATTAAATTCACACATCTGATACTTTCATATTAATGGTATTGTTAGATTTATACCCAAGTTCAGCCTATTAAAATATTTAATTTTATTAGATTCCATTTTTTACTTAAGCTACTCTACTAGCTTACACTTCATATCATTATGTCACACTTGCCTATAGTATTGTCAAACTTGTGACAGGGATTCTCTAATAGTGGGTTCTAGAGGGGGTATGCCAACTATCATAAAGAAATGTTGCCCATTTTCAATGTTTATACATTGCTATACACACCAACCTAATTTGGTACTCTTGTATGGGTCAAGAACTATAAAGAAATATATGGGTCTTTACATATATATGATTTAGGCATGGTCGATCCAGTGACTTCAACAGATTAGTGATTTTTGTGACAGCTCCAGGTTTGGATCAGTGACTTTTACTATTGACAAGGTATACTGAGACTGCTCTTTATGTGCCAATAACAGGCAGGAATACCACACTGGTAAAATGATCCCACACCTCGCTTTTTTATTTTTTGGAAGGCTCATTTTATTTTAAAATAAATTCCTATGAAATTAAGAACAAACTACCGAGTACGAAACTGTGTTTGCTGTACACAACACTATCACTATCTTGAAACTTGACACAAATCGACCAAAGACACAGGACATAAATAAGTAGAACCAGTGACAGCGATAAATCAACTATTCACAGTCGTGGTAAAATATCAGTAACATTTCAGTGGCAACAGTGAGATTTTGCCCAATCACAACAGAGACAACCCTCTCTCTCCCCTTCAGTCGAAAACTGTACGATAATTGGTACCATGAGCCGAGTGATGAGAGAAGAGCCAGTGCCAATATAAATAAAGTACCAGTGACAAATAAACCAATGGCAGCTGTTTCATCCAGTGACTGCGACTTTTTTTTTCCCAATTACAACGGAGGAAACTTCCGATCGATCCATTGTCACTGGAACTGGCATTCACCATATCTTGTCACTGGTACCACCAGGGACAAACAAATATCATTGACAAGTCACAGTGACAGAAAATATCGACCATCCCTAAAATGATTTCACATGCATATTTCAACGAGGTATGTAAGAGAATTTAAGTCCTGAGAGATAAAGTTTCTATCTTCCACAGGCATGCACAACTTGATGCAACTTCCACTCTAGAGTAACACTAGCAATAACATCCCATTTCAAGGACTTGAAAGAAGCTCTGTGCTTGACATTGAAAATGATGAAGAATGGGATGGGTATACAGTGAACTGGGGTGGTTTTATAGTGTTGGTTGATGACTCAAGCCTTCTTTTCTTGCTGTGTTTCTTTAATAAGGTATTTTTGCTATACTGATGATTTATTCATTGTTCTGTAAGTAAAAATGTACATCTAATGTATATATCAGCACCCATAAGATAAAATTTAAAAAAATGATTGAAGGAATCTGAGAAATAAAGAAACAGCGAATGATATGAAACAGCTTAATGCCGTAGTGCCAACCTTTAAGGCAACAGCATATAAAATCATTAATACTATGATTGAGTGATGCTGAACATTTCCACTTTGTTGAAATACTGACTGAAAATCATTTGAAGGCTTACAAAAAATGTTTTCCTACAGCTAATTTGAAACAATTTTTAAAAATGTCCCTTTTTAAAAGTAAACAACTGAAAAGTCACCTTCTGAATGTATACTCTGATAGCACTAAACATCTATCTCCAGAAACGTTACTGTAATTTCTGCTGGTCAATGGTCTGGACAAGGCTTACAAACAAAGAACTGATTGGTTTGTTTATTTCTTACATTTCCAGTGACAACATGTTTGAGTGAAAGGAGTATGAATCCATTTAAAAGAATACAAACCTTCTCGAAAAATACAATGTCACACAATAGACCAAGTAACTTGGGTAGAGAAATCTCTATTGCAGGAACTGTCAAATAACCAGAGCTTCAATGATCATGTCATTGATGGATTTGCAGACAGAAAGAACCGCAGCATAAACCTGCTTTATAAACAAATTTAAGGTAAGCTTGTAAATTCTTAGACTCTCCAAACATTTAAAGGTAGATTTACCACTGAAGACTAAATAAATAGTTAGTTTCTAACTATAAAGAAGTAACAGACATTTGTACACAATTAAAATTAAAAATCTTTTGCAGTTTTTGTGTTGTATATCTTGAGGTTTTTTAAAAATAATCCTTAAACAAAACTAGAATTAGTTACAAAAAAATCAACCACAGTCTAGAAATCTGAATATCCTCAAAAAAAAAAACTTTCCTAAACAAATTAAATCAATATAGAGTGAATAATAATACTACAGTAAATACAAAACAAAAATATAAAGAAATGTTTATATCACTATTTGAATTAGGTAAATTATTTAAAACCATCCTTTAAAACAGTTGCTTTAAACAGTTAGATTTCCAATGCATATTAATGACAGAAATTTGAATGGCAGATGTGTCTTAGTAATGATTTTAAAAAATTACTTAAATTTTAAGTTGGTGCAAGTTTATTATAAAGTTTCCATCTATTATTATTTCAGCCAAGCTGAAATACTAGTTTTAGTGAAAACTAGTAGCTTACGTGAAGATGGAATCAACAAATATGAATATTTTTTTAACTAAAAATACTTGTAAATATGTTACACTTGCCTATAGTAGCACTTACTTTATAACTGATGAGGGTGGTCGTTTTGGGAGATGTGTTGAGTTACGGTTTTAGTTGACAATGAGATATATATGTTGAGTCGGAACGGACGTCCTCAACAACTATAAAGCAAGTTCAACTATAGAGAAACGTAGCATAATTACAAGTGTTTTTAGTTTTATTTTCAATATTTTATTTATTTTATGTATTAGATTTTTTATAAATATACTAAGGCCCAAGTATTTCATCGCTTGTATTGCCACTTATTTTATAAATTTCTGATTTTTCATCATCGAAATTTTATCTCTAGGATTATTTAATGCATTTTTACATTATTTTGACTTTTGTATGTTAACTTATAATTACCATTAAAAAAAAAACAACAAGAATAGATAAAGTTAATTGCGATTGTTGTATGCAATTAATGTATCCAGGCAACGAGGGACATTATGGCAGACTCTTGGGGAACATTACCTTCTATAGTAATAATAAAAATTTTGAGCTTCCTTGACCCAACAGACCGAGTAGCAGCTGCTGCAACGTGTACTCACTGGTCTAGTGCACTGCAATCACCTTTACTATGGCGGAATGTAACGGTCAAACTACTCCCACTAAACGACACATCTGCAAAAATCGATATTTTATCTCAGTTGGCTTTAGATTTTGGAAAACATATGGATCGCCTTGAATTAGTTTGGAAATGTCCAAAGAATAGTTTTGGTTTTATGACAGAGGTTTATGGTGTGATGTACCTTAACATCCTAATGTCGGAAGGTGTGCAACTCAAAAAGCTTGTCCTTCTTCATTGGGATTGTAGTTACAAATCAATCAACCGCCATAAAATTCTCCAAGCTCTAAATAAATTTTTGAGGTATATTTTAATATTTTCTCAAATTCATAACTTTCTTCCTTTTTTTTGTAAATGTTGTAATTATCTGCAGCCTAGCCATAAAACAAAATTTATTTAATTTTCTGGTTGAAGGTGTAAAACATATATGTCTTACTATTTTCTATGACATGGGTTGTAGAAGCATTAAAGTGAGCTATTTGTTGGATTAGTAAGGAGAATAGTTTTTCTTTATGGAGAAAACTGTGACTAATTATATAACCAGGATCAATTTCTGAAGTAATCCTGTATCTTAGTTCAGTCTTAGAGATGTTACTGTAAAATTTGTTACTACTTCAAAGCATTGATGAAATCTGAATAAAAATACACAAATTTTGATTTAGAAGGAAATATACATAAAATTTAAACATTTTATTAAAAATATTTTTCCAAATAATATAGTAGGCATAAAAAACAATACATATGATCATTTAAGCAATAATTAGTCTGAAAAAGTAATTGTTTATTCAGTAAATGTGAGTACAATCACTATATATGGATAAAAAATCACTTTTTTATTCCATGGTTTCATACATGAGGAAATGCTAATTGGAGCCTTGTATATTGAAAAATATCAGTACTTCACAAATTTAGTCAATTTGCATTTCTAAGAATGCACATTTTAACAATTCCAATGTAATAATTGATTGTTATTGAATTTACATACTTAACACAAATGACTTGTTCATCAGTAAATGGAAACCGACATTTAAAACAATGTATCTTTTAAAAATTAAATTCTTTACTTTGGTACTTTCTATGATTCTAAATTGAAATACATCATTAATGAAGTACAAACAAACTTGCTTGTTGATAGATATTTTTTGGGACAAAGTATGGAGTAAAATCCTAAATGAATTTGACCCTGTGTTATTTTCTCAAGACATTTAGTGCCGACTTGTTTATAGAAGCGAGCTATTCTAATTGGTCAATATGTATGGTGTACCTGCTTCTGGTGTACCACATTTGCAATCTGAATTTATTCTAGTTTTATATTCATATTTTGACTAACAAGACAAAAGTTTTAATAAAGTTGTGAATTTCTAGTAAAGTATATTGAGAAAAGAAATCAGTGGATACTGATTTATTGATAATTCAATTGTTTTTTTATATCTAAGTGTTTTATCTATTGCTTGTAAATTGTTATAGTAGCCTTGCCTACCTACTTTATATTGCTGAGGATGGCTGTTTCGGGAGATGTATCTCATTGTCAACTGAGACCGTAACTTAACACATCTCCCGAAATGACAGTCCTCAACAATTATAACGTAAGTGCTACTATAGGCAAGTATAACAATTTACAAGTGTTTTTAGTAAAAAACTAGTAGCTCACGTGAAGATGAATCAACAAATTTGTATATCAGCTCTGTAATTTTCTTATTTGCTTCAATTACTTTGATTAGTTCTCATCCAGGTTTATATACACTTGATAATTTAATGTGGTGTCACATGGAGTTTTAATATTTATGTTTAATTTAGTTTTAATCTTTAGATTTGTATGTGTGTGTTTGTTTGTTCATTTTATTACTACAAAATATGGATTTATGTTAATTTTGTTCATTATTTATTGAAAATTAAAATGTAATTAATTGTTTATTTTGTATCTGAGGTTATAAGAGTTAGTCTTTTAAAAGTAAGCGTTAGAACTTGCAGTTTTTGTGTATTACACTTTTTTTGTATTAACTTGGTAATAAAACACTACTTACAGATTTAGTCAGCAGATGTGTTTCACACTAGGTCAGCACATTATTCAATGCTGTGAGTCACTAACAAGACTGTTGCTCAGGTGTGAGTCTGTGGTGTATTTCTGTTCTGTGGTGTCTTATTGTTCATAGAGTAGTTCTTAATTATGTACTTGGTTGTGAATTGGTTGAACAGATACAAAAGACACAACCCAATTCAAATTTCGCCATACACATACAAAACACACTTCACTCACATACTAACATAGACACCAATTTAACAATTCTACACTACATAAAAAAAGCAACAAACAACAGAGCAGAAAACTACGAGATATACAAACATCGTAAATACTAGCCACAACACATTCTAAGTGACAAAACACACTCACAATCAAACTATATATTCGAACACATAATCAACAACTACTCTATGAACAATAACACACTACAGAACAGAAATACACCACAGACTCACACCAACACAACACACCTGAACAACAGTCTTGTCAGTGATTCACAGCATTGAATAAACACACAGTGAAATACGTCTGCTGAATAAATCAGTAAGTAGTGGTTTTTTTGCCTATTACAAAAAAAGTGTAATAAAGATTAGATTTAATTATGTAAATCTAAAAATTGATATAATTTTTTCCCTCTTCCCTCCCCTGAATAAATTTAATACTTGTAAAAATTATAAAACTTCCTTAAATCATTAAACTTTCCAACCCCTTCCCAAACAAAATAATGTAATGATCCTAAATTTTTAAGAATAATTTATTGTATTTCTATTATTAGTAAGATAACTAATATAATTTGTATTATATTTTAATACAGTGTACAATTTGAATTAGAAGAGCTGAGCCTAATGAACGCAAATATGCGCCGACCAGAAATTTTAAGACTGCTTTCATCTGCTCAAAATTCAAAACTACTTAAGCATTTAGATTTACGAGGTGCTTTCCGAGGTTGGCAGAGTCCATACCCTACGCCAAAATATCTTTTAATCTTACGTTCATTTCCAAACTTAACAAAACTTCAAGTAGATTATCGATCGCTATGTGATCCAGTTTTGGACACTATATCAAAAACCTTATTATTCCTCAAGCACTTAGAAGTCAATATAAGTCCAGCTGATACATCAATGTATCGCCATTTGGCTGTATCCAATCAGGGTTGGCACAACATCAAAACTAACTGTCCAAAGCTTGAAGTAACTTTTGTTGTGGGTAAGTTCAATATAGTTTTTACAATTGCGTAAGACAATATTAAGTCAAGTTTTTATTAACTTTAAAATTATATGCATTTAGTATGCTTCAGGGATCAAAGTAGCTACAGAAAAAAATTACCAATTAAGTAAAATTCTAAACATTGAAAACACACTATGGTGCAGGGCTCGATTGGAGCTGGCATTTTTTGTTTAGAATATAAGTAAAAATGTTGTCTATTAAAACAGGTTATAAACATGGGAGAATGTTTGTAACAGTTGAATAAAAATTAAAACTCCACTGAAAAATTTTAATTAATAATTAATAATAATTAGTTATCGAAAACTTTTTGCTGTTCATGACGAGCTGGATGTTAATTACTTAATTACACTTTTATATTACTTGCGACCAGACTTTTTGTTAACTAAAGGTTGTTAAATTGGTAACTTACACTTCGAGGAAATGTTTTTGTTTTACAACTTCGTCAGCCTCTTCGTAAGACAAAAAACGTTTCCTCCAAGTGTAAGTTAACAATTGAGCAACCATTAGTTAACAAAAAGTCTGGTCGCAAGTAATATCAAAGTGTAATAAGTAATAATTAAATAATAATGTAATAATTACCATTGTAAATATAAATAAGTATAGCTGAAATGTTAAATGTAAAATACTATAGATCATCATCAATTTGGATTTCCTTAGATTTAATGATTATTTCCATAATATGGTAAATTTCCTTGTTACTTTAATTACATTTTGTTTTGATTTTTCAAAGTTTCATGTTGACATGCAAATAGAAACATTCAATACTTAGCTTTATTATTTTGCTTTGATACTACATTTTCACATTTTTTGGAAAAATATTAGTAAATGATAATTTCTTTTGTTTAATTTACATTTGAACTTAATGACTTGTTGAACTTAAAATTTCAGCATATTTAATAAAACAAATGGCTGATAAAAATATAATTTTGATCACACTAAGGGATCTTCATCATGAGAAACTGATTTATAATGAGACAGAAAAATCCATCAGGAATAACTACTTAAATCTTCTGTATTTTGAATTACATTTATAAAATAATGTATACATAGTAGAACCTCTTTAATTGGTCACTCTTTAATTCGTCACCTTCTGTAATTCATGACAGTTATATAAATATCCTATGTCACATAGTATAGGCGCAATCAGATGGCACTGATACCTGACATAATAGCATTGGTAACCTAAGGAAATTTTTTACTCTTCATTTTCCTTGGCTAGTATAGTTGGTCACACATAAGCTGACGAGTGACCTTGAAGGGTGAGCTTAGGCAGGGGAAGGGTAGAGGAAGCAAAAGACCGTTCCACAGACATAATACGAGGTATAGTATTTATATTACAATAATGTAGATCTGACAAGGCCAAAACGTCGTTATAAATATTATTTTATTATATTTGTTATATTAATCAGATCATTCACATTAACTTTTGAACCAATTTACTTATATCGGTTTTCTAAACGACCTCAATGCCTGCAGCGATGGCTTTTGACTCAGCTCACACTACAAAAACCAATGTTTTTGAATATGGGTAGCTTTTTGTTTTCTATTGATCAATCATGCGGCAGCCTATGAGTGAACAGCTATAATTTAAGTTATTAATATAGGTTGAGAATAAGATGGGATTTATGAAAAAAAATGATTGAGGAATACATCATTCTTAATCAGTGGGGTAACACCTGCCATCTTTAAACTATGCTGTTATCGTCTTAGTGACAAGTTTAGCCACCCCCTATAATATTACCACTTCCATAAGGTTAAAACTTCATTTCTATAGACTTAATATTGATTTCTTTGTATATATGTGATTAGGTATTATTATTTCAGTTTATATGCATGTCAAATTCTTTTTCCAGTCATTATGGACAACAATATCTACAAGCCATTTATATCGTAAATTTTTATTGTAGTTATATAATGATAATAATGTTAGCTATATTGTTGAAATATTTTAATCTTCTATTACAGACAGTTTAAAATTCATTAGCGTTTATATTAAACTATGTATTTACTATTATATGTAAATATACTTTCTGTACATTTTCAAATATTTATTACATCACCATATTTTGCAGTAAATATCTCACACTATGAAGATATCTCTTGTTTTCTACTACCAAATGTTCCGCTGTACAATTTTACTTTTTTTGGTGGAAATGTATGGGACAACTCTCGCAGTAGGAACTTCCGCAGTACAGGCAATCTGTTAATAAATTACTACACAAATACACTAAGTAAGTTATAATTTTTAGTTTGAGGGCAGATTTTTTCAAAAACCTAAATTTCTCTGAACTTTTGTATTCTCAATCCTATGCTTTTATCACACACTGTAGCATTTATACCAATGCTATTTATTGTTGTTATTATACCTTTTAAATAATGTTGATTAATACTCTCTTTCTTAACTACTTATACCGTCAATTAATACACACTTGATTTTTATTTTTGTGTCTCATTTAACACATATGTCATCCTTAGAATTTATATTTAAAAGGCTTCAAAATCTTTTCATTCACTATATTGTTACAGTGTCAGCACCATACAAATTAATTTGTAGTTTTTTAAGAACTCGTTTAATAATTTATATCGAAAACTTGTTGCTGTTTATGACAAGCTGATTGTTAATTACTTATTACACTTTGATATTACTTGTAACCAGACTTTTTCTTATCTAAAGGTCGTTAAATTGTTAACTTACACTTGGAAGAAACGTTTTCTCCAAGTGTAAGTTAACAATTTAACAACCTTTAGTTATCAAAAAGTCTGGTTGCAAGTAATATCAAATTGAAATAAGTAATAATTTATGTGAGAAAAAACAGTTACTTAGTTATATTCTGTTAATAAATTGTTAAATATTGTGAGTCACAAACTAGACTGTCTCTCAGGAATGAGCGGTCTTGTTCTGAATTTATTGCGTATTGATGGTTTATACGTTGTTTTTATGTGAGTAAATTCTTTTTACTGTGTATTCGAATTTAGTATTTGATTGTGAATGTTTTTTTTTAAAATTTAGTATGTGTTATGGTCAGTCTTTGTTGTTTATATATTTTCAAAGTTTTCTGCTGTATTCAGTTTATTAATGAAGTGTAGAATTTTTAAGCATGTGTCAAATATTGTCATTTAACAAGCTATACATGTTCACCAACCTTGACAGAAACCTAGAAATTATACACTTCATCAATAAAAGCGACAAAATGAACACAACAAAAACCAACCACAACACACACTAATTGATAAAACACACTCAAAATATATAATTATTTCTTCATATATAAAAATTCTTATATAATTAGTTTTTAATCATGTGTTATTAAACATTCTTTTCAGCTGATGTTCGGCTAAATTTGCACAACAACAAAGAATTGATGGACGATATACTTATTGAAATTATAAAGCATTGTAAAAACTTAAAAAATCTACAATTTGATGGTATCATACAAAATATGGAAATATTGTCATCAATATTAAGTATGGAATTTGAATCTTCCCCACGTAAGTACACTTAAAAAGTAACATGTCACTCACGTTTTAAAATAAACCCTGGGGAATTTTTAGGAAGAAACTTCTCCACACAGTACAAGGAACACAAAAATAAAAAAGCACAATCCTAATGAAATTTCGCTATACATATACATAGGAAGCTACATAGATACATACAGCAATATTGATACGCATCTAACATTCTAAGCTGCATAGTAAAAGCAATAAACTAAAGACAACTGAAAATTTCAAAGGATACAAACACCACAAAACTTGCCACAATACTTTCTAAATCATAAAACATACTCACAATGAAACACTTATTTAAAAACATAATTAACAACCTTTTTATAAATAACGGCACATCACAGAACACCAAAACACCATAGACTCACAATAATACAGCACTCATGAGCAACAGTCTTGTCCATAACTCACAGCATTTAACAATCCACTGCTCTGTTATTTTTGCCAAGAGTAATCCAGAAGCAAATACTACTGAACACCTCAATATGTACAACTCAAAAACTGCAAGTGCTAACATATATTTTTTAATAGCTTTTAATTATATATTATTAGTATTAATATTATTACTATCCTTCAATAATATTGACAATTTACTAACCAATAAAAATTCCAAGTTGCTTGTTGTAATCATCTTGAATTAACTGAATACATCATAAGTAAATATTTGAGTAACCAATTAAAAACTATTAACGTACTTGCTGGCCAATTTCAAAACAGTTGTTTCATTGATGAAGGTAATCCTTAAGGAGTAGCAGGAATGTTTCTTAGTTAAATTCATCATTACAATATTACATAAACAGACAAAAGTATGACCAAGTAATACACTAAATCTTTTTTAAAGTGAATTCCTACTTAAATCAACAAAGACAAATTTTATTTTAGTTTCTTTTTATTTTATAATTTTAGTTATTATAAATATGTATATACATATATCAATAACAATATTTAGTGACAAAATAAAAAGCAAATTTCCTTGCAATTTCCATTTCCCTTTCTATCTATGGTGTTGAAGTATTATATTTGTTTATTACTATTTATGTTTGTGGTATCTTTTCTTCATTGCTTGCATTGTGTTGTAATTTTTTTCGCTTTACCTTCGCTTTCCTTTCACATTATCCATTTGTGATCAAGGTCCGATACAGTTAATCCAGTTGGTTTATTCTATTCTTTTTATTAATTTTTAATGGTAGAACATTATTTATGTTATTGTGTGGTAACCATGGCAACAATTTAAGGTTGTGCAATGGAGGAATCAACAACAACCAGATGGCGGTAAAATAAATTTATATACATTTTTGAGAAATACATTTTTATCTATAGGAAAGTTGGCTCAGTGCCAAAGCGCTAGCCGTTCAACATGAAGACACTAAGTTTGAATCAGACCTAGACCCCAAATTTTTATAACTTAATTATTGAATAAATATTTTAAAAACCTATTAACATCAATTGTCATCTACTATAGGTTAAAAGAAATGTATTTGAACTTGATTGGATGAATAGAAACATATTTAATTAACAATTGAACATTTTTTAAAGATATATGTCAGGAGAGTGTGAGCTAATAGAGGAATTGAAAAATATGATTTTCTATTGAAAAATGAAATATACTTTTTAAAATCAGGATCTGTCTTGAATTGATAGGGTGACCAGGAATAAGAATTTTACATCACACAAGCAACTTACAGAACAGTCATGGTTAGCATTATAACATCATAAAAATAAACAAAATATCTCCTGCCTTCAAATGAATTTGCATGCTATTGTATGTGTAGAGAAGTTTTACTACCTTGCTGTATTCACTTAAGGACGTTCATGGTTTATATATAAGCTGAAGGGTTTAAAGCTAACTACCTAGTAGTGGTAAATACATAATGGTATAAGAAATATCAGGTGCTCAAGCACCTTTTCTTAAATAATTTACAATTGAAGTTTTAAAAATAATAAAAGTGGTTACTTTACAAGGGCTGTCTATAACTAACACACATTTTGCCTGTTAACACAGTAATAAGCAAGGCTAAAGCTTTAGTGTCCCTACAATCAGTATTTCTGCAGCTACGGTAGGCTATACATATTGAGAATCTTTTAATTCTGTGTTGCAATACAACAATTTAAACTCAACAACATAAACAAAGACACATAAAACTCTGCTGGTGTTTACAAACTAACTTGCAGTTCATGCCACAGTTTTTACATAGGCGAAATAGGGAGGTCTTTTGCACATGCTACCAAGAACACATAAAAGGATTTACAATACAAGGAATCAAACTTTCCAGAAAATCTAATATCCACAAACCATAACTACATAAGCATAACATCTAACCTACAATTTCTTCACAAAACAAAACAAATCAATTAGACTATAACTCACACACATTTTTTGACATTAAACCTCCCAATATTCTCCAAAATACACTTACATCTCTACTGTAATATACCACCAACCTATAATAATCATTAGGTCAGTACACTCTCAGTTGACAATAGGGCACATCTCCTGAAACGGCCATCCTCAACAAACATAAAAGTACTACTTAAGGGAGGGGTAACATATGTATAAGTGTTTTGAGTTAAAACAATCTGCTAGTTGTCAGGTTTGTTAAGTTGTTGAGTTTTTATTAGCAAATCACAAACTACAAACCATTTACTATAAATTTTAGCTTACTTTTACAAATTATTTTCATGTATGTTTTGTAAATTTCAGTACAGTAACAATATTTGAATTGTTAATTTGATTGTATTTTACACTTGTGTTGTATTGGGGAAGAGATATTTTTAACTTTCCATCATATTGCCTCTGGCATCACATTTTCATAATGGAATATTTTTCAAGCACTTGAAGAAGTCTTCTATCAAAGAATGGGGATGTTTTGGAGTTGCAAAGTTGGAATTTTTGTTTATTCTATTCTATTTTTATGGTTTTTGTTTAAACAAAAGTCTGCAGTACAATAGTTTTAAAATAATTCCATAATGTTCATCACTCGTTTAAGATATATTATAGAAATCTCAAAACTAGTTTTCCACTGGTTTCATAAATTTTGTATAGTATTTTAAAATATTAAAAGGGTATGAATTTGATATGATATAATTTCTTAAATTTATTTAACATGTAAAGATTATTAAATTAAAATCTATTTAATTTAACAATTTTAGGGTTTAAGACAATCAGACTGAGCCCTCAACTTTTGAATCCAAGAAACCGAATTCTACTTCAAAACATGGTATTTGAATACAAGAAGAAATTATCTGATAGACACATTGATTTTAACATTGACAACGTATTTCCTGTATTTCTAAATTAAGATATTACAGACATATTAAAACATTACAATTAAGTTTATTGTAACGTTTCAAAGATAGATGCAAGGAAGTATATATATATGTACATATGTACAATATTTTATATTAGTTATTAAATGTGGTTATTTATTTCTCAGGTTATATTTGTGTATAACAGAACCTGTAACTAAATTTTGCTTTAGACCTTTAAAAGCTCATACAGGTTGTCTTGACTAAACACTTGTTAAATATTTACAAACTTGCCTATAGCAGCACTTACTGTCTGAGTTGACAATGAGACACATCTCCCGAAATGACCGTCCTCAACAAATATAAGTAAGTGCTACTATAGGCAAGTTTGTAAATATTTACAAGTGTTTAGTGAAAACTAGAAGCTCACGTGAAGATGGAATCAACAAATAAGGTCATTTTGCTTGGAGAGAAGTGAGAAACATGAATTATCTCTTTGAATTAAAATTATAAATATTGCCCGATTACCTCAAAATAAAGAGTTACATTCACAACTCAAAGTAGATTTACTCTCCATCAATGTTTATGGTACTTTTACAATGCAAAAAGTAACTAAGCAAGAAATAATTCTAAAATGATAGATTTTCCAGGTTTACAAAAATTGCAGTGGTACTAAGTAAGGTTTACTGTGTTGTCATATAAAATTTGTCCTTAATTTATTCCTATTCCAGTGACTATTTGTGTACATTTAGATGCTTTTATGTATCTAACATTTCTGTTAAAATAAGTCATTATGAGTTAGTTTCCATTGCTAGGTTTGTGAGTTTACAACATTCTCCTTCCTAGTTCAACGTTGCCAAACTTACTTAGTCTTTTGGCTGTTCTTAATGAGGATCGGTGAACTTCAAATTTCTCTACATTCATAATGGTTTTAGTGTACTTACTTACTTCTTCATACAGGCCTCCAACTTCAGGTGTAGCCGATAGCCCGTTGTCCATGGTATATGACAGATGCAAGAGCCTAGTGTTGCTTATTCTTTAGTATTTCCTGCCAAGTGGATATTCGGATTTGTAGAATATCCCTTGCAGGAATCGGGTAGTGACAATTCAGTAATATGTGCTCCAAGGTCTCCTTCTTGCTGTTGCTACAAATTTGGCATCGAGGGAAATCCGAAAGCCCAAAACAACAAATTTTTGAGTGACAATGTGACCTGTACTTGTTCTAGCTG
The DNA here is from genome assembly GCA_036971475.1 of Prosapia bicincta. Taxonomy (NCBI): domain Eukaryota; kingdom Metazoa; phylum Arthropoda; class Insecta; order Hemiptera; family Cercopidae; genus Prosapia; species Prosapia bicincta. The sequence continues at coordinate 20,164,447 of JBAIZL010000006.1, read as the reverse complement.
CAAAAATAGCAATCAAATGTGGTATATGTCTGTGTATATATATATATATATATATATATATATATATATATATATATATATTGTAATATTTTCTTTTTTTATAACATATTATATTTTTGTAATACAAACCATAACTCATTAATAATTTATATTCTTTATTATAACATTTTTTTTAATTCACACAATAAACAGAACAAAAAAATAAAACTTAACAAGTTTTAACACAATAGGCTAAACTCAATTCCTTCAACTTTAGTTACAAAATTTTATACCCTAGGCTATTTTCTAAGATCTCTTAATATCTCGGGGTTTTATGCATGGGCTATATCTTTTAACTCTTTGGTTAATTAAACAAATTTTGATAAACAAGATTAAATTTAGAAAATAGTTTTAATAAATAGCTTCCTGATAAAAAAATTAAATTTGGAATAAGCAAAAAGGTCCCTAAACTGTTTGTACTGGATTATGTTTCTTACTACTAACTATTAATTAATTTCAAGATATTCTAATAATGTACAATTTTAAATTTCCATACAATTTTAAAAGTTCACTAAAGTTTATTTGTATAGCGCTATTTACTTAACTCATCAATTTATTGAAGATTGGCTGTTGTTCACGTAGGATTCAGTTCTCTTTAAATTTTATATTTAACACACTTAAATTCCTTTTAGTTACTTCAAATTAGATTAATACTGTATTATAGCTTTAAATTCATTTATCCTTGTTTAATTTGGCCAAGTTTCTTCACAAATCTGTATAATTTTGACAAAATTCTTCAAATGGAATTTTGACTCCTAAGAAAAGGTCCGCTCCCTTGGCGTCCCCACGCTAGACTAGACTAACACATCCTTTCTACTTTTAAAATGTTTAAAACATGGCGGCTATTCCTTTTCCAACTCATATTAATTATCCATAAACCTTGGCTTTCATGTAACGAAGTTCCATTTCTTCCCACTAGAGTCGACTGTAACTTGACCTACTTCTTTGGCTTTACATCTGTTAATGTCAACGAACTGTTTTCACCCGTTTTAATTTCATTAACATACCGTTTCAACTTTCCGATCCTTAACAAACCTTCTAGTGTTTATTTAATTACTATATTTGTGTGTGCAGTGTCTTGCGTTTTACTTTTGTAATAATTCCGAAATGTGTGTGTTTTTGGGTTGGATTTATATAAACATAACCTCTGACTTCATTGTTTACAATCGCGTTTAACCTCTTATCTCTCCAATGATTACTTATGCCCTATGTTAATAAAGTTTACAATTTTGTTTAAATATAATTATTATTAGATTATGTTGTTTTAATTTTATTTGTTACAACAAATTTCCTAATGCATTTTACAGTTCAAATATATTATTTATATGTTACAACTTTTTCTAGGCTTTTACCTAAAATTAGTTTCAATTTTAATCTAGCCAATTTCTTATTTGCTATTTTCAAAATGTTACAATATATATATATATGTGTGTGTGTGTGTGTGTGTGTGTGTGTGTGTGTGTGTGTGTGTGTGTGTATGTATGTGTTTTAGTGTATATATGTATAATATTATGAAGTTGAGCACCAAACCTTGTTATATTTAATAGCTTATTAAAACTACTGATTAATTAGAAGATGGCAATATAAAATTAGTCAGCAAAAGTTTTGTAATTTCTTAATCCAGATTCTTGGTTATGAAAACATTTATATGCCGTATATATTGAATATAAACATTTTTATTTTAGGTATTAAAATTAAACCTATTTAGAAGGCTGGAGTATTGTTCTAGTGAATGTTCATGTTCAGGTTACAGTTTTCAAATTGCTGTTCAGGAGCACCAAGATGGAAAAATCAGTTTGACTCTTGGTAAAAGAATTGGTAAAGAGTTAACATTGTAAAAACTACCAATAACCGACTTCTCTGGGATAGAGAACAAAGAAATTATAGACACATCGAAAAATTGGCACTTTGAATTAGAAAACCACTAAGAAGAACAATACAAACATTTTTGTATTTGTCATTAAAATTGCACAAATAAGGCAGCAATGTTGTTCTAGCAAATATTGATGTTATGGTTACTGTTTTCAAATTGCTATCCAGGGGTACCAAGGTGGAGGACTAAGCTTCGTGCCTAAAGAATTGGTGAAAGAATTAAATTAGAAAAACTACCAACAACTAACTTCTCTGTGATATGGCACAAAGAGTTTATAAGACACACTGAGAGATCAAAGGATTAGAAACTCACTAAGAAGAATAACACAAATATTTTTAGTAACAAGAATAAATGTCAACAAATTTGCAAAACTCTTCACTAACTAACTTGGTGTTGAAATTTTTTATCATTCAACTAAAAGAATTAAAAGCAACTAAGTTAAATATTTAGCTGTTCAAAGCTGTTACATTCATCGGAGTAACAGTGGCGATGGCTTTTGAAATTCCTTCCAACTGGTACACGACTTACATGTAGGCACTCCTTCCTTATTCTTTACGTACCTCCACCCTGCTATGTAGAGTGACCTATCTTGATGGGAATTTTTATTATTACTCTGTCCATGCCATTCTGCTTCTAATCTACTGCTCAATATTTATAACTATAACACATAATTGGTTACTTTTAACAATAAAGATAGCATTTACCGTATCATTCTACTCCTCAACTCTAACAAACACATACACACACACACACACACACACACATGTTTGCTAAACATTGTCTTTTTCTGATTATGGATCTACTCAGTTCACCTAGCTTACCTATTGTAAAAACAGCTTGTCAAAGCAGTTTTTCTGTGTCAAAAATTGGTGAAATTTGTCCTTTTGGTCTTTGATATATTATTGAATTTCATTTATGTAAATTTAGTTCTGTTTGTCTGATAAAAAGCAATATTTCAATCTTTCATTGTAGGCTATGCATTTAACTAAAATAAGGCTTTCAGTCTTGTCTAATATTTTGTTTTTTTGCTACAATTTTTCAAAGGTGTTGTATTTAAAATTAAGAAATGATTCTACTTCGGTGTCGCGATAATAATTTTGAACATTTCTTTTCTGCCTAACTATTACTTTCTTTGTTTTGCTAATGTTAAACTCATATTGTTAACCCTTGCTGATCTAATTACATGAGTGCAACAGTCACTAGCAGGTACAAATTAATTCCCCGCTTCAATTGTCTTTCGTTTCACTACAAAAATATTCTCACTTATGAAACACTAAATATAAAATTTTCATATGGGTGCAATTTTTTTATTCATTATATTTTACTTTAGTTGATACATTATTTGTTAATTGATTACTAAGAGTAATCATAATTAGAAAAACAAATTAAAAGTTACTTATGGTTTTAAGATTGCTTTAGATTCTAGGCTCCTACTGTTATTGTTTCTTTTGTATGTAGACAAGAATACGCTAATTATAATTTACCAACAGAGTTTAAACCTCTACAGAACTCACTTCAGTTGTCATAGAAACTGCTGAAGCATTTTGTTATGCTTAGATGTCTGAGAGATGGCCAATAGACCATAAATATCTTTCTTTATTTATGCTGTAAGTTTTGAGAGTTGATAAATATCCCTTAGAAACCATAGACAACTAGTCTTGTGCATGACATCAGAAAATAAACTCTCTTGAAACAAACAATGACAACATTCATGACTAGCTGACTATAAACCATAATGGGTTAGTAGCAACCTGTCGTTCCAAAACTTATATGATATACTTTTATCTTAGAGCTTAACTTTAGTCACATGATAAATTATTTAATAACTAAAAGAACTTATAGGGGTTTTAAAAAAATGCTATAAATATTTTCAGAGACTTCAAATGTTTATTACTTTAAAAAATCAAAAAATACATAATTATGAAAAAGTGGTTTGTTAACCAAATTATTGGCAATATGGAAATAGAAGACATTACTTACATTCTAGGGCCAAACAAGCATCAAAATGCAATGGAAATAAAACAATGGCAGCTCAGTTTTTGTTTATAACATTTTTATAATACACAAATATTTCCATACACTGGAGAACAACTTTTTCACAAACCAATGAAGTTAATTTTTAATGGTGCATGCATTTTGTAAAATATTTCTTATAATGTCAAATTAGTCATTAACAAATTATTTTTAATTATGCCTATGTAAAAGAGAATAAAATCTTGGCTTATTTTGAACTATACTATAATTTAACACTCCATCAGAAGGGGAACAACACCAGGCACATCTAAACTGACAGATTAAATTAAAAATATATGCTAATTTTCTTAGAAAAGGTTTATCATATTTCTTAAACACTTTATTTAATTTTAACTTTAACTTGGCTCTTTAATTTAAAAAGGGAATATCCACATGAACAATAAAACACTAAAATATGAGTATTTATATTGAAACATATTATATTTATTATTTTAAGGTAAACATTGTCTGCTACCTTATACTTTCTTTAATATTATAAGTTTTTTTGTTTAAATGTCTACAAAACCTTGTAGTTATGTTATACAGAAAATTTTGACGACACTAGAAAGCAATTGAATAACTCCAAATGAAATAACCGCTGACATCATCAAATAACAATGACTTATTTTTTTTAAGACAGGCTAAGAAAAGAAATTAAACAAATTTGAAATGGTTGAATATATACCAATGCAATATAAGGCTGAATACAATATCTGCTAAGATGTTTATTAAACAGGACAAGATTAGGGATGGCTTATTTATGAGGTTTGGAGAGTACCTGAAGTGGGCACTTCTCTTGGGGGAACTCACATTATATGGCTTCTTCTCTTTATTCTTTTCCTTTCCATATCGTCTCTTGGTATTGATATTAAGAGGATATAGTGGACAATAACGATTTGGTATAAAGGTGGAAACCTGAATTTCCCTTTTTACTTGAAGTCAGTATCGTAGCCAGTACAAGGACTTGAAAGAATTTGTTGTGTAAAAGTTATAACATTTTTTATGACAGAGTAATATATTTTTTTTAATATTTTGTTCTTAGTTCAGAGAACATTATTCACAATATCTAAGTATGTGACACAGATTTTTTTCAGAGGAAAGCAGTTGAAATCAAGATGTTTAGAACCACAATTTGGATGTTAATTAACTTATTCATAAAAATGTTACTGTGAACAACATGCGCAATTGATAATGTTTAAATTCATCCTTAAGCAAACTATAAGTTACCAAAACTTACCAAGGTGTAAAACTATTCGCCAAAACCATCCAATGTCAACAAAAAATTGGAGACTGTTATACATATTGCATGTAATGAAAACGTAATTGCAAATCATGCAAGTTGTATTGTTATTACAACTAACACATAGGTAGATAAGTAATGTAAAACTACCTACCTACTGGAAATATGTTTCAAAGTTGTGCTAAAATAACTTTATAATTATTATTTTATTATAATTCTATAAATTTTAAAAGTAATTAGAATTTTTGTACACCACTGCAAAAATATATCATTAGATGGCGGCTTATCCTTTTTTATAGGATAGAGTAGTATGGGCAGCTATCATTTAAATTATTCCTACGAAAATTTATAAACCTAGACAAGTTTGCTTTGCTCAGATTACATGCGCCTGATGAGTTCCTATGCCTAATTTACTTTTTAAAAAAATAATAAATATTAAACATTTTCATATATTGGTCTTTATGGAAGTCTTTATTTTAAGCAAAGAAGTGTTTTACAGAGTACTTGTGAGTAGAATAAGAAATTTGGTAGTTTCCTTTAATTCCATATAGAAAGAATCTGGAGATAAATATAACCAACAAAATAAACAGAGTGCAACTAATTTTTTCCACTAAGCACTGATCGACACTGTTGTCTTACCTTGGAAGACGATAACACATTTTATGCATTAAAATCTTCTTGAACAAATAATTTTGACTAAAATGTTCAAGAATATATATTGACCGAATGTCAACAATACATACACTTAATATCATGATACCAGCACATAAAGTTACAAGTACATAAATTCAATTAATGTATTGTAGGCTACCCAAACTTTATATAAATTTTTTTAGAATTATATTTATTTACACATTCTGAATTTATAGTTTTTCAAGTTATATTTAGTGTGTGCCATTTACACAAATTCCAAGCCATTTATCCGTTTTATCAGTTATTTTTAAGATATACCAGTGTTAAGTGTTAATTTAAAAACTTAGGAAAGTTCGAGTGAAAATTGGTCTGGATAAAACTATTGAAAACAATATGAATCTCCTACTACATACAAAATAACCAAAATAATGGTGCATTTTTTGTTAAAAAATCTTAAATTTGATACTAGTTTAGTTTAAGTATTTTTAAAACACACCCAATTTTCTCCACTCTAACGATTGGGAGAAAATTGTAAGTATTGTTTTTATAATCATACAAAATAACAAATTTTTAATTTAAATAAACAAATATATTTACTATATCACAATAATAAATTATTTTAAAAACTTTAATAAATTCTAACATTAGTAATTTTAGTAACAAATTGCTGAAAATTGTATTTTCTCACCTTATTTTCAGTATTTTTCTTTGGCATATTCACTTTACTAAATATCTATTTTATCAATATAATTAAATTTAAATAGAATAACTACTACTCTTGTGTACTGAAAATTAGCTCTTAAAACAGTATGAAATTTTAAATACCATACCAGAATACCAGGGACGGCTCAAGGGCAGGTTGCACAACCCCCAATCCAGAGATCAATACAAAAACAAATTTAATATGTACATTGTTATGATCGATTATTCATCATATAACATTATCAATCCATTATCAAATCACTAGCATCATCATATGGTACTAAATAGATTGACTTTATATTTTAAAATCTTTTTTCCAATTTGAAAGTTTTTCTAAGTGCTGGCTTATTTAAACTTGTAGGTAGGACATGAAGTAACCATAATGGAACACTATATTCATTATGTTTGAAAGGTAAAGAAAACAACTACAATGAATCATCTCTAATCCAGCTCTCTCAATTTTGGAAACTCTGGTATCAGTACATAATGTGTACAAATTAGGCAGTTGCTTGTTAATGAAGAGAAATGTATGAGCAGGAGAGATGTGCGGGTAAAGTCAGTGACTTGATAAACAATGGGGATACTATATACCTTTATATATTGGCTGCAAATATACCTGGAGCAGTTTTATTGTGTCTGTAGGTCATTCAGCTATTCGTACACAATCTTTTGGAACTGTTAGCAGTGAAAGTTGCTTGATGTAATTCTTTGAGCTTCGTAAAGTAACGATTGTTTTGAAACTCGTCAGCAAGTAAGCAATTACGTATTCACTTCGTTAAGTACTTTTTAAATATAGTTTGTTACCTGTATCTTTTTGTTTTAGCTGTGTGTTTATGTTTTTCTTTTAACATTAAATGTAGTGTATTTTAATTGGGATTCTGATTATTAACTTATAAAAAACTTATTACTCTTTAAAATGACTGAGAAAGAAAACTCTTTTATTGAGGAAAAACTTCACAAATTAAAGTGAATAGGTGCAGGAGTATTTGCTAAAAAAATAGCAATAGAGGTTGTGCAGGACCTAGTCCAAGTAACTGAGAAAAATCTCACAACATACAAAAAAGTCGACCTCTAGCTTTAGTGTAGGCATCAAAAAAGTGCAAATGATGACTTACATTATTGACAAACTGAAACAAAGCAATATTTTGCACATTGTAAATCGAAAGAATTTACCATATCAGGACCTATTATACAAGTAAAGGTTCTTTAATTTAATGAGGAAATAGGAACCAAACCTGACTATAAAGCGAAGACAGCTTAAGAAGTAATAAAATTGATATGGAGTTGATACTTGAAATGGCAGGGAAAAGCTTTTGGAAGATAAAACTGTATGAGTTTAAAATTTATTCACATAAATTGTTTAATAAGGAATCAACGAGCACTGTCCAGCTTTACAAATGCAGCAACAGTTGTATGAGATTTAAAATAAGGTTATTAAAAAGCTGTACCCTAGCCTTCAAAGGTAAGAGACAAGAAAATAGGAAATAAAAAAAGAAAATAGAAGACTCACAATTTTGGACCATAGTAATGTTACAGGAAATCTTCGCCTACGGGTTTAGTAAATGTTTTAAACCAAAGTTAAAAAAAATTGAAGGATTTTATCACTTTACCACTGTGGTAAAAAATTCAAAGGGGTGCCTAAATGAATTCATCAATTTTTAGAGACTGGTTTAGTCAACAGTTTGTTTAATTTATAGATACATATCCAAAAGAAAACAATTTACCAGTGAAGGCTATTTTATTGCTAGGCACCAACCTTTCAAATCCATCTGTAACTTCGAAGTGTGGAAATAAAGATTGTGCTTTTGTCCATAAATATAACTTCTACGTGTCAATCCTTAGATCATGGTGTTCTTGTCGCAAACGATTATAATGCCATGAGTTACTTATATTTATCATTGTGGGTATAAAAGCTCGGAAAAGTTTTCTATGTATATTGAAAATATATATAGCCTTGTGTATTTCTATTGCATGGAAAGAAATAAAGTGAACAACACAAGTTAACCAACTGCTTTTCATTGGCGAAGATATCTCGTTGCTAGAAAATGTGATTAGTGGGCATTCGAATGTCTGCTTCGATTTTCATTTTTCATTCCGCTTCGAGACACTATGTCCTTTGGTTAATGTTTAGCCAGCTCGACCCTTGATAGTGTTTTTACTAAAACACTTGTAAATATTTTACAAACTTGCCTATAGTAGCACTTACTTATATTTGTTGAGGTCGGCCGTTTCGGGAGATGTATCCCATTGTCAACTCAGACCGTAACTTGAGTTGCCTCAAAAAAATATAAGTAAGTGCCACTATAGGCAAGTTTGTAAAATATTTACTAGTGATTTAGTGACAACTAGTAGTTCACGTGAAGATGGAATCAACAAATATAAGTAAGTGCCACTATAGGCAAGTTTGTAAAATATTTACAAGTGATTTAGTGAAAACTAGTAGCTCATGTGAAGATGGAATCAACAAATACTAATGTTTTATATTAGTGCAACACAATATAGTTGGTGTTCACTTGTTGCGATGAAGCAAGCAACTAGACTACTTAGATCATGAATAATATAATCAACAATTAGTTAAATCCTGGAAAAATCTATTGGACTACAAAGCAAGTAATGAGCACAGTGAAGAAGGGCCAGAGACAAATAGCCAATATTGCGAAACTAATGAAAAAACTGTTCCAGCTTCTTAGGAAGAAGACTGTGACAAAATAAGTAGTGATTTAGTGGATATGTGACTGAAGAAAGTTGAAGTCCATGAATTTACTGTAAGTGACATTATTGACTCGTGTAACACAGAAGATGACCCATGCACCTATCTAAGAGGAAGAACACAAATAAACAGCACCTCATTGTAAAGGTTTCATTGTGTTTGAACAGGCATTAAGCCAACCAATAAGAAGTAACAATGGCTGATCTGTTTTTTTTAGAGACATTTCACTGTAGTGCGAGCCAAGAGGACTAAAATTAGATCTTTTTTCATAAAAAAGTTAAGTGAGCATTGTACATAAAATTTTAGAACTAAATTTTTATTTGTGCTTGCATGGATTATATGTGAATTTTCTTAAACTCAATTTTATATTGTTTTTATAGTTTTATATTTATTGTTATATTTTTATTATTGTTTTAAAATTTGTTATTTATTGTTTCTTGTTGTATGTTGTTCGATATTTATTTGTTGTTCGAGTAATATTTGATTTATTTATTTTATTGAAAACTTTTGCCTTAGTCACCACCCAAGATTGGAAATAATAACCTAAATTGGTTTTTCGCAAAAAAAAAAAATATTAAAATGAGTAATAAGTAATTTGGATTAAGGTATAGCTTATCTAATGTCGTTAAGGTATACATGTTAAACTTGGATGTTGTATTTTTTGTTTATTTAAACATTTATGTACCTTTATATTTGTATTATAATCACCTGCCAATCCCAGCATTGTCACACTACTTTTTGACGGATTTCAGAGGACCTCCATCAGTCAGAACTATTTATGATCTCTAAAAAGTTTAGAGTCATAAATAGTTTTGACTGATGGAGGTCCTCCGAAAGCCATCAACGAGTAGTGTGATAATGCTGGGATTGGCAGGTGATTATGATACTCTAAACAAGAATATAAATCCTAGGGGAAAAGTAGAAAATTAACAAAAGTATTTATATACCTATTTAAGTTGTTAGTATTTTTCATTTGTAACACCCAAGAAAATGATTTAATGTAATTATGTACACTATTCTAAATTCATTTACAGTACATACATTCTAAAAAAGCCACTAAAAAAATGGATTTTTAATATTAGTATTGGTTGATCTGGATAAGGACATTTTACTGTACTATCAGAGTGTTTATGCTGTTACCAAGGTAACTAAAATTGAAATTTGTGGATGTAGGATGCCAAGATCTTTACTTGATCCAGTTAGGTCATAGATGGAGTAAGTTGATAGCTTTCTTAAAACTTTGGACTCTATAACTCACATAAGTCATGAGAAAAATTTGTCCTACCATGATGGTAAGTAATTGTATTATGATTATTGAAAAATATGATTAAAACACAGTTTTAAAATATTAAAATACACAATTACAAAAATTCTACAAAACCAAAACATTAAAACATCGTAAAAAAAGTTACGAACATTGTTTGCTTCAACGTCTTTGGGATTTGTTCACATCTTTTGATGTTTTTTTAGAATGTCTAAGATGAACGTTTAGACTGTTTATTGTGATTTGTTGATAAAAGTTATTTGTTGTAATATTCATACAGTGAATATGACACAGAAGAAACCTGAAATTAAGGAGATTGTAAAACTACTATTCAGCACTTTATGAAAATCACCTACCAACTTAAGCAAACATTCTTTCTTCAAAGCGTAGTAATAATACTTCACAGTATAAATAACAAATACATTCTAAGTAAAAACAATTTAACACTACATAAATACAATTCTTGTAAAACACATAAACAATAACTAAGAAAAAAAAATTTAACTGTTATTCTTCTATTATAGAATTTAGAATATGGTTTTATCTGAGATATAAACTTTTCCGCCTTGTCCATGATCTCAGTAAATCAGAGTGGAGCAGCAGTTGTCTTTGGTTTGACCAACATATCAAAATACCGACAGCAATAACAAGAAACTATATTCTCATAAAAGCAGAGTACTACTTGAAAATAACTTACATAATGAACCTTTTATAAGTATAGATTGCAGCAATGAAAAATGTAAGCAATATCAGTAAAAGCAATCTCATATAACACCACCTAATATTTATTACCTTTATGAAAAATGTATTAATATTAAATTTGTTGAACATTATTATATATTTAATTAAAAAGAAATGCTTAAAGTATAACTACTTATTCTTTTGCTACACTAATCCTCTTTAGTTATAATGCATTATTCTCATAAAAGGCAGTATATTTTCGAAATCAGATTATCAAAATTGTAGTTATAAATACTTATATTAATTTTTAATTTTATCATTTCGTCAATCATTTATTAAATACAATAAATTGATTGCTAAATTTGCAGTTTTATCAGTTCTGTTAATATTCATCTTTAGGTTAGTTGTATTTCTCTAATTTATCACCTCGGCATCATCAGATGATTAATGTCTTATTTTAACTCGTATTGAATGGTTGTTCTGAGTACTTTATTGTCAGGAGTGTTTTCATGTCTTTTTTTATAAAGTAACAAGAAAGCAAGGTGAATATACAACTGTATATATTAAAATAGTTCACTCAAAATCTCACTACACACCAATTTATTAATATATACAAACTAGTTTCAACAAGGATGTCTCTTTCATCAGTGATTGGCTACTACTTACAAATTTCAACAAAACCCATCAACATAAATTAGCGATAGGCTCTACGATACGCCCTATATCATACAACTATACGACAAACAAGATAATAGAATTGAAATTCAAAGAACATTTAAAAAACTTCTTACTCAGGAGAGTTATCTATTTTACCTTATGTCATGTAAAATATATAACTCTAAAGAGTAATGAGTTGTGTTGTGTAGGTTAGGATGTCTCAAATATTCTTTGACTTTTAAATGTTATCTAGTAGCAGATCCAGCAAGTAGGCCGGATTCATTTGTTAAAATTCGTCTTAATATTCCATAATTTAAAAAGGTAAATGTTATATATTTAAGATGAAACGAAATGCTTATAATATTATAGCGAAACTTAGAATGCAACAATAAAATATCAAATAACCGATCTTTTTTTTAGCTAAATGTATCTATTTGTCCTGAGAGTAAAAATGCCCTGAAACACACCATTTAAATTTTAAACAACTTGTGGAGGTGGGGGCTACAAGATAGTCACAATCCCCTAAACTGTGCCTACCCAAAAAATAAATCTTGAAAATTGTTTGTATTATAGATGTACGATAGGGGTGTTATTGTTAATTAATATTGAAGGGGTTTGATGAAATTTGTTTATAGTAGCCAGTCACTGATAAAGGTGACATCACCATCGAAACTAATCTATGTATTAATTAACTAGTGTGTAGTGAGGTTTTAAGTGAACAATTTTAATATTTACCATTGTGAATTGTTCTCACTGGCTAAGGTCTAATTAACTTAATAAAGGTAAATATAATGTAGAATTAAGATATTTGTGCTATGACACTCAGTTGATAAATCATTAAATTAAATAAAGATGACCAGAATTAGCATATTTGCAAATTTTAGTACCTTACTTAAATAAATATTCATGTGTACATAACTACAAGTATATACATATATACACATAATGTTAGAATTTGTTTACTAATAAGCGTTTATAGAAATACACAACAAATAACAAAACTTTATTTTAATACAGGTTTTGCCCTTGCTAGTAACAATTAATTTATACTTTTAGATAATATAAGTTCAGAAATTTCAAAGATCTCTCTACACTGTTTCATTCAAAATAAATTTATTGAATTTTAAGCTTGGCCTTTTTTCCAATTCCTTCTATTAGTTTATACTCTCCTTATAGATATATCATGTTCAAAATTTCAATCGTTGACAAAATATTTTTTATTCATCCACTCAAGTTCAAACACATTTTTCTAAACTTGTAGTGAATGACACTTGATGTTAATACTATTTCTTCAAAGATTAATTACTTAAATTTGATTTAATGAATTAATTTTACTTATATTGGAAGAAAAACTTTTAACAATAGGGGCAAGATATATATTAAAGTTATGTAATCCCATTTGGTTTAAAATAGAGGTAGCATATGACAGTAGTGCACCAAAGGGAGGGGTCAAGAGGGCCTGGACTAAAAGGGGACCATCCCTATAAAGAAAAAGAAATTACGCTTGTCGGCCTTTATTGGGAAGCGTATAACGTGCATGCACCATATATAAATTCAACTACCAAGATTTAACAATAAATAAGAGTTATAAATACAATATAATTTTTAGTTTTATTTGTGTCTCATGTATTAGAAATATTGATTAATTAGCAAATTAAAATGTTAATAATATTTAAATGTATCAATAATAAATAGCTTTAGGAATATCCCTTAATAATACACAGTTGTTGAGTTTGTGTTCTAAAGTAAAACAAAGTAGGATTGCCTGAAGTAAGTTGACTGATTTGGGGGAATATTACAACCAAGTTCATGGCACCAATGTTGTTGATGTCCTTGAACCCCCTTAACGAAATTCTAGGTGTGATGCTGGCATATAATATCATAACACAGCTGATTTTATGTTACAGGTTACCTGGTAGTACAGCTATTTTAACGTATAGCCTATATTGGTTTGTTTAAATTAATTGTATTTATTTAATAAAAAGTAACTAAAGTACAATTTATCTTTGTTGACATATTCAAAGCTATTGTAGGCCTAAACCCAATAATAACAATATTGGAGGTTTCCTTCAATACGGTAATAATAATGTTGTATTTTTAATGAAGGTATGCTCACTTGGGAATGTGTTTTAAGAATGTGCTCATGGATTGAATTATAAATGATAAATTTTGTTGTAGATATTCTACTGTAGTATTTGAAGACTTCTTACATCATCAACTGATAATTTTTTCTGTCATGTTAGTGACATCTGGATAACAGATAATCTAATTTCTACTTTTTTAATATCCAATCAATTTAACAATGTAAAGATAAAGGGAAAACTCCTCTAACAGTTTGTTAAAAAACTGACTTAGATATAAACCAGTATAAAATATCATGTGCAATAATTTTAATATGGAGAAAATGTAGAAGCTTAAGTAGTCTTAAGTCAATATCCAAAGCTAGTACAAAATAAACAAAACCAGTTCTTAAATATTATATAGCCTACAGACAGCTAATTTTTTTTATCATTTACCTCAGCTATATTGTTTTGTTTGTGTACTAAATTTTTTGGAGGCTTTTAATGACAGTAATTGGAATAAATTGTTCAAAATAAACAAATTCACAACCAATAAAATACACTATTTGGTCTAAATAGAAGATAATTGAGTTTGATGAAATAGTAAAAGACAGATTTTTAGAAGTAAATATACTCTGAAACAAGTAAATAAAATTTTTAAAAAAAAGTAAATTCCAACTGAGTCAAGAAAGAAAAATTGTAATATTGGTTGCTTATATATTGCTATTAATATTGTTTGCCTTAATTTTTAACCCTACAACACTATTCATGATATTTTGTGATAACCATCGCAACAGTTTAAGGTTGTACAATGGAGGTTTTGATGACAGATAGGTGGACAAAATTCATATATATATATATATATATATATATATATATATATATATATATATATATATATATATCTTTGAAAAATTCATTTTTTGGTATTGGAAAGTTGGCGCAGTGCCAAAGATTTTGAACATGAAGATTCACAGTTCGAATCCGGATAAACCCCCAAATATTTATAATTTCAATATTGAATAAATATTTGAAAAAACTTTATTAACATCAATTGTCATCCAATATAGCTTTAAAAATATATTTAAACTTGTTTGGATGAATAAAAACATATTCTATTAACAATTAAACATTTGTACAAGATATATATCAGGAGAGTGGAGCTAATAGAAGGAATTTAATAACCTATTTAAAACAATGAAACAAATGCTAGTAAGACAGAAAAGTATAAACAGTTTAACTATTTGAATATAAGTAGAAATATATGAACAATTTAAAAAAAAAATAAGAAATTTATCTTTCAACAGTTAAATTATCTAACAGGCAATTATTTTTAATAATTCTTAAAACATATTTTATTTTTTAATAGAATATTCTAAACACAAAGATGCTAATTTTTAGGCCCAATATTAATTGTAACTTAACACCCAATTACCATAAAAATTATAAAATATTTTAAAAGAAACAAACCAAAGCTGTAGAAAACAGATGAATGTATTAGCAACAATAACATTCTTCTAAGTTTGTATGAATTTGTAACCACTTTTATAACCTGGAAAAGGAGATAAATAAATTGTAATAAACTTGTGTTTCAACAGGGTAAACCTTGTTCTTAAACATGTGTGTATTGGACATAATTAGGATAATCCCCTCCCTATTAGAGAGGGTTTGTTATTGTAATTTAGACTTTAGCCTTTCGAACAATTAATTGCTGAGTGCAATGTTTTAAATTATTACTTTATTATGTTAAGGGGTAAACACTTTTGAGATTAGGGTGACAAAGTTGATCGCTGTATGTACGGTACTTTAAGCTGTACATGTCACCTGGGTAGTGCTAAATGATCAACGATGCTGGCGAAAGATGACGTAAGCCAAGTGAGAGCCATTGGAAGAAGAAGAAGACTTTGAGAACATAACCAATTAACTAATTTTTACACTAATATGTCTGTGGATTCTATTAAGGGAAAATGAACATTTTTACTTACTTAATTTAAATGTAAATTATGTTTTAATTGGGTATTTAAAAGTATTAAATTTTAATAAACTTCATAAATATATCTATAAAAGGATAAGCAATAAACCAAAGTTTTTGTGTCTACTTTAATCAATTTGGATCTATTAAAGAATGTTCATTTTTTAATATTTTTCTTTTGACGACATTAACTGGTGCTTTCTGCATTTATTTAATTAATGAAAGGTTTTAATTTCTGATTTAATGTATTAATATTAATATTATTTGATTACATCTTCACGTAAGCTACTAGTTTTTCACTTATTATACTTGAACATATGTTAGTAGTGGTTTACAATCTGAGTTGACAATGGATACAGCTTTTGAAATGGCCGCCCATAATAATCAAAAAAATAAATGGTATTATAGGTAAGTGTAACTTACAATATATATTCAATTGTTTTTAGTGAAATAATATCAAATCAGTAAATTCAATTTTTATTTTGTGATATGCTGTCTATTAGATTTTTAACCATAATTTGTGTTTAGATATACATTTTAGCCATATTTTATTGACTTAAAAATTTTTATAAGTTTTTGAAAAATCAAGAGTTTGAATATTTGGCCATTCCATAACCAAATCTTTTTTGTCAGTTTCTCTGATACTTCATAGAGAATAAATAGATAATAGCTAAACATTCATATTAGTCCTAGTCAATTTGATTTTTGAATTTCTAATATTAATGCTAAATATATTTTGGTTTAAAGGAGAGAAAATTAAATATTAATTTTACCCATCACACATTTTTAAATATACATGTTTATCATAAAATATTTGCACGTTTCAAGCTTTTTTCAATAATATACAAATATACTTAATGCATTGCCACAAACTACTTGCCGAAAGTTGTGTTGATAGATACAAATACCACAAATATTTCTTAGAGTTTTAACTTAATACAGAACCGAATTATGTTTACACACACACCACACACACACACACACACACACACACACACACACACACACACACACACACACACACACACACACACACACACACACACACACACACACACACACACACACACACACACACACACACACACACACACACACACACACAACACAACACACACACACACACACACACACACACACACATTTTAAATTTACTGTAATATTACTAAAAATATTTTGACAATTTCAGTTCTTAGAAGTCCTGTATTTTAACAACAACTAGAAAATCCTAAATGTTAATGATGAATAGTGTATTGTGATTGAAAGTAACATTTAACATGGTATTTAAATTAAATCATATTTCTATGGAAAGAAATAATGAAAATATGGTAAATTTTTATTACAAAATATTTTTAAATATTTTGCTGCTTGAACATTAATATCATGTATTTTCATGACAAATAATTCAGTTTCCTCCCTGAAATCATAATTTCAAGCCATGTACTATATTCTACTAACTGAACAACAATTGGTCTAAAAATTAAAGAAATTCTATTTACTACTGATTGGTCCATAACAATGTAAATTGAAATATACAGAGTTATTAAAGTATTGCCTATGCATGAAACATATTGTAAACAGAGGTTGAGATCCCTTTTGTTAAAATGCTGAAGATTTTACTGAATAAACCTATACTGGAAGAGTGCAGGACTGGAAGATCAGAGGTCTCTCTTGTCTCTTCCAATCACTCTCTTCATAACCAACAGCTTGATTGGCGTTCATCTGCATGCTATAAGTTTATCAAAAAGTGTTCAGAAATGAATTTCATTACTGAAGTTTAAATAAGTGAGATGGAAAGTAGAGGGCATAAGAGTTATTTAAACTTCCTCGTTTCTTAAATTAATTAATGATATGAAGTTTTTTTGTTGTAAAACCTATTGATATCATTTGGAAAAAAACCACTAGTTATATTTTTCAGCAGATGCCTTTCACACTAGATCAGTGGATTGCTTAATGCTGTGAGTTTTGTCCGTGACTCACTACATTGAACAATGCACTGATCTAGTGCGAAACATGTCTGCTGACAAGTATCAGTAAGTAGTGGTTTTTTGCCAAGTGATACAAATATTAGTAATGATTTTTTAAGCATAACTAAAGATTTTTCAAGTTTTTATTTTGTAATGTTCAGGAGAGTACAGTAAAATATTTATTACACTTGAAGTAAATGTAGCACAATTTTTAATTTCAATAAATAAAATCTCCTAACCACAAATTAAACTTTTAATATAAACCCATACATAATTTTCAACGGCAAAGCTATAATTTTCAAAGGAAATTATTACAAACGTGACTGAATTTGACACAATAAGGGGGGTTTTCTTACAGTTTTTAATTTACAAATTTTGTAAACTAAACTTTATAAAATATAAAACCACAACTTTCTCTTAACTAATTAATACTATTGAGAACTCTGGTTAGGCCCTTTGAAAGAAATAATAAGTCATTTTTCGTCATATTTATTAATAATTATACTATCAAAACTGGTAAATCTCATTATTAATAAATATGTAACAAATAACTTAATAATTCTTCAAAGGGCTTAACTTGGGTTCTTAATAGTATTCATTAGTTGAGAGATAGTTGTGGTTTTATTTTTTATAAAGCACGTTAGTTTGAAAAATTAATAATAAAATTGTAAATTCAAAGAATTTAATTGTAACCCCTCTACCATGCTTGATTGATGAACCAGACCTTGCTGTGGCAGTATTGGTTGGATTATAGAAGGGGAGGGGACCTTCCTTAATGTAATTGGTCAGGTGTACGAAGTGTGGCGAGGGAGTTAACATTGTATATATTAAATGTAACATAAATCGAATGTAGTTATTTTTGTAATACGTTTCTTATTTTCTGCTAGATGGCATGATATTTTCTTTCTCTTTCAACATAAAAAGCTTTTTCTGATTAAAGCAGTCTAAATGAAATTACTTTCATGTAATCTTACAAATGATCACAATAAATTGCAATTTATTTTCTTACATATGTTTAATATTATTTTTTGTTTCAGGCTTATATGAAATTGCCTCATTAAAGTGTTTAATAATTAATGGTTTATAGAAGGACAGAATGCATTTTTCTCTAATAACCAATTTAACAGGTTATTTGTTGTTAACAGTCAAATGTTTTAAAAGTTTATAAAAAACTCCTCAGGTCCTATGAACCATCAAGTCTAAAACCATCAGAGCACATAAAAGTTCTTAATATATTCTGATACTTTGTACAGAAGAATCTTAGAATTTAAGAAGAATATAGTATTTAATCTATGCTATTATATAAAAATCTAAAGGTGTCTGTCTGTGTGTGTGTTACTCAATTAAGTAAAAACTACTGGGCCCATTGAGCTGAAATTTTACATGGAGATTCTTAGGATCTCTGGTTAACACATGGACCTATTTTTATTTAGAAATTCCATCAGGCCACTGCCCCATTGGCTTTGAAAGCTTGCAATTTTGTTTTACAGAATGCAATAAGCACAAATACACGTCAACCCCATAAGAAGAACGGATATTCTGCTAGTTGTAAATAACTGGAATATTTATATTTTTGAACATTTAGTTACTATTCAAATTCTTACAGAAGAATATATGGGGAATCCATTCTACCAAATATTTTTGCTCCTATCTGTGTGAATGTTTGCTAGATGTGACATCATTTTCAAAATGTATTGAATTATTTTTAATTTAAAAAAAACATGTATTATTTAAATTTAAGATATTTAGAAAAACAGGTTTCATGTTCAAAGAGAAGTAAATATTTAAGCTGAATATCATTTCAAATTTTAAAATATTTAAAAAAGTGATTATAAATGAAAATATGAAATGTGCGTTGGCAGTAGAGGAGCAAAATCATCTACACATACTTTATTAACAAAAAATATTGCCAATTTTCAGTTTCAACCTGAGCTTCTCTTTTTCAATATATGAAAACTCGCCTATAGTAGCACATGCTACTAATGTCTCTAGAACATAATGCTAACCTAACCTAACAAATGTTAGACCAAGTAATAAAGTCAATACTAAGTGCTACAAAAGGCAAATGTTTATGTATGTTAACCTGTATAAACCAAGAATTCCTAACAAATAATGCATTTACAATTGTGAGGTACTAGTTTTTAACTAAAAACACTTGTACATATGTTAGTATGTCATGCTTGCCTATAGTAGCACTTACTTTTATGATTATTGAGGACGGCTATTTGGAGATGTATCCCAATGACAACTCATACCATTCTCAATAACCATATAAGTTAAGTGCTGCTAAGGGAAATGTAACATAATAACATATGTACAAGAGTTTTTAGTTAGAAAGGTTTCAGTTGAAAGTCTTCCTTAGTCTTTAATGAGTTACTTGGTTACTGTTAATTGTAAATACATGCTGTACACAACTAGAGACAAGGAAATAGCAAATCACAAGCAATGGTCTTGTGACCAATAGGGCACGACTCGTCTGCTAATTCTGCATCATCTTCCCTCTATGTAATGTTATAGTACCAAAGCCGTAGTACGAATTATTAACATAATATGGTAACAAATCAATAAATAATTTTTCAAAGTGGAACTGTAATAATAGACCAGTTATTATAAATCAGTCAAAATAAATTTGCAATTAACTTCCTGCAACAAAGTGGAAAGTGTTGTGAGCTTTAATGCATAGTGAATCAATATCATAACTTTACATCTCAATATATTCCTTGGAACGTCATTCAGCAAATCAACTTTTACCAAAACTAAAATCAAACCAAAATTATACAAGAAAAATGAAATTCACAAGATAGAGTTACCATTAATCACCCTGTATATTCATGTCCAATATTGATCCAGTTTGGACGGAGTGGTTATAAACACTGTTTTCTACATTCATTTCTAAGTTATACTTCAAAAGTTATCTATCAATATAAATTTACTAAATGTTTCCTTTATATTACTTAATTTGTCACTAACACTTGTCTAATTTATACTGAGTCTATTTATCAGATTTACATTTTTCTCTTTTAATTTTTTGCTTTTGACAGATTAAAGTGTAAATTCATAAAAAAAATTGAGATACATTTAATACTTCTTTAATTTATTAACTTATGTTTCACAATAAAACTAAATTACTATGAGTAAAATTTTACTTGAATTATTTTTCTACAATATATACATCATCCACAGATTTCATATTTTGGCAATAAAAATAGCCTAAAAGTTTCCATTCAGTATTCTGTACAGCTGTAGAAAAAAACAATTTTGAAAGTAAACAGGAAACATTCAAGTAAGTTCCAAGTTTTTATTTTTTGATTCCATCTTCAACTTGAGTTAGTTTGTAGATATAATTACAAATAGCCTACTCTACACAACTTCAACCAACAAATTACTCCCAATATCACAGAGATTTAGAACTCTGCTGGTATATACAAATTAAAATCAGTTTGTGTCCAAGTTTTTACAACAGGAAGGTCATTTTATACAGGTTGCCATGAACTCATAAAATCACTCACAAACAAAACGCACTATATATGGTGAATACCTCATATCCACAAACCACAACTACACTACGAACCACAAACATAACATGAAACCTATACATTCTATGCAAACTAAGAAAAAATAGCCAACTCCACACAATCAAACAATATGAAACAAACAAACATTTACACTTTAACCAAAACACATGCACAACATTCAATTAAAGTGATGTACATTCTTTTTGTCATTGTAACTACAACATTTCCTTAAAAATCACCTCATAACCTTATCTTACACCCGAACCTAAAACAAGCAAGAGGGTATTTATGGTCTGAGTTGACAATGGGATATATCTTCCAGAATGGTCATCCTCATTACATAAAGAAAGTAAATGCTATTTAGGCAAGTGTTACAAATTATTATATGTTCAAGTGTTTAAGTACAAATTTTTAACATGTGAAACAAGATTTACTATAGAGTTTCAAATAAATATTCCTTGGCTGTCTGTAAAAGGAAAAAATATTTTCTAATTAGCTAGTCTAAGGTAACCATTAGACTAAACCATTGATAAACCTGATTTACTGCAGATATATAAGAGAGACAAACAACAGTTTATTCACTACAGAAAAGAGTCTGTTTTATCAGTTTGGTCATGGTGAAAGGCAATTTGGATTTCATTTCAACTATTTTTATGTAGTAAAACTTTCTTAAAATGATCAAACTTGAATTGCTAAAAAGTAGTGCAAAACTACTATCTTTTTAAAATTAAATTTATTTTTAAAAAAAGTTTGTCTAATCTCTGTTATGACAAAAATCATCTGTTTTTAAACTTCATTCTCTATTGTTCAAAAACCCCTCACCCCAATATAAATAAAATTGCGTGTTGCAACCATTTTGAATTCACTGATTAAATTATGTGTAATTACCCCATAACCGAGTAAAAACTTTTGATCTTATTTGCTAACATGTCTCAAAATAATAGTTTCATTTAGTAGCGGGTCGGCTTCGTCAGTGAAATGATTGTTTAAAAACACGTCAGGAAGTAACTTCAAAAGTTTTCACTTTGTTACGTAATAATTACTTATAGTTATATAAATAGATTGTTTAATATCCAAGATAATTGAGCAGATAATATGCATTTATAGAGAGGCCTTACAGAAATTCAGTTTATCTGCTCAGTATAACTTACGGCGTCATGTCTGAGCAATAAACTGAGAAAACTGTGCACTTCACACAGATTTATATGCAGGGTGAATGAGTCCTCTTTTGTAACAATTAACTGAACAGTTTTTGCAGACTGTTGTACAGTTTTCCCAGTTTCTACTGTCCAGTTTAAAAACAGTTTCTGCACTTTTGAACATTCAAAAAACTCCATTACCAAATATCCTACAAAACAACAAACACTCTAAGAAAACATATACAACCTTTTCAAAAAGAAACTGACATACAAACTCTCAAGTATTTACAAATTAACTTGCAACGATTGTCCCAACTATTATATCGGTCAAACCGGCAGGCCATTCTACACACGCTTCGATGAATACATTACCCAAACAAAACAAACAAACCCTAAATCCAGCTACGCAAAACCACTAAATACCATCCAACACATACATACCGACATACACACAAATTTAAATATTCTACACACATTAAAACAGAGTAAAAAACTAACAACCTTAGAAAAATATGAAATCTACAAACACTATGCAACAGATAGGGAAAATATATTAAACGACTACACACACTTTGAAGCCAATAGTCTTTTCCAATACATCACACAAAACGCTAACACCTAACCCAATGTCATAAATCCAACCCTGTCATACCGTTTGTATACAGCCAAAGCCGCCAGTAGAGTGTTTGCTTCGTAAAAGGAACGATTGTTTTGAAACGCGTCAGCAAGTAAGAAATTGCGTATAAAATTAGTTAAGTAGTTTAAAATTAATTTACCAATTGCTACCACTCCCTTCCAGAGCTTTGTAATAACAGTTATGTATCACGATTGTGCAACAAAAAAAAATAATAATAAAATGGCAGCCCAGTGTGAACAAAATTAATAATATAAGGTCTGTTTTTAGCAAAGAGCTGAAGAAATTGAAAGTTTCAAAAAGCCTTACTAGATTTGGATTAGGTTCCCAAACGTTAGTATTTCAGAATACTAATAGTTTTGGTGAAACTATAATATCCAAGTAGTAATCACTGGCCGAAACATTGGGCCTCCAAGTGTAAGTTAAAAATTTAACAACCTTTAGTTAACAAAAAGTCTGGTCGCAAGTAATATTAAAGTGTAATAACCAATCTTTGGACCAAGCAGGTACTCTGTGGTTGTCAGATTTTAACTAGAATCTTGTACTTCAGTTTCGTTTTTGTGTATCCCAAGTTTTATAGGCATCTTTCATTTCTCTGTTAGATCCAGTTTGTCTGGTTCATCCTTTGTTTTTGAAGTTAGTTTGACCAAATAGAATTTATCCAGTTCAATAACTGGTAAATATGGATTTTTTTTAAAGTGTTGTACGGCTCTTTCTAAACAATTTTATAATTTTTCATTTTCTTGAAGCCAAGTAAGGAAAGTATTTCACCATATAACCATCATTGTTTCAAGTGCCTGAAGATGTCTTATTGTATGTTTGTCATTTATTAATATATTTTATTGTTACATTATAATTGTTGCGAAAGTACTAAAAATTTAAGAAATATTTGGTCATAAAAATAAAAATCGCTTGTCTGGAAGAATAAAAAAAATGTTATTTAGAATTTTGATGTTTAGAAACTTCTATCTAATGTTTATAATTGTTTTCAGACATTCAGTATCAACTAAGATAAGTACGAGTATATTTGTTTTTGTATAGGATACTAACAGCTTATAATGATTAATGGATACAGCGTGACTTCTAACTCATGATTTTGGAAAGCAGAAATAAACACCAACAGAAATAAAATGTGAGGTAAGGTTTAACTCACTGCTTTAGTCTTTACATTTAATACCCCGTAGCATTCCTGATTATGTTTTTTAATTAAATATTGTAGTATTAAACTGGTTATTTTAGTTTCTTAATTGAAAAATTACACAGTGTGTCAGAAGATAAAGGCATTAGCAAGAAGAAATGAAAGCGTACAGTTCAAGTATTTCATTGGTCATCTGGAAGAAGATTTTAATAGTTTTATAATACCATAGTTTTAAAAAACGTTTTTACAAAGTTTAAAATTTGAACTGTTCTCAAAGTACTCATGTTATAATAAATTCAGTTTATAACTTTTTGCCTGTCCAATTTTTGTCAAATAACTTGGTTTTTAAAAGCAAATGTAAAATTGCTTGTTGTCAGTTGTACTGTGTGAGGCTGGAGCCTTCTCAAAGAGGAAATAAAGCACGAGTGTTTCGAACCAAAGGTGAATATTTTACTCTCAATGATTAAAGATTAGCGATTATTCAGATGATGAACTATTTAAATTATTTTCTAGTAGCTCACGTGAAGATGGAATCAACAAATATAAATTATTTATTATTTTTTGGTTAAATCTAGGATATTGGAGTACTAAAAACCAACTACAAGGCATTTATTAAAGGTTAAAAAGAATATAACAACTAGTGATCCACTGTGGATCTGCAGATGAGATGATATTAGGATCTACCTATTATGGAAACAAAATTTGAAAGTGAACTTTAAAATATCTTGTAACAACACAAGATAAATGATCCACTGTTTAAGCTCAGCATTATTTTTTAATTGCATAAACCAAGGATGTAGTTAATATTGTAATTAAAAAATAAAAATTCAACACAAAAGTAATAATTCTGATAAAAAGAATCAGTACACATTTCCTTAAATTTCTTTAGAATAAACTTCAATATATTAAAATTCTTCAACTTCTAAATTACTATTTAATTTTAAATTGAAGACAATTAGCTGCAACAACTATCTAAGGTAACATGTTAATATCTTTTATAATAAAATTAAAGTTCTTTTCAAATGTAACCCTACATAAAGTTTTATTATTTTAAATTTAAAATATTGAAAACGCTCGCTATTTGACAATTGCTGCTTCACTTTACTTATAATTTAAACATTTGGCACTAGTTATAGATGAAAGCACCTTACACGAAACTTATATCTGGAGTTCAAAAATGTTAAACGTAATCTTATAAATATAAATTACTTTTACAAAAACATCATCTTATCACTTCAAAAAGGTAATGAAATCAATTTATTAGAATAATTGTAGTATAAAGCGTCAAAAATATTATTATTAATGATTATTTATTATTATTATTAATATTATTATTGTTATTATTAAATATTTTAAAAAAGAGTTTATTTATTTACCTATTTACTGATGGGTCATGAATAGGATTACTATGAGTAATGAGTATTATGTAGAAATGGGGGATGACAAATGTATATATACATGTGAGCAGGTGCGTGCACAAGGGTCACTGAGAACACACAGTCATATGGAGGCACGGTGAGTCTGTAATGCAATGGTGCGAGGAAATTTCTGCGTACTGTTGAGGGGTTTCAGTGGAAGCAAGTCAGACACCTTCCCTGATGAACGGCGTAAAGAATATCGATGTCTTGATCCTCCAAAGCAACCACAGGTGCAACTGCACACAGAAGCCGCCTCTTCCAGCGAGCTCGATTCTCCTAACTGTCCACTGAGAATGGAGCCATTGGCAGTGATTACGTCACCCTCAAGTCTGACAGCTCCTTGAGCAGCCTGTACACAAAAATGTAATATTTGTATAAAATAAACAAGTATAAACATTTAAAAAAAAGTAAATTCCTGTTTACAACAAAAATTTTATTTTATTTACATTTTATTAAATACTGTAATTACAATTAATATAAGTAAAGGAACATAACCTATACTTTAGAACAGCTGTTCTATCCCATAACCTATAACATAAAATCAGCTGTTTAATGAAATCTTATGTTATCGCTTATTCTAAGCCAAATAACTATATTCATACCTTGCACCTTTTGTGGAAAGTTTTTCTCCCATATAAAACTAAAATTTGAATTAATGAAATAATATTTGAAAAAATTGTATTAATATCGAATGTCATCCAATAAAAGTTTTAAAAAATGTATTTGAATAACAAGTATTTTATTAAAGATTGAAAAATTGAACAAGATACAGTAGAGTCTCGATATTTCCGAGTCTCGATATTTCGAGCTTCCGTTAAATTCGAGCCTATTTCTATCTGAGCCTATTTTATCATTTTGAAAGAAAATTATGAACCAGGCTTCTAAGAAACATTTATATTAATACAGTATGCAAAGAAAATGAGTCGGGCTTCCAAGAAATGTTCATATAAAATTCTATAAACTTGTTTGGTGATTTTTTAATCACCTACATTATAAGGGTTCATTTAAACACATATTTTTTCTAATGCACAGGAAAGTATTTCTGCGTAATCAGAGTTTTCGGTAATTTGAAGAGGTCTGGATCCCAACTACCTCGAATTATCTAGACTCTACTTTATTTATCGAGGGTGTGAACAAAAAAAAGAAATTGAAAAATACAATCAGAAATTTCGATTAGAAAATATAAGTTTATTACCAATAACAAAATGACATGATTGAAATGATAGTAAGATAAACGGAGATAGTCAAGTTGTCTAGAAGCCACTTAAATAGCCAAGTTGACTAGTAGTAACTTAAAAATCCTGAATTCATAGTCAAAGAATTTCAGTGTGTGAAAATTGTACCCAATGACAAACCCAGGGTAATAATGTGTATATATATAATATCAACAGCCCATTGTGAAAATATATTACAATAAAAATATTGGGAAAACCCCCAAAACTTCAAACGACAATGTAATTATATTAGCTTACCTACTGATAATATTTTAATAAAAGTGTTGGATTTTATTTTTTTAAAGGAAATATAAAGATAACTTATTAGAGACAAAATAAATTTAAGCATTTATTAGGTAACCCGAAAAATAAAAAAATTAATGTAAAAAAATCAGGTATTTATAGGTTTGTAGTACATGTGATGTTGTTTATAT
The DNA here is from genome assembly GCA_036971475.1 of Prosapia bicincta. Lineage (NCBI taxonomy): Eukaryota > Metazoa > Arthropoda > Insecta > Hemiptera > Cercopidae > Prosapia > Prosapia bicincta. Next base: position 20,137,144 of record JBAIZL010000006.1, on the reverse strand, counting down.
AGGTCAAACAAAAAAAAATAATTGTAACTATGTTTAAAGAACATTTTGCGCATATTAAATTTAATAGGCTGGAAAAATCAAGTGTTGCAAAACGCAGCCTTTATAATCAGTATCTATTAGATAAAATGTTATTTTGTATTAGATAAAAGTGTTAACTATAAAAAATTGCTTAATAGTTATTAAATCAAATACTAAATTAATGAAGATAGATAAAGGGCCTATCCCTCACTCATCTCCATATTCTTTTACTTTAACAGTTTTGATTTAAGTGTGATCTATTATTTTAATTAGTTTTGTTTTTATGAGGTTTATTTTATTTTATTATTATAATTTAAAACAATTAAATTTTCAATGTAAACTATGTTTTATATGCCAGACTAATCCATCTATTTTCCTATGCTATATATATAAAGAACTAAGTCAAAATACAAATACAAGAAGTATAATTGAATTTACAATTCAAAGCGTTTCATTGGCTAACAGTTCCAACATCATCAGGAATATTAAACCATTAAAATTAACATATGTGCAAATTAGATCAAATAAATAGCTATGCCAAATCAATTACAATGTTGTTAAACTTTTATTTTGCTGACCTAACATTACAAACACTGAATATATTATCAAATTTAGATTTAGGGCAGCAAAATAAAAGTTTAACAACATTGTAATTGATTTGGCATAGCTATTTATTTGATCTAATTTGCACATATGTTAATTTTAATTGTTTAATATTCCTGATGATGTTGGTACTGTTAGCCAACGAAAAGCTTTGAATTGTAAATTCAATTATAATTCTTGTATTTGTATTTTGACTTAGTTCTTTATTAATACACAAGTATATATATATATATATATACCATAGTAAGTTAGAAAGTTTAGTTTATTCCTAAGCTCCCCCTGCAATACTTGTAAACTCATTCTAGCCTTAATTAACGATAAGTTCAATTGTATTAGATGGTTTATCATGTAATTTCTGTTAGACAAGTTAAGTTAGTTTATGATCGTCCTTCTCCTTTTGTTATTCCATTCTAGCTCTAAGTTATGTTACACCTTTCTACACTATGTTACGTCACACAACAACCGTACTACATACATGTATTATATATGTAAAAAGTCTAAATGTCACCACAAATAAGAAAAAAAAGAGATAGTCAAGGCCAGCATAAAAACTATTTTACTCTCCCTCTCAGAAAACATCCTGCTTGCAGATACCTCTCCTACATCCAAGCCTTACCAAAAGCCCTGTTCCTGAATTCTACCCGCAGCTATTGTCGGTGATAAACTCTGCATAAGCTCTGGGGCCGCTAAACCCCCATCCTTCTCTGACTGACTGGCGTCAGTCTAGTTTGTAAATTATAGAATTCTACATCGTAATTTTGTAATAGGGCTCTCTGATGATGATGACATGACCATCGAAATGTACATAAGGGTTTAATATTAGGTAACTTGTAATATTAGTTATTTTAGATTATTGTTATGGTATTGAGATTTTTCCAATATTGTTATTGTAATAATACGTAGTTCAAGTGTAGTTTTGGCCACATTGGCTTCCTTAGATACCAATAAGGCTCCAGTAAGACTGTACTACCTTGTCTTTCCTAAGGCATTTAAAGGGTATAAAATGGAGTCATCATTATTGTTATTACTAATAAGATAAAATTAGATAAAATATTCAAAAACTTTACTGATATGATAATTCTATCTGAGGCTAAACTCGAATACTCATCTTAATGTCAAGGTTTAGCTGATTCTATTGGACAATAAAATTTGTTAGTCAAATATTGTGTTAATTCTTACTTTAATACTTTTTTGTAATCTTATATACAAATTTATATTTGAACAATTAACTTATTTATGTTTGTAGTTAAGTGCAACTATTTATACCAAAAATTAAATTATTGAAATATGATATTCTTAACAATGGAAAAATTATAAAAAATGATTACAGATATATTAAGTGATTGCTAATATTTAATTCAATAAAATCATTTTGATCTTACATAGATAAGAATTATTTGAATAAGATTTTTGATAACATCTACAATTAAACTTGTGCAAATCATTATAATGCACAAGTTATTAGAAAAACACACAGGATTTGGAAGTATAAATTATTTCATGTTTTTTTTGGTTATGTTATACAGATATTTGTAAAAGTTTCAAAAACCTAACCAGTTTAGTACTAGATTTTGATGATTTCAAAAAATAAATAAATGAATAGATAGTGATAAGAAAGACTTATTAGAAAAGACATAACTTGTGAAAATTGGATGAAAGCCGTGCGGTTGTTTTTTAATTGAGTAAAAGTGGAAATAGGAAATAACCAACTTTTATAACATAACAGCTTAGTTAAAAAACAACCCTAAAGTCTACTCCCTAAATAGGATGTTTCTATGAAAATGTAGTTCCTTTTACCAACCACAGAGTGCACCCCGAACAGTGATAAATAACTGTCACATACAAATTGATGTTATAAATCACCACTAGAAAAATATTTGCAAGACATCTTTGACATTGGAAATATGAAATCAAATCTCACCACGATAAAAAAGTTATTCTTTTCATTCCTAATATGAGAGAAACACTCAACCTATTACTTAAGATTTATGACTTATGAAACCAAAAAACTGGGTTTGACACCTCATCCATCTATAAGTACAAATTTATATACATATATACAATTATTGTACCATTTGTTTACATGTTATATTTCTGTTGCCTTATAAAACAGTTATCTGTTTCAGAAAACACATTGTGGAAAGCATTAACGCTATATTTAGTTGTAGTAAATATGTACGTAGTGGCAGTTCTATTTTAGTGGATGTTCAGTACATTATTTACCACGGATGTGGTGAACGAAGCTTCAAAAAGTAAGTACACTTTAAGTTTTTGCTTGGTAAAATAATATAAATTATGTTATTAGAATGTTTTGTGGATTTTAATCATATAAAGTGCTATATGATCTTATAATTTAAATTAAGGAGGAATGCCTTCCTAATCAAAAGATATGGTTCCTTCAAAAATCTAGTGACATTCACAAATATACATGTATTTGAATTTAAAGTGAAGTTGGTACTGATTGGTTGAAGGGTATTTGGCAGATGAAGTATATAAAAAGATATTGCAGAACACACCAAGGCTTTTAAAATAACTTTTTTCCCAAGCTTTCATATCAGGTGTTTTCCTGTGATCTAACGAAAATCTTGGTCATTCTAGCTTTGTAGGATAATAGAACAAATTGAGTTGGAAATCAATGCTAGACATAATTTTAAAGTAGCAATACAACATTTTTCAATTAATGTAAACACAATTACAAGAGGTCAGTTCCAGTAGCGAGTAACAGGGAATTTACCTTCAAGTGGGTCATACCAACCGGTTGGTCAGGGCGGTAGTATGAAATACCCCCCAGAGTTAAAGGAGGTTCTGAGGTCCTATCCATGATACATTTTAGCCACACTCCCTGAATAGTGAAGTGACAAATAAACTAACGTGGCTGTAAGCCTTAAGAGGGAGGCTTTTTGACACTGAATATACCGCTAACACCCTCCATAAACATAGATTGTACTTACACACACTGTAGCTCATCTTAACCTAATCTACTATCGTGCTTTAGGAAGAATCAGTAATAGGATCTTATTATTGTTCGTTGTCCTTATCTAAATTGACGGAAGAAGCTTCATGAGTACAAATAACATGTAGAATATTTGTACAAGTAAGTGTACAATGAAACATGAAGCCTTATTTTTTAAAACAGGCTTAGGGGCATCAGCACCAGGTCTAGATGACTTTGTATACTCCATGATTAAAAATCTACCACCGTCGGCAAATCTAGTTCTCCTTCGAATATACAACCGTATATTCGAAGAGCACGGTTTTCCCGATACATACTTTTGAAACAAGGAAAAGACAAGACTAATCCCAGTAGTTACAGACCAATATCTCCAACTATGCAAGCTACAGGAGAAGAAAGCCAACCGACATCTTGTCTGGTACCTAGCAACAAACGGATTTCTATCTAACGATAATGTTTCTCATTTGTTGTAGCTGCGACTTGTAGAAGTAGTAGAGGGATTTACAAACTGTTCAGAGAGAAGAATGGATCTGGTAATTTAAGATAGTCCTATATTTATTTTCCCTAGACCAATGGGCAACAAATGGTTTCATTGATTTGTCAAACTTGTATTTAGGATTATACAAAGAACACTGTAAGCAAATAAATACTGTAATGACAGCTTTCATAAAGCCAGAGCGATATATTTATATTCCATTAACCTTTTCTATGAATAAAAGTTATTGATTGTTGGTGATTAGGTTACTAAAGTAGCTCATTTTTACAAAATATATTTTATAGCTTAGTTTTTCCTGAGAAAAAGCCAATTATGTTTATCATTGTCAAAGACAAAAGCAAAATATTTGAGATAAAACAGAAAAATAAAATTGGAATAAAACCAAAAGTACAAAACATGAAAAATAAATAAAAAACAATAAACAATAAATGAATAGTATTAAAATATACAAATAATATAACGATAGAAATGTAACAATAAATATCTAATAATAAAAAAAATACTGCAACAAGAACAATTATTAACTACATGTTTTAGTAAAAGAGCTTTACCGACGACCCAATAATTGTGTAATTTTAAGTGCCTAAATAGCATTAAATATATTTCTAGAGATACAATTTTTTCAAATTTTCTTCAGGGGTTCTAGTTTATCTGACCCCTTAAGGGGACCGGGCACCCAAATACATCGTCCTGGCTACACCCGTAACACCACTATTGAGATGTGCCTGTTAACATGCGATAAAAGATCAGACAACGCCCTCTAAAGCGCAGGGCCACGCCCTCTAAAGCGTAGACCACGCCCTCTACATCGCAGGCCACGCCCTCTGCACAGCTACATAAGCGACACTCACCTGCAATGCTTCCGCTTCATCCCGCCTCTCATCTTCTGTGTTCATCGTGACGAACCGTAGTACGAGCAAATTGAGCGAAGCGGCCACTATGGCCAACCCAAAAAGAATAAAAATCAGAGCAAAGGCCACGTATTCTGGCTTTTTGTCCAGAGCGTTATCTTTTTGTAAAGCAACCATATCTCCGAAACCGATGGTTGTTAGAGTAATGAAACAGTAATACACTGAGTCAAAGTATGACCAGCCCTCGTAACGGCTGAAGGCCGCCGCACCACCCGCGATAGTGAGGCTGCTCAGAGTCATCACAACACATATCAAGTTGATTTCGGAAGCGTCCACGTTCTTGCACCGAAGGAGTCTCTTCACGTTCCTTATGACCACCGAAGAGAACTTGTTGACGCGCTCACCGATGCTTTGGAACATGACAAGTCCTAAAGGGATGCCCACAATGGCGTAACACATCGTAAATAACTTCCCACCTATCGTATTTGGCGTGGAATGTCCATATCCTGAAAAAGAGATAAACAATGTAAAATACTCGCTAAAATACACAATACGAAGTTAAATAAATGTACTATTTTAATATTTAGGCCTACGTAAAACAAAAGCCACAATACTTTATTCAATTCCTTCTATTAGAATACATCCTCCTTATATATATATATATATATATATATATATATCTTGTTAAAATTTTCAGTCGTTAATAAAATACTTTGTATTCATCCACTCAAGTTCAAATACATTTTTTAAAACTTGTAGTGGATGACACTTGATGTTAATACAGTTTTTTTCAAATGTTAATTCAATAATTAAATGTATTAAATAATAATAATTAATTAATTTTAGTTTTATATGGAAGAAAAGCTTTTCACAAAAGGGTCAAGGTAAGCAATATAGTTATTTCGTCCTCCTTGGCTTGAAGTTAGTGATAACATATGATTACACAAAACAGCTGATTTTATGTTATAGGTTGTGTGGCAGAACAGCTGTTTTAACGCATAGGTTATGTTACTTTATTTATATTCATTGAAATTATATTACAAAAATTATCTGTAACCAACATTTTATATGTTAACCTAAGTAGGAATTGAATTTAAAAGTATTTTTGTCTGTATTACTTGTGTTACTTGCAGCTCCTTCTGAAATATTTGTTCATGTATTTACTTGTGTTCCTATTGAGTATTTACTTTATTAAATGGTTTATTTTCAAGTTTATTAATTGACTTATTTATAACTTATTCTTTAATTCAGTTTGTAATTATATCAATGACTATTTATATATCGTTTAGTGAACAATTTATTAAATTTTCTATACTATAATGGGTTGTATATTTAAATTAGTACGTTAATTCAATTTAGCTTCACTACGTATTTATTCATTGAGACTGAATAAATATTCTTAAAATTGTGCCTAAAAAGCAAATATTTTTGCAATTTTTGTAAAACAACTAATTGACACATCCGTTTCTACTGTACTTACAATGCTGCCCTTTTTTTACTAATAGATGTTAGTAGTAGATGTTTAGTTTTAGTGTCTAATTTTATTTTTCAGTTCTTTATTCTTTTTAACCTTCATTATTTTTTGATGTTGTTCAATGATAGCTATCGCAGAGCGAATATTACAGTAAGTGATAAGTACCGTACGCGCCAAAATAAACAGTACTGAAACTGAATCACGTATTTCGTTTGAGGTTAGTTTTAGCGAACATAGTGCTAACTACTGCAGAGAAAACTTTTATTGTAGAGCATTATTTTCGGTCATTTGGTATTGGACGTGCGGACGGGCCTAATTTGTTATACAACGCATTACAAACACAACAATTTCACAAAAACCCGCCTAGTAATGCTGTGATTATTAGTGTTGTTAAAAATCTACCAACTACCATCTTCCAACTACAAGAAAAAATAAATAACCATAATAAAGAGCCCTTTTCACCAAATCCTCCTCACCAAAACTATGCAAAACCTTCAAGAACGGTACGAGTGTTGGTTTAAATTGAACGGAGGTCATATAGAACCCGTTTATACCCGAATATAACGGATTAAACCTCTTTTTACTTGTGCTTGTTTGTAAAACTATATAAATAAAATAAAATAAAATTAAATAAAATCTCACAGCTGTTTCAGTACTGTTTATTTTTTTGCTCAAGGTAAATGCAACGTAATATAGTTAAAAAATTAATGTATTTTAACATTTAAGAAATGTAAATAATCAAGACATAGCGAGAGATTTGTCCAGTCGTTGCGCAATGGCCTTCTTGACATTTAGAATATTGAGGGAACCGCTGATCTAGTGTCGTTCGAACCTCAATAGTATATATATATATATATATAGGTTACCCACAATCACTGTGCCTAGATTCGAGAGGGGTAGGTAAATGCATAACCTTCCACCTCCACTAGTCGGCCCACTCCCCTCAAGCGCATTTCAAGTATCTTGCTGTGTCTCGTGAATTATATTTCTAAGAAGAATAAAGGGTAAAAAACAGGAAGGCAAAGTGAAGAAAATTGTGCTGGAAAGAGTAAGAGGAGAAGTATCGATATTTACAAAAAAATACCATATTAAAACCGAAATCATAGAAGAAGAAATTTGTAAAAGAATAGGTTGTTGTGAAGAATATAATTTTTACAGAAAACCTTAAAATAATGATAACTACGTAATTGTTAAGTACCCTTTAAAGAAATCATTTATAAGCCCTTACGATATACGTAACTTTATTAGCATATGTAAGGTAAGTGTTTTTTTAAGTAAAGGAGTGGCCTCCATTTGTGCGACATTGTGCGTGATGGAAGATCTAGACATGGCCAGAATGAACAAAAAAGTGTTTATACAAAACGAGAAGCATTTAGAAGCGTGAATGAGCATAATATCTGTGCAGCCGAGATGAGATTCTTTATGAAGAAAAGTGTTTAAACTTTAACGCAAAGTAGATGAAGAAAATCAATCTTTTATGTATGTATATGACCTCTGCGTATCGTACGTAATCTCCAACTCGCCATGCAATGCACGTCCAATATTCATCTGGACATAAATACTATGGCGATAGCAAGGTTTAGATCTGACATACGTTATGGATAATATATGCGAAAACACGACTGACACGGGTAATATGAAAAAGGTAACGGACAAGCAACGTAAATAATAAAATACTTTCGGTTTGTAAATTTACATTCGTCTGATCATAATTTGTTAGATAAATAACTTTTCTCACACGTCTCTAGTCGCTGTGTTAAATATGGTTTCAGTTTAACCCTAATTTTATCTTAATGGAATCAGCTGATTTCTATATCTTTTTGGACCACCGTTCCCTCCGGGACAATGGATTTCGAAGGGAAAACGTCTATAACGACGTCTACAAAAACTTATTGGATGGAAATAAACATAAAACTTCGCTTCAATATAATTTTATATGGTATGCGTATTATTATATTATGAGTGATAAATTATGTGGCGACGAGATTTAGAAGGCTCGGAGCGTCACTGTTCTGTAGTAATTTTTAAGTACAATTTACCTGAAGACAACTACAAAGTTTCGATTGAGGTGTGTAAATGTATATGCACTTTTTGTTTAAACGACTGCCTGAAGATGACGTCTCTGAATTGAGAAATACGTACTGGTAATTGTGAATGCAGATAATTAATTTTTTTTATTTGCTTTACGGTTTCCTGACATTAAACAATGTAAAAATTAAGTAGTATAAACAAAAAATTTTGAAGTCAATTAATACTCAAGTCAACAGAAACCTTTTATTCTAATTACTTTTTATTAAATAATTAGAATTAATATGTATATTTTAGTACAGTTTTCTGCCATTTGTAACGTTATAATATTCTCCTTTGTTGGCGTTTCGGAGTAACTAAGTTTTCAAAACTTGAATCGTACTCTTTAAGTACTGATGTAAGTACGATTTAAATTTTGAAAATGGAGTTACTCCGAAACGAGTCAACAAAAAAGAATTTTATAACGTTAGGAAGGACAGAAAACCGTACTCAAATATATAGAAATATTCGTAACAGAAATGAAGATGAGTATACTAATAATTATAATTAATATAAACTATGTAACTTGACCTATGCGTTAAAACAGATTTTTTACCACACAACCTATAAGATAAAATCAGCTGTTTTATAAAATCATATGGCACCACTTATTTTAAGCCAAAAGGGACGAATTAACATTTGAACAAACTGTATTAACATTAATTTTCATCCACTACAAGTTTTAAAAAGTGTATTTAAAGTTGAGTGGTTGAAAAAAAGGTTTTTTTACCAACGAATGAAAATTTGAACAAGATATTTATATATAAGGTGGGTGCGAACTAGTAGAAGGAATTGAATGAATAATGAAAACTAGAATAAATAAACAAGAACTTAACAATAAAATTATACAATAAATAATAACATCCATCAATAACAAAGAGGGAATCGCAGCTAGGTTAGAAACAAATATGTGATTTAGAAAAATTTCAATATTATAGGATTTTAAGGGATAGTTTTATGTGTATTCATAGAGTCTGAACAAATTAATATGTAATGAAGTCAAATTAAAATATCTTACGTAGTTAAATACAAGAATAAATTATAGAAAATATAATAAATTAATTATTAAATGATAAAATAAATAATTATTAATATAAATTCAAACTGAAACAAGGAATATGTTTAAAATAATTCTGTTATTAAATTTGAGAATAAACAATAAATAAATATATAAAAAAGTAAATACTAAATATGGAATCAAGTAAATATATTCACATGAACAAATATTTTAGTAAAAGCTGGAAGAAAATGAAGTATGTAACTATTATTTCATGTAAATATTAAAATAGTTTTCATATCAAACATTCTACGAAAGAATAACATTAAACAAACTAAAAGAACGAGCTGATAAGATTACCTCTGACATTCCCTGCAAATACTATTGTATTAAATAAGTCAAAAACATTATTTACAATAGTAGCAATCATAAAAATTTCTTTTTATCACACATTTTTAGCAACTTATTGTAGTAAAGAGAGAAAAAACAAAATTAATCGATATTTTTAAAGAATACAATCTTTAGAATGTGAGATTAAATTTAAAATAAATATACGCTTTTTATAACAAATTAAAGATCGGAGATTAACAGATAATATTAGAAAACACTGCTAACATGATTGAAATATTTGCCAAGTTGAGTAGATTGCGTCACCCACCTATTGTTGTGAGCACGGTGGTTGCGTAATAGAAGGCACCCGCGAACTTCCATTGTTGGCCCGCTTTGTGGGGTTCGGTCTTCAAGACAACTGTTTCCATGACTCGGAAATCATCAGCCGATATGTTGTATTTCTTGATAATCATTTTTTCAATTTCTGAAACAATACAGATACAGATGAAAAGTTAACATGAATATGAAATAGTTACATTTCTAAACTGTAAGTTTCGGTACGAAATATATGTTATGTATTCTCTCTCACCTTTTATTCACTTATGATTTTATTCACCTTTCAGTTTATCTCTCTTTCTCTCTCCTCCTTCATTTCTCTCCATGTTCCCTCACTTTCTTCCTCAACCCCAATTAGTCTTTCTCTTTTCCACCTTATCTTCTTCTCTCTCTATATCCTCCATCTCTCTCATTTTTCCTCACTCACTCCCTTCCTTCTCCTCATTTACCTCTCTCTTTTATTCACACTCCCCCTATCTCTCAGTTTAGTACATAACAACAGAAAAATAAATTACCTATATTATCTCTATACCTCCAGATATCCCTCTATTCTTATGTCTGTATCTCTCCCTCCATTTCTTTACCTCCATTGCTCCTTATTTTCTTTATTATTTCCTCCTCTTCTCATTACCTTCTTTTGCCACTCTCTCCTAATGACCTTCTTTCTCTATCTATACTCTCTTTTTCCGTTCCCCCACCCCTCATTATTTACTTCTCTTCCTTACCCCCTTTTCATTACCTTCTTATGTCCCTTCCTTCTACTCTTCTCTTTATTTTTTCTCTTATTTCCTTCTATTTTCCTCCCCTATACCCTCATCCTTTCTTTACCTCCCTCTCTCCTTGACACACTTCCTTATTTATCTTTCCTCTCTCTCTATCCTTCTTTATTTTTCTTTTTTCTTGCTATCTTTTCCATTTACCTCCTTCCCTTATTTTTATTCTTTATTTCTCTAATTTATACATATTATATAGAAAAACAGGAGAGATAGCAGTGTAAAAGCGAGAAATCTACAATGGATAAAGGCAAGTGGATAAAACGGAGTGAAACTGAATTCCATTGTGTTAAGGATCGAAACCGGGAAAACTACTAAGGCTCAAGGGAATATAGCAAACCAAGGGTGCAGTTATAAATAAACCAGACTTATAAACATTAATAAATTAAATATGGTTCCTTACAAAAGGAGAGGGCTTCTAGTTTTATTGTATCTGGCGGTAAACCGATCACTCCAACAAACGAAATTCTTACAAAAAATACATATGAGCAAAGCTATATTTATTAATTAATATTTTTACAAGAGTAACATGGAAAATGTTTGTTCATCTTTGCCAGTAGTTTTTCTTGGACATAGTGCTATTTCTGTGCCTAATGCATTTCCAGCGACCGTTCTGTGGCCGACCATAAGGTACTCCAGATAATTAATTAAGTTTATCGAAGACTGAGATAGATCTAGTTCACAACTCCTTGTCTGTCAAGTACCAACTAAATAGATTTATAACCTAAAATATTACATTTTACACCAGTCATGGTTTTAGGTCAACAATGAAACCCTAACAATAAAAAATCCTCAATACTACCATATTCGCTACCTTCTACAACTTTACTGAGGGAATAATCTCCTCCTCCCATTACAAGGAGTTCTATTTCCTAAGAAATGATGTAAATCCCGCCTTACGAACCTGAGAGTATGACGCATTCAAGTGATGATTTCTCTAACTATACACTATTTAATAGCCAAAAGAACACTTGATATCGTGATCCTCCCCACGAAGCTTCTGTAATCAAAAAGGTAACAGTCGAACTGACCAACCACTTCAAAAAATAAAACTACAGTGAAACAAACAGATTTAAAATTTTATCACTCATAGACACATATTGTGGATTATATGATTTAGAGATACAAGTTGAAGATTTTACCACCCCAAAACCACAGATTGTGTGATTATATCATTTATAAACAGAGACTTTAAAATTATATCACTCGTAGACACAGGGTATAGATTATATCTTTCGGAGACACGAACTGCAAGATTATATTACTCGATAACACAGATCGTAAGATTAAGTCGTTCATAGACACAGACTTTAATACTATACACCCGATTCACAGATTGTAAGATCATGTCAATTGGAGACAGAGATTGTAAGATTATGTCACCCGTTGACAAAGATTGCCGGATCATGTCACTCGGAGACACAGATTGTAAGATTTTAGCACCCGAAGACTCATTTTGTAAGATTACATCAACCGTAGACACAGATTGTAAGAATTTGTCATTCAGAGACACAACTTATAACAATATATCACTCGTAGATAAAGATTGTAATATTATATCATCCGTAGACACAGATTGTAATACTGTATCACACGTAGGCACAGATTGTAAGATTTTATCACTCGAAGACTCAGATTGTAAGATTTCATCATCCGTAAAAACAGATTGTAAGATTTTGTCATTCAGACACAGAAATAGTAAGATTATATCACTCGTAGATAAAGATTGTAATATTATATCACCCGTAGGTACAGATTGTATTACTATATCAGCCGTAGACACAGATTGAAAGATTTTATATTTCGGAGACACAATTTGTAAGATTAGAGAGTTATAGGGAGAAAGAGTGGGAAGAGGGATAGACAGAGAGTGAGTGTGTGTATGTGTGTGTGTGTGAGAGAGAGAGTGTGAGAGAGAGAGACAGAGAGAGAGAGAGAGAGAGAGAGAGAGAGAGAGAGAGTGAGAGAAAAATATTTCTATTCTATAATTTCTAGTTTCACTCAAATGCAACTTTACAAAGGGAAAATTAACAACATTTTCTTTTAATTAGAAAATATAGTATATTTTTTACGGTTTCAGAGTAGATTATAATTTTTATCATTTCAGTGTCTTTTCAACATTTTAGGTATTAAGAATGATTACTCTATTTTATCTGTGTGTACATTTTTAAATATAAAAAACTTCGCTAAAACCAGTTTTTTACTATTTGGAAATGCTTGCTCCAAATCGCCGCACACTGTCCTGGCCTTGATCCACGATGCTGCAGAGCGGGTCGCCATGGCAACCGTGCCGTGACGTCATTCATCCATCATGCTGTTCCAAATACAACCAGCTCTACGCTATCTGAATACACTAATTTCAGTATGAATTACTAGTGTCCTACACACTCATAATGGCGGTTCTGATATAACATTTACTTTTGTTGCAGTTCGACTATTGAACTGAAGAATAGATTTAATGTATTAACGTTTTATTGACCCACAGTTTTCCCACATATTTTTGCAGTTATCTTAATTTTTGTTATAGACTTTTTTTGTAGGATTTTAATTTGAAACCATGGAAAAAAATGTATTTTTTTGCGGTAATTTTTGTGATAAGAAAGTTTAAATTACGTCTGAAAATTTTATTTGAATTTAAAAGAACGAGTAATATATTTTTTTAAAAGTCAATTACTATTTAAGTCAACAAAGAAACCTTTTATTTTAGTTACTTTTTATTTATAATTACAACTAATATAAATAAAGTCACATAACCTATATGTTAAAACAGCTGTTGTATCACATAACCTATAACATAAAATCAGCTGTTTTATGAAATCATATGTTATTGCTTATTTTAATCCAAATGGGACGAAAAATAACTATATCGCATACCTTGCTTCTTTTGTGGAAAATTTTTCTCCCATATAAAAATAAAATTAATGTATTAAATATAGTGAGTGAATAAATACTTTTAAAAACTGTATTAATATAGTGTCCTCCACTACAGGCTTTAAAAAATGTATTTAGACTTGAATTGGTGAATAAAAAGTATTTTATTAAGGATTACAAAGTTGAACAAGATATGTATATATATGGAGAATGTAAGCTAATAGAAGGAATTTACAACTAGGTTTATTACAAGTTTTTACTTGTACTGCACGTATGAGAGCGCGAATGTATGGTTTGTGTTTGTTTTTAAGGCAAAAAACACTCAGGGGACATTGCCGTTTGATTAGTAGGAGTGAGGGTGGGACAAATGGAGTGAATCGGGAACAGGAATGCCCTCAGGTACTAGGGCATGAAACAGAAACACGGGTCGTGAATGTGTAGTGTTTTCCCTTAAGTACTACGAGTCATAAAAATGTTTCACCCTGTATGACTCATAGACGAAAGAAAAATGTCCCTGAAGCAGGGCAAGTAGATCCCTGTCTACATTCGCCACTCTCGTAGCCCTTGTTCCGGGTTTCCTCTTAAAGGCTATTGATTATGGTAGTGATTATGATAGGATTCGGAAATTCTTTATGATATTACCATTGTTCTCTCTTGCCATCCCTACCACTGAGTTCTATTATTATGTACCTACATCTTTCTAGGAGCCTATTCCAACTAGTTGAACTTTTAGTATCCTCTGGCGTTATCCCCTGAGTTTTCCGTGGCCTGTGATCAGCTCCACCAAGGTGAATCGTAACTCCCTTGTGATAGTTGCTTTCCCCACCAGACCATTGAGTGTCCCCACCGAACGGAAAAAAAAATCAAAAAGAAATTTTAATATCTTTTTTTTGGGACGTAGGGCTTCCAAAACCCTCTCTCTACGTCTGTTCAGGGGGAACTAGTATCAAACTTATTTATTCCAGTGGAAAGCCTATAGTAGAGTGATAGGCTAAGTTAGGTTAGGTTAGTAACTGGAAAGATTTATCTTTTAACAAAGATAATGTATGAATGATAATGCAGTAAAATCAATTCAAGAACATTTATTTCAAATCAACAACGTTTCTGCAACTACTTCGTTGCCCTATCAACCCGGAAAGTAGGTTATAAGGTATTTTAATTGCGTATACAGGCAAAGAGTAGACTTAGTTACCATAGTTTTTTTTTAATCCTTAAAATTAGTGGAAAAGCAATACAATAACCCATCGAGGTAGATTGTATTTTTTGGGGGGGAAGGACTCCAACACCCTCTCACATACGTCTTTTATGGGAAACTAATATTAAACCTATTTATTCTAAATGAAAGCCTGTAGTAGAGCAATAGGCTGAGTTAGGTTTGGTTAGTAACCGAAAACGTTAATTTTTTAAAATACAAAAAATAATGTATGAATGAAAATGCAGTTATAACCAATTCAACAATATTGGTTTCAAATCAGCAACGTCTTGGCAACTATTTGCCTTTACGAAGCCGGAAACCAGGCTATAAGGTTTATAAATTATAATAAATAATATATATTTTTTTAAATTTCTTAATATGAGTGAAAACACAATACTATTACCCATCGAGGGAGTGAAAGTAAAAAGTATATTAACGTTAAAAACAGTAACGACATTAAAAGAACAATAAAATTAATATACAAAATGAATAAAAAACAGCAAAAACAAAACAAAATCAGCCAAAAACATTAAAAATATACATAAAAACATAATTAAACACTAGGCTCTTTTCTTGGATGTTTTAAATCTACATATCAGTGGTTTACACTTGTTTCAAAGTTTACCGATTTAATGTTAATACCATTTTGTTGTAAATTGATACTTACCATTTTCGAATAACTCCTCTTCCTCCAGTTGGACTCATTGTCCTGTATTATAGAATGTTAAAATTAAATTTATCCATGGTGGGTTATTGTTATGGTTTTTGAATAATTCCAGGGATGTATAGACAATATTAATTATGTAGCTGAGTGTACTCGTCTGTATAGGCAGTTTCAAAAAAACATTATAGTTTGGATTCAGGCTTAGTAAGGTCAACGAACTAGTTTGCTGGTACGCTTTTGAATAAAAATAATAATTATTGATTCGGCTATCAACCGCATTTTCATTCGTGCCACACTTCACGCCAGTGCTTAAGTAAACACGAATTAATATCTTTCTCACTGAATTCATTGTGTATAATTTTGTTCAGCAAGCAAAGAAGAGGTTACAATGCTCTAAACGTTAGCTTTAGAAATAGTTTCTTTTGAAAATTTATAAAACAAATTCCATTTGAACATTATTATTAAATTCCTTCCATTAGCTCACATTCTCTTGATATATATCTTTTACAAATTTCAATCGTTAATTATATTTGTTTTTATTAATCTAATCAAGTTCAAAAACATTTTATTTTTAACCTACATAGAATGACAATTGTTGTTAACATGGTTTTTTCAAATATTTATTCAATAATTGAATTATAATAATTTAATGGGGTCTAGGTAGAATTCGAACTCAGTATCTTCATGTTCAAAGTCTAGCGCTTTGGAGCTGAGCCAACTTATCCATAGCTAGAAGTATTTTTCTCAAAGAAGTATTTGAAATTCGTTTTGCCCCCATCTGGCTGTCCTCGAGACCTCTGTTATAAAACCTCAATTTGTTGGCATGGTTTCTACACATTATCATTAATAATGCTCAAGAATTAAAAATGAATGAAAAGAATAAAATAAACAAACACACTGGATTACCGGTATCGAACCTTGCTTCGCAACAGGGCAATGAGAAAGGAAAGCGAAAAGAAACTACAACACAATGCAAGCGACGAAAAAAACATATAAATAGTAACAAACAAAAATAATAGTCCAACACCATACATAGAAAGGAAAATTGAAAACTGCAAGGAATTTCCCTTTATATTTTGCCACTTAATATTGTTATTCTGACATATGTATATACATAATTATATTAGTTGTAAATATAAAGTAAAAAGAAACTAAAATAAATTTTTTTCTTTTTGACTGACGTAGGGAATGACTTGCAAAATTTGTTGACAAAAATTAAGAAAAAAGAAAGTGTCTAAAACAAAAAAATGTTCTAACAACAACAAATGATTTGTTCTACATAAAACACAGTTAACAGTTACCCAACGTTTCAGTGAAGTTCAATACTATAACAGTTTAGGTTGACTGAAGTTTATACGTGTTTAATTCAATGCTTGGTTATGTTATGAACTTCTTTGTTGTTTAGACAAGAGGACTCCAAAAGACTGTGCTTATTGTTTCCCTTTCAATTAGTCAATTTGTTGTAAACAATTGCCTTTAATGACGTCATGTCAACAAGCAGTCGTAATTAAAACATAAAATTTCAATAAATTGACAAAAATCGATGTAAGGCACGAGCGTGTTTTCAAAGAAATGGCGTAGTTTTTGTTTTAAACAATTATATTACGTTTTCAAATTTAAATTTTGAATTTGAAAAGATTTAAACAAAACCTGTTTTTAGTATGTAGTTTACGTTATATTAGACGAAAACAATTTGAATATTGTTGTTTGTTAAAAGGTGCCTACGGACTGTCATCGGCTTTCTCGAGGGGATTAAGGAGCGGCCAGGGCTAGCGCCTGTTTAAGGGAGATTGCTGGTGTGGGCCGGGCCTTGAAGTATACCCTTATTCCAAAGAGAGGCGAATATTCACTAGACGGTAATTTCATTTCAGTATTTCTTTCGGTTATATCATAAACAAGTTTTATAATTTTTGTGAATAAGTTCCGGTATTTCCCTACAAAGGACTATTGTGATTGTTAATTAATGAAATGTTTTACCTCTTCTTAGGAGAAATATTGGTTTTAAACATTTGTAATTATAATATAACTGCATAACAATGCTATAAATTTAACTAATGGAAATATTTTACAATTCTTTAAAGTAATGGTTTCTAATCCATAGGTTATTAGACATTGGCCTCTATATATAAATATTTGTAGGCCAGCTTTTCTTTTTAACTCAGTCATTTCATTACCAGACTTGATTAAACAGTAACAATCGACATTTAATTTGGGGTTTTATTGTCCATAACGATCGGTGAAACTTCTAATCAATACAAAAATAAATTATTAATAATATTAGTAATAATAATATAGTTTATTGATTATTAATATGGAATGTATATTCATTAAATTATTCTTGTATTTGTATTACACACACACACACACTTCATTGGGGACTCAAGCAGCTAAATACCAGAAAGGAGGTAATTAAAGGTAATAAGACTTCTGAGTAAGGGGGGTAGAGAGAGAGAGAGAGAGAGAGAGAGAGAGAGAGAGAGAGAGAGAGAGAGAGAGAGAGAGAAAGAGAGAGAGAGAGAGAGAGAAAGAAAGAGGGAGAGAGAGAGGGGGGGGGGGAGAGAGAAAGGGAGAGAGAGAGAGAGTAAGCGATTGAGAATAAAAGAGAGATATGGTGGGGAAAAAGTGAACGAGAGAGAGAGAGAGAGAGAGCTTGAATAAGAAAGTGAATGAGAGAGCAGGAGAAAAAGAGAATAAGATAACGAGAGAGAAAGATAGAGAAAAATTAACGAGAGAGAGAGGTGGAGAAGTAGTGAAAGTAAACAGGAGAGAGTGCTCATTATTAGCATATACAATTATGTAACAAGAAACTCGATGTTGCAAACAAAAATAACGTCGGGATTCGATAAAAGACAAGAAGCTTTATAATATAACCTGTCTACCCGTACTTTCAAATATTGTATATACTTACCGGTCGTCAGATTTAGTTTGACCGGTGACCTTGAGATAAGTAGATACACTTGAGTAGTTGTGTTTGGTGGGATACCACCACCTGTTACTGAGACACTCTGTTGTCAACGTTCGTGCAGTGTACAAGGTAATAAATGGTATAGTGTACAATGCCGTACCGCTCATCGTCACGCTATACCTGACGACCTGGATGTACAATTAAGAACGCCGAATATTCTACTGATTGTGTTGTTAACTAATTCTGAATGTTTAAATAGCGCATGGTCTCGACTCACCTTCTAAAACTTCCCAACGTCTTCTCTCTGTGTCAGATTCCAACGCGTCAAAAACTGCAGCCCCGATTAGAAGGTATGTAAATGTGCAAACTATCAAGGACAGAGTGCGGGCGTTTTGCTTCTTCATTCTTTGGGGGACACCATGCTGGCTGTTGTTGGCCTAGGTAGAGGCCGCGGAGAGAAGGATCGCAGAGGGCCCACAATGGCCCCGCACCATCTTCACGAGCAGCTTCCGTCGCTCCGCCCTGCCGCATCCTCTCCATCACCCATACCCTGTAACATTACAATAAGTGTTGATAACAATCGATACATGTGTCATTTATTAAACTAATTTAGTACTTCTATGATGATGGGAATTATAAAAGTTTGAGTATCGGGTTTGACTGTGGTTTAAGTAGATCTTCCAATATATTTATTATAGCCTACAAAGAATCGTAATATAGATTGGCTTAAGATAGGGATACGAACCCCCCTCCCTGGTACAGGATCATGACTTCATGTGAACTAAAGTAAACCCACTCTCTATCATGAATTACGTTGTTGCAGCACTATGTTGCCACAGAACTACGTCATTGCAATAATATGTCGTCACAGAACAATGTTGCTGTAGTACTGAGTAGTCTCAGAACAAAGTAACTGCAGTACGTCGTCGTCACAGAACAATATCGTTGAAGTACTATGTTGTCACAGAACTACGTCGTTGAAACACTACGTCGTCAAAGAACTGCGACTTTGCAGTACTACGTCATCACAGAGCAATGTCGTTGCAGTACCACATCGTCACAGAGCAATGTCGTTGAAGTACTATGTTGTCACAGAACTACGTCGTTGCAACACTACGTCATCAAAGAACTGCGTCAATGCAGTACTACGTCGTCACAGAACTACGTGGCCACAAGATTACGTCCTTGCAATACTATGTTGTCACAGAAATACCCAGTTGCAATACTACATCATACTCTAGTAAACACGTTGAAACATTTAGTACACTAACGATTGATGAGGAGGGACACCGTATAAGGAATACATATTCACAAACACTACATTGAATGAATTATGTTTTTGCACTACCCTTAAACTGTTGGAAATGTTTCTTTGTCATCAAATATCTCATAAAAATGTACATTAGACCACTCATAGTGTATTGGATACTTAATCAAGTATATTATACTTAATCAAAAGTTTACAAACAGCTGGTTGGCTAGAAACTAGAACACAACCCCTGCATAAGTTGCGTAGCGAAGTTCTAAGTGTATTGATGTAGAAACTTGTGTGTCAGCCTGATTGTGCTACGGGTACACTTTGGTTCAAAAATCTCTCAGGGATTATTCCGCGTTATCTATTAATGTAGGGGAAGTATTCTACAGCAGCTGCTAACGTTTACAAATATCGGCATTTCTCTTTCTTGTTTACGTTACTAACGTTTGTTTTAAACACATGGAAAAAAATGAAGAGAGCTTATTTTAATATTTTATCTCTTGACAATAAGACAATAATAAACAATGGTACGTTTGATATTACCGTAAGGGCCCACTGTTACATCAGTAGAGGTGGAAACCTCTTACTTATGAGGGAGTGGGAAGTCGTAAACTATTCGGTGGTTTGCAACACCAGTTGAGCTGGAAACCTTCTACTCGTGAGGGAGTGGGAAGTCGTAAACCCTATGATGGTTTGCTACACCAGTAGAGCTGGAAACCTTCTACTCGTGATAGAGTAGGAGTCGTAAACCCTATGATGGTTTGCAACACCAGTTGAGCTGAAAACGTTCTACTCGTGAGGGAGGGGGGAGTCGTAAACCTTATGATGGTTTGCAACACCAGTTAAGCTGGAAACCTTGTATTAGTGAGGGAGTGGGAAGTCGTAAGCCCTATGATGGTATGCAACACCAGTTCAGCTGGAAACCCTCTACTCGTGAGAGAGTGTAGAGTCGTAAACGCTATGATGGTTTGCAAGAACTGTTGAGATGGAAACCCTCTAGTCGTGAGGGAGTGGGAATTCGTAAACCCTATGATGGTTTGCAACACCAGTTGAGCTGGAAACCTTCTATTTGTGAGAGAATGGAAAGTCGTAAACCCTATGATGGTTTGCAACACCAGTTGAGCAGGAAACGTTCTAATCGTGAGGGAGTGGGAAGTCGTAAGTTCTCTGATAGCTTGGAACATCAGCTGAGCTGGAAACCTTCTACTAGTGAGGGAGTGTGAAGTCGTAAGTTCTCTGATGGCTTGGAACATCAGCTGAGCTGGAAACCTTCTACTCACTGTGGAGGAAACCTTCTATTCATGAGGAAGTGTGAAGTCGTAAGTTTTCTGATGGTTTGGAACATCAGCTGAGCTGGAAACCTTCTACTCACTGTGGAGGAAACCTTCTACTAGTGAGGGAGTGTGAAGTCGTAAGTTCTCTGATGGCTTGGAACATCAGCTGAGCTGGAAACCTTCTACTCGTGAGGGAGTGTGAAGTCGTAAGTTCTCTGATGGTTTGGAACATCAGCTGAGCTGGAAACCTTCTACTCACTGTGGAGGAAACCTTTTATTCATGAGGGAGTGTGGAGTAATAAACAATGGTTTTGCAATACTAGTTTCACATCAGTTCAGCGTGAAACTTCCCACTTTTCTTTTAATAAGAGTAGTTTACGGTGGAAACCGTGGCTTTATATTTCACCTTAATTTTATAATTTTTCCCATCGACAAACGATTCTCCATCCGATTAGAATAATGGTGGTAAACCTTCCGACAAGCCCCTGTAATGATCAAACTGTCTTGATATGTTTTTCTTTCCAGCTCCATCTAATCCTAATACTGTCTACAATCACCCATCCTGAAAGAAATTGGAAGAAGTAAAATGTAAACCTTTAACTTCACCCTGACACGTTCCAGACACATAAGTGTAAACGTCTTTAAATTGAAAATATTTTTTAATTGAGGATAAATACATTACTTTTTACAAAGTTACTTTTAAATTGCATTAAAAGAAATCATTAAGAATTAACTTCCCTTTATTGTTTTGTCTTAGGTATGTTAAAAACTGACTGTTAAAATTGCTTATTTGAAATCATAATCTTAATATTCTATCGTTATATATCAAACTTCTCAATGTAAATAAATTCATATGCACATAAAGTTTACTTTGAGAATTATCGTTTAGCTGTATCCAAGTTTAAAATTTCTAGCAGTTTTCAAAACAACAGACAATTCTGATTTGAAAAATTAATAAATTCTATAATCAATCGTACTACTATAATACATTAAAGAAGAAAAATAAAAATGGAATTAAAAACGAGCATAGACTGAGGATATGTCTCGATCAAAGCCAAAAGTCGGACCCCTTTACGTTCGCTAAATCTGTATTTTCAAGGTATGGGTCTTGTAATAGCTATGTGCGAAATGTGTAAATTATGCGAAAAATAAAATTAGAATAGATACGTTTTTCAAATCCTATTATTAGTTTACACTCTCCCTATATATCTCTTTTTCAAATTTTCAACCGTTAATAAAATACTTTCATGATTCATCCAATCAAGTTCAAATAGACCTCCATTTTTTTAACTTGTAGTGGGTGCAACGATGGTACTACAGTTTATACAGTATTACAATATGAATACAGGTTATACTACAGATTGTTAGTATTAATTAAATTTAATGAATTAATTTTAGTTTTATATAGGAGAAAAACTTTTCCCAAAAGGGGCAAGTTATGCAATATTGTTATTTTGTACCATTTGGCTTAAAACAAGTAATAACATATGATTTATTAAAACAGCTGATTTTGTGTTATATGTCAAGTTGTAGAACAGCTGTTTTAACTCATAGGTTATGTTACTTTATTTATATAAATTGTAATTATTTAATAGGAAGTAACTAAAATTAAATTTTTTCTTTCTTGACTTAAGTAGGATTTGGACTTTTTTGTTACTTGTTTATTAAATAAATATAAAGTAACTAAATTTAGAAATAAACTTTCTGGCGTAAAGTGCAGGTTAGGTTTAACGGTATGCTTACAGTCGCTCTGTGCAAAGTAGTTTTTACCACTCTTTGCTTAGTTTAACGTAGCAAGGGTTCTAGTTTATCCACTTCATTTCCAATAGCCATCGAGTAATTATATGGCCGAGGACCGCGTAAAGCCGCAACAATATACACTCTCCAGTCTGACACCAAACACCAGCCAGCTTGTTAATTAAGGCCTCGCCTACGGTACTTGTGTATAAACGCGATTACCAAATGCAAATAGGGTTAAGTACATTCGCAAGGCTTACAAGCAGGGGAATGTAATACAAATAAACTTAAAGTAAGAATCGGGTGTTTGATGTGAAGCGGCCCTGTCGGAAAAAAACTCAACTACTGTTACAATACAATACGGGGTGGAAAAAACCCGATTCACAGATTAACATAAAAATGTAAATCTTTATCTACTACAATGGATTTTATATTATTCACTGTTTAAGGTGTAGATATGTATCTGATGTACGTGCGTAAATAATTTGTTCAGGTTGAAGACGAATATTCTAGTATAATAATATAATTATATTTTTATAATAATAATAATAATAATAATAAT
This sequence comes from Prosapia bicincta, assembly GCA_036971475.1. Classification (NCBI taxonomy): domain Eukaryota; kingdom Metazoa; phylum Arthropoda; class Insecta; order Hemiptera; family Cercopidae; genus Prosapia; species Prosapia bicincta. The sequence continues at coordinate 20,113,783 of JBAIZL010000006.1, read as the reverse complement.
ATAACATTTTTCCTAATAATAATACAACTCTATTTAGATATGAAAATATTTAATAAAAGTTTTAAAAAATAGAAATATATCAAACTTTTGAATTTTGTTTTTAATCACGGTTACTAACTAACTCTATAATTATCAAGGGTGCATACTCTAGAGCGGCAAAACTGTTTACTACCAGCTCTATTACTAATCAGGTTAAATGGTCAAAAACCTATTCGGTTTATATGTAAAGTTTGAAAGTGTATATATGACCTACTTCAAGAACGTATGTATAGTACTGGCTTTTAGGTATAGCCTGACCAGTGACCTTGAAATGCTCAGAAGCAATTGAGTTAATTTGGGTGGTGGAAACAGTCTCTTGATAACGTTCGTGTAGAGTAATTATTATAGTGGTAGAGATCACTAAGTAAGGTAGTGATTATTATACTGTACAGTTTCCCCTCCCTCGCTAGCAATTTCCACTCGCTTCTACCTGCCTTCCCCTCTTGCGCATTTAACCGGTCAGACTATACTTGACAATCTGTACGCTGATAATATAATTTGTATAAATATATTCCCCTAGATTAATATTATTACAAAGTTTTGAAAGTGAGTAAATTTTGCAGTAGTGGTATTTTTACAGCAGCGGAAATTTTGTATGACGTGTAGAATATAGTTTTTTTTACACAAAAAATGTAAATAATTTTAAACGATGGGTAAAGAAATTTCAAAAATAAATTTAAAACTAAGTCAATTATAAATATAATATAATATTATTTTCCTCAAAAATAACTAGGGGATAAATATTATAGATACACAACAAAATAAGATTCAAATAATTCTTTATATATATATTGCTTAAAAATAAATGCAATTTTAGAAAATATACAATTTTTATACTTTGATTTTAAAACGGAATGAAAAAAACAATTAAAACGAACACTAACTTAAAGACATTAATATATCCCTCAAACGTGTTTCAATAACAAAGTCATCATCACCATTATCAGTTAGAATATACATTCTAGCCGAAATAATCGGTAAAACAACATTTAAACTGTAATTGAAGCCTATGTCATTAAAATTTGAATGAAGAATAAATTATTTAAGGTAATTAGAGATAATTAATTATTAATTTTCTAATAAAAATAGTTTTGAGATTCCCAGTTTACACAGTATATAGAGGAAGTATTATTATTAATAAGATTAAAAACGTCAAGTCAGTTTAAAAAAATACACTACTTTTCACTAGCCTCAGGTAAAGCAGGACTATATTACATGTTAGGTTAAGAACTTAAAAATTCTCGTTAACCTGGATGGTCATATATTGTGTCGATAGATTGGCTATTTATTCTCTTCATATAATTTCATCAGTATTCTCCTTACAATTTTTCCCTAGTAATTTTCGACGCTCGAATTATGCACAAAAATATATTATGGAGAAAATTGAATTATAAAAAAAATAACCATTTATAAAAGGTAAATGAAGTACGACGCAATATTGTTTTTTTTCCAGTAAACTGTATTTTAGTATCAGTACAAACTAAATTCATAAGCATCTGTATGATCAAAGATATCTATAATATAGAATGCATTGCTGAAAAAGTTAACATAAATCACTAATTTACAATAATGTGTGATTAACAAATTAAAACACCTAACCAAATTACCTCTGAGGGTTCTGAAGTAATTATTTGGTTATGTGTTGTCTGTGAGGAAAGTTAACTGTATTGTGTAGAAAAGCTAACAAAAAATGTTATGGCCAGAGAGTGTTTTACGTTATTTACTAACCTTGTTATTAAATTCCTTCTATTATTTTATACTGTCCTTATATATATCTTGTTAAGATATTCAATCGTTAACAAAATACTTTTCTTTGCTTCCACTTAAGTTCAAATACATTTTTTAAAACTTAAAGTGGAAGTTAATCTTTAAAATCTTATGTTAATACAGTTATTTCAAATATTAATTCATTTATTAATTTAGTGAATTAATTATAGTTTTAAGAGAGAAAAACCATCCACAAAAGGCGCAAGGTAGGCAATATAGTTACTCCGATTCATTTGGCTTAAAATAACTGATAACATGATTTCATAAGAGAGCTCTGATTTTATGTTTTAAATCGCAGATTAAACATTACAATACCTGCTGAGCAGCTGTCTTAAAACATAGATTATATTACTTTATTTATATTAATTTAAATTATTTAATAAAAACCAACTAAATTAAAATTTTTCTTTGTTGGCCCAAGCAGGAATTGGCTTTAAAATTTTATTGTTTATATTACTTGTTTATAAAGCTGGACGAATAACTATGAAATTATTTAATAAATGGATAGAACAACTTCATTCAGACGCCATTTCCAAACTGAGTTAAGAAACCGTAATAAAGAAAAGCCAATAGTCACATAACCTCCACTCTTAGCACACTACGAGATGAGTTATGCATTACAGCACAGAGATCAAACAATTTATAAACTATTTTGTTTGTGACGTGCGATTCCTGGAATTTATAACAAACCATTCGCGCTGTTATTTTATTTATATTACTTGTCATTATTTAATAAAAAGTAACTAAAGTGGAATTTTTCTATGTTGGAATAAGTAGGAAATAATTTATAAAATGTTTTGGTTATTTTACGTGTTTATATTAACCTTAAATACATTTCGGTTGCTAAGCAACCATATTTAAGTTAACTTTTAAGTTTTTTGTTGTATATGAGAATCGTTTCTGTGCAACTGATATATTAATAAGATTAAGGACACCTGCGGCTAGAGAGTGTTTTATGTTATTTATTAACCTTATCTGTTACTAACGTAGTTTCAAAACCTGGACGCATAACTGAGAATCTATTAATTGCATGGATATAACAACGTCATTCAGTCGCCATTTCCAAACGGAGTTTAACAAACCGTAATAAAGAAAAGCCAATACTCACTTAACCTCCGCCGTCAGCGAACAATGAGACGAGTTATGCATTACAGCACAGAGATCAAACAATTTATAAACTATTTTGCACTAGTGATGTGCGATTCTTTGAATTTATAACAAACTAATCGCGCTCTTGGCTTTTCATAACTTGCCAACTAAAATACATAAAATAATAATTCATTCCTTAATAAATCCCCCTTCACTTTAATAATAAGGAAAGGAAATGGTCCATGAATATCTGTTGAAAGCTTTCTTGATAAAGGGGAAGGCCTGGAGAGGGTGGATTAAATTTTGCTTCCAAATAAGACACTTAGTGCAGGAATTCTTTTAAAAACGGTTTTGTGTTGTTACACTAAGATACGTAGCTTTGTTAGGGCGTGTGTTGAAAAAAGTAATAAAAACTCAAGCTTATATCTAAAGCAAATTTTAGGAAGGAAACATTTAAAATCTTATCGCGTAATTTTTCTCTATTTTTTACAGTTTTTTTCAGTTTTTCCTCTATCAGAACAAACGTTTTAAAATCTTTTCTATTAATTCACACTTCCTTATATATATATATATATATATATATATATATATATATATATATATATATCTTGTTCGAATTATCAGACCTTAATTAAATACTTGCTATTCACCGAATCAAGTGGAAATACATATATTTTATAAACGTGTAGTGGATGTCACTTGATATTAATACAGGCTTTGAACAGGTATTTAATAATTAATTATATTTAATGAAATAATTTTAGTTTTATATGAGAGCAAACCTTTTTCAAAGGGGAAAGATATGCAATATATTTGTTTTGTTCGATTTAATATTGGCTTAAAATAAGTGATAACATATGATTTTATAGAACAGCTGATTTTATGTTACAGGTTATGTGGTAGAGCAGCTGCCTTAACGCAAAAGCTATCTTACTTTATTGATATTAAATGTAATTAAAGTAACGAAATTAAAATTTGTGTTTTTACTTATAATTATAAAGTAGTAATTTATTTAAACAATTTTTATATTACTTGTTATATTAAGAAATAAGGTATATTGCTGAGATAACTTATTCTCTTATATATAACTTATTAACTTAGATAACTTATAACTTAGATAACTTATTCTCTATATCTCTTATAAGAGATTTTGAAACACTTTATAAACACAATTTATATTTATTTTTAAAACTAACATTCAGAATGACTATAATCGCCTACGAAGGATATAAAAGGTTTATGGATGGGAAGGACTAGGATATTGACATAAATCCTCTGGGTAGAGGGTACTGGAGAGGTGAGGGTATTGCATTGTAGGGTAGCTGGAGTAATCATATTCTCTACCGGGGTCGTTAGGTAAAACTGTTAAAAGACATTATCGACGAAATAGAGAATTCGGAAAGGAAATACTGTAAAGTGATAAAATAAGGAATTAATTAACAAATAACGTGACACTACCGTGAAATTCTTGATAAATGTTTTTATGACGTTTAAAGTAAATGTCGCCCTGTAAAAGGGTTGCGGATATAAAGAAAATTCAATAAAAAAACATTTCCAAGAAATGTTTGGTAAAATGAACATTTAATGTGGAAAACATTATTTCATGAAATTACGGTCCGAATAAACAAAGCGAACTAAAATTAGAATAGAAGACGCTCTTCAAAAAAAGAGGAACTGTGAAAGGTTTACGACTCTTTTAACTGTTTAACATTGCCGTTTTAATGACGGACGTCCTATTTGTACATTGTGCTGGCGTTTGTGGCGTATCTACGCCGTAGCGTGTTGATTGTAAATGGGCAACACAAACTGGGATAAACGTCAGAAAACAAAGAAGAACATGACGACAAAGAATAAACATTGCACAACTCGCCGACAATAGGACCGAATTGATTTTAACATGGCGTGAGCAGAAGGGCAAAGAAAATGCGTTTATCGCTCGCGTCTAAGTGGATGGATTATAGTGTTAATTTAAGGTAAATGTTAATAAAACGAGGCGGGCCTGGCTTAGGGCAACCTATGGGCCAATTTAACTGTTTCCACGTCACTGGTTATCTCATAATTGATTAAAACGGGCAGACAGGTGCCTGGGGAGCGCCGCTAATGGTAACGACGCTCCCGCTGCTAAGCACTTTTTCTATTTAAACAGTCACCATGTGCAATCTACCTGATTTTATTGTCTTTTATACAACTAATGTTCTTTACTAAAAGGTAATATTAAAATTATCGAAATTATGAAAGGTAAATAGTGACTATTCGCTATAGGCTACAGTACAAGAGAAATGTACAGTTAACTCCTGATTATCCACGGAATAGTGCGGATAATAAGAACAGCGGGTAATGCATAGACGGCAAAAGCATTCAAATACTCTATACAAGGTAGTAATTTATAGACATAATAAACTCAGTGTTATTTATTTATAGTTTTATGCAGTATATTACAGTAAAGTAAGCCTAATAAAAACAGTTAAACATGCCATAATATGCCAATAATAAAACATGCCATAAACAAATGGAATACATTTTAGTGTATTGTTCTATTACTTTACATTAGTACAGATCTAATGTACATATAGCACATGGATACGTATTTAAGCCTTCTTAATATAGTAGGTTGCTTGTTTTTTTTTTTTTTTGTAAAGAGCATTTATTTTAATTTTCGATTGTAATTTACTTAAAATTAACTGCACCTTTAGACGTCTGCCTGGAATTTCCAAGTTACATTCACCCTCTAGCTCGCTGGCTTTAAAGTGATACAGGACTGTACATACTTATATATATTTCAGCACTATCTACTTAACGGCTCAAATTAACCACGTTTAATTGCTTAGTATAACCAACACACTATTTCTAGACTGGTTTCTAATAACGATGAAGTTTAAATATTTTCTAAATTGTATTCAATTTAAATCCTTATTTTGTAAACATTTCCCAATAGCGCCCAGCATGCGGATGACCCGTTCGCGGATAATCGGTAGTTGACTGTATAACACTAATAATCCTGGAGCAGCGGAAAAAAATCTCTCTCTTCACTTCTAATGAAAGAGATCTATTTCAGGCAAGAGACCTTCTCCACGCGATAACATTTCCCCTCATATCTACATGATCATAATGATTTTTCAATATTGGTGCCTATAATATTTTTTGCTAGAGTTTAATCGCTAGACAACTCGTTCTGGCACAAATAAAGAGTAGGTCTACGTCACGTAAGCAAACCTGTCCTCGCGGGAACATAATTATAGGTCTTGCGGGACGTCGTCAAATCTGACTATGGGAAAGGCGGCGGCGTAGAGGTGACGGCGGGGCTGGTGGTGTAACGGGCGACTATACAACAGCCGAATACAGACACGGCGACGGTTCGAGACAAGCGCTGCGCAACCCCTACCCCTACAAAACCTGTGCAGACGGCTTTCGCCTATGAAGGTCAGGCTTCACCAAGAAACGCAAGACCTATACCACTATTCCTAGAACTACAGGATCAAGATGTGCTTTGATTAGTAGTACTCATCCTATTCCTAACGTATTTCGAGGGGGATATTCTTTACTTTACGAGGGGTTAACCTGAAGCCGCCTCTATATGACCCGTTGGGGGTTAGTAAATTTGGAACCCAACATCTCCTCTATGTCCTGTACAAGAGGGTTTAAGACTTCATTTGTTTTCTAACCTTTCATAGATGATAATAGTTAAACAGGTTGATCGTACAAAACTACAAAAAACGAATTTTATAAAATACAATTATAAACAAATATTTTCCCTTATAAAGAACGAGGAGTATGAATCGCTTTCCACTAAATGTCAGATTGTTCAACCTGGAAACTTGACAAGGGGTTGATTTAGGGTGGAAATGAAGAATATATTAAACAAATTTACAAAGATGAGAAACAAACACGATACGATTAGCCAATATAGAGTTGGAAATACTAGAAGTGGATCCAGCTGGCACGCGTTCGGTTGCCATAGATCTTGCAGATCTGAGTCTGGACTCTATCGAGAAATGAGCAATGTTAAATAAAAGATTATTTTAAATTATTTTGAGCTGCGTTTTTTACTACATTTTCAATGTAGAATGTGTCCTATTAATTTATTATTTATCGTTATGTGAATTGTATATAACTTTAATTCAAGTGATTTGTTATAAAATATCATTTCTTATTGTATATAATAGCTGTGTGTTATATATTTTTATTTGTGCTATTTTGTGTTAGTAGTGTTTTCCTTTAATATTATTCACTTGTCGATGTGTTCTAGAGTTTTATTTTACATTATATTTCCATATTTTATGCTAAATTACTAAAACATTGTTATTGTTAATTGTTTATAATAGATGATCATTTTATATTGTACAATAATACAGTATTACAAATACGTTTGTTGTAGTTACTGACATAATTTAATATTAAACCTCTTTGAATACTATTGACATATTTTATGTTATAAACAGAGAGGAAAAGGGTGATCACAAGTAGAGTTTTGGAAAAGCAACGAAAAGTTTTGAAACTACCAGGAATCGAACCTGATACGTTTTGAGTGTCTATTCTAGTGCTCTCCGTATATAATTATAGCTCATAATATGTTGCCTAATGAATTACAAATATTTTGCTCTTTTGCAGAGTAAATTAAAAATATATAGCGTGTAGATTTATACAGAAGTAAATTTGTTACAAAAATATTGCTTTTCAATCCCTTCTACTCACACTTCCTTTCATAAATCTAGTTCAACTTTTAAATTGCAAATAAAATACTTTTTATACTTCCATTCAAGTTTATATTCATTTTTTAAACCTGTAGTGGTTGACAATTAGTTCTAGTACGGTCTTACCGAATATTAACTAGTTAATGAGATTTAATGAATTAATTTTAGTTTTATATGGGAGAAAAGCCAAAAGGGCCAAGGTATGCAATATAGTTATTTGGCTTAAATAAGTGTTGACATATGATTTCATGAAACAGCTGATTTTATGTTAAATGTTGTGTGGTATATAGCTGTTTTAAGGCATAGGTTGTGTTGTTTATGTTAGTTATAGTTATTTAAATAAAAGTAATTAAAATAAAAGTTTTCATTATTGACCTCAGTAAGAATCGATTTTAAAACATTTTTGTTTATATTACTTGGACGCATAACTATAAAATTATTTAATGCATGAATAGAACAACTTCATTCAGTCGCCATTTCCAAACTGAGTTAAACAAGCCGTAATAAAGAAAAGCCAATACTCACGTCACCTCCGCCGTCAGCGAACAATGAGACGAGTTATGCATTACAGCACAGAGATCAAACAATTTATAAACTATTTTGCACTAGTGATGTGCGATTCCTGGAATTTATAACAAACCATTCGCGCTGTTGGCTTTTCATAACTTGCCAACTAAAATACATAAAATAATAATTCATTCCTTAATAAATCCCCCTTCACTTTAATAATAAGGAAAGGAAATGGTCCATGAATATCTGTTGAAAGCTTTCTAGATAAAGGGGAAGGCCTGGAGAGGGTGGATTAAATTTCGCTTCCAAATAAGACACTTAGTGCAGGAATTCTTTTAAAAAACGGTTTTGTGTTTCTATACTAAGATACGTAGCTTTGTTAGGTTGTGTGTTAAAGAAAAAATTAATAAAAACTAAACCTTATATCTAAAACATACGCGTATTTTAGAAATGAAACATTTAAAATCTTGTCTCGTACCTTTTCACAATTTTTTCGGTTTTTTTAATCGGCCTGCTACTTTTTTAATTCCTTTTCTTAGGTCACACTCTCCTTATATATGTGGTTCAAATTTTCAATCGTTGATAAAATACTTTTTATTCATCTAATAAATTTCAAATACATTTTTTTAAAACTTGTAGTAGATGACACGGGATGTTAATATAATGTTTTTCAATATTAATTATTTAATCAAATTTAATGAAATAACTTTAGTTTCATATGGGAGCAAACTTTTCACAAATGGGGCAAGGTATGCAATATAGTTATTTCTTCCCATTAGCTCATAATAAATGATAACATATTATTATATAAAACCGCTTGTTTTACATTAGAGAATATGTGGTAGAGCCGCGGTTTTAACGCATAGGGTATGTTACTTTATATTAATTGGAATTATTAAAAAAAGTACCCAAATAAAATTTTTCTTTGTTGGCCTAAGAAGTAATTGATTTCAACAAATATTTTTTTACCTAATTCTTTTTTAAAAAAAATGTAATTTTGTATTCCATTTAAAAACAATTGTATTGATAAAATTTAAATAAATTTAAAATTGAAACAGTTTTATGATCTTAGCAGTGAGAAAATGTTAAAACATGATGTCACTGTGTAAAAAGGTTCAGCAGATTTTTTGTATTAAAGTTTAACAGTAACTAAACAGATAGGCATCAGATAGTCTCTAAAAAAATATAATTTAGATTGTAACCTAAATATGATGAACAAACATCTTAGTCTAATAAGCTGCCAGTAAAAAAAAAACATTTCACAAAAAACGGTGAATCAAATTTGCAAACGGTTGTGTTAAAATAAGGCATTTACAATAACCAAAGTTTAAAAAAAAGTAATTCTAAAGGGAACATCGAAAGGGCAACGATCGAAGCAGCCCATTACGGGCTTTTAACCAATCACCTGTCTCCACTTGACCGTTTGATTTGAGATTTCAGTAAACGCACACCAATCACTGAGCGACAGAGATTTAATTGTTGTTGGGACGGGGAATTAGTACGGATCGTGCAGCCGGCTAGCAAAAAGTTGCGCAAACATAAAGAACGTGAAAACCAAATACATTGTGAAAATACATAAAAGGCACGAATATCTTCAATACAAGAAGCCTGTTTTCACGAATAAATTCAACATTTAAATTTGTAACCTGCAAGCAGTACTGTCCCTGTTTTCGGGAGATAAATAGAGCTGTGGGCGTTTAGGTCAGTTTTTGTAGCAGATAATCAATTACTCTAGATATAAAGAAACCACTTTGTGAAAATCGTCTTTCAACCTAAACTGTCTCTCGCAATTACCTAATTAACGCTGCTTGAACGAAAACAAATGCGTTTCACGAGCCAGAATGGAATGTTATTTGTTTTTTTCCATATTTAACATTTTATTTCATTATATAATTAAAAACACTTTAAATTTCTACTAAATCCTACAGACATTTGCACGGAGCTATTTCCTTCGTCAGTAACAAGGCATTGCGCACAGATTCTTTTCGCCACTTGTAGCGTTTTATTTCATTTCGCCGACGGTCTCGACGCGTTGCCAGCACCGGACAGTCGGTGTGATTGATTACGGGGCAGGACGGTTGACGCACATTGTGCTCCGACAAAAAGAAAGAAATAATGAACATCTTTGCTCGCTTTTTTGTCTCGTGTGTAACGGATTGTTGCCCTTTGAACCGCTGCGCAGGGAAGCCACGTCGACGAGTGCGATACAATTACGCGGTTGTAGGGTTCATTTGTCGGGTAATATGCAGACACTATTCTCGAAATATTTGCATTATTACTGTGCAACAATATTTTCCAAATAAACTTCATTTATAACTGTGCAATATAATGACGTTGCTCTTGAAATAAAGCTATATAACTACGATATACAAACAATATTCTCTAAATAAACCTCATTTAGTAGTGTGAAATACATTGCACTATTTTCGAAATAAAGTTCATTTATAAGGATGTAAAATCTACACACTTATATGGAAATAAACCTTTTTAAGTAATGTGAATTCAAACTATTCTCGAAGAAAACCTTATTTATAATCGTGCAATATATAAGCACTATTTTCGAAATAAATCTCATTTAGTAGTGCGAAATATATACGCACTATTCTCGAAATAAACCTCATTTATAAGGATGCAAAATATACGCACTGTTATTGAAATTAACCTTAATTATAAAGGTGCGAAATAACACTAATTTATCGAAATAGACCTTATTTAGTAATATGTAATATATTTATAATATTATCGAAATGAACGTTATTTATAAGCGTGCAATATATACGCACTATTCTTGAAATAAATATGATTTAATAATGTAAAATATATACACACTATTCTTAAAGCTAACCTCATTTATAAGCGTGCAATATATACGCACTATTCTTGAAATAAATATGATTTAATAATGTAAAATATATACACACTATTCTTAAAGCTAACCTCATTTATAAGGGTGCAATATATACGCACTATTCTCTAAATAAACATGATTTAATAATGTAAAATATATACACACTATTCTTAAAGTTAACCTCATTTATAAGGGTGCAATATATACGCACTATTCTCTAAATAAACATGATTTAATAATGTAAAATATATACACACTATTCTTAAAGCTAACCTCATTTATAAGGGTGCAATATATACGCACTATTCTCTAAATAAACATGATTTAATAATGTAAAATATATACACACTATTCTTAAAGCTAACCTCATTTATAAGGGTGCAATATATACGCACTATTCTCGAAATAAACATGATTTAATAATGTAAAATATATACACACTATTCTTAAAGCTAACCTCATTTATAAGGGTGCAATATATACGCACTATTCTCTAAATAAACATGATTTAATAATGTAAAATATATACACACTATTCTTAAAGCTAACCTCATTTATAAGGGTGCAATATATACGCACTATTCTCTAAATAAACATGATTTAATAATGTAAAATATATACACACTATTCTTAAAGCTAACCTCATTTAAAAGGGTGCAATATATACGCACTATTCTCTAAATAAACATGATTTAATAATGTAAAATATATACACACTATTCTTAAAGCTAACCTCATTTATAAGGGTGCAATATATACGCACTATTCTCTAAATAAACATGATTTAATAATGTAAAATATATACACACTATTCTTAAAGCTAACCTCATTTATAAGGGTGCAATATATACGCACTATTCTCTAAATAAACATGATTTAATAATGTAAAATATATACACACTATTCTTAAAGCTAACCTCATTTATAAGGGTGCAATATATACGCACTATTCTCTAAATAAACATGATTTAATAATGTAAAATATATACACACTATTCTTAAAGCTAACCTCATTTATAAGCGTGCAATATATACGCACTATTCTCGAAATAAACATGATTTAATAATGTAAAATATATACACACTATTCTTAAAGCTAACCTCATTTATAAGGGTGCAATATATACGCACTATTCTCTAAATAAACATGATTTAATAATGTAAAATATATACACACTATTCTTAAAGCTAACCTCATTTATAAGCGTGCAATATATACGCACTATTCTCGAAATAAATATGATTTAATAATGTAAAATATATACACACTATTCTTAAAGCTAACCTCATTTATAAGCGTGCAATATATACGCACTATTCTTGAAATAAATATGATTTAATAATGTAAAATATATACACACTATTCTTAAAGCTAACCTCATTTATAAGGGTGCAATATATACGCACTATTCTCTAAATAAACATGATTTAATAATGTAAAATATATACACACTATTCTTAAAGCTAACCTCATTTATAAGTTTGCAATATATACGCACTATTCTCTAAATAAACATGATTTAATAATGTAAAATATATACACACTATTCTTAAAGCTAACCTCATTTATAAGGGTGCAATATATACGCACTATTCTCTAAATAAACATGATTTAATAATGTAAAATATATACACACTATTCTTAAAGCTAACCTCATTTATAAGCGTGCAATATATACGCACTATTCTCTAAATAAACATGATTTAATAATGTAAAATATATACACACTATTCTTAAAGCTAACCTCATTTATAAGCGTGCAATATATACGCACTATTCTTGAAATAAATATGATTTAATAATGTAAAATATATACACACTATTCTTAAAGCTAACCTCATTTATAAGGGTGCAATATATACGCACTATTCTCTAAATAAACATGATTTAATAATGTAAAATATATACACACTATTCTTAAAGCTAACCTCATTTATAAGCGTGCAATATATACGCACTATTCTTGAAATAAATATGATTTAATAATGTAAAATATATACACACTATTCTTAAAGCTAACCTCATTTATAAGCGTGCAATATATACGCACTATTCTCGAAATAAATATGATTTAATAATGTAAAATATATACACACTATTCTTAAAGCTAACCTCATTTATATGCGTGCAATATATACGCACTGTTCTTGAAATAAATATGATTTAATAATGTAAAATATATACACACTATTCTTAAAGCTAACCTCATTTATAAGGGTGCAATATATACGCACTATTCTCTAAATAAACATGATTTAATAATGTAAAATATATACACACTATTCTTAAAGCTAACCTCATTTATAAGGGTGCAATATATACGCACTATTCTCGAAATAAACATGATTTAATAATGTAAAATATATACACACTATTCTTAAAGCTAACCTCATTTATAAGGGTGCAATATATACGCACTATTCTCTAAATAAACATGATTTAATAATGTAAAATATATACACACTATTCTTAAAGCTAACCTCATTTATAAGGGTGCAATATATACGCACTATTCTCTAAATAAACATGATTTAATAATGTAAAATATATACACACTATTCTTAAAGCTAACCTCATTTATAAGGGTGCAATATATACGCACTATTCTCTAAATAAACATGATTTAATAATGTAAAATATATACACACTATTCTTAAAGCTAACCTCATTTATAAGGGTGCAATATATACGCACTATTCTCTAAATAAACATGATTTAATAATGTAAAATATATACACACTATTCTTAAAGCTAACCTCATTTATAAGCGTGCAATATATACGCACTATTCTCGAAATAAATATGATTTAATAATGTAAAATATATACACACTATTCTTAAAGCTAACCTCATTTATAAGCGTGCAATATATACGCACTATTCTTGAAATAAATATGATTTAATAATGTAAAATATATACACACTATTCTTAAAGCTAACCTCATTTATAAGGGTGCAATATATACGCACTATTCTCGAAATAAACATGATTTAATAATGTAAAATATATACACACTATTCTTAAAGCTAACCTCATTTATAAGGGTGCAATATATACGCACTATTCTCTAAATAAACATGATTTAATAATGTAAAATATATACACACTATTCTTAAAGCTAACCTCATTTATAAGCGTGCAATATATACGCACTATTCTCGAAATAAATATGATTTAATAATGTAAAATATATACACACTATTCTTAAAGCTAACCTCATTTATAAGCGTGCAATATATACGCACTATTCTTGAAATAAATATGATTTAATAATGTAAAATATATACACACTATTCTTAAAGCTAACCTCATTTATAAGGGTGCAATATATACGCACTATTCTCGAAATAAACATGATTTAATAATGTAAAATATATACACACTATTCTTAAAGCTAACCTCATTTATAAGGGTGCAATATATACGCACTATTCTCTAAATAAACATGATTTAATAATGTAAAATATATACACACTATTCTTAAAGCTAACCTCATTTATAAGCGTGCAATATATACGCACTATTCTCGAAATAAACATGATTTAATAATGTAAAATATATACACACTATTCTTAAAGCTAACCTCATTTATAAGGGTGCAATATATACGCACTATTCTCGAAATAAACATGATTTAGTAATGTAAAATATATACACACTATTCTTAAAGCTAACCTCATTTATAAGGGTGCAATATATACGCACTATTCTCTAAATAAACATGATTTAATAATGTAAAATATATACACACTATTCTTAAAGCTAACCTCATTTATAAGCGTGCAATATATACGCACTATTCTCGAAATAAACATGATTTAATAATGTAAAATATATACACACTATTCTTAAAGCTAACCTCATTTATAAGGGTGCAATATATACGCACTATTCTCTAAATAAACATGATTTAATAATGTAAAATATATACACACTATTCTTAAAGCTAACCTCATTTATAAGGGTGCAATATATACGCACTATTCTCTAAATAAACATGATTTAATAATGTAAAATATATACACACTATTCTTAAAGCTAACCTCATTTATAAGGGTGCAATATATACACACTATTCTCAAAATAAACCTAATTTTAAGGGTAAAATATATACATAGACTACAATCCTCGAAATAAACGTAATTTATAAGTGTACAAGCTATACAAAGTTTCTGAAAATTAACGTAATTATAAGTGTACAACATGTACACACAGAATTATAGAAATAAATCCATTCGGTGTGCAAAATGTATACATTACGTCCAAATAAACTTTAATGGTGCAATATATACAAGCAGAATTTTGATATAAAACTAATTTTTAACGCTGCAATATATAAACTTTTTCTCGAAATTAACTGCAGTTGGTAGTATAATATATATATATATATATATATATATATATATATATATATATATATATATATATATATACTCTATTCTCAAAATAAACCTCATATGGATACTACTCTCATATTAGAGCTGTATTATAACTCATGAAATATATGGATACTACTCTCGTATTAGACCTGTATTATAATTCATCAAATATATGGATACTACTCTCGTATTAGACCTGTATTATAATTCATCAAATATATGTATACTACTCTCGTATTAGACCTGTATTATAATTCATCATATATATATGGATACTACTCTCGTATTAGACCTGTATTATAATTCATCAAATATATGGATACTACTCTCGTATTAGACGTGTATTATAATTCATCAAATATATGGATACTATTCTAGTATTAGACCTGTATTATAATTCATCAAATATATGGATACTACTCTCGTATAAGACCTGTATTATAATTCATCAAATATATGGATACTACTCTCGTATTAGACCTGTATTATAATTCATCAAATATATGGATACTACTCTCGTATTAGACCTGTATTATAATTCATCAAATATATGGATACTACTCTCGTATTAGACCTGTATTATAACTCATCAAATATATGGATACTACTCTCGTATTAGACGTGTATTATAATTCATCAAATATATGGATACTACTCTCGTATTAGACCTGTATTATAATTCATCAAATATATGGATACTACTCTCGTATTAGACGTGTATTATAATTCATCAAATATATGGATACTACTCTCGTATTAGACCTGTATTATAATTCATCAAATATATGGATACTACTCTCGTATTAGACCTGTGGTATAACTCATGAAATATATGGATTCTACTCTCGTATTAGACCTGTATTATAATTCATCAAATATATGGATACTACTCTCGTGTTAGACCTGTATTATAATTCATCAAATATATGGATACTACTCTCGTATTAGACCTGTATTGTAATTCTTCAAATATATGGATACTACTCTCGTATTAGACGTGTATTATAATTCATCAAATATATGGATACTACTCTCGTATTAGACCTGTATTATAATTCATCAAATATATGGATACTACTCTCGTATTAGACCTGTGGTATAACTCATGAAATATATGGATACTACTCTCGTATTAGACCTGTATTATAATTCATCAAATATATGGATACTACTCTCGTATTAGACCTGTATTATAATTCATCAAAATATAGATACTACTCTCGTAATAGACCTGTGTTATAACTCATGAAATATATGGATACTACTTTCGTATTAGACCTGTATTATAATTCATGAAATATATGGATACTACTCTCGTATTAGACCTGTATTATAATTCATCAAATATATGGATACTACTCTCGTATTAGACCTGTATTATAATTCATCAAATATATGGATACTACTCTCGTATTAGACCTGTGTTATAACTCATGAAATATATGGATACTACTCTCGTATTAGACCTGTATTATAACTCATCAAATATATGGATACTACTCTCATATTAGACCTGTATTATAACTCATCAAATATATGGATACTACTTTCGTATTAGACCTGTATTATAATTCATCAAATATATGGATACTACTCTCGTATTAGACCTGTATTATAACTCATCAAACATATGGATACTACTCTCGTATTAGACCTGTATTATAACTCATCAAATATATGGATACTACTCTCGTATTAGACCTGTATTATAACTCATCAAATATATGGATACTACTCTCGTATTAGACCTGTATTATAACTCATCAAATATATGGATACTACTCTCGTATTAGACCTGTATTATAACTCATCAAATATATGGATACTACTCTCGTATTAGACCTGTATTATAACTCATCAAATATATGGATACTACTCTCGTATTAGACCTGTATTATAACTCATCAAATATATGGATACTACTCTCGTATTAGACCTGTATTATAACTCATCAAATATATGGATACTACTCTCGTATTAGACCTGTATTATAACTCATCAAATATATGGATACTACTCTCGTATTAGACCTGTATTATAATTCATCAAATATATGGATACTACTCTCGTATTAGACCTGTATTATAACTCATCAAATATATGGATACTACTCTCGTATTAGACCTGTATTATAACTCATCAAATATATGGATACTACTCTCGTATTAGACCTGTATTATAACTCATCAAATATATGGATACTACTCTCATATTAGACCTGTATTATAACTCATCAAATATATGGATACTACTCTCGTATTAGACCTGTATTATAACTCATCAAATATATGGATACTACTCTCATATTAGACCTGTATTATAACTCATCAAATATATGGATACTACTCTCATATTAGACCTGTATTATAACTCATCAAATATATGGATACTACTCTCATATTAGACCTGTGTTATAACTCATCAAATATATGGATACTACTCTCGTATTAGACCTGTATTATAACTCATCAAATATATGGATACTACTCTCGTATTAGACCTGTGTTATAACTCATCAAATATATGGATACTACTCTCATATTAGACCTGTGTTATAACTCATCAAATATATGGATACTACTCTCGTATTAGACCTGTATTATAACTCATCAAATATATGGATACTACTCTCGTATTAGACCTGTATTATAACTCATCAAATATATGGATACTACTCTCGTATTAGACCTGTATTATAACTCATCAAACATATGGATACTACTCTCGTATTAGACCTGTATTATAACTCATCAAATATATGGATACTACTCTCGTATTAGACCTGTATTATAACTCATCAAATATATGGATACTACTCTCATATTAGACCTGTATTATAATTCATCAAATATATGGATACTACTCTCGTATTAGACCTGTATTATAACTCATGAAATATATGGATACTGCTCTCGTATTAGACCTGTATTATAACTCATGTTGTATTTGGATACTAGTAACTTTGCGCCTAGTAACTTGTAAGAAGACAGATATAAAAGCGTAAGTAACATTATGTTGCTACTGAGAATAGACTGCATTGTGTAGACAGGATCACTTACCTGAAGTTATTCGTACAAGGGGGAGTGTACCCTCTATCCGGTAATGGCAAACGAGATAAGTAAACAAAACAAGCAAAAAGGATGAAACATTGTGGGTAACTCATAATGCAAGTCCTCCCTTACGCAACAATGTTTTCAAGTGTCAACCTTTAATGGGTTTCCCATAGTAGATGTAAGCCCGAAACACGTCTATATTTTGTAACGGCATTTTTACAACCACGTTGTAAGTGCTGTGAGTGTTATAAAGTTGTCGTGAAAGGGATGCACCCT
Source organism: Prosapia bicincta (assembly GCA_036971475.1). Classification (NCBI taxonomy): domain Eukaryota; kingdom Metazoa; phylum Arthropoda; class Insecta; order Hemiptera; family Cercopidae; genus Prosapia; species Prosapia bicincta. Next base: position 20,095,129 of record JBAIZL010000006.1, on the reverse strand, counting down.
TCGCAATTCGTGTAGCCAGTCGATACTTCCTCCGCGGAGGTCTGAGCATTCCACGCGGTATTACGTGCCACATTAATTTCAATGTCTCTACATACTATTAAAATATTATATTGCAAAGCATTCCTAAATTTTATCACGAAGTACACAGCTACTATCAAAGTTATTATTAATGTTAAGGACTTTTTAAAGTTTGGACTTTAAAACAAATGGTCGATATAATGGTTGGATTGATAAACCTGAGTAATTCGTAAAAGATCTAAAATTTGGTTTCCTTCGGAATCGACCACCCTCCAAGATCATGTCCTGTTTATCGTAGTACTATTTAAACACACGTTATCTTCTCAACACGTTCGTTTAACCCACTATCAAGACATTGTTTGATTGGACCTAACCTAAACAAACATAACCTAACCTTTTCAATGTGTGTACGTACTATTAAAAACAAAATTTATAAAGGATTCCATAATTCTGTCACAAAGTACACAATAATTAACAAAGCTATTTTAATTGTTAGGGCTTTTTAAGGTTTGCCTTTTTAACACAAGGTCAATTAAATTGTTGGAAGGATAAACCTGAGTAATTTTTAAAAGATCTAAAATTTGGTTTCCTTCGGAATCGACCTACCTCCAAGGTCATGCCCTGTTTATCGTAGAACTATTTAAACACCTGTTGTTTTCTTTGCACTTTCGTATAACTCACATCGAGACGTTGTTTGATCGGACATAACCTAAACAAACATCACCAAATCTTTCCACGAGTATGGTTCTCTCTGTAATCTGTCGGTTTCCGAACAGATATTATTGGTTCAACGCATGTGTTGACGCTTCTGGACAAGTAGAAGTTCTAAAGTGTCCAAATTTTAGACAATTCCCTCCACTTTATAATTTAATAACAGTGTTATCATCTACGGAAGCCTTTCTGAACGCTGTTATCTGAGCACTAGGAACGAAAGCTTAAAAAAATGCGTTACAGTGGAATATATATGAATTTGAAATACACTATTTTATCACACCTAGGGTCGAAAATAGTTAGGCAATAGCTGAGAAGGACTAAAGTAATCGATTTTCAATTTTTTTTAAACCAAGAAAAAACGAATTAGCTGTCATTTCATTGTTCTCTTTTGTGTTTGGACACCAGTTGAACCAATATTTTTATACGTTCGAAATCAACTGATCCTAATGATTAAATAAAATAATTAAGAAAACCAACAAATACTAGTTTAGATATATGGTAAAATAGATATATATATAGTAATGCAGATATATCGAAATGTATCTTTTTAGTAATATAGCTATATGTAAATGTAACTATATAGCAGTAGCAGGCAGTGGCCAAGGTGGAAGGTGCGCAACCCCTTAACCAGGGATCAATAGCCAAAATAAAATACTTTTTTTATTATGTAAGATTTATGTAGATTGTTACGAGAGGTTATTCATCATATAACTTAGATCCATCATTATAAATAATAACAAAAACGTCAGAGCGTCCGTTCGTTCAGACAATCTCGTTCAGACTGGTTGCAGGGATAACTGCAACACTCAGTAACGTCACTCTTAATGGAGAAAAAGCATTGGAAGGTCCAGAAGAACTAAAACAGACTGGTCGCCCATGATCCTTCTTAGGTTGCAACGGCCTGCAACCTCGTGAGCGTTGGGTTAAGATCCTCCGTCCAAAGAGACGCATCTTTACTCAACTCCTACTTTGTTGACAATCTTAGTTAAGAATTAGATTGGTTTGTTAGTCACCGATATCCTAAATAAATAAAATAAAACAAAAAAGGCCAATACATTACCTTCAAATCACAAACTATTAAGCAGCATTTATTTATTTTCTCTATAACAGCCCTTTAAGTTTTTATGATTTCTTTGCCTTAAAAAAACTAACACTTTTACGATTTGTAACCCCCATTGGTTTTAGGCACCAGCCGCCACTTCTGATATATAATGCGACCTACTATATATAAGAATGTAGCTATATATTATTGTAACTATATAGTAATATAGTAATGTAAGTATATAGTAATGTAACTACATAGTAAAATAGCTATATACTCTTGTAGCTATTCAATAATGTAGCAATATAGTAATGTAAGTATATAGTAATGTAACTATATAGTAAAATAGCTATATACTAATGTAGCTATTATCATTGTTATATAATGAAATAGTTTTATTTATAGTAATGTAGCTAAATAGTAAAATAGCTATATACTAATATAGCTATATAATAATGTAGCAATATAGTAATGTAAGTATATAGCAATGTAAGAATATAGTAATGTAACTATATAGTAAAATAGCTATATACTAATGTGGCTATTATCATTGTTATATAATGATATAGTTTTATTTATAGTAATGTAGCTATATAGTAAAATAGCTATATACTAATGTAGCTATATAATAATGTAGCGATATAGTAATGTAAGTATATAGTAATGTAACTATATAGTAAAATAGCTATACTCTTGTAGCTATATAATAATGTAGCAATATAGTAATATAAGTATATAGTAATGTAACTATATAGTAAAATAGCTATATACTAATGTAGCTATATAATAATGTAGCAATATAGTAATGTAAGTATATAGTAATGTAATAGCATTATAGTATATACATATAGTATATAGTTCATTGTTATATAATGAAATAGCTTTATTTATAGTAATGTAAGTATATAGTAAAATAGCTATATACTAATGTAGCTATATAATAATGTAGCAATATAGTAATGTAGGTATATTGTAATGTAGTAGCTTTATAGTATATACATATAGTATGTGGTTCATTGTTATATAATGAAATAGCTTTATTTATAGTACAGTAGTTATATAGAAAAGAAAATATAAATTAAAATAGTTATATAGTAATTTAGCTATATAGTAATGTAGCTATCTAGAAATGAGGCTACATAGTAATGTAGCTATAAGGCAGAGTAGCTACCTTTAGCTATATAGTAAAATAGCTATGCAGCAAAATAGCTACATATTAATAAAACAATATGGTATTGTAACTATATAGTAATGTAGTTAAATAGAAATGAAACTGTATAGTAAAATAGCTATATTGTGATTTAGTTATGAAGTAATTTAGCTATATAGTTATGTTACTATATAGTAATCTAGTTATTTAGTAATTTAGCTGTATCGTTATATAGAAATGCATATAGAAATGCGGTATATAGTAATGTAGCTATAAAGTAAAATTTCTATAATGTAGCTATATAGTAATGTAGATTTATAATAATGGAACTATAAATTAAAAATGCTATATGTATAGTAATATAGCTATATAGTAATGTAGCTATAAAGTAAAATAGCTATATAATAATGTAGATATATGGCAATGTCGCTATATAGTGATTTAGCTATATAGTAAAATAGCTGTATATTAAAATAGCTATATTTTCTAATAAAACTATATGGTATTGTAGCTATATAGTAATGTAGCTATATAGCAATGTAACTATATAGTTAATTAGCTATATAATAATTTAGATATATAGTAATGTAGCTATATAGCAATGTAACTATATAGTTAATTAGCTATATAGTAATTTAGATATATAGTAATGTAGCTATATAGCCATGTAACTATATAGTTAATTAGCTATATAGTAATTTAGATATATAGTAATGTAGCTATATAGCAATGTAACTATATAGTTAATTAGCTATATAGTAATTTAGATATATAGTAATGTAGCTATATAGCAATGTAACTATATAGTTAATTAGCTATATAGTAATTTAGATATATAGTAATGTAGCTATATAACAATGTAACTATATAGTTAATTAGCTATATAGTAATTTAGATATATAGTAATGTAGCTATATAGCAATGTAACTATATAGTTAATTAGCTATATAGTAATTTAGATATATAGTAATGTAGCTATATAGCAATGTAACTATATAGTTAATTAGCTATATAGTAATTTAGATATATAGTAATGTAGCTATATAGCAATGTAACTATATAGTTAATTAGCTATATAGTAATTTAGATATATAGTAATGTAGCTATATAGCAATGTAACTATATAGTTAATTAGCTATATAGTAATTTAGATATATAGTAATGTAGCTATATAGCAATGTAACTATATAGTTAATTAGCTATATAGTAATTTAGATATATAGTAATGTAGATATAGAGTTATGTAACAATACAATAATATAGTTATTAATCGAGTTATATCTAGTTATATCGTAATGTAGTAATATCATAATGTAGTTATATAGAAATGTAGGTATATAGTATTGTAGTTACATAATAAAGTAAATTTTATAGGTAAAGATATAATTTATTATATGTTACATATTGTTTCCAGTACAATTTTATAAAAAATATTTTTCATTACCAATTAACACAATACATATGAAGTATAAAAAACCTACATACGAGTTATTATTTAAGACCAATAAATATAACTTTGAAATACTGTTAGTCACAGATTAGACAAACTGTGCTCATAGTTATGTCGAACAGCAGTAACAATCTGTTCGCTAGATTAACTATGTCTTGATTCAGCTATAATAAATAAAGTTAAATGTAGGGCTGACAGTTTAAATGCTTTGCTATTTGCAATGGCTAGAAATGATTTGCAAAGAGAAATACGAGCTGTCAGCCTGATGGACTCAGATTATGTATTATCTGTCATCCGTACGACCAAAGTATGGGGACTAGTGTCATTATTTTTTAACAAATGTGTGCACTAGGGTTATTAATTTTTAACAAAAGAGTGTTCTAGTGTTATTACTTTTTACCAATTAAGTGTACTCGTGTTATTATCTTTTAACAAATACATGGACTAGTGTCAATTATTCCAATCAAATACTAGGACTAGTGTCATTTTCTAACAAATACGTCGACTAGTGTGAATACTTTCTATCAAATACTTGGACTAGTGTTATTATATTCTAACAAATACGTGGACCAGTGTCAATATTTTATAAGAAATACGTTAACTAGTGTCATTATTTTCTAATAAATACGTGGACTAGTGTCATTATTTTCTAATAATACGTGGACTAGTGTCATTATTTTCTACAAATACGTGGACTAGTGTCATTATTTTCTAACAAATACGTGGACTAGGGTTATTATTTTGTAACAAATACGTGGACTAGTGTTATTATTTTGTATCAAATACGTGGACTAGTGTTATTATTTTCTAACAAATACGTGGACTAGGGTTATTATTTTGTAACAAATACGTGGACTAGTGTTATTATTTTGTATCAAATACGTGGACTAGTGTTATTATTAGGCATGCGTGGACCAGTGTTATTATTTTCTAACAAATACGTGGACTAATGTCATTATTTTCTAACAAATACGTGGGCTAGTATCATTATTTTCTAACAAATACGTGGACTAGTGTCATTATTGTCTAATAAATACGTGGGGGGCTAGTATCATTATTTTCTAACAAATACCTGGACTAGTGTCATTATTGTCTAACAAATACGTGGGCTAGTATCATTATTTTCTAACAAATACGTGGACTAGTGTCATTATTGCCTAACAAATACGTGGGCTAGTATCATTATTTTCTAGCAAATACGTGGACTAGTGTCATTATTGCCTAACAAATACGTGGGCTAGTATCATTATTTTCTAACAAATACGTGGACTAGTGTCATTATTGTCTAACAAATACGTGGGCTAGTATCATTACTTTCTAACAAATACGTGGACTAGTAACATTATTATCTAACACATATGTGGGCTAGTATCATTATTTTCTAACAAATACGTGGACTAGTGTCATTATTGTCTAATAAATACGTGGGCTAGTATCATTATTTTCTAACAAATACGTGGACTAGTGTCATTATTTTCTAACAAATACGTGGGCTAGTATCATTATTTTCTAACAAATACGTGGACTAGTGTCATTATTGTCTAACAAATACGTGGGCTAGTATCATTACTTTCTAACAAATACGTGGACTAGTAACATTATTATCTAACACATATGTGGGCTAGTATCATTATTTTCTAACAAATACGTGGACTAGTGTCATTATTGTCTAATAAATACGTGGGGGGCTAGTATCATTATTTTCTAACAAATACCTGGACTAGTGTCATTATTGTCTAACAAATACGTGGGCTAGTATCATTATTTTCTAACAAATACGTGGACTAGTAACATTATTGCCTAACAAATACGTGGGCTAGTATCATTATTTTCTAACAAATACGTGGACTAGTGTCATTATTGTCTAATAAATACGTGGGGGGCTAGTATCATTATTTTCTAACAAATACCTGGACTAGTGTCATTATTGTCTAACAAATACGTGGGCTAGTATCATTATTTTCTAACAAATACGTGGACTAGTGTCATTATTGCCTAACAAATACGTGGGCTAGTATCATTATTTTCTAGCAAATACGTGGACTAGTGTCATTATTGCCTAACAAATACGTGGGCTAGTATCATTATTTTCTAACAAATACGTGGACTAGTGTCATTATTGTCTAACAAATACGTGGGCTAGTATCATTACTTTCTAACAAATACGTGGACTAGTAACATTATTATCTAACACATATGTGGGCTAGTATCATTATTTTTTAACAAATACGTGTACTAGTGTTATTATATTTTAACAAATACGTGGACTAGTGTCATTATTATCTAACAAATACGTGGGCTAGTATCGTTATTTTCTAACAAATACGTGTACTAGTGTCATTATATTTTAACAAATACGTGGACTAATGTCATTATATTTTAACAATACGTGAACTAGTGTCTTTTTCTCAGCAAATGTGACGATGGTCAGTTTATAGTACTATTAGGCCTAAAGGTTTGTTTCCAGGTGACTCGAAAATATTTTATATTAGTTTCAATTTTGTTACTTTATTTAACAAATCTACCATGAGTAATCGATATATATATATATATATATAACAACATAGGTTATTCAAATACTCTTGTAAATAATACATTCATCAGATTGTATTATTCATTTCTGATGATGACGGTTTACCAACGAAAAGCTTTGAATATAAATAAATAATATTCTTGTATCAGAATAACCCATGTTGTTTTAGATTATTAAACAAGAAAACATTATATATATATATATATATATATATATATATATATATATATATTAAAAAAAATTAATAACTAATTCAATTATTTAAAGTTGAATAATCTTGAAAGTGCACGTACCATTACCCATAGCTGCATCGTTTCAGAAACAAAGTGTCTGTTGCCTCAATTCTGAGAATCTCCATTTTAAATTTGTATTTGTATTATGTACCTACATTAAAATATATACGACGAATCTTATTATTATAAATTGGCATTTATTTGCGAGTTACAAATTGAAGAAAATCAACATAAACCCTGTAATTATTAAAACTTGAAACCTGAAAATTAGAAAGTGTGAAACAAAAATAGATTTTAAACTACAATACGGGAGGACTTTACTGGGATTTTTTCATGATAAACAGTGAATTTTGAACCTTTTTTCTAGCTGGGAGGAGTTGTGAGAAATAAAGATGTGACGAAAAGTGAACCTCATCATAAAAAAATATCTATATATGCTTTCATATTGAATTATATATACGTGATATATTTTATGAATATTTGAAATTTCCTAAGATTTGCTACCGCTAAGATCCTTTTATTTCATAACATTCAGCCAGTATTGCACAGTAACGCATTCTGTAGTACGCGAGGAAAATAATTCTCAGTGAGGTAATGTTTTACTCAGTATTCTTAGGTTATTTATAGTATCAAGTACTTATTGGTTCGGAATGAGGTCGGTGCTCATCTGCTTCCAGTAAATTGAATCCAAACATCGATATATTAACTTATCGAAAGTTGTTCCTTAATGATGTTCGTATAGGTACTACATAAATGTAAACATTCTTGTCTAAGAGTGTAAAGTATAAAGAAGAAAGAATGAATAAGCATTTCGATGGATGGTTCAGGTAAAGGAACAAAAGACGGCAGGGGAAGATAAAACAGCGTCAATTGCTGAATTCGAAGTTGGAGCGTAGGCGAGGGCAGTTTTGGAAAAGTGAGGATTTTCAGTGTGGAACTTGCCCTTAGGCAGTAAATAAATAGAAAGAGTGAATACACATTCCATGGATGATAGAGGCGAAGGATAAAAAGACGGAAGGGGAGAGATGAAACAGCGTCAATTGCTGAATTCGAAATGGGAGCATAGACGAGGGCAGTTTTGGAAACGTTAGGTTTGCAGTGTGACACTTGCTCTTAGGCAGTGCATATATATGCATTTCTTGTTGTTTTCAGAATCTCCCAGTTAAACTCCTTTTAACACTCAAACACTCTCGCACACACATACATAAAGGTAAACAATGCTCGGTTACACTAAAAGCAAAGAAAAAACCCTCCATCATAATACACTTCATGCAAATGTCTCCTGGTGGGCGTTAAATATATCTCAAATTTGTAGTCCGTTCACCCTCGTTGATCACTTTTGTATTTTCAATACAAATCTAAAGAACAGAAAATGACAAATTAAAAACAATATTGGAATTAGACATAGTAACTTGGGGCAAGAAATGCAGTGCATCGATATCTAGCGACAAACCGGCAAAACATGAGAAGCTGTACAATTTCTTTGTTTTCAACTTGGCGGTTTTCCTGATGCTTGAAACACGAAGCACTTAGGACTAATCATGTTCTCTTAGACAATAACTTAGCATCGTGACAGGACATTGTAAATGGAGAAATATGTTGGATTAAAATATTTAATCACAATCACAATGATTGTGTACTAGGATGTCAACAAACCGTTACATTCTTATATTTTACTCTGATAAAATATTTATCTTGTCTGTGTTACGTTGTTAGTATCAAGGAAGCAGTGCATAGGTTGCCTATATTGTTTTATTTAAAAGAATCGTTTATCAGTAAGTTGTAACTACTACAATATCTAAATTACAACTGAGTCTAAATAACATAGTTTAATATATATAGGCCTACGTATTGATATCACTTGGTAAAACACCAATAGTCTATTTTCTTTAATCTATTTACTGAGGTTTTTCAGCAGACACGTTTCGCACTAGATCAGTGCATTGTTCAATGCTGAGAGTCACAGACAAGACTCACTGTAATCACGTAGTATATAATAAACAAGCTATATAAAAAAACGTAAGTAAATTCCTACTTGGGTGTACAAAAATAAATTTTATTTTTGTAACTTTTCATTAAGAAATTACAATTTGTATGTATAATATAAATTAATTATTAAAATTAATTAATTAAATTTAATTAGTGAATTATTATTTGAAAAAAACTATATTAACTTCAAGTATCACCCACTACAAGTTTAAGAAAATGTATTTGAACTTGATCAGGGGAAATTTTATACAGAGCACAGTAGCATAATTATGATAAATAAATAACAATAACCCTTGGTACAAATATTTAAACACCCTTGATGTACATTTCGCCAACAAAGTTAGCACCATCAGAAGGTTACAAACATTCGATTAGGGTATAAAACGTATTTTAGTAACGATTGTAAATTTGAACAGAAGACATATAACTTATAAGAAGAATGTAAAGTAATAGAAAGAATTTAAAAAAAGTCATACACACACACACACACACACACACACACACACACACACACACACACACACACACATATATATATATATATATATATATATATATATATGTGTGTGTGTGTGTGTGTGTGTGTGTGTGTGTGTGTGTATGTGTGTGTGTGTGTGTGTGTGTGTGTGTGTGTGTGTGTGTGTGTGTGTGTGTGTGTGTGTGATGTGTGTGTGTGTGTGTGTGTGTGTGAGAGAGAGAGAGTGTGTGTGTGTGTGTGTGTGTGTGTGAGAGAGAGAGAGAGAGAGAGAGTGTGTGTGTGTGTATCCATATATCAGAATAAAAATATTAAATGGCAAAATAGAAAAGTGAATTTCCTTGCAATTTTCCCTTTCCTTTCTATGTATGGCGTTGGACTATTATTTTTGTTTGTTACTATTTATATGTTTTTTTTCGTCGCTTGCATTTTGTTGTAGTTTATTTTCGATTTCCTTTTGCATTGTCCGTTTGTGAAGCAAGGTTTGATACTGTTAGTAGTTTTTGTTTGTTTATTTTATTCCTTTCATTTATTTTTAGTCCTAGAGCATTATTTATATTGTGTGGTAACCATGGCAACAATTTAAGGTTGTATAATACAGGTTTCGATGACAACCAGTTGGGGTACAAAAGAAACATTCATATACATCTTTAATTAGTAAATTTCTAGCTATGGCAAATTTGACTCAGTGCCGAAGCGCTAGAATTCGAACATGAAGACCTTCAGTTCGAATCCGATCTAGATCTCCCAAATGTTTATAATTTAATTATTGTGTAAATTTGAAAAAAAAATGTACTATCATCAATTCCCATCCACTATAGGTTATAGAAATGTATTTGAACTTTATTTAATGAATAAATGTTTTTAACCATTTAAAATTTGTACAAGATTTATATCAGGAGAGTGTGAGCTAATAGAAAGAATTGAAAACCTAATTGAATGTAGTTGGGCACACTTGGAAGAATTCAGTAGAACCACGATAATGGGAGCGTTGAAAAATCGAACTCCTGGTTAACCGAGTACCTGAGAAAATATACAATACGTTTTCAATATCTGCACGATCTTAGAACGACGTAAAAATACATTCTTAATTTTATCGTTCCCGTAAAGTATACAGTAATAAATCGATTAGTTGATAGAAAGAAATTAGAGTAAATATATTGAAAAGCGTTACTAGATGGATATAAGAAGGTATAAATATAGAAAAGCGTTACTAAAGTAAAGTGTTTGGAAAGGAACACTAAATGAAAATTGTAAAGATGGTAGATTAAAAGTTAGAACAGTAAATAACTAAGGGAAGAATGCTTGGGAAGTATTCTTTAAAAGTCTGAATAGATTTAAAAACATTAAGTTCACTATTTAGAATAGAATATTATAAACAATAGGAGATAAACAAATGATGGAATACATCATAGCCTCGATTTTCCGAGCTCCGTTTAGTTAAGGTCCGGATTATCCGTTGTAGTTGAAACAAATATGCTGTATGTTTTTACGTATTCTCGGTTTTCTGTTAGAACAACAGCGTAAATTACTTAAAAATTCCATTTTACAGGTTCAAAAGCATTTCGGTGTATGTAAAGTGTAGGAAATAATGTAGCGGTAGAATAGGCGATCGAGAGCCAGGGACAACTTCAACGGACTTTCCACGGCTACGGTGATTGCGTGAGACGGCAGCTAAAGAGGTTATTACGGTGCAGAAAACACAGTCGTCTTCAAGAAATAAATATTTTAACAGGAATATACTCTTTACTGGAACATGGTATGTATGATCTCAACATGACACGGGATGGGGTGATGCCCGCCTAGGATCAAATTCCGAGTTTGAGAGTCTGGCCCTTAGGTAAGGCCAACCAAGAGTGGAATAATGATCCTATTGCACTACCTGAACCAAAATAATTAGAAGTGGTATTGAGGTATCGACATCCGACCGATAGGAAGGTTCTACAGGTCCCGAGTAGTTCTGGAAAAGCGGTCGAATCGCAGTGTTTGGTTGGAGTTCCGGAGTTCCAGAGGCAGGCTGATCACCAGGTCAGGCCTTGTAGTAAGGTCGCAAGACTCTTGCATACTGATACCACGGGTAGTGGCACCAACACACCGTCACAAGCCTGGCGCTAGCCACGAGTTTGAGGTTGGATTCGTAGGGGGAGCGGTTTCATTTGCTAGACTGAAGATCCTCCACTTAACGATCTTTCTTTCTGTGCTTTCAAAAGAACGATGGAGTCGACTCCGTGTCACCATTATTCTTTTTTCGCCATCTTTCTTTATCTTATATTTTCCCGAAAGTATTATATGTATATCATTTTTGTTTTGTATTTTTATTCGTACGTCATTTTTTCCATTAGATAACGCAGTAGACAGCTGAGTTTCACATAATTTATTAGTTTACTTTACCAGTCTTCTCGATTTTTCGCAGAATCCGTGCTATCCGAGTGTTCGATTAACCGAGGCACTTTCGGTCCACATTATCTCGGATAATCAAAATTCTACTACTTGAAAATATTTACGTCCTCGATATTTTAAAAAATGGAGAAAACATTCGTCCTGATAGAAACTGCAAGAACCCGAAGACCATCTCATGTGCGGGAACGGACCATACACAAGGAACTTCAAAAAGAACAATAACCAATTAATATCGAACTGAGGTAAGAATAATTTCACACGTGTGGAAAACATAATGTTGTGGTACTGAATTAGGAGGCACTAGTTACAAGCATCTGACAGTAAATTAGTCTGCGAAGTGACAGGTTTCATCGCAGATAAAGGAGTAGCGCACGAGTGCAGAGAGTTTGAAGCTTAGAACACCGTGATTTATTGGGTTAGTATTGTGTTGCACTTTTGTGGCACAAGATTTATACAAAAATTTATTTACTTGGACACAAATTATTTCATGAACTATAAATTTCAGAATTAAGCATGTTGAAAATGAATTGGGTTAGTTTCTATGTTTGTTATTACGGTGAGTAGCCAGTAGATATGGCTTTTTATTAGATGTGATACGCCTACCTCAGGTAAGTAATTAGGCCTGCAGAATAACACAACTTTCCCTTATTAACAATTCAGTGAGGGACCATTTCCTTATTCTTCCTATTTATATCTGCCCTTAACTATGATTCCTGTTATAAGGGATGTAGCGAAGAACCATCCCCTTCCCTCCCGCAGACGTTACGCAATGGTTTCCCTATTTCCTGTGCCAGAAGGTTTCATGTCTTTACCCTAAACCTACCTACATCACAACCCATTCCTATCCCACATCCAACAGTCATATTGAGCGGATTGTTTTAGTGTAAAAAAATTTATTGACATTTCAAATGCAACTCGTATAAAATTATTTTATTCCTATTATAGCATCTATTGTTTCAACCAACATTTCGTAATCTGATTTCAGAGCAAATTGAAAATATATTTAGACAAATTGAAACATTGAGTGATTTAAACCTTGCACCAAAAATGATGGCCTTATTAAGGTAATAGAAAAAGAAGTGGAGGCAGTTAAACTGTTATTGCAGCGTCGTCACATTTACGTTTTGGTGTTGTTCATTGTGATTTGTACCGAATAGTTACTTTTTATTTGTAGTTTGGTAGTTCATTCTACTAATATTTTGAATAAGAGGCATATATAAAATTCATGAATACAATTATTTAAAAAAAGGACAGTTTATTTAAAAAAATAAATTATTCTTATTTTTGAAATTTTTTATTTCTTTAATTGTATTACAAGAAAACGTATCACCATTATATATATATATATATATATATATATATATGTGTGTGTGTGTGTGTGTGTGTGTACACGTGTGTGTATTTTCAAGAAGGTTGTATGGCAGGAGGAAGAAGCGATGGCCCATACACAGAGTGGCCTAGCAACAGAAGTGCTTTACCTGCAATACCACATGTTACGGAGCTCGTAACATGGCTTACAAATACAGCCTGCGTACTTGGCTAAGTTCCCTCTACAGAAATTACCAGAAGTAATTACATCACACGTTTATTACGAAATCTACGACTTTAAAAGTACGTTCGTTGCAGAAGGAGTGTTTCGCTACGGCTTGTACGACATGCATAAGCAGTTCATATCAAGACGAGACTTGGTTTAGCTTAATATCCTTCTACACCAAGCTGAACAAATCTCTGGGTACTATTCTATGAATCTAAACAAGCCCATGATAAGACCGAAGTACATACAGTTCTGGTGTATATTAGTTGACAATATTTAGACCTATGAAAGATGTTTAAGATATTTCGAACAATACTAATTGCCATGGGATGAAGGGGAATTACGAAGGTACAGTGTTTTTATTTTGGAATCCTGATTGAGAATGAGTTTAATTCTGAAGTGGGTAGAAACTTGTGAAGATATCTTACTGCTAATATAGGTAACTTGGTCAGTAGGTGTGGAGCGCGGAAGGCGACACCGAATGGATAGGCCAACCTAGTGGAAACAACCTCATTCAGCCAATCGATGTCAGCCATTGCGAATATAGCTTCTACTTCGTACGTTGCTGTTACAACTAAGGAAAGATGCATAATAGTTGATTCTACAGTCGTCTAACGTCAGAAGTCATTGACGGCACATACATACACACACACACATGTGTATGAGTATAAACACACGCGCGCGTGCGCGCTCGTACACATACACACACACACACACACACGCGCGCGCGCGCACATCACACACACACACACACACACACACTCTCTCTCTCTCTCTCTCTCTCTCTCACACACACACAAACACACACATATATATGTATATATATATATATATATATATATATATATATATATATATATATATATATATATACATATATATACATTATACCAAATTTTAGGGCAAAATGTAGTACTTGTGTAGTATAAGAAAGTTTTGTACCTTTAAGAGATTATATATTGTATTAGTATCATCTTTGAAATTATTCTGATTTTAAAATAAAATATTATTCAGTAATTATATAAAGGTATTCCGTAATGCATTAAAAATATAAAATCAAATTATTACATATTCATGAGTTGCCAAACTAAAATATAATGATAATATTCATGATTCAGTGAATCGTTTTCAAAAAGCATTGCGTTAATTTCAAATGTCAACATTTCATTCCCCTGATTATTACTTTAATTCAATAAAGTTTTAGCTTTTACTAATTATTGTTTATACTTTTTGAAAGCAGCTGATTTACCTTTTGATGACTGTTTTAATTCTACAGAATAATATAATCTCTATTCTAGACACATTTTCTTTTGGTTTAGATTGGTTTAAAAAAAGATCTGCATAGAGCAAAGTCTTTGGGCATTAATAAGGAAATAAACAACCTAGCTATCTTCTTCAAGATCATGACTAAAGTAATACAAATTACTCACAGGGCTAGAGGAGAGTGATTTACCCAGAACCTATCAGATGGAACACAGTGAAATATTCACAAAATGAGAGCGAAAGGACGTCCTTGGCAGACCCTGGTGAATGTGAGGAAAGCAGCAGCACAGGATCGAGTTACTTGGAAGAGGCTCATTGATGAGGCCATAGCGGCATGGAAGAAGAGGAAACCCAAACAGTAGTTTATGTTCATCTATTTATATTTTTTATAAGCCTTTAGACAGCTGATTTTGTGGCACTGTGTCAACAAAGTATTCGAATTTTTTTTTCATCTGTTTTTTAAAGGTTTCCAAGGTATACATATTTACGACGTGTGAAAATCGTGTATAGCGCCGACAGAGAAATATTATCCCCCGAACCTGTCTCACTTATCTTAAACTTGTGCCCCGTTCGGCGTAGGCATTTTGCAAGGTATAATGGTTCAGCCACGTGGCTTAATTTAATGACACGAAGAGATACAAATTATATGATAGGCTAATGATTCATTGCGACATGGGGTTTATTAATGTCGCAGCTACGCAAAGTTATGCTTTTACGTAAAGCTCGGTAACTTAATGATACAAAATATATCAAGATATAAAAACATTACATATGTTACCAGCAAAAATCCGATGCATTATTAACAAAAACGAAATTAATTAATTTTTTGTTCATAATAATGTACAAAACAGTTTTTGATATATTTCAAAGAAATATGTAATTTCGGGAAAACTAAAATACGGGTTAAGAAACAGATGATTGTTTATACACAACTATTAATAGAAACTTTAATTTAATAGAATCTAATTTTAATTATACTTAAATTCAGATTTGCACTTGTTATAATATTTCCTCAGTTGTTTTGTATCTTATTCAATTCCTTCTATTAGTTAACACTCTCCTTCTACATATCTTGTTTTAAACTTTCAACCGTTAATTAAATATTTTTCATTCATCCACTCAAGTTAAAATACATTTATTTTTTTTGTAAAGCATGAGACTATGTTAATACATTTTTTGCAAATAATTTATTATTTAAATTCAATGAATTCATTTTAGTTTTATTTGGGAGAAAAGATTTTCACAAAAGGGACAAGGTATACAATATAGTTATTTCGTCCCATAACATGATTTCATAACACAGCTAATTTTATGTTATAGGTTATGTGGTTGAACAGCTGTTTTAACGCATAGGTTATGTTATTTTATTTGTATTAATTTTAATAATTTCTTAAGAAGTAAATAAATTTAAAAAAATGTTCGTTGTTCTAAAGTAGGAATTTATTTAAACATTGTTTTTGTCTATATTTTTTGTTCACAATGTTTGTTTTAATATTGTGTTTTTACATCATTTTCTGCAGCTTACTTCGTTGCTGGCTTACTCTTAAACCGCTATTAATGGCATTCACTTTCCTATATATCCTTCTGTATCTGTTGTGTTTTGTCTGATCTGATGTGCATGTATACAACAGCTACTCCCTCTTTACTGATGTGTATGCTCGGCAACGACAACCTCCATGTTTGTGTTATAATTGCTTATCTTCTGTTAGTAAATATTTATAGGGAATACGTTCAAAATATAAATAAAATGTATATATAACTTCAATAAAATACCGTTTCAAAATAATGAAAATTATTCAAATATTAATAAATGACAAATTTATGGTCGTGAATATTGTAGCTTGTTTTTTAAACACTTGATTTCGTTTTGATAGATCAAGACAAAGGATACATTTAGGATGTTATTGCCAACGTGAGATTTAGAAATGAATGTAGTTTGCTAGGATTAAATTGAAGGCATTACAGCCGTACGTAAGGGGAAATGATCGCTTGTGTGGTTGGAGTGATTTCCCATTGCTAGGCCTGCCTTCGTCAGATTTAGCGAAGTCTCTCAGTTTACCTTCGTGTATAGTGCGGACTTCGTAACCGTATACTTGGCCTTGAGAGATCGCAGTAGGCGAAACGTGAGGTACATTGTCAGTATAAATACTTTCCTACAAACATGATAAGGACTGTCAAAACACTGATTTTCATGAGACCGTCAATATTAGATAAATTAGCTTTGGTACAAATTAACAAATATTTTAGAAATATATGTAGACATATCGGATGCAGAAACGGTTGATGTAACTCAAAATGTAACATGTTTTCAGAAGTGGTAGTACACGCAAGGACTGGTGGACGGTTACATGGTCCGCACTATAAGGTTAGCAACGAGTTGTTACCAGGACCAGAAGCAATTCTACCGCTGGGCCAGGTGTGGAACCCATTTAAGGAGATTCTATGCAGATATTATTCAATATTCCGGTAAATTAATTTAATTTTAAAAATATTGCTAGGAGAAATGTTCTGAATATTGTGAGTGAAATCATTTATGTTTTTCTCCTAAATAAAACTAAAACTAATTCTTTAAATTAATTAATTAATATTTGAAAAAACTTAAATAACATATAGTGTATTTAGAGGAATAAAAAGTATTTGATTAATGATTGAAAATTTGAACAAAATATATTTAGGAAAAGTGTGAACTAATAAAAGAAATAAAAAAGTAGCAGGCCGATTGGAAAAACTGTAAAAATAGAGAAAAAGTACGCGATAAGATTTTAAATGTTTCCTTCCTAAAATTTGCTTTAGATATAAGCTTGAGTTTTTATTACTTTTTTCAACACACGCCCTAACAAAGCTACGTATCTTAGTGTAACAACACAAAACCGTTTTATAAAAGAATTCCTGCACTAAGTGTCTTATTTGGAAGCAAAATTTAATCCACCCTCTCCAGGCCTTCCCCTTTATCAAGAAAGCTTTCAACAGATATTCATGGACCATTTCCTTTCCTTATTATTAAAGTGAAGGGGGATTTATTAAGGAATGAATTATTATTTTATGTATTTTAGTTGGCAAGTTATGAAAAGCCAACAGCGCGAATGGATTGTTATAAATTCCATGGATCGCACATCACTAGTGCAAAATAGTTTATAAATTGTTTGATCTCTGTGCTGTAATGCATAACTCGTCTCATTGTTCGCTGACGGCGGAGGTTACGTGAGTATTGGCATTCTTTATTACGGCTTGTTTAACTCTGTTTGGAAATGGCGACTGAATGAAGTTGTTATATCCATGCAATTAATAATTTTTAAGTTATGCGTCCAGGTTTAAAACTACGTTAGCAACAGATAAGGTTAATAAATAACATAAAACACTCTTTAGCCGCAGGTGGCCTTAATCTTATTAATATATCAGTTGCACAGAAACGATTCTCATAGACAACAAAAAACTTAAAAGTTAACTTAAATATGGTTGCTTAGCAACCGAAATGTATTTAAGGTTAATATAAACACGTAAAATAACCAAAATGTTTTATACTTAGGCTAACATTGAAAAATACAACTTTATTTACTTTTTAAGTATATATATATACACTATATATATATATATATATATATATATATATATATATATATATATATATATATCAAGAGTGAGAACTAATAGAAGAAATTGAAAAATTACAGTGGTTAGAAAATGTTTTGTGTAACTTAACAAAATAAAGGGGAAATTAATATAGTTAATAATATTATTACAGTTTTAACGACTCAGTAAACCTAAACATTTTTATTTTATTGCTTTGAACTTTCTAGCAGTAATAGAAGCACTAATGTGTCAGCCTCTGCATTTCATTCACACGTACGAGCATATGATTTTATGTGCATAAACATATTTCAAACACAAACTCAAATGAATGTATATTTTCGCACGAGTGCTGGAATGAAACCCTAATCGAATAATTTTAGTCTATTTAAATTTTGTTTGTTTGGGGTCGTAACCTCTATAGAATCAAGTCGTATGGTGTCCTTGAATTGCCTTTGCAATGTCTATGGCATTATCAGTGAATAAACCCTCCTCTGTAGGATTGTTCAAGTGGTGAAAGCCTATAGTAACTGTAGGGCTGTTGAAAACATGATGGAGGTAGCCTGGTGCGTCTCCAGGTGGCCTCGTTGAGGGATCCTCCATTGGTTAATCCTTTAAGGGGAAGGAGGGAAATACAACACCTCCAGTGGACCAACAGGTAGAAGTCCAACCTCATAGAAACCTCTGGCAAAACACTTCCTCATATGATAAACTCAAATATGATGATTATTTAAAATTTAATTCAGTGTTTTATTTGAATTTATAATAAAGCTTAACCTCTGAATAAGTTATGTGATGGAAGAATGTGTTGAAATCATGTTATTATATTACGTTCGGGTGACATGACCTGTGTCGGGCGTTTTCCGTAAGGTGGTTAGAAAGTCACAGGAGGCGCTGAAGCGGATTAAGCTAGGATCAGAGGATAATGGGCGGCAAGAAATTTAAAGCGGCCGACAGATTTTTAAACTTATGTAAATAAAAACACATTATGCTAATCTGAAGAATAACGAATGAGGATGTAAATGCGGTTTTTGTTATAAAGAAGTTATACTTTACAACCAGCTATTTTTAAATCCTTTACAACAATTAGAATGTTTGTTTTTCTTGCGCTTTATCTTTTAAAAATTTGTTTTGCCTCTCGCATATTGAACCCATTACTAGGTACGAGTTAAACAAGACAAGCCACATTTTACAAAATAATTTTGTTTAATGTTTTGAGAATTAGCAAAGTTTCCTCTTTCTTTAGTCTCTTCTAAATTCAAAACAGCTCTCTCCACGTCCTATGCTGTTTTCTATATGTAATGCTACCCTCCAGTTGTGGAAACCATCAATCTATCCTATTCAGTTCCATGTTTTCCCCACCATGGCCTAACCTCTCCCTAGGACGTCTTAAGTAACTAACAGTGATTCCATTTCTTTATTTATTGCCTACTCTGGGTTTATCATATTATTGCGAATAACAATTCAAAATAACAATAACAAGATATATGGCAAACACAACTAATAAAAACAAAAGATCTTTAAAGTAAATTCCTACTTATGTCAACAAAGATATATTTTATTGTAGTAACTCTATATTAAATAATTAATATAAATATAGTAATATACCCTATAGTTGTTTTATGAAATCATATGTTATCACTTATTTTATTACAAATGGAACGAAATAACTATATTGCATACCTTGCCTCTTTTGTGAAAAGTGTTTTCCCCTTAAAAACTAAAAATAATTCATTAAATTTAATTATTTAATTAGTATTTCAAAAAACTGTATTAACATCAAGTGTCATCAACTAAAATAAAAAAAAGTATATTTGAACTTGATTGGATGAATAAAGGAGTATGTGAACTAATAGAAGGAATTGAATAACTAAAAATGACAAGTCTGTTAAGTTTACTAGATGTACCCGTAAGCGCAACTCCCTCATAACTTTATCGTCAGGATATCTTACAACAGTAAGGTAATAAATAGAACTTTACAAATGCAACAGTCACTGCAGTGATATTGTAAGACCCTACTAATGCACAAAAGGTTTGCATTAGCTATAAGGGTGGAATTAATATGGAGTTCTGTTGTTTTCAGAATTATTTAAAAACATATTTCTTGTTATTGTGGTTTGGATGCCTAAAAAAGTAGGCATTAGAGATTTTATTATAATCTAGTTAATAAAACATATTAATTAAAACAAAACCTTTAATATGTGATGAAAAATTAACTGAAAAAATGTATTTAACGATTTTTTAATTGGTTCATTAAAACGACAGACTTGCCCATAGATGTTTTCATTTAAAAACATTGGAATAAAAATAATTAACTCATGATTAAATTTAATGATTTGTAAACAGATTTATTAAAATACAAACTAATATATTTATTAACTGGAAAATAATATTGAATAACATTTTATCCTAGTAACGTACAATAAATAGTAACATAACCTAAAAACAGCTGTTTTACAACAAAATATAACATAAAATCAGCTGTTATACGAAAACACAGGCCTATGTTATCACTCAATTTAAGCTAAAATAGTTGAATATAGCTTAGGTATACACATCTTTATAGATGTGTTAGAGCGAGACGCCAAAATCGAAGATATATCCTCGTAAAACTTTTTCTGTTGAGGCGTCAAAAGCAGTATTCATTTTAAAATTAAATAAAACATGTGACGTTATATATTTACTCACATTTTGACAACGTATTTGAAATTCCCAAAGTAGAAATACTACAGAATTAAATAAATATACTCGTATTACTTATATCAAAAGGTAGAAATATGTGATGTAATTCTTTAAGCCCCAGCCCTAACACAGCGACATTTTGTTCTGTATTACACTCGATGAATTTACCTGGGTTTAACACAATCTACAACGGACGGTTATTCCAGCTACACGACCACATTTCCCTGGGGAGACTGCCCGCAACCGTCTAAGGATTACCGTGCGGACATTCCTGATAAATGGTCGCGAGGTCGAGAATCTCAGATGCTTTAGTGATGCCGCTGATGAAGCCTTTCAGAAGGAGACGCCCAACAAATCCCCAAGGGGTTTGACTCGTATTACGAACTGAAAAACGATATTAAAAGTTTTAGTAAGAAAGGGGTTGTACAGGTTTTTTTTAAGGAAAAAAGTATACAAATAACTGCGTAAAAATTGCGATATCGTTACCTTATTCAAAGGGTTGACAGTGAATCGATAATCTTTTGTACGGTATGCAATGTTTTTGTAGGGTATTAAATTGTAAAATTATGGGTGATTTATATAAAGTGATTAAAAACATTTCAGAAGAGAAAAAACATAAGAAAAACAGCCCTTGGTTTGCTGCATGTAGGGGTGGATCCAGAGTTTCATCCTGTGGGGGAGCCACAGTTGTGTAACAAACTTACGGAAGGTCTGCATACAAAGAATGGCGTGACCGTTGCACCTTCACAACAATATGGAATAAAATATTGTTAAATATAAAGAACAATACTGTCTTTAAACAATCGTCTACTATCTCATTAGTAAATACGAACTTTAATATGCACATATTTTGACGTAATTGTATCTAGTGTAAATTTTAGATGTGTGGAGCGCTGATGTCCCTTGTGCTCTCATGGATTGTTCAGTGGCTGCATTTCATCTGTGCTAGAACCGGGGAAGATGCACAGCTGAGCAATGACAAATAATTGGGGTGAGAAGTGATTTCGATGGTACGCTACTATCCCTTTCCCCATCAATGAGATTTAAATACCTCCTCAAGATCCTCCATAGCTAATATACTAAGGAATATTCTAATTAGTCAAATATAGACACTAGGGGATCGTAGTTTGGAATCATATAGAGATCATATTTAGAAGAGGTAATCAACGAGGGCGGACCGAGTCTGGAATAGTATATTCTGATGTCCTAGTGGGCATGTTAGATAAGTAAATACAAGTAAAATTTTCAGAATGGAGAGCAAATCTGAAGACAAGCATAGACTGTTCCAGCTTGCCCTTAATCTTTCGTGCATGTCAGATTCCGACAAAGTCATTGTTCCAGGAGATTTTCTCCTCGGCAGGGTCGCTTACTTGAAGTATACACACTCTCTATCAGTGTCATGAAGAGACGTCCATCCGAGACATTCCTTGTAAGAAGAAGGATATGGAAGAGCACAAGTGTATAGGCAGAACCAAGAAAAGGACTTAGACACTAGGCACTAGTGTTAGAAACACGACACTAGAAATAGGAGAAAATTTAAGGTATCGCATTTGCAGGATCTGCCCTGACAAAAAGATCAGAAGAGGAACAGATATTCCAGAAAATACCGTATAAATAACATGGTGTAAATTTTAGGAAGAATGACAGGAAATCAATCTGAATCGAACTAATTTAGAAGAGTATTTTATTTGCTCTGTAATATAAACAATATCCCTTAAAATAAAAACAAGTAACATAAACAACATAAGGCCAATTCCTACTTAGGTCAACAAAGGAAATTCTTATTTTAGGTACGTTTTATTAAATAATTACAATAAACAAAGTAACATAACCTATACGTTGAAAAAAGCTGTTCTAACACAACCTGTAACGTAAAATCAGCTGTTTTATGAAATCATATGTTATCACTTATTATAATCAAAATGGGACTATATAACTATATTGCATACGATGGCTCTTTTGTGGAAGGTTTTTCTCCCATATAAAACTAAAATTAATTCATTAAATTTAATTATTGAAATAAACTATATACCATTAAGTGTCATCCGCTAAAAGTTTAAAAAAATGTATTTACACTTGAGTGGATGAATAAAAAGTGTTTTATTAAAGATTGAAAATTCGAACAAAGTATATAAAACGTAGAGTGTGAACTAATATATGGAATTGAATAACAGCCAGCATTGCTAAATATAAATTTCAAAGAAAATGTCGGCGCTTTTTGCAATTAACTAATGAAATTACCCACCAGACATTAGCCCTTTATGTGCAAAGTAACTAAAAAATATCTTAAAATGGATTCAGTAATATTCAGATCCTTGCAGAAGCAAAATTTTTCCCACTAAATATTAAACCCATTTCTTTCCTCTAATGTTACTGAAAGGCGCTCAAACCTTTGACAAAAACTAAGAAGCCTTTAGACCACGCTTTAAGCTCACTGGTGTCGTTTCAGCATGAAAGTACTTATCTTTTGATTGCACCATCGTCCTTGTCCTTTGAAAGGCTTTTAAAATTACGTGTCACAATGCTCAGCTCGCTCTTAAAATTTCTGCGCCGAGCTTAAAGCAACTGAGCTTAGGTTACGTTTAAAGATGAGGTTCGTAGGCATAAGAAGTCGTTAGAATAAATTTTATATTTATCTTAGAAAACATATAACCTAAATATTTACAAATTTATATTAATTTTATTGCTCCAACGTGTTATCAAAATGAACTAATAATGTATTATTTATCCTTAAAGCAAAAAAGGCTTAAATTTGACATTTTTATTAAATTTTTAAAAGTATTTTCTCTTATTCAGCTCAATGAGTTAGCTTAAAGGCGGCTTAACTTCACCTAATCGATATCATTGACTTGTCGATTTTCACCCTTTCGGTAAAATATAATAAAGGTAGAAAATAACTAACACTCAAGTTATTTTAATGTTTAAAATATTTTGAAAGTCTTAGAATCAAGATAAATTTATTTTAAACACAGCTGAAAGGTTTAGTGGAAGAGCATTTGAATAAAAAAATCCTGGGTTCAAACCCTGATACTTCCAAACAAATTTTTTTTTAAACCTCAGCTTTCTCACGTTGAGAAAATAAGTAGATGGTGGCAGACATTGGGAAATATTGCAGGACCCATTACTTCAATCTAGGCTGAGACGTGTAGTTTCGGACACATCACCTTCATTTGATACCGAATAACCCGGAGGAAGTAGCTCTAACCCACCTTACCGAAGCCATTTTAATCGTATAAATGTAGTCATTATATAAATTTATTCAATTTAGTTAGATTTCTGTCTTTTATCCTCTTTCCGACGGTTTACTTTAAAGTTGTAGATATTTTCAATTCTCTCCGGGAAAACTACGAGGGGTTTCCCAAAAGTAACCGGAATAGCATTGTGTTATCGATTTGGCTAGTTATGTTCGTCTGCAGTGATTGTTTTTGTTGTATAATTTGATCAGGCCTTCAGTGACAGTGTTAGTGGTTCCATAAACAGATCTCTTAATGGCATTGTAATGTATTATTTTCCAGACAAGGGGCGCTGTTATGAACCATTTATTAGCAAATTATAAGTTGCTATATCTTTTAAGGTCATTGGTTGGTGTGGAGCAGGTTATAAGGCACAAAATCTTGTTCAGAATTTAATTGCAGAATGTTGGAACTTTCCAAAATGTAACTTTTGGGTTAGAGAACCCTCCTAAAACGAACGGCTAATGGGTTTATCTGATTGGCAGTAAACCAACGTGAAATTTGTTGAATTATTTAACAGGTCTTTCGTAATTTGAAATGTTTCACCAATAGATGTCTCTGGATGTTTTGAATTACTTCACAAGAATCTAAAACAACAATTTTTACTCCTCTGGTTAATAAGAGTGAAGTACGATTTAATTTGAATATTAGTTCGTTTAATCGTCTTCAGCAGAAAAGCTTATTTTGTGAACTTTGAATCCATCCAAACGCTAAAAAGGACGTTTCGGTTCGGTCAAGTTGATTGGTCAGTGACGTAGTTGTACACATGCGCGTGAAATAAACATTTTAGTGTATAGATTGAATGGTAGAAAAATAAAAATAATTGAATAGATAAAGGTAATATTTAATATTTTTTAAAAAATGTATCAAATTTTCAAACGATATCTAACGTTATATGAAACAATAAAATACAACTTATATAATGAATATAATATATGGTTTGATTTGGCTTCCAAAAATAATATATAAGTAGTAACACTCAATCTCTTAAACATAATTTAATGCCATACATCTTTCAACAGCAATGCATATTTCATGAGTAACGTACATAATACAGAGTAAGTAAGCAAATGCCTTATTTTAATATCTCTACCAAAATTGCTAATCAACATATTTTCAATCATAGACAAGAAACGCTGTTTCATATTTTCCATATTCGCTTTAAATAAATGGTTGTATTGTATTGAATATTTCCTTTACGGGAAGATGATTGATTAATATTAACTACTCAGTGTTCACTCGCCCTGATTATGACAGGACGGCTGTTGAAACATGTATTACATTGTCATTTGAAAAAATATATTAATGAGATTTGAGTTAATTTACGTTTGCCACTTGTTAATATATATTACTTTCACTATATGCACTTAAACAAGAATCTTACTTGGTATTTATGCGAGTTAGCTTTCAAAGATAGATTAATCTTTGAAAGTTAACTCGCATAAATATCAAGTAAAATTCTTGTTTAAGTGTATATAGTGAAAGTGATATATGTATACATACATACATACATATATATATATATATATATATATATATATATATATATATATATTAAAATTCAAAGTGTATTATTACAAGGAGAACTGTTAGTTTTAGTTTTATGTTTGGATAAAAGATGTTCCTTCCATAACGACACAATGGATCTGAATGTTTGAAAATGGATTCCTACCATAATTCTCTTAATACTCTGAAAGTAGTGATAATACCCCTAGTTTTAAATAAAATTAAATCTTTATCAGACACAAACTCTTGTCGCCTGGCATTTCTGACCTTTATTTTCTGAGAATTTTTTTGACTTATTTCACTTGGTTTAAAATCCAAGTGGTATGTAAGGTGTTTGAATATTGTTAGGGCCATTACTTTGTCTTTTCCTCACCTATTATGATTACACAACACAACGTATTTGTATATCTCTTCACTCAATATTTAATATTTTTTAATTTTTGTTTTGATATATTAGAGCCATGTTTAAGGGGCTAGTTATCTCAATTTTCTGACAATTTCATATTTTTATGACTATATTATTATTTTTAAAATTTTCAAATCTAATTATTTGGACGTTTGTATACAGGATTGTTTGTGATCGAATTACTTTTACGAGCAATTCGGGTGGAGTTATATGTTACGAGTGGCAGAACTATTTGATCAAGACAACCAACTTGTCTCAAGTACTACTTAGGGGCAGAAGTAGGTCGGAGTTGCCATTGATGTGGTCAATACTACCAGCCTAGGGTTTCAGATAACCGCCCTGCAAACTGCATGGTCTTTGTGGCACCACCCACTGGTTCTCCAGCAGACACCACTTAATTTGTGTCTGACTCAGGAGATCGATGCTAATGGCCCTGAATTCAGACTAGCTTACTCAGATTTAGTAGCCTAGGGCTTCTGATATCCCCCCCCCCAGCGAACTGCATGATCTTTGTGGCCCCACCCACATTTTCTCCAGCAGACACCATTTAATTTGTGTCTGACTCAGAAGATCGAGGCTAATGGCCTTGAATTCAGACTAGCGCTCATAGATTTTGTAGCCTAAGGATTCTGATATCCCCCCCCCCCCAGCGACTGCATAGTGTCTTTGTAGCACAGTCATCACAGTTCTTACTGAAAGCGGCGATAAAGACTTGCGTAAAAATAATTGAATGCAAATATTAAGTTCTTAAATGATCAATTTAATTATTAGAAAAGGAGGGGAATACTTTATAATCTTGTTTTGAATCAATATAAAGTTTAAAACACTTAAATTCTTTCAGTTATTGAGAGCTTATCGGTTTTTTATTTTCTTCTTTACAAGCGAAACTGATAAAGCTCGTCAAATTTTTAAATTGATTTTAAGCTTGAGATTATTTTTAAAATTGTAGACCCTCTTGCAATCGCCTTTCTACAGCTGCTTAAAATAATAATTAGTGACATAAGTGGTGTAATAAATATACAAACAAACCATTTCACCTCCAACTCTAAAACGTTGGAAAAGAAGTACGGTGAACATTCATGAGCAACGTGACGCTAAATAACAAAGTGTAAATGGACAATAAATTTCGAAAGGCGTTTGAAGAGTTAAAGAAGAAGGAGAAAAGGATAAACTATTTCTTTTAGAAAGAGTTGACAAAGAATTAGAACTGTAACTGAAGAAAGACGAGGAAAATACTGCATTTTAAAGAAAATGTTTTAAGATAGAAAAAAGATGCATTAAGATAAATGAACGTTAGAGGACGTTATATGGAGAACCCACCCTGCACCAGGAATTCACGTGCATTTTACGTTCCACGAACATTTCAGAAAAAGTTTTGGAGGTTCGTAAATTTGTAGCGTCATAAAATGCAGTCAATCGATGTTTGAGAACTTTTAAAAGCAGCGTCGGGGACATGAAAGCTACTTTATGATCTCGTAGGATGTGTTGTCTCGAGACAGTTACCAAGAGAAATTAAAATTATAGCCTTAATAGCGATCTATACACCTTTCATACACGAAAATCAATCAATTACTATTAAATTAATAATAACAACAGATCACAATTAAAAATCTATTTTACGAACGCGTTTCAATCACAAAGGATCATCATCAGGGAGAAAACAATAATAATAAGTTTTTACATTTTAGATTTTCTAGATACGGATACTCAAGTGTAGTTAATTTGAGTTGTATTTGCGTATGATACTCAGATGCGACTAAATCCTGAGTACTCTGTGAAGAAATAGAAAATCTTCGGTCGCCGTGACCGACGTTGCTGTTTAGGCTACTAACTGAGTTTTCAATCACGTCAACATTATGTTAACATAATCTCTAAGTATCCTCCAAGTGAAAATGAAAACCACTGTTAGAGTTCAGCAACGGTCAAGTATGGCATTTGAAACTTTTCGAGAGAAAATTCAGTAGAGAGAGAAAAGAAAGAAAAAGGCAGAGACAGCGTTGCGCTTGTACAAAGGTTGTACAGTTGAAGATAGGAGAGAACTGTTACTTATTCCTAAGCAATGACGTAAAATTCTATGATTCATTCCAATGTATTATATACATCCCGTGTTATAAGGCATATCAGTATAAGCATACGTTATTATCCACCTTTAAATTACGTACTTGATTTTATTTTATAAATCAAATTATTCAAAATTATTTTTCTGTCGAAATTTTTAAAAGTGCCATTTTTTAATTCATTTTATTAGTTCACACTCTCCTTATGCATATTTGTTCAAATTTTCAATCGTGAGTAAAATACTTTTAACTCGTCCATTTAAGTTTATATACACTTTTAAAACTTGTAGTGTTATAAACACTAGATGTTAATAAAGTTTTTTCAAATATTATTTCACTAATTAAATTTATTGAATTCATTTTAGTCTTATTCGGGAGAAAACCTTTCATAAAAGGGGCATGGTATGCAATACAGTTATTTCGTCCCATTAAAACAAGCGATAACATGAATTCATAAAACAGCTGATCTTATATTATATGTTATGTGGTAGAACGACTGTTTCAATTCTTAGTTTGTAATTCTTTATTTATATCAATTGTCATTATTTAATAAAAAGTAACTGAAATATTTTTCCTTTATTTACCTTAGTAGCAATTGACAATAAACATTTGTTTATATTACTTGTCTTATTTGTACTTTATATTATAAGAAAAAAAAGTGGTGAAATAAAATTGAGACATTATCATTGACAATAAGTTTTTATATTTATTCAACTTATCAGCTGATTTCATTTAACAGCTGTTTCCTAATTTACCGACGTTAAGGTTATGTGAGAAATATTGCCGCGGTATCAAAGGATTGTGCCATTCTAAAAATGACGTGTAAATATGGGTCACAAAGAACGTACAGCATTTCGCAGAGTGGCATTAGCCGTGCTGTAATTACATGAACCCAGCTAATCCCATTTCCTGGCATGGACATCACATGGAACTGATACGGCCGAGTCTACAGGCGACGATCAATAGCCCAGCTGTCACTTGGCGCAGCCTTCTTTATATTTTATCTTCATATTTATAAATAAATGTCAACTTTCTTTTCATGCAAAAGAATACATAAATTTTTAGCTACCCGCTGCCTTCTATATTTAGAACACTTGATACAATTTGGTTTATACCTCCCCGAGGGATGAATAAATAAAGCACCAGCAATAGCGCCCCCATTCTATCACTTCTAGAAGTAGGTTATCAAAATTTATGTCACGACTTAGGAAAGCACTTTTGCTGACAGTTCTGTCAACTTTTTTGAAAACGGGTTATTGTTTTTAGAATTCCAAGATTATATAATTGTGTTGGAGATTTTTTTGGATAATAATGATATTATATCGAGAAGATAATCGTTTTATGGAAAGAGATTGTTTATCAATCAGAAAGTACATCCTTTACAAGGTAAAGAGTATTTGGGAAAATTGATAGAAAAATAGTACTTTTAATAACATTTGTGGATCTAATTTAATGTGGAAGGAAATAAAAAAAATTATTGTTTATAAAAGTGTGTAAATAAAAATCTTAAATAACCTTTTTAACACCCAAGTACATTGAAAGGGAGAGTTTTTAAAATAATTTGAAATTCGTCCAGGGAACTGTTTTTATTTATGTCTAAGAGCTGAACTTTATAAAAATTATTACTATTATTATACTAATTATTGACTTGAATTTATAATTTAAGTTATTTTTTTGACAAACTAAGTCAAAACCTTTACATCGAAAATGCTAATGCGATAGAAAAGGTTTTGTCTCAGTAAGTTAAAAAAAATTAATTAATTATTTATTTTAAACAAAGTATTGAAACTATAAATTATTACATTAGTATTTAAATAATTATTAATTAGCTCGATAATAACGTTAAACTTATTACTTAAAATTTTAAAAGTAATATATACGCTTCTATGTTGTTTAAATAATAAATGTGCCACGGCTGAAGACGTAAATAAAAAGAAATAATAATAAATAAAGTGAACTATATATTTTCATACTAAGAATCACTTTTGAATAACTTTTTAAGAAGTAAGCCACAAATCTGTTTCGATGTCCCATATGCCTCGCCCGGTTGGTCTGTTGTGTCCAATCATCTTGTTTATCCCACTACTATAGTCCCTTTTCCAAAGCCTTTTTCTTGTTCACTAAGACTTAGGGTATTTATTGGAAACTTCAGTAAAGTCGGGATACTTTGTCTAATTTCTGCATTAATTTCTCTTTATTAAAAACTTCAGTAAATTCGGAATACTTTCTCTATTTTCACCTTTAATTCCTCTTTATTAAAAACTTCATTAAATTCGGGATACTTTGTCTATTTTCACCTTTTATTATTCTTTATTAAAAACTTCAGTAAATTCGGGATACTTTGTCTATTTTCATCTTTCATTCCTTTTTATTATAAACTTCAGTAAATTCGGGATACTATATCTATTTTCACCTTTAGTTTCTCTTTATTAAAAACGTCAGTAAATTTAGGATACTTTTTCTATTTTCTGCTTTAATTTCTCTTTCATCACGATGCGTTAAAATTCCCACCGTAAGTTTTTTTGAAGTATGTTATATTTTTTATTGTAGGTGCCCATCAATTTTAAGAAAAATGCAACTTAGTTTTCTTAAGTTATTAAAGCTTAAATTATTTATCTTTTATTTATTATTTTACAAAATATGGTGGCACAAATTTTGATACACTGAATAATTTAATTTTAAAATGAGTTTTAATAAAACTAATTAGAATCATAATCTATAACTTACATTTAATATATGTTTAAGAGTCTATGCGACGTATATTTAACTATAAAGGCGAAAAATACTTTTAGCATCAGCGCATAAAATTTTTGTAAAATATACTAGTTTGTGTTTTGCAGACGCACACTAATAAGTATCTCGTTGACTCAAGATGGAAGCGACAGAAAATAGGGAGAGGACGAAAAATTACGTTTTCTAAATTTATTATAATGGAATATGGACATCAATAAAAGAACAAGGAGACACTTATTTACAACACTGATGGAAAGTACAGTGACTTACGGCTCTGAAGTCTGAGCATAGAACAAGAACATAAAGAAACGAATAAATGCAATGGAAAACTGTTTCTCGAGAAGATGTAGATACAAAAAAAGGATCAAACAAGAACGGAGAGAACCAAAGAAATAGTTAATGTAAAGGCATCACTTACAGACAACATAGAAAGAAAGCCGCTTTCCTGGTACGGTTATATGAGAAGAATGACGGATATAGAATACCAATAAAACTTGGGAATGAATAGCAAAAAGACGAAGAAGGAAAGGAAGACCAAGGAAATCATGGTGTAATGGGGTAGAATAGCGATGAACAGAAGAATAAGAAGAAGATTCATGAAATATTAAAATAATAACGAACGAATTGCGATTAGCGGCCCGTAATGGTGTAATAGCGTTGCTGGATATATATATATATATATATATATACACATATACGCGCGCACACACACACACACACACACACACACACACACACACACACACACACACACACACACACACACACACACACACACACACACACACACACACACACACACACAAACACTCACACACACACACACACACACACACACACGCGCGCGCACACACACACACACACACACACACACACACACACACACACATACACACACACACACACACACACACAAACACTCACACACACACACACACACACACACACACACACACACATACACACACACACACACACACACACACACATACACACACACACACACACACACACACACACTCACACACGCACACACACACACTCACACACGCACACACGCACGCACACACACACACACACACACACACACACACACACACACACACACACACTGGATAAGTATAAAAAACCACCGACAACACCAACACTCAGTCTAGTATTAGTGCTTTATACAATCTCTTTATTGCTGTGGTTCACTCTTGTAAGTTCACTCAACAATACATTTCAAAAGAACCCTAAATCGAAGGTTATATCTTGTGAAAGGATTACTTTCAGTCTAATAACTCTTCACTACATACAAAAGGAAATCATATTTAATTTTCAATGAACCCTAACCTAAAACATACATGGTAGTTTATCCTTATATTGGAAAAATACCATAACATAGATTTCCAAAACGGTTCTCTTTAAAAGTTACTTTAATGCCATTGTTGAGACTGTGTAACAGTTTAGTATTTCCTTTACAGTTTTATTAATAACAATATAAACAAAAATTGGTATATAGTCAATTCTTATTTAGGACAAAATTTAGTTACTTTTTATTAAGTAATTACATTTAATATAAATAAAGAAACATTACCTATGCTTTAAAGCAGCTGTTCTACCAAATAGCCTAAAATATAAAATCAGCTGAAGTAATTTTTTATCACTTACTTTAACCTAAATGGGAGCGAGTAATTATATTGAATACCTTGCCCCTTTTGTGAAAATTGTTTCTATCATGAAAAACTGAAATTAGTTAATTAAGTTTATTTATAGAATTAATATTGAAAAAAACTGTATTAACATCAAGTTTCATCCACTACCAGATAAAAACAATTTATTTGAACTTGAGTGGATGAGTAAAAAGTAATTTAATAACGATTTAAAATTTTAACAATATATATAGGGAGAGGTGAACTAATAAGAAAATTGAAAAGAACTACAACACATATTCCAAAATGATTCTCTTTTAAGGGGTTGTTAAGAGTGTAAAACTGTTTGAGATTTTCCTTTACGGTTTATATTAATTTAAATCTTTTGTTTTCCTACTTTCTATATTTACTTGTTTAAAATTTAAGTAAAATTTACGCGTAATTCACTTTATAA
The DNA here is from genome assembly GCA_036971475.1 of Prosapia bicincta. Lineage (NCBI taxonomy): Eukaryota > Metazoa > Arthropoda > Insecta > Hemiptera > Cercopidae > Prosapia > Prosapia bicincta. The sequence continues at coordinate 20,062,056 of JBAIZL010000006.1, read as the reverse complement.
ACGAGTTTATCTGAACCGTGCCCATTATTTATGGCCATGTGTATTTTAAAGTTTGGAAGTCATATATTATAGAACGAGCCAGACTCCGCAACTCTCCGTCAATAGCCGAGCCTATTCACTGCGCACGCGTCGCACTGCATTGTACTTCAATAGCGGACGGAACACAAGGTCTGTCCTTACAAAGCGGGGACTGCTTAGAAGGAATTGTACTTACGGTTAAATGGGAACGCTCTGTACGCCTAATTAGCGAGTGTTGACGAACGACCGTCAGAAGTATGAGCGTTGGAGTTAATTTTGTTCGCCTTTTTAATCACGCAAGTTGTTTTCGTAACAAATCGAAAACACAGAGTAAAAAGATAGAAGATTATAATATTGCAATGTAAATAGATTTATATATACGGTTTCCTACTAATCGATTTTGTTTAGTTCTAAATTTGAACCCCTATGATGATGACAAATATGTTTTCGAAACAATCATATAGTTTTTATAAATTTCCTATCAAAAGAATGACTTTTACTGAAATCTTTTTAAATTACCCCATTCTTTGTTCCGCTTCCATATTTATCCTTCATCTACAATAAACCTGTGATGATAACAAGTATGTTATCAAAACGTTCGTATAGTTTTTTTTATAATTTCGTTATCAAAAGTATAACTTATTATGGAAACCGTTTTAAATTACTGCTGTTTTGTTTTACCGATTTAGAACTAAACAGTCATTTCGAGTAAACCTATGATGATGACAAGCAGGTTTTCGAAACGTTCAAATTAGATTTTATAATTTTTTTATCGGTAGCATGAAATTTAGAGTCTCCAATAAAGCTAAAAAGTAAATGTATATTAAAAAGAAATTTTTGAAACCTGAGGTTTTACCCATGTGTGCGCACGTGCGTGTCTGTGTTTTTGGTTTTATATTAGCTTGTACAAATAGTTTATTTATTTTTCCACACAATTTTTTTATTAGTTTGATTTCTAATAACAACTAGCTTTTAAAATAAAAATAGCCAAAATAAAATCACAAAACTTCAGCCAATCGGAAAAATTGTACATGTTTTCCCTAAATTTATTAAAAATTGAATATTTTAAAGGCCAGTATTTGCTGGAAAAGTTATTATTTATTAATATTGTTTTATAACTTTTCCAATTATCCGGACAAAAGCGACGGACCAATGGAAAGAGCCCATAGAAGCGTGAACACTCTAACCGCACAGCCACACGAGGACATTTAAAATACATTAAACCACAAAACAATTAGACCCTATTAAAATATAGCGCTTTTGTGGCTCTTAATGAAAAAAAGATGAGTTCTCATCTTCGGGCTGAAGCCACGGTTGCCAACTTCCATTCAATTATTCTGTTAATAGTTAATTGTAAATTATATTCAAAACTAATATTTAGTTATGGTCATAACTAAATAAATCTGTAAAGTTTATTTATTGGAATGATTTAGTTTTATAAAAGTTTAATTTGAAAAAAATATTTGTATTCACTTTTTCACGGACTAAGTTTAAACCATTTAGGAAATACAGTAAAAATCAATAAAAACGTCGATGAAATTGTAACATAATCTTATAATAGTTTTAAATAATAAAATTTGTCTTCAATATTTATTTTAAATTCTAATGTCTTTCAGAAAAATACAAATAAGTCATACAATACGCAACAAAAAACCCTTAACTTTGATTTGTTTACTCATATTTGTTTAATAGGCCTCAATTATCAAATTTATAAATCTTCAAACTTTAATGTTAAATTTAGTTGAGAAAAACCGTAATAAATTATAGATTAACTCATTAACGATTCGGTATATTTGGTAACTGTATTTAGCGTTATTATTTACGAATAATTAACGGTTAACAGATCGACCCAACCTTTGGAAATGAGTACCTATAAAATCATTGGGTTAATAATAGTTTGTGCCAAATTCCTTTCTTGAATGGTTCACAAAGTCCGCTAAACTCTGTCTCCTCTCAAACCATGTGAATGCTATTGAAAGTTATTGTGAAGTACATAAGTTGAACTATTTAATAATAATACAGAACTTAGGATGTGTTTAATAATAGCAATGAACTAATGCAATCAAACATAAATAAATGACATAGTTAATTGCATAAACCAGCGGTTCCAAACAGGTGGGTCACGTGATAATAATGGGTCACGGAAGGGTTTCAGATGGGTCGCGACTCGATCCTAAAAGTATCAGAATCAAACAAATAAACTATCTGGAAAGATCAGAAAATTCGAAGCAAATCGAATTGTATTTTAATAGAATTATTTTAGGGATATTCATAAGAAATAGTTCTGTAAAGCAATAAATAAAAAATGAAACACATAAAATGTTTAAAGAACAAATTATATATAAATATATATATATATATATATATATATATATATATATAATATATATATATATATATATATATATATTATATATATATATATATATATATAATATATATATATATATATATATATATATATATATATATATATATACGTATACGATACAAATATTGTTTTTTACTCTCCCATTGATCGTTGGACAATGGAGATATTCCGTTAAGGATGGGGGGGGGGCGTGTGTTCACCAGCTGAAAAAGGTTGGAAACCACTGATATAAACTAAAGTGTAACAAAGTTCAAAGAATTAGATGCATGGGAAACTATATTTATAAATAGATTTAAAAATATAATCGTTAATATTGAATTCGAGCAATTCAAAATTTTATGTTATCTTAATACATTTTTTGTTAATAATGTTTTTTTAACGTAAATGATATTTTTGATAATGCATTGTCAGTCTTGTATGTGTGTTCGTGTAAATATTGTTTTTATTTAATTAAATATTTTTACGTAAAGACGGGCGTGATTGTAAATCTGACCCCGCCCAGATGCGACTCTAACCTTCATGTATACATAAGGCGTGCTATGCGTCACGTGTTTAGTTTAGTTGACGTAGTAAATTTGTAGTAGTGCCACTGATAATGATGATGACATAAGGAATTGAAACGCGTGTGAAAATAAAGTATTTTTTTGTGAGTTAGTGTGTATTCAAAACTAAAGTATGTGAAAATAAACAATAAAATTCAACATAATCGTGCAACTATAGTTCAAGTAACCAGAATGTCTTAAAATGTTTACTAACAACGATATTTATAAAGTAAATATCCTGGCATGAGTCTGTTTAGGAGGAGGAATTTATGAGATATATTTTTTTTATTTTACAAATTACCAAACTACGTCATAATTCAAACACAGCGAACGGGGTTTTTTCGGCAAGTCCACAACAGAGTTCGCATTGCCAGCACCTCAATCACTTTCCCCTATGATTTCAATTGGCATAAATAAAGATGTACATCTGTGGATGTAGTGGAAGATAAAATACTAGAAACATAAAACAGCTTTCTATAAATATTTTTGTAATAAAACGATTAAAAGATATATAAAACCGACAAAGGCAAAGATGTACATCCGTAAATAAAGTCAATCGGTTACAAAGTAAAATACTAGAAAGATTTTCTATGATAATTTTTGTAATAAAATGACTGATGGATAAACAAAACGGCAAATATAAAGATATACATATACACTTAAAATTGATTCTTTATTAGTGGAAGATAAAATGTAAAAGGCTTTAGTAATTATTCTTGTAATAAAATAACTGAAATATATACAAAAGATGAAGATAAAGATGCACATATACAGATAAAGTTAATCCTTCATTAGTAGAAGATAGAGTACTATAAAGATAAAGATACTTCAATTATACATTCTCTTAATAAAAAGAATGAAATATAAAAAAAAACAACAAAGAGAAAGATAGACATGAATAAAGTTAACCCTTTATTAGTGGAAGATACGATAATAGAAAGAAAAAGATACTTCAATAATACATTCTCTTAATAAAAAGAATGAAATATAAAAAAAACAACAAAGAGAAAGATAGACATGTATAAAGTTAACCCTTTATTAGTGGAAGATACGATAATAGAAAGAAAAAGATACTTCAATAAAACATTCTCTTAATAAAAAACTGAAATATAAAAAAAGAACAAAGATAAAGATAGACAAGTATAAAGTTCATTCCTTATTAGTGGAAGATATAATACCAGAAAATATAAAGATACTTCAATAAAACATTCTATTAATAAAAAGACTGAAAGATAAAAAAACAACAAAGATAAATATAGACATGTATAAAGTTAATCCTTTACTAGTGGAAGATACAACACTATAAAGATAAATAAAATTACAGAAAGATAAATAAAACCACACAATAAAAATGTAAATTTATAGAAAAAGTCAATCCTCTATTCGGTGAAAGTAAAATACTAGAAAGATAAAAGAATTCTTACAATAATATCGGTGTAAGTTTGAGGAAAAGTTTTGGTAGTAAAGTTTGAAGAGCGTTCATAAGATGTTCTCAACAATGCATACTACGATGGAGTACACTTGAACATTTCAATAATGGGAGTTCTCTGGAGAGCGTCAGCTGATGTGCTGCAAAGCTAACCTTGGTAAAACGGATGACTAGTAAAATTACCTCGTAAATAACCTTCGTGTATTTTAAATCAGGATGAAGAAAAGTGAAAACAGAAAAACCAATTGATAATATGCCAGTAGCAGGAAAATACGTTGGTAATTAGAAAGAGGGTGTTTTTGTACGGCGAGTTATTTACTTGCGAAATAATTATTAATACATTGAACACGTCAGTTACCTAAAGAAATCTTGGATGTTCTATAATAAATAATGACGTGATGGAAAAGTGCTATCGAAGAAAGTAAAAGCAGAAGTCAATACATTGTATGTAAATATCTGAGGATTAAATACAGTCTACCATTGTAACTTTTGTTCTGAGAGGTTCTGAGAAACTAGTGACGTCACTGTATAGCCAGTAGGCAAATAGTTACATTTAATACTACGACATCGGCAAGTCTCTTATTAGCTCTATGTGAGAAGCGTCACCAAGTCGTTTCGTGTGTCAAACCAATGACAGTTAATCAACTGTTGAAACTAAAGAAGCTCGTTGTCTGGGCAGAAACCAGCGTGTTGCGGAAAGTGAAAAATTAAAAACTAATCGTAATTAGCTTGGAACGTTTATTTAGAAAAAAAAACTATATAAAAAGTACTGAAAGTGATCAAAAGTAGGAAAACAAATTGGGAACTCTTTCAGAAAAATATATGAATGTTGAGAACACTTTTTTCGTGACCAATGTTGGTCATCATTGCCTAACAAGATTATTCTTGAACAATAAAAGAAATCAGTAGAGTAGAGGGTTAGCTTCGTAAAAGGAACGAATGTTTTGAAACGCGTCAGCAAGTAAGCAATTACGTATTCACTTAGTTAAGTGTTTTTAAAATTAGTAAAAAAAATTAGGTAAAATAAAATTTATAAAATTGAAAATAAACAATAATCAACAATACACAATAAAAAACAAAAACTCAATAATAAAAATAAATATAAAATTTAATAATGGTATAATAATAAATAATAGTATAACATTAAATAAATAATAATAAATCTATAACAATAAATTTTACACTTAGTAAATAACAAAAGTAACAAAAAACCTATTTAACAATAAATATATCATTAAATGAAAATCTATTTTACACCCACGCACACAAACCTATATAAATAGGCACACTATAATTAACAATTGAGTAAATATCATTTATTTATTACAATTTTAAAATTTAAATCTTGAATAACATATTTAGGTGAAAATAGGTTGGATTCCAGTTGAAAACCTATTCATGCTGTGATCTAATGAAGCAATAGAAATACCAATTCAATATTTTACTCTGAAATTATCCTACTTTATTAGCAAGAGAAACTCTTGACTAAAATATATGAACTACGAAAGAATAAAATGAAATTGTTAGAAGATAGTTATATTGGATCAGCGGCGTTGGAATATTTGGCTAAAAGAAGCGGAGTTTGTGTTGTTTATAAAGCGAAGACTTATTTAGGTTTTCCTTGATTTTAACGTTCCTTAGTAAAACTTATTATTATATCGATAATCACAGTAATATATGGAATTCCTTAAATCTATCTCGATTTTTCAAAACTATCAAAACAATAAACTGAATTTAACATAAGAAACAGAAATCAAGAAGGCTAATTTTATACATGGTTTTCTGAATAGGGCCATTTACATTAAACAATATGTGATGAATTGATACCACAGATTGATGGACTTGGCAATCAATGGTTACTATAGACATGCGCCGATGCTGTCAGGACGTCAGATAAGCCCCTGTCACTTACACAATGTTGCCAACAACTACATTGTAATTAATCTAGAAGGCAGCAGGGATCGCGTCGTTCACAGCTATAAATGCCCAGCGCGTATTAAAATTAATAGAAACTTCGAGTTTTTATTACAATTGAATCGAGAAAATATCATTTCAACCATAAAAGTTTTCTTTCTTATTAAAAATAAAAGTTTAACATTCTAAAAAGAAGGTGGTTGAATATTAGGATAAAAATGAAAATAATAATGTTTATAAATACATTGCATATTCAGCACCTTCAATTGCTGAATATTCTTCCATGTATATATATTGTTAAATTTTCAATCATTAGTAAAATACTTTTTATTTATCCACTCAAGTTAAAATAGATTTTTTTAAATTTTTTAATGGATGACACTTATTGTCAATAGACTTTTTTCAAATAATATTTCATTATTCCAATTAAACAAACCATTTTTTATTTATTACACAGAAAAACTTTCCACAAAAGGGGCAAATTAAGGTATATGGCTTAAAATAAATGATAACTTATGATTTCATAGAACAGCTGATGGTATGTTTAAATTTATGTGGTAGAGTAACTATTATAACGTATAGCTCAGGTTACATTATTCATAATAATTGTTGTGTTTTAATTAAAAGTAAGAATAATAAAACACTTTCTTGTTGATCTAGGTAAAAATTGTCTTTAAATTTGTGTTTGTGTGTGTTAGTTTTTGTTATTTAATGGTGTGAATTCAACATCAACTACACTGACATGGATGGATCTATTTATTATTTTCTGAGGATATTGTTGGTTATATTTCGTTGTATCTACTGTAACTCGTTTTCCTTGTATTTAGCTACGAAATGATATCTTTACAAAAGGAAAATCTTGGTACCTGGGACGTTTCTTAACTAGTAAAATGGACCAGATATTAACAAGGGGTAAAGAAAGCTTGTGTAACAATGACTGCCATTAGGAAGAGCGAAAACCGAAATTTTGGGTTTCGTATTGGTAAAACGTCAAGAGGAAACAAAAGACTACAGTTCTGGTGTACGTAAACAGATTAGCAAATGGCAATTGGCTAATGGTGTGAGACATAGTTAACACGAGCTGTGAGAAATAATGGTCAGCTACAGATATCTGGGATGGAAGGTAAGTAGTAGGGCTTCGACTGCCAAGGTTAAACTGCAGACATCTGGGATGTAAAATAACTAATACGAGCTTCGACTGCCAAGGTTAAACTGCAGACATCTGGGATGGAAGGTAAGTAGTAGGGCTTCGATTGCCAAGGTTAAACTGCAGACACCTGTGATGGAAGGTAAGAAACATGGGCTTCAACTGCCAAGGTTAAACTGAAGACATCTGGGATGTAAAATAACTAATACGAGCTTCGACTGCCTAGGTTAAACTGCAGACATCTGGGATGGAAGGTAAGTAGTAGGGCTTCGATTGCCAAGGTTAAACTGCAGACACCTGTGATGGAAGGTAAGAAACATGGGCTTTAACTGCCAAGGTTAAACTGAAGACATCTGGGATGTAAAATAACTAATACGAGCTTCGACTGCCAAGGTTAAACTGAAGACATCTGGGATGTAAAATAAATAAAACGAGTTTCGACTGCCAAGGTTAAACTGCAGACATCTGGGACGGAAGGTAAGTAGTAGGGCTTCTACTGCCAAGGTTAAACTGCTGACACCTGTGATGGAAGGTAAATAGTAGGGCTTCAACTGCCAAGGGTAAACTACTGACACCTGTGTTGAAAGGTAAGTAGTATGGGCTACAACTGCCAAGATTAAACTGAAGACATCTGGGATGTAAAATAACTAATACGAGTTTCGACTGCCAAGGTTAAACTGCTGACACCTGTGATGTAAGGTAAGTAGTATGGGCTTCAACTGCCAAGGGTAAACTACTGACACCTGTGTTGGAAGGTAAGTAGCATGGGCTACAACTGCCAAGATTAAACTGAAGACATCTGGGATGTAAAATAACTAATACGAGCTTCGACTGCCAAGGTTAAGCTGCAGACAATAGGAATGGAAAGTAAGTAGTAGGGCGTCGACTGCTAAGGTTAAATTGCAGACATCTGGGTAGGAAGGTAAGTAGTATGAGCTTCAACTGTCAAGGTGAAATTGCAGACATCTGGGATGGAAGGTAAGTAGTATGGGCTTCAACTGCCAAGGGTAAACTGCTGACACCTGTGATGGCAGGTAAGTAGTATGGGATTCAACTGCCAAGGGTAAACTGCTGACACCTGTAATGGAAGGTAAGTAGTATGGGCTTCAACTGCCAAGGGTAAACTGCTGACACCTGTGCTGGCAGGTAAGTAGTATGGGCTTCAACTGCCAAGGGTAAACTGCTGACACCTGTGATGGAAGGTAAGTAGTATGCGCTTCTACTGCCAAGGTTAAACTGGAGACATCTGGGATGTAAAATAACTAATACGAGCTTCGACAGCCAAGGTTAAACTTCAGAGATCTGTGATGGAAGGTAAGTAGTATGGGCTTCAACTGCCAAGGATAAACTAAAGACATCTGGGATGTAAAATAACTAACACGAGTTTCGACTACCAAGGTTAAACCGCTGACACCTGTGATGGAAGGTAAGTAGTATGGGCTTCAACTGCCAAGGTTAAACTGAAGACATCTCGGATGTAAAATAACTAATACGAGCTTCGACTGCAAAGGTTAAGCTGCAGACAACTGGGATGGAAAGTAAGTAGTAGGGCGTCGACTGCCAAGGTTAAATTGCAGACATCTGGGTAGGAAGGTAAGTAGTATGAGCTTCAACTGCCAAGGTGAAATTGCAGACATCTGGGATGGAAGATAAGTAGTATTGCTTCGATTTCCAAGGTTAAACAGCAGACAACATTGATGGAAGGTAGTACGGGCTTCAACTGCCAAGTTAAACTGCAGACAAATGGGATGGAAGTTAAGTAGTAGGGCTTCGACTGCCAAGGTTAAACTGCAGACAACTCGGAAGGAAGGGAAGTAGTGGGGCTTTGACTGCCAAGGTTAAACTGCAGACATCTGGAATTGAAGGTAAGTAGTAGGGCTTCGACTGCCAAGGTTAAACTGCAGACATATGGAATGGAAGGTAAGTAGTATTTGCTTCAAATGGCAAGGTTAAACTGCAGACACCTGTGATGGAAGATAAGTAGTATTGCTTCGATTTCCAAGGTTAAACAGCAGACAACATTGATGGAAGGTAGTACGGGCTTCAACTGCCAAGTTAAACTGCAGACAAATGGGATGGAAGTTAAGTAGTAGGGCTTCGACTGCCAAGGTTAAACTGCAGACAACTCGGAAGGAAGGGAAGTAGTGGGGCTTTGACTGCCAAGGTTAAACTGCAGACATCTGGAATTGAAGGTAAGTAGTAGGGCTTCGACTGCCAAGGTTAAACTGCAGACATATGGAATGGAAGGTAAGTAGTATTTGCTTCAAATGGCAAGGTTAAACTTCAGACATCTGGGATGGAAGGTACGTTGTAGGGCTTCGATTGCCAGGGTTAAACTGCTGACACCTGTGATGGTAGGTAAATAGTAGGGCTTCTACTGCCAAGAGTAAACTAAGACATCTGGGATGTAAAATAACTAATACGAGATTCGACTGCCAAGGTTAAACTGCTGACACCTGTGATGGAAGGTAAGTAGTATGGGCTTCGACTGCCAAGGTTAAACTGCAGACACCTGTGATGGAAGATAAGTAGTATTGCTTCGATTTCCAAGGTTAAACAGCAGACAACATTGATGGAAGGTAGTACGGGCTTCAACTGCCAAGTTAAACTGCAGACAAATGGGATGGAAGTTAAGTAGTAGGGCTTCGACTGCCAAGGTTAAACTGCAGACAACTCGGAAGGAAGGGAAGTAGTGGGGCTTTGACTGCCAAGGTTAAACTGCAGACATCTGGAATTGAAGGTAAGTAGTAGGGCTTCGACTGCCAAGGTTAAACTGCAGACATATGGAATGGAAGGTAAGTAGTATTTGCTTCAAATGGCAAGGTTAAACTTCAGACATCTGGGATGGAAGGTACGTTGTAGGGCTTCGATTGCCAGGGTTAAACTGCTGACACCTGTGATGGTAGGTAAATAGTAGGGCTTCTACTGCCAAGAGTAAACTAAGACATCTGGGATGTAAAATAACTAATACGAGATTCGACTGCCAAGGTTAAACTGCTGACACCTGTGATGGAAGTTAAGTAGTATGGGCTTCAACTGCCAAGGTTAAACTTCAGATATCTGGGATGTAAAATAAATAATACGAGCTTCGACTGCCAAGGTTAAACTGCAGACAACTGGGATTGAAGGTAAGTAGCAGGGCTTCGATTGCCAAGGTTAAACTGCAGACACCTGTGATGGAAGGTAATTAGTATGGGCTTCAACTGCCAAGGTTTAACTGAAGACATCTGGGATGTAAAATAAATAATACGAGCTTCGACTGCCAAGGTTAAACTGCTGACACCTGTGACAGAAGATAAGTAGTATGGCTTCGATTGCCAAGGTTAAACAGCAGACAACATTGATGGAAGGTAGTATTGGCTTCAACTGCCAAGTTAAACTGCAAACATCTGGGATGGAAGGTAAGTAGTAGGGCTACGACTGCCAAGGTTAAACTGCAGACAACTCGGAAGGAAGGGAAGTAGTGGGGCTTTGACTGCCAAGGTTAAACTGCAGACATCTGGAATTGAAGGTAAGTAGTAGGGCTTCGACTGCCAAGGTTAAACTGCAGACATATGGAATGGAAGGTAAGTAGTATTTGCTTCAAATGGCAAGGTTAAACTGCAGACACCTGTGATGGAAGATAAGTAGTATTGCTTCGATTTCCAAGGTTAAACAGCAGACAACATTGATGGAAGGTAGTACGGGCTTCAACTGCCAAGTTAAACTGCAGACAAATGGGATGGAAGTTAAGTAGTAGGGCTTCGACTGCCAAGGTTAAACTGCAGACAACTCGGAAGGAAGGGAAGTAGTGGGGCTTTGACTGCCAAGGTTAAACTGCAGACATCTGGAATTGAAGGTAAGTAGTAGGGCTTCGACTGCCAAGGTTAAACTGCAGACATATGGAATGGAAGGTAAGTAGTATTTGCTTCAAATGGCAAGGTTAAACTTCAGACATCTGGGATGGAAGGTACGTTGTAGGGCTTCGATTGCCAGGGTTAAACTGCTGACACCTGTGATGGTAGGTAAATAGTAGGGCTTCTACTGCCAAGAGTAAACTAAGACATCTGGGATGTAAAATAACTAATACGAGATTCGACTGCCAAGGTTAAACTGCTGACACCTGTGATGGAAGGTAAGTAGTATGGGCTTCGACTGCCAAGGTTAAACTGCAGACACCTGTGATGGAAGATAAGTAGTATTGCTTCGATTTCCAAGGTTAAACAGCAGACAACATTGATGGAAGGTAGTACGGGCTTCAACTGCCAAGTTAAACTGCAGACAAATGGGATGGAAGTTAAGTAGTAGGGCTTCGACTGCCAAGGTTAAACTGCAGACAACTCGGAAGGAAGGGAAGTAGTGGGGCTTTGACTGCCAAGGTTAAACTGCAGACATCTGGAATTGAAGGTAAGTAGTAGGGCTTCGACTGCCAAGGTTAAACTGCAGACATATGGAATGGAAGGTAAGTAGTATTTGCTTCAAATGGCAAGGTTAAACTTCAGACATCTGGGATGGAAGGTACGTTGTAGGGCTTCGATTGCCAGGGTTAAACTGCTGACACCTGTGATGGTAGGTAAATAGTAGGGCTTCTACTGCCAAGAGTAAACTGCAGACATATGGAATGGAAGGTAAGTAGTATTTGCTTCAACTGGCAAGGTTAAACCTCAGACGTCTGGGTTGGAAGGTAAGTAGTATGGGCTTCATCTGTTAAGGTTAAACTGCAAACATCTGGGAGGGACGGTAAGTAGTAGGGCTTCGACTGCCAAAGTTCAACTGCAGACACCTGGGATGGAAGGTAAGTAGTAGGACTTCGACAACCAAGGTTAAACTGCAGACATCTGGATTGGAAGTTATGTAGTAGGGCTTCGACTGCCAAGGTTAAACTGCAGACATCTGGGATGGAAGGTAAGTAGCATGGGCTTCAACTGCCAAGGTTAGGTTGCAGATATCTGTAATGGAAAATAAATAGTATGGGGTTCAACTGCCAAGGAGAAACTGTAGACACCTGGGATGGAAAGTAAGTAGTAGGGCTCGTCTGCCAAGGTTAAATTGCAGACATCTGGGTAGGAAGGTAAGTAGTATGAGCTTCAACTGCAAAGGTGAAATTGCAGACATCTGGGATGGAAGGTAAGTAGTATGGGATCCAACTTCCAAGGTTAAACTTCAGACATCTGGGATAGAAGGTAAGTAGTATGGTCTTCGACTGCCACGGTTAAACTGCAGACACCTAGGATATAAAATAAATAATACGAGCTTCGACTGCCAAGGTTGAACTGCTGACACCTGTGATGGAAGATAAGTAGTATTGCTTCGATTTCCAAGGTTAAACAGCAGACAACATTGATGGAAGGTAGTATGGGCTTCAACTGCCTAGTTAAACTGCAGACAAATGGGATGGAAGTTAAGTAGTAGGGCTTCGACTGCCAAGGTTAAACTGCAGACAACTGGGAAGGAAGGGAAGTAGTAGGGCTTCGACTGCCAAGGTTAAACTGCAGACATCTGGAATGGAAGGTAAGTAGTTGGGCTTTGACTGCCAAGGTTAAACTGCAGACATATGGAATGGAAGGTAAGTATTATTTGCTTCAACTGGCAAGGTTAAACTTCAGACATCCGGGATGGAAGGTAAGTAGTAGGGCTTCGACTGTCAAGGTTAAACTAGAGACATCTGGGATGGAAGTTAAGTAGTAGGGCTTCGACTGCCAAGGTTAAACTTCAGACATATGGGGTGGAAGGTAAGTAGTATGGGCTTCAACTGGCAAGGTTAAACTGCAGACATCTGGGATGGAAGGTAATAAGTATGGGCTTCAACTGCCAAGGTTAAACTGCCGGCATCTGTGATGGAAGGTAAGTAGTATGGGCTTCAACTGGCAAGCGTAAACTGCAGATATCTGGGATGGAAGGTAAGTAGTATGGGCTTCAACTGCCAAGGTTAAACTTCAGATATCTGGGATGTAAAATAAATAATACGAGCTTCGACTGCCAAGGTTAAACTGCTGACACCTGTGATGGAAGGCAAGTAGTATGGGCTTCAACGGCCAAGGTTAAACCGAAGACATCTGGGATGTAAAATAAATAATACGAGCTTCAACTGGCAAGGTTAAACTGCAGACATCTGGGATGGAAGGTAAGCAGTAGGGCTTCGACTGCCAAGGTTAAACTTCAAACATCTGGGATGGAAGGTATGTAGTAGGGCATCGACTGCCAAGGTTAAACTGCAAACATCTGGGATGAAAGGTGAGTAGTAGGGCTTCGACTGCCAAGGTTAAACTGCAGACATCTGGAATGGAAGTTATGTAGTAGGGCTTCGATTGCCAAGGTTAAATTGCACACATCTGGGATGGAAGGTAAGTAGTATTGGCTGCAACTGCCAAGGTTAAATTGCAGATATCTGGGATGGAAGGTAAGTAGTAGGGTTTCGACTGCCAAGGTTAAACTGCAGACATCTGGGATGGAAGGTAAGTAGTAGGGGTTCGACTGCCAAGGTTAAACTGCAGACATATGGGATGGAAGGTAAGTAGTATTTGCTTCAACTGGCAAGGTTAAACTGCAGACATCTGGGATGGAATTAAAGTAGTATGGGCTTCTACTTCCAAAGGGTAACTGCAGACATATGGGATGGAAGGTAAGTATTATGGGCTTCAACTGCCAAGGTTAAGCTACAAACATCTGGGATGGGAGTTAAGTAGTAGGTCTTCGACTGCCAAGGTTAATCTGCAGACATTTGGGATGGAAGGTAAGTAGTAAAGCTTCGACTGCCAAGGTTAAACTAGAGACATCTGGGATGGATGGTAAGTAGTAGGGCTTCGACTGCCAAGTTTAAACTCGAGACATCTGGGATGGAAGATAAGTATAGGGCTTCGACTGCCAAGGTTAAATTGCAGACATATGCGATGGAAGGTAAGTAGTATGGGCTTTAACTGGCAAAGTTAAACTGCAGATACCTGGTATGTAAGGTAAGTAGGATAGGCATCAACTTGCAGGGTCAAACTACAAATATCTGGGATGTATAATAAGCAGTATATGCCTCATCTAGTAAGGTTGAACTGCAGAACTGTGGAATACAAGGTACGTAGTACAGGCTTCAAATGGCAAGGATATCCTTCACATATCTGGGATATAAGTAGTACAGACCTAGACTGGCAACGTTAAACTGCAGATACCTGGGATGTATTCTATCTAATTCGAGCTTTCCTTGGCAAGAGTAAGCTATCCGGTTGGGAAATGGACTG